>JAHZTW010000001.1:149799620-149958516 GCA_020283515.1 Alliaria petiolata | reverse complement strand
GCTGATAGAAAGAGTGATCGCCAGGCCAACCAAGAATGTGGCATAGATAGGTTTGATGTTGAAGATCCTAAAGTTTCTTGCAGTCATGTATCTTCGGGTTCACAAGGTTGCGTTGAAGAAAACAAATCAAATGCATTCGGTGGAAGTAGATGGGAGGGTATGCTTCTCAGATCAAATAACCCTGACACTAGTGCATTTAGTGATGGCAGACAGAACTCCTCTGGCACATTTGAATTGCCACTTGATTTTGTTATAGACAAGTGTCTACTGCATGAAATACGTCTTCAGTATCCTTCTCGATGCTTTTATTTGCTATAGATATACATATTTAGGGTGGTTTTCACATGATAACATGTATACTATTCATATATCAGTTTTCCTTAACAAACAAAAGATATAACTTTGTCAGTAAGCTAGCTATCAAGTTGCTCGAAGAGGGATTTGGCTTGCAAGAACATCTGCTAGCTCTACGCAGATATCATTTCATGGAGCTAGCAGATTGGGCAGATGTATTTGTAGTGTCCCTTTGGCATCATGTAATTCTACTATCAATCTATTTTATTGTGATGATTCTTTTTTAACATCTTTAGATGATGCTTATATATTTATTCTCTCATTTGGATTTCAGAAATGGCTTGTTACAGAGGCGGATAAGAGAATTCCAGAAATCCAAGGGTTTCTAGAATCATCAATACAGAGATCATCATGTGAACGAGATACTTGTAAGGAGAGGTTATTTTTGTACAAAAGACAAGGCACAATGCATCTTCCGCCATCAACCATTGGTATGGTCTTGCACTTTCGCAAATTAATTACTAATGTCTATGGTGAATTGTTAATCTGATTCTGATGTGTGAAAATTTGCAGGAGTGCGTTCTTATGATTTCCTAGGGTTGGGGTATCGAGTTGACTGGCCAATCAGTATAATTTTAACATGTGATGCGCTGAAAGCATATGCTGATGTATTTAGTTTTCTGGTTCAAGTGAAACTAGCAGCATATGCATTAACTGATGTCTGGTGTTCAGTGAAGGTAAAGGTTCAGCTTTGTTGATTCACTGCTTGTGTCATAGCACCTCTTAACATAAAATGCTGCTGCAATTTTCTAAATTCTTCCTGGGAGATGTTATTTGAAATTTGATTTAAAATATTCTGCCTGATATATTCATCTTTTGGGATTTTGATGGCACGATGACTATTTTTTCCTTTTAGGATGTAAGACATAAGATGCATAAGAGTAATGACAAAATTTTGCTGCAGTTTTCTAAATTCTTCATGGAAGATGATATTTGAAATTTGCTTTTATTGTTCTGCCTGATATTTCTTGTACAACTATTCATCTTCTGGGATTTTAATGGCACAATGATTGTGATGTCGTTTTAGGATGTACGACATACGATGCATGAGAATAAAGAGGGGATAACGCAGCAAGAACTTCGGTGGTTAAACATATTGATGAAACTAAGGTAAATTCAAAAATAAAAAGTTTCACTTTTGATTTCAATCCTTGCAATACCTGTAAAATGCTAAATGTCTTTTGATAAACATTTGTATTGTTTTTTCATCACTGCTTGTATGATACGCAATTCAGTTTTCAGATCAGGGAGTCTCTATGTCTCCTGGGTATTTTTTTTGACGTCTTTCTTCTATGTTCCAGGCATCAGGTCAACCATTTTGTATCAGCACTACAGCAATATGTACATTCGGAATTGTCTCACGTATCATGGTCCAAGTTCCTCCATTCCCTGAAGCATAAGGTGGGCACAATAACACTCTACAGTTTATTTGGTCAAAATATAAATTTGCTTCTATGATGATGGCTTGTTGAAATGCTATGTTACCTAAAAGTAAGATTCTTTGTTTGAAGCGAACTTCTATCACTATAGCTTATTGGTTTTGGTTTAACATCATTGCGTAGCTACTCTGACACCAAAGTGCTTAGTGTAATACTTTTATTGCAAATTCGATGGCGGTTTTCTCTTTAAATTAGCTTCCTTCATAAGAATTAAACATCCCACTTCCTCTGATTTTTCAGGTCAAGGATATGATGGATCTTGAGTCTGTGCATATGGCTTATCTAAGTGAAGCTCTGCGCATGTAAGTCCTGTTTCTATCGGTTTCAGAAGCGATAATTCAATTGTAGAGCAAATGTTTTGCTTCTGACCTCTTCTGGAACTGTAATTTTGACCGACTTGATTTAACCGCTTGTTATCAAACACTTGCAGATGTTTCCTATCTGACGAAACCCGAGTCATATCGAACATCATAGAGAACATCTTACAATGCGCAATCGACTTCCGGTCTTGTCTTCCGAGAGGCACTCAGGGTACAGGTCGAGTTCCAAACGAGTCATGGACAAAAACGCTAGGCATAAACACATCTCAGGTAAAACAAGAAGATATCAGGACAAAATCGATTTGTGTTTTCAGTTTTGTTGCGCGAGCTGAGTTTATTTATATTCTTCTTAAACAGGTGATGATGGTGAAGCAGAAGTTTGATAAAGAGTTGAAAGATCTGCATTTGTGTCACCTGAGGTCACCAAAACATGGGAGGTTTGGGCTCTCACGCTTTTGGGACTGCCTCAATTTCAACCTTTATTATTCAGATATCCTTCATGATTCGAACATTTTTGCTCTCATTACTTGAGAACCAATGTGTAATGATGATACTCGTGTTGTATATTCTTTTTGTAAAATATGATTTCATCTCCATGTTTTGTGTGTTTAATTCAATAGTCTTCAGTCTTCACGCGAATGATTGAGCTATTATTAAAGTTCTTTTTTTTGGTAAAATTAATAAAGTTTTACCATCACTCTGATTAAAGGGTGAATTTGTTGCAGACCTAAGTTTTATGAAAAAATTAAGAAATAAGCTATGACAGGATTTACTTAGAAAAAAAGGGTACCAAAAATCATACTTTACCTGTCCTATTTTAATTGATGTTGTAGCTAAAAATACACATATTACGAAAAGTAATTCACTTTAAAAAATATAATTTTAAAAATGGAAGACAATGAGCAAAAAGTGGAAAGTATTCTTGGTGAACTCAATAGTAATATTTTTTTAATCAAAGTTAGATTAAAATAAATTGAAAATTTGCATAGATATGTGAGAAAATCAAATAAAGTGGGACAAAAAAAATCTCTTAAACATCAATTAAAATGGGACAGAGAGAGTATTTGAAAAGTCGAAATTACAATACTTGCCATCAACATGCGTGTATAACATAATGGGGGACAAACGCAGCTAACAAACTGTACGATGCAACATGACGTAAGTCGAAGTGGACAGATTTGATTGTTAATGCTCTTTATCACTGTTAATAAATGTCGTAGTTAATGATCTTTATCATTGCTTGAAATAAATTTTGTTCAACAAAAGCGAAAAACTTAAAAACATCATGGTGAATCTAAATTTTTGGAATGCTCATATAAATATGTAATAGAATTATGTTCAACTTAAAACTTGCAATGTTAAGTCGTACTATGGACATTTATTCGATTATATATATAAAGTTTTTGAAATGTGCATATAATTATGTAATATAGTTATGTTTAACTTAAAACTTGCAATGATAAGTCATATTATGGATATCTATTCGATAATATACATATAAATTATGTACATATTTGTATATATGTAGATGTCTAATACAATATGTACATATTCATATTTCTTTATAGAATAATATTGAGTTATTAAAGAATTATGTATATATGTAGATATATAATACGACCTTACGTATGCATATTTAATTATAGAGTAATGTTGAGTTATGAAATAGATGCTTAATTTGGCGACGGGAGACGCAAGCGGTGGCATAATAGAACATCGGGAAGACGAAATGGACGATGGATGAGAAAGGCATATCAGAATCCGACAGAGAAAGATGCAGACAGTGGCATAGTAGTAAATCAAGAAGACGAATGGACGGCGCTGGAGGACGGCATATCGGAGGAAGATGCATGCGGTGACGGCGTAGTAAATCGGGAGACAACGGCGGACTAAGGCATTGTGGACAGCGATAGCATGGTTCTGCTGCTTTTTCTTCGTTCTTATGAGGATGTCGGCTTCTTTTGAGAAATCATCGATGGATCATGAATTTGTATATTTGATTTGGGAGAATGAAGTAGAAGGAACATGGAAGGAGAAAACATTTTTTTTTTGTTTTTTTATTTTTTTTTTCTTTTGTTTATAAACTCTTTAATAAGTTCGAACAAAACGAATCGTGTGAATAAATATTAAAAATAATGAAAGATATTTCATCAAGATATTTCATTACAATCGAACAGTCGCGTGAGGATAATTTCGTCCATTTTAATGGTGAAATAGTTTCATGTTTGGGCCTCGATAAGAATGTGTGATTTGACTAATTTTGGTCCAGATTTTGGTTGTTCACCCAATTATCCCCTAATTAGGATAAAGTGTCTATATGATACCCTTGTACTCCATATTTTATTCCCTAAAAAATATGAGTCATCTCCATCTTTTTGTGTTTTAAGTTCAATATAGTTTTCACACGAATAAGTGAGCTCACTATTATTAGGGTTTTTCTTTCCATCATTACCAAGAACTGTCACTACCTTTTAAGTATGTGTGTGATTGGAGACCGAAAGTTGTAGGAGTTTTTTAACGGTTAAAGAAAAGAGTAAGCCTAAATAGCAAAAAAAAGAGTGGTAAGAAAGAACTTTACAAATAAAAAGAGGGGTCTTTTAGCTGAATAACAAAACTGGGAGGGAAAAAAAATAACCATAGCATTTTGAAAATTAAATGGATAACCATACCGCAAAAGAAAAAGACAAAATTACGCTTTATGACCAAATAGTGAGTTCTGAAGAGAAAGAGAGAGGTGTACTGTACTATTTCGTCATGTTCTATCCTCCTACATATTTTTTTAGAAGACACATTAGTTAAAAAAGCTAACTTGTGAGTTCCACAATGAAAGTTAGTACATTCTAATGATGACTTGTAAATGTGACATGCCAAATTTCATAAAATAAACGAAATATTTTGATTGGTTGAGTTAAAATTAAATAAATTATGAATTTAAAACATGAATACACTAGATTATAACACTAAAATTAATAAATTTAAATTAAAAGAAAATAATAATTTATATGATTTCAATTTTTTTTACATATATTCATAATAAATTGCAAAAATATGATTACAAAATTTTTACATCCAATATTTATTATATTTTTATATAAAAAATAATAATATATTATCCAATAGGATAGTAAATACGTTGTACCATTTTTATCTCTTATTCTTTTTTAAATAATAAAAAAGTTTATATCATACTCAATATACAGTCATTGTAGATCGAGAATTTGAGATGAGAAATAAAATGAAATGTAATCGGATGTAAAAATAAATTATAATAAGATAAAACAAATATGAATAAGAAGTATAAGTAAAAAATAAAAATAAATCTCTACAGTTTTATTTTTCCGGAACACTCTCGTGCTTTGTTTTACGGAGTCATTTTAAAATTTTAAAAAGCAAATTTTATAATAAACGACTGTGTGGCTCAAATTTAATAATAAACATGCGTGCATGCCAACCATAACAAATGTGTTTTCTTCATCAAACCAATTCCTTAACATTGGACGAAGAGATGAGCGGAGAGCTACCGTAAAATTTTATAAAATATGATTTCACAAATTTTATAATAAATATTTATTATAATTTGTATTGAAAAGGAAAATTACTATTAGATTATCCAATGTACTATATTTATTTTCATGATTTTAAAAAATTCTTTGTAATTTTTGTTAATATTTAATATAAATTTAAATTTGAAACAATATATCATAAAATACTGAAAAACAAGAAAATTTTGATTAAATACAAAATGATAGAAATGATTTTCGTGATTGTTCTTAAACATCAAAAACTGCATCGGGTAAAAATATAACGTTTGCAAAAAATATCAGAAAAAATAACCAATACCTAAATATTGCAATTCACTTATTTTTAACTCAAATTTACATGCATAAATATACGTATTTATTTCTTTTTAAAATTCAACAATACATTATAAAAATATATATTACAACGTGATTTGAATTTGGCAAAATGGACCCGTAATTTTTAAAATGATGAATAGTGTTACTAATAAAAAACAGTGTTCTACTTATACACACATATAATGGAATATCATTATATATTATGGTAAGAAATAGTGTAGAACTATCTCGGTTTGAAAAAAATGAAATTATTTACCATAATTTTTACTAATTTTATTATATAGGCGAAATCTTAAACTTTATACAGAAAAGTCTCTTCCAAACACAAAAAATAAGCTTCAAAGACGAAAGATAAAATAGTATTAGAGTAAACTAAATAAATTTGATTTTGAAATGATTGGTATATTATATGGTTTCCGTGCAAAATTAAACTATACTATATGAATATGTAAGATAATATAGATTTTAAATCTTAAAAAATGCTAAAAAGACATACAAAGTAGCTCAAACTTATAAATAAAACAGTCAACAAGACAACAACACTTTGAAAAATTGAATAAAATGATAAATAATTACTATTTTCATAGACTTCAAATTAGAAATTACAAGTCTTACAAATAATAAATTCCATATTTGAAAAAACATTGCCTAATACTAAAGTAGTTCAACGAACAAATAAGCATGAACTATTGTTTTAAGCCAATCTACTACATTCCATTGATCACATATATTGCGTAGTATAATGGCGAAACATGAAAAATAGTATAGCATTTTAGAAGGAAAAAGAAAAAGAGAGAAAGAGATGAGGGAAGTTTTGTCATTAATACATATTACACACAAAATATTATAGCTAATATTTTATTATAGTTATTTTTAATTAATTTTTTAATATTGTTACCGAATGCAATTTTTCTAAGAAAAATGAATAGTTTAAAAAAAATTAAAAAAAAAGAAAAAAAAAAGAACGAGACAAAATATAGAAATGGTCCCAATAGTATTAGATTTTAATGTAATAAACTTATAATATATATAAATTTTGTTAAAAAATAAAATCATTTAAATTTTTTAATAATTAAATCATTTTAAACAATATAAATTTATCAAGAATGAAAAAAGTAAGTTTATAATTGTTTAAAAACTCATTTGCGGTCATTTAGATTTACATTGTTTAATGTTTAGAATATCATCTAAAAATATACAAAGTTGAAACTTGTAAATCAGATGCGAGTTATAATTTTTCTGCACACCTGGCTGGAATGTGTGTTTCCTTCTTCTCTGCTCTCTTAGACTCTGAAAAGTCCAAATCTACCTCTGAGTTCACGGTTCTTGAGGCGGAGAAAGCCGTCTCTGGGAACTTATGTATGGATACCGTCCCATCGTTGGTGCTTGCAAGAGCTTTGCTTCTGATGTTGACATTGAGGATCTTGGTTTCAACTCTTTCTGCAACAAAAGGTGATTCTAGTAAACGGGTTGAGATCAAGTCTTTTTTTTTGTAAACGGGACTATCGAAGAAAAATTGACGTCACAATCGGATTCAAGTGAGACTAAAAGCATACCACAAAAACACAAAAAAAAAACAAAAGCAAAATATTGACGTTACAATATTGTCTTTATATCACTAGGGGTCGGTCTATCCGATTAACCAGTTTGGTGACAAAGCAAAAGAAAAAGAAGCCCACAATCTACCACTTTTTTTTCCTCTAAAAAGATACATAAGCTCCACAGACAGATGGCTTTCCCACGTCCTAGCCTTTTCTTCTCCTCTTCAGGCTTTGTCAAATGACACTCACTATCCTGCAGGGGTAAAAATATTGGGACAACGGTACAAGCTATCAAAGAAAAAGGACATCAATATTTTTCTACAAATCAACAAATTTTCAGGACAGAAAAACAGGAACGACAAGGTAGAGAAACAGATGACAAGGCTTACTTCTATTTCATTCTCAACAAGGCTTACTTCCAATATCAAACCCACTATGCTACTATACTTGAATGAGCAGACACCAGACGATTCCACTACTCTAGCCAAGAATGGTTTGAAGTCGCTAGTACATTGACTGAGAACTTTTTCTGCCAACCTCCGTGATACTTGGGGAACCTGAGGACAGAATAAAAGAGTTAAAAAGGGCAATGATTGCTGAAACAAATTTAACAAAGACCATCAATGTATCACCTTTGGATCCTTTATAACATAAGGTAGAATTTGTGGAAGCGTCTCTTCAGGGAAATATTCTAAAACACGGGTCATAAGGTTTTACATAGATGATATTACGCTCTTTGGATGATGGTCCCTAAAATGGAACATAAATTCATCGTCAAAAAATCATGATGACGAATGAGTAGTAGTGCTTGAAGATGCACAGAGGAAAGTAAAACAAGTTTTTGTTTAAAAAAACAAAACAAGAAAAGAAAAAACAGGGTTGACCAAAAAAAAAAAAAAAAAAAAGCAAAATCAGGATAATAGGAAAGATAGAAATTTCAATGTATGTCGTATATTTTCCGGACATTAAATTTAGAAGTTAAGAAGACAAAACTATGATTCTCACAATGAAATTATTAGCTAGTACCTTATAGCCTTCAGAAAATTCTCGATCATCTCAATAAAAAGTGCTTTACAGTTAAAAGTTACCATCACACCCCATGGTTTGGTCTTGGCAAACGTTTGAAGGATGCAGATCCTTTTGGAATAGGAGCGGCTGGATTTGTCATCTAGATTTTTAAATGATGATACGATTAACTTGATTACTTTCTGTGCATAAAAGAAAAGAAAAGAGTAAGGGACCAACCACCATAATCCAACATTTCCTGAAGACAAATTACCAGCAATGAATAACATGCCTTCGTCAGTTCAGCATTCTGTTCATCCTCAACCCGTTCATCCTGTTGAGGATGATGAGAAGCGTCAGTTATTCTTAGAATCTCACTGAGGCAGGCAGCGACTGCAACTTTCACATCGACGTCTGAATGGTTTAAGAGTTTTCCACCGACTTATGCTTCCAATGTTGGATAGAGTGCAAACATGTATAAGTCAAACTGCGAGTCCTTGACCTTTGAAAGGGAGTCCAAAAGTTTCTGCAGGAAATAAAACGAAAGGAATATCAAACTCCAAAATCACAGCATCCCTACCACACACTTGAATCTGAATTAAAGAGATGCATCGCCCATTCAAGAAAAACCAGTCCAGATAATCTTGGTAGAGCATGAACAAACTACCAATAAACTTGTAGTACAAAATGATTAACACAAAACTACTCAATTACTGAAATTATGGGATGAATGTTGGTTGATCAAACACAAATTAAAAGAGGATATCTAGATTTTATTCAAAACTGAGAAATCAACGTAAGCAAGAACTCAAATTAAGGAATAAAGCGTTGCATAGATTCACATGGCAAAATGAAGGAATAGCAATAAGAGAAAAGATGTAGGGCAAAGGTTAAATCCACACTAAACACATGCACGCACTTGGCATTGCGCGAAGCCCAAGAAGAACACCAACCAAGAGAGAGAAAACAAAATTAATTTAACGGAATGGTCAAGGAGCTTACGTCAAGGAGAGAAAGAAGCTCATCGACTGAAGAAGGCGGGTCAATAAGGTCCGAACCGTCCAAAATCTGATCCTCGAGGAGATCCTCAGCTCTAGATGGAGAAGTAACATTGGCAGTTTCATTTGTTGCTGTCTCAGATGGCAAAGCCTGCATGCTTGTTTTCTTCTCATTTCCACAAGAACTGGCTAAATTAACAGATGAATGCTTGACACATCCTTTCTGTCCATGAGTGCTTCAGGTTCTTTTTCTTTTTCCTTAATTTGATGTTCAACATCAGGCTTCGCTTCACAAGTATTATCCAAGTCAGTGTCGCTAAGATTATCAAGTTGTTGAGGCTCATCTTTGGCACTCGTATCGTCTTGCTTCTTTGTAAACCCAGTATCAACATTCTGTTGCGCAACACCATTGCTGACTCCTGAGCTACCACCAGATTCATCCTTTGGTGCAACAGTTTGCACGGGTGTAGTAGAAATTCCTGTTGCTTTCTGTTTATCCTGCTGATTGGAAAATTTAAAACAAAGTAACAAATGACAGTCACTATCCTGCAAGGGTAGAAAATTGGGACAGCAGTATAAGAACAAAGGCAAAGAAGAGAGATATCAATCTTTCTGCAAATCAACAAATTTTCAGTACAGAAAAACAGGCCGGCGGGTGGAGAAACAGATGACAAGGCTTACTTTTTTTTCATATTCAATTGATTAACACAAAACTCAATTAGTGCAGGTTAAAAGAGGATTATCCAGATTTTATTCAAAAACAGAGAAATCACCCTAAGCAGGAAGTTAAATCCAAAGTAACTAAACACATAGCATTGGGCGAATCCGAAGAAGAACAACAAGAGAAAGAGAGAAAAAAAAAAGTATAACGGAATGGTAAAGAGCTCACCTCAAGGAGAAAAAGAAGCTCAACGACTGAAGAAGGTGGGTCATAAAGGGCCCCAATGTCGCCAATATACTTGTATGTACGAGAGCTCTTCCGAGAGATCGATTATGTTCCCGAAGACTGCGCTACACCAAATTCCTCCACCATCCTTTTCTCTCTCGTTCGCTCTCCGTGCATATGTATGTATAATTAGAAGACGCTGCGGCAACGATCGGCGGCCAGAAAAATACACTGACAAAGGCAAACTAATACAGTGGCGAGAGAGAAAGATAGCCACTGGCGGCGACTCAAAAATATTAGATATTTTTATGGGTGTTTTTAAATAAAACCTACAAATAATATAAAAATTAAGAAAGTGGAGTATAATAACTGAAAATTAAGTTGATATATATTACACACGAAAATTATGATTATTTTGCCCCTATATTTATTTTGTGCAAACCACACGCTAACAATTTGATTACCACGCTAACAATCTATTAACGTATTGTGCGCATTGTTAGCGTATGGTTCGCAGCGTGTGATACACTTTGGTAATATGTCATATTGTTAGCATGTGGTTCGTGTTATTATCATTTTATACGCATTATTAGCATTTTATGTTTGTTGTTAGCATGTAGTGCGTGTTTTTGTATCTGGTATGCGTTGTTAGCATCTGGTCCGCGTTGTTAGCATCTAGTGCGTATTGTTGACGTATAGTTCGCATTGTTGGCGTCTGATACACTTTGGTAACATGTCGTATTGTTAGCGTGTGGTTCGCGTTGTTAGCATTTTGTGCGCATTGTTAGCATTTTATGCGTGTTGTTAGCATTTTATGCGTGTTGTTAGCATGTAGTGTGAGTTGTTAGCATCTGGTGCGTGTTGTTAGCATTTGGTGCGCGTTGTTAACATCTTGATATGTTGAATCTTATAAACAAAATTTGTAAGGATAAAAATGTCTTTTTAATATGAATAGTAGGTGTCAGATTTGTTGCTTTTAGGTCGGTTAATTGTTAGACTATTGGTTGGGGGATTTTGCAATTTCCCAATTTTTATTTTATACTATTTTATCAAGGGTGATTTTAATATAAGGTAATAGTTGACCATTTATTTAAATATATAGTAATAGATAAATTAAATTTAGTTATTAAACAGAGAGAAAATATTTTTTGTCCAAAAAGTGCATTTTATTTTGCTTAATTATACAAATGCCACTAATCTGAAAATTATGTTCGCTCCGACAACACTGTTTACAGTCCGTCTAGTTAACACTGTTTACAGTCGCCCGACAACACTATTCGTCCAAAGTTAACCTTCTTGACATTGTTACTATGTAGTTAACATATTAACCCAGTTAGCATGTCATAAAGAATAATGTATTAAACTAGTTATCATGTCGAGTTATCATATTATATAAAATATTAAATCATGTTAATCCAGTTGTTATATCAAAAAAATTATCGTATTTATCGAGTTATCATATCATATAAAATATAAACTATAAAAATATTAAAATTATCGTGTTAACCAGTTATCATATCATAGAAAATATGTGTTATTAATTAATTAACTATGTTAACTAACAAAATTATATAAATTAAGCCGATAACAACTTAACTATTTTGTTATTGTTTAACTTAACTTCTGGTGTGCATGAAGAAAGAGAAAGAGATACATTTGTAATTAAATGATGATAATAAAGATAGAAAATTCTTTTTTCTCAATCTCGCATATCTCACGCGCTCAAAACACGAAGGCGGATCAGCTAGCACGGAGTGCTCGAGACTGTCTTTATGATTTAGATTATGTAAACTCAGTTCCACCGGTTTGGATTTCTGAACCGTTCTATTTCGGATATCCGTAATTGTACGGAGCAAAGCAAATACTAAAAATCAATATCCGTTGAAAACGGAGCAAATCACAAATACTAAAATTTTAAGAGACAGATATCCGATCCGTTCCGATAGCTGTATATATATGTATAAGTGTATAAATAATTATATATATATTATATAATTATTATTTGTATATATAAGTTTTTTTGAATTTCTATTTTTATATTAGTTATTTTAATACTGAAGTTTAACAAATTAAAAAGAAATTTATTTTTATATGAATTTTTTCATTTATAAGTTAATTTTTTATTTTTTTATAATTATTTTAGTATTTTAATTGATAGTTTAGTTAAAAAAGAATATTTTTTATATAAATGTATACATTTTCAGTATTTTTTGTATTAAAAATATAATATCCGCAAATATCCGTAAATATCCGCAAATATCTGTAAAATTTTCGAATATCCGGAAATTCGGATATCCGTTTTTTTCGGAGCAAATCAAATCATAAAATTAGATATCCGGTAAAAACGGAACAAATCACAAATACATATAATTTTCTGGAAGCGTCCAGACCTAGTTATAGTAGAATAGTGAAAATATTATTTTAAGAAAGAGCCACATGTTTGAACAACAACAAAACAAAAAAGCCACACGGCCTGTTGAAAAAAAAAAAAAAAAAAAAAGAGGAAGAGAGATTAAACATTTTGGTCTTAAAAAAAGCTGTTTGGTCTTAAAAGCTCTTTAGCCGACCATGAGAAATAAAAAAAGGTTTTGGTTTTGATATCCGGGCAACTTCCTCATATACCAAAAAAGCTTGAAAAGTCAACCCAATAATAAAGTAACGTGGAAAATATGCAATTCGTTCCAGAGGTTACGTGATCTCTCGACTAATATGTTTCTTTTTCCTTTGGAATCATTGAAACCCAATATTTACTCCAAGAGGGATTAAGAAAACGAAACTAGACTAAAAAATTATAAAATTTTCAATAAAATAAAATTATATATTATAAATGGTACATTATATTTAAATAGGAAAAAAAACTACAGTAAACAACTAAAAATCTAATTATCATCTAAAATCCAAAATCAATATTAGATTTATTTCGATTCATTCAAAAAAATCGAATTATATATGGATGCTAAAATTTTGGAATGTCATGCATCCAAATACCATAGTTTTACCATCAAAATGTTTAAATGTTTGGACGGATATATAAATTTTAAATCTTGAAATAGTTATAGCTAATTAGCAAATTTAAATTCGTTTTATTCTTCGATCGCAATATATTTAATAAATAAAGATTATAAAATTATTACAAAAACTTTAAAAGCAAATTATTAAATAATTAAAAATATACATCATAGTATTGATGATAAATAGTAAAAAATAAATTTGACGATAATTTTTTAAAAAATCCTACTCGCTAACGAATTATTTAATCTATTATTTTTCTTTTCCATAATTGATTTTTTTATCGACAAAAAGAACTTTATCTTATAATATAAAAATTAAAGTTTACATAAAAGAAACTATTTTACAACATAAGTGTTGAAAAATATAGGTGATAAGAACAGAAAATGGAGCGTGTGTGAACTCATTATCTATAGAAACTATAAAAAAAATAGGAAGAATCATGCACCTTGTAATAGAAAAAGTCAAAAAGAGCAACGGTTGACTGAACCGTCGCCTTCTTTACCATTCTCTTTTCTTTTTTCGTTATTAATCATTTAATTCATTCATTATATATACATCTCTATAATTTCATAATCATCTTGTTATAGTTTCTTTTTTCAATACAAACCCAAAAAAAAAAAAAAAAAACATTCTTTCATGGCATCCGTCGATTTCATCACCGGTGATTCAATCTCAGCCCTTCATCCTGACATCATCCAAACCCAAATCTTGACCCGGCTCGACGGTCCGACGCTAGCCTCCACCGCAACAACCTCCTCTTACCTCCAAACCCTCTGCACGGAACAGATACTTTGGCGAGAAATCTCCACCGCCACGTGGCCTTCTATCAACGATCCACGTGTGGCTCAAGCCATCTCCTCTTTCCCCTGTCTCTTATACACATCTCATACAAACCCAAAAAAAAAAAAAAAAATTCTTTTCATGGCATCCGTCGATTTCATCACCGGTGATTCAATCTCAGCCCTTCATCCTGACATCATCCAAACCCAAATCTTGACCCGGCTCGACGGTCCGACGCTAGCCTCCACCGCAACAACCTCCTCTTACCTCCAAACCCTCTGCACGGAACAGAGACTCTGGCGAGAAATCTCCACCGCCACGTGGCCTTCTATCAACGATCCACGTGTGGCTCAAGCCATCTCCTCTTTCCCTTCCGGTTACCGCTCCTTCTTCGCTGACTCGTACCCGTTCACTGAGCACACGTGGCAGCTGTCGGAGAATCACGAGCCACCGACAACTGGATTAATCTCAGCCGTCGATCTG
Organism: Alliaria petiolata; assembly: GCA_020283515.1. Classification (NCBI taxonomy): domain Eukaryota; kingdom Viridiplantae; phylum Streptophyta; class Magnoliopsida; order Brassicales; family Brassicaceae; genus Alliaria; species Alliaria petiolata. The sequence continues at coordinate 149,943,841 of JAHZTW010000001.1, read as the reverse complement.
TATTACAAAGAAGAGCTTATTTACTCCAAGGTCCAAGAGATGGAAACAGAGAGCGGTAAATCAGGATGGTTTCTATCGACTCCGTTTCGGGTCGATATGCTCGACCCGAAGGAGTCGGTTAATACCCGGATTCGATATCCGGGTGGGGATTACGACTGTCTCTTATACACATCTAGATGTGTATAAGAGACAGGAGCTACACTGCTCGGATATTGGAAAGCAACCGGTAAAGAGCGAAGCGTGATATCGGGTAACCAAATCGTTGGAACCAAGAGAACTCTTGTTTTTCACATCGGTCAGGCTCCTCGAGGCGAAAGAACCGAGTGGATTATGCATGAATACTGCCTTCATGGAGCTGCACAGGTCAGTTTTTATAGTTTTTTTTTTAATCTTGGATCTTGATTTGTTGTGAGAAATGCTGAAACCGGGATTTTTACAGGACGCATTAGTGGTGTGCCGGTTAAGAAAAAATGCAGATTTTCGAGCTAATTCGAGCCAAAGGCAAATGAAGGATGGTCTTGGGCAAGGTGATGACTATGTTGGTCAAACTGGTGATTCAGAGAAGGAGAAGAAATCTTATTCGGATTATGAATCTGAGCTTCAGATATCAAATGGTGAAATCACAGAATCAGCAAATGTCGTTGAGGTATGATTCTTGAGATATTTTAAGAAAACCACCAAGACTTTGCTCGAAGATCTTAGACAATATGTTATATGAACCGGTTATACTGTGGTGCTAGTATCGAACCACTTCATTTTTTAGTGTTGTAAAGTCGCTTTATTAATACTGTATACAGGGAATCGGAATATGAAGAAGAAGAAAAATATTATGAACAATACAAAATAATTTACTTAACAAAACAAACATGGCTAACACTAGCAATCAAGAAAGTTCGATTCTGTAATCTAATCCGATCGGGTTAAATAGTCTTTAATTTTTTTTTTATTGTACAATTTATATAGTCGTTGTAACTGAAATTGATATGTTTCTTTGGAGTGTAGGATCAAGGAGACACCGATGATGATTGTTACGCCGAGATTCTGAACGATGATATATTAAAGCTTGACGAGGAGGCAATGAAAGCTAGCCAANTGATGAAGAACCTGCGGATCCTCTTATTCTGGGAAGATCATTCTTGGCTACAGCTGGTGCCATCATTGATGTGAGAAAAGGAAAAATGGAGCTTGATTTGGATGATTTTGTCATGAATTTTTACATGGACAAGTTAAGGGGACCATCCACCATCGATGGTCAAGCTTTTTAAGTAAAGAATTCCATGGATAAAGATCCAATCATGGAACATTCAGATGACGTTACTGCTGGAAATTCTAAGAAAGCTATTGAGCTAGAGATGAGGTTCGAATCAATGCCAAGTTGATGGAGGAAGACATTTTCGTGATGGAGGCAAGGATTGCAGAGCTGAATTGCAGAAAAAGTGTAGAGATTCGAGCTGCAGAGTTGGTGTCGATTGGAGTGGAAACAATCATCTCTTCATGACTATGAACAGAGATGAGGTTCGAATCAATGCCAAGTTGATGGAGGAAGACATTTTCGTGATGGAGGCAAGGATTGCAGAGCTGAATTGCAGAAAAAGTGTAGAGATTCGAGCTGCAGAGTTGGTGTCGATCGACACCAATCCTAGTGTCGATCGACACCCTCCGAAGATCACGACACAAGTCGCTTCCACTACTGCAAGTCGATCATCTTTGGTCAAACAGATGCCTCCACATCCTACAGCCCAGAAACCTCGAAGAAAGCAAAGGTATGTATTCCCTGAAATCAATTCCAAACCTCTTGATCATCTAAATAAGAATTTAAAAGGTTCAAAAGATGCTTCACACTTATGAAAGCAACGAGATTCTCGGAGAAGACTTGGTGTTTCTTTTGATGATTCTGCAGGAAAAAGAAGTGCCCACCCGAACTCAAGTCCCACCCTGCTACTGTTCCTCACTTCCTTGGTCGTTCTCATGCATCTACTGCCTATACACAACCATGGATGAGGAGACATTCTTCTGGGAAGCATTCAATGCCACCCTCTGATCCACCAGACGTCTGAACCCAGACACAGTCAAGCTAATGACTGAAAACAAGCGCTAAGTGGGAGGCAACCCACTTTTAGATAGGATTTTTCTTTGAATTTCGTTTTGTTTTCACTAACTTTTGGTTTTGATTTCTGTTTCATTAAAAGAAAAAAACAAAATTTGACGAGGCGGACGATAATTAACCACAGTCGACATTGGGATCGATACAGACCACTGTCGATCAACACTGCTTTAGCGTCGATCGATACCACGCGCAAACGAAGGTAAGTCTTCTATCTGGTCTTTTCTGTTGTTTCTAATCGTTCTTTCGCCAACCTCGGGCTTGATAACACTGGGGACAGTGTTGTTTAAGTTTGGGGGAGGTAGTCTCTGACTTTGTGTTTTGTTTTAAGAGTCAATTGAGTCAGTCAAAAACTTGTTTTATTGAGTCAAAATTTAGTTGAAATTTTTGGGTTTTTTTGGAACTAACCACGGAACATTGACACTTGAAGGACCATTGCCATAGTAGTTGATTGCAGATTTTACTAGGTAGAAAGCTGCAAGTGGATCAGTCTACTAGAGTGAGTTCAGATTCCTTTATAGAGCTTGGTATGCATTGGATTTGATTCCTCTTTCAGCTCTGACAAGATAAGAAAATTACAGTCTCTCCTTGATCTTCCCTTGAGAAAAGAAATAAAGAGTCTAAGTCAAAGAATAGTGCAAAAATCCTCATGAACCTGTCTCCTCACAAGGAACAATATTAGTGAGAAGCTCATGAACATGTCTCCTTACAAGGAACACAAGTAAAGAGCAGTATTGTTCCAAGGCTTCAAAAAGAATAAGAAAAAGTCAATTAAAACATCTTTAGAACACCCTGAAAATTGGCAGCAGTTGACTAAGGGAAGAGAAAATAGGAGAGTTGTACCAAGAAAGTCTTTTTAAGACGCTAAGGAAGGGAAAGAATTTGTAAGTCCTTTGGTCAATACCGTTTGTTAGAGTTTAAAATTTTGAGAAAGAAGGGATCTGGACTTGAACTGGGAGATTGCTAAGCTTATGGTAAGTACACTGAAACACTACCTAAGGTTGGCTCTATAGTATGTGGATTCAAGAGTGTTGGTTCAATGTGGTGATCCTAAGGCTAGCTGTGTTTCTGTTTTCAAACTTCTACTTCATTCTAAGTTTCTGTTTTGCTTGAGGGCAAGCAAAAGCTAAGTCTGGGGGAGTTGATATATCATGGTTTTTACCGGTTTTTGACCTTGATATAAGTCCATTTTATTGAGTCTTTTGATATTTTTAGAGTTCTATTAGAGTCTTTACAGGATGAAGTGCATTTGGAGCTTAACAGAAGATTTTGGAGCTTATTGGAGCATTTTAGAGAAGGAGCCGAAGTGATGAAGTTGGAGCAGAATTACACGAAGGGTGTCGATCGACACTAACCCTTGGTGTCGATCGACACCAATGAAGCCGGCTAGAGTTTCGCGACGTTCATCAGAAAAAGGAAATCATCCCAAGATTTGGAGAATTACAAGATTACCCCTGACGAAAACCTTCCTCTATAAATAGTTTTCAGGCATTGTTTAGCAAAGTACCTTATCATTATTTTCTGTTTTTGAGACTTAGAGAGAGATTGATCCTGAGCTTTTGAGGAGATAATTTTGTACTCTTCCAAGAAGTTTTTGAACCCTTGTATCATTCTCTTTTCTTATTTTATGCAATTTATTTCAGTCATGATTTGTGTTTTCATCTCCATGTCTGAGTAGTTTGCTAGTTAGGTTAGGGTGATTTAGAGTTGATGATGAGTTTGTAGAATTATTATCTTGTTAGGAAAATCAATTGGATCTTCATCTTGATGTGTGCTTGTATTGATTTCTTACTTGATCAATTAGAAATTAAACCCTAGGTTGTTTAATAGATTCGAGAGCATTATTGATAACTTGACATAATCATAGATGAGCAAAATATCTATTCGCAAAGAGATTTGGTTTAGAGATTTTGTGAACAATCGAACCTGTTTTTAATGCTTGCCCTAATTGTTTGAATTTACAAAGAGATTTGGAATTCTGGAATTTAGGCATAGATAACTTCTGCAACGAGAGTTGATTGGTTTTAAATTAGTGTTTCGAGTTCTAGACGGTTCTTAATAATTTCCTAACAATATAAATTCTGCATTCTCTGATTCAACCTGATAATTATCCTTGCCTAGCGTCTTAGTCTCTTGAACTTTAATCTACTTTTCTTCCGTTTACTGATTGCTTAGTAGCTTAATTTATTTTATTTGATTGATCTAGCATAATTTGAACCTAGAAACCATAGTGTAGCATCTACTTTCTTTGGGATTCGATAACCCCTTATACTTCAACTGCATTGCTGTGCACTTGTAGTGTTGATTTATTTGGGTAAAACTTTGATCCTATCAATAAACCGGGATCCGGAGCTGCCAAGAGAGTCACCAGAGCGGGGGAAAAGTTTAGCAACGCCTCTCGAACCGCCTGAAACGCCGTCGCTGGGAAAGCTCGCCAAAAGAGAAACAAAGAAGGAGGAAAACCCGCCAGAAGCACAGGTCCGATCACGCCTAAGCAAGGTGAGAATAGAGATCCACACCTCGCTATTGTACAATACAATTTCTAATTGTATACTTGATTTTTTTTTCTAGTTTATATTGGTATTTTTACAAAAATTATTTTTCTTTTGATTTAAAAATTATATTTAATAATAAACGAATTTCTATAATTTAAAACCAAATAAAATTGTAATTATATGTAAAGAAAGAAAAATGTTTATTTTTTTAAAAATGAAATTTTAAAGTTATATTTTAAAAAAAAATTGTTATAGTTTTAAAAACAAAATTAAATTTTTTCACAAATATTATTTTTCATATAGTATTATAAAAATTTAATAATAATTTGAAATTTGAAATTATAGTTTTTAAATTTTATTTAAAATTTATAATGCTAATGTTTATATTTTTCTAATGTACAGAGAATTCATGCCGCAACAAGTCTCTCGTGTCCGCTCTCGTTCTCGTCGTTCGACACATACCGTTCTTTCGACACATACCGTTCTTTCGACACATTGATGTTCCGGAGTCCCAGGAATCCGCTGCACGCACTCGGATTTCGATCGAAGAACTTGTCCAGCAGCCGAACCGGAAGCACTGCATCAAACTCCACCCGGATTGCGAAGAAGGGACATGGTAATTTCTTGTCTAAATTTTTTTATGTTTTTTTGCCATTAAATTTTTTTTTTAATTAAAATTTGTTTCTAAACTTTTTCAATCTACAATTTTTCCAGGTTCGGCTTGGAGTTTGAAATCAACAAGTGCATAATGCGGATGTTTCATACCATGTTGCACCACCCGTATGAGACCTACTCATCGATGCCGCCTGACGTTAAAGATTGGTGGGATTGATCTTTCACCGTAAGAGTTTTTTTAAAGATATTCAAAAATTTAAACAAATTTTTTATTGCATTATATCTTAAATAATTTGTTTTCACAGCAAGAGTTCACTTGGTACTGGCGGAGAACTAGAACTGTTCTCGATGAGTTCGACAGGTTCACTGCCATCCAATACAAGAGACACATGTACGAGTGGAAGCAAAAGTTCATCGAGCAAAAAGATTCGCCGAAGGATCTCGAGGAGAATGTCTGGAACGGTTTATGCGAGTATTGGAGTCGGCCTGCCACAAAGATACAATCCAAAAAAAACTCTAAGAACCGGAAGAGTGAACGAGGAGGAAAGGGCGTTTATGTTCACAACGGAGGCGCAAAATCGACCCTATGTCAAGTGGCGTCATTTATTATATGATTGGGAATGGAGTCATTTATTATATGATTGGGAATAAGTCTCCATAACGTCGAGGTAATCGGGAATGTTCCATGATTGAAATGGTAAGTAATTTTTTTTTCTTTCATATTTGACTTATTTATTATATAGTTTACCTTATATAATTTCATTTTTCAAAGACGATAGAAGGGGGTGGAGTCATTCCCGATTACCTCGACGTTATGGAGACGAGGCACACCAACAAAAAGACCGGGGAAGTCCAAGACATCTGTGTTCGGGAGGTTGTGGAGAAATGCAAGAAAAAGAAGTTCGATCGCTTGACCCAACTCTACCAGGTTTTCATTACTCTTCGCAATAGTAAAAGGAGATCGAAAAGCTCAGCCAAGAAGTTAAAGACCGTGACACGATTGTCGAAGAAAGGAGGAAGAAGCATGAACAGTTGGAGTCTGCACACCAATCGACACGGGAAGAGCTACGCTATATGAAAGAAATAATGGTAGTTTCGTTTCCACATTTGTTTAAAAAGTAGTTCGTTTGTTCTAAACAATTTCTTTTATTTCGTTTTTAATTTTTATTGTAACACAAATTTATAATATATTTTTTTTTCTAAATTTTTTTTTAAAATTTTTTTTCATTTTAAATTAATTTCTATACAATATATTTTAAAAATTTTAATAATTTAAAAATTTACAAATTCGTTGGAAATCCGTTGGAAACATGTCCGTCGAAAATCCTTCGAAAATCAATCCGTCGGAATCATATCCGTCAGTAAATCGTCGAATTCGTCTCCGACGGAATCCCGACAATCTTTCGATCAAGTGGGTCGTCGAAATTCCGTCGGAAAATATTCGACGACTTATGTCCGTCGGAAAGCTATCGTTTTATTTTCCTAAGTAATCCATCGAAATTTCCCGACGGAAATCCGACCAAAACAGAATTTCTGACGTAAATTGCCGTCGGATTTGGGTCTCTCTCTTGTAGTGTGTCGGTCCGCCCCGCCACCAGAAACTCTCTCTAGATCCGCCTCCGCCCTCAAGAAGCTTCAAATCTTGAAGAGAAAAACTGGTGGTTCTGTACCACCGAACTACTTTTCAGTCAAACCTGCAACCCTTCGGTCCACCACCACAACCACGGCGCTGGAGAAATCGAAAACCTGCCAAACGGAGGATACACCGAGAAATCGTCGGGATTAACGCTTGAGGACGCGTCACCAGATCTGGTCCTCAACAGATCTGGATCCACAGGAGCGCCGCCACCTAGATCCACCGTTGAATCGCTGCAACACGGATGAAGAACAAAGCCCAGCCACCAAATCTAGATAGGAGAGACATCAAACCACATATGAAGTGCATGTAAGGTAAAACAAAAGAAGAAAAAGGAATGAAGCCCTTTAACAACGCCGACGATATTCGTCGGACGCCGGAGAGGCAAAACGGAAGAACTATTACGGTGTCTTCAAGAGAGAGAGAGAGAGGAGAAAAAAGCCCAAAAGGTTCTCCAAAAAGTGACTAAACCACCGATTGTTGTAGACAATTAGTGTAAGTTTAATCAAAAAATTTAGTATCACCCGTTTGCATGAGAACTTAGAGCATCTCTAATGTTTAGAACCTCTAATGCTTTTTTAAGATTATTTTAATTATATATTTTGAGAATTTTGAAGTTAAGAACCTCATTAAAAATAATTAAAATTGGATGTCTCTAATGGTAGAACCAAGTTGAGATTCTTAAGAATAAAAAAATATTATTTTGTTTAATTTATTAAACATTTTATATTTTATAAAACTTTAAAATTATTGCATTATTGTAAACAAACATTACATAAAAGAAATATCTTATTTATTAGAAACTTGTGTTCTAAAAATCCAAAGATTGGATTATAAACGATATATTTACTGGTATACCTGACACAGCTGCTCTTCTAACTTCTTCGTGAAAGTAGAATTTTAGCAAAGGAACCAGTATAGGTGCAACCTACAATATACAAATTTAGTCTATCCAGTCTCAAGAACAATAGCGGAACTGAGAAAATTTGGAAATGTTTAACCATACTACCTGATTAATCCAAGGGAAAAATCCTTCTTTTTACTCATCAGCATAGCAACAGAGCATGTTACAAGTTGTGGCTTTTTCCTCCAGGATAATGGTCTCCGTGCTGCATCAAGAGATGGAATACGAACCAAAAAAAAGTCATGCCAATTTTCACGAAAATGTAAGGTATAGAGATGTCATAACAATCAGATGACTGATAAGAACACGACACTTTATTGATATGAACAGAGAATTACAAGCCCAAGCGTATAAGCTTCGAAAGCTTTCTTGATCTCAAATCTGAGAAACAAGCCACACCCACACGAAACAATAACTGGATAAATAAAACAATAAACCAATGGGTCCTTTTATACTATAAAGCCCATTCCACAAACACTCGAAAATGTCAAAACTAAACCTGGTTTACTTATTTGTCGATGCCACGTCATCTCTTCTCTGCTTCTTTTTCTTTGTCACGTAAACCCGGTGAAGCATATCAATACCCCCGTTGTGAAGACTGAGCTTGTCCTCAAGCGGAAACAAGGGAAACTGCTGTTTCAATTCTCCCACACGCAGCCAAGACGTTTCATGCTCCGGAAGACCTTCCCATTTGATCAGTATCTCCAAATGCCCTTCTTCATCATAACGTGTATCCACAATTTGTTCTGGCTCCACAATCAATTCATCATCCACCGAGATTGAAGGCGGTAAAGACATGATCTTATGACCCTCACCCACTACTGGTTTGAGTTGAGAAACATGAAATACGGAATGAATCTGTGAAGAATCAGGTAGACGTAACCAGTAAGCTACTTTACCGATACGCTCCAGAACTTCATATGGACCGTAATACCGAGCTGCCAACTTCTGGCACAAACGCCTGCTTACGGACTGTTGTGGGTACGGTCTAAGTTTCAGATACACCATCTGACCCACCACAAATTCCAGATCACGACGATGTTTATCAGCGCTATTCTTCATAACCTCCTGAGCTCGATGTAAATGATCCTTCACCTCTGTTAACATCGAGTCTCTCTCCTTTAACATCTTCTCCAACTCGAAATTTTGAGTGGATCCTGACTCATACGGCAACACTGTTGGAGGATCCCTTCCATAGACCATCTTAAAGGGAGTAGTTTGTGTTGCTGAATGAAAAGATGTATTATACCACAATTCTGCCCATGGTAAAAATTTTGACCAAGTCTTCGGATGTGTTGACGCAAAACACCTCAAATAGGTTTCGAGACAACGATTTAATACCTCCGTTTGACCATCTGATTGTGGGTGGAAAGCAGTACTGTATCGGAGTTTTGTCCCAGACAAACGAAAACATTCACGCCAAAAGTTACTCAAAAAGATCTTATCTCTGTCCGAAATGATGGATTTTGGATAACCATGCAACTTGATCACTTCTTTGATGAATCTGTGTGCAACGTCGACAGCCGTGAATGGGTGTTTGAGTGCAATGAAATGTCCATACTTGCTTAATCTGTCCACAATCACCAGTATGACATTTAGACCTTGAGACAACGGCAACCCTTCAATGAAATCCATAGACAAATCTTCCCAAATTTGATTAGGTAAGGCAATAGGTTGTAACAAACCTGCCGGAGACAAGGTGGAATATTTGTGAGTTTGACAAATAGCACATTCAGACACATACTGTTGAACCCTCTTCCTCATCTGGTTCCAGTAAAAAGTGTTTTGAATTCGCTGTAATGTCTTGAGGATTCCAGAATGTCCACCCAATAAACTTTCGTGGCACTCTTGTAGAATCAGAGGAATATGAGCTGAAGATTTTGGAATGACCAGACCTTTCTTGTAAAATAATCTCCCATCCACCACTGTATAACCTTCTTTAACTTGCTCACCCGTAGCTATCTTCTGTAGCATCTCTTGAATTTCTGAATCCTCATCTATCTCCTTATAAAGATCTTGTAATTGTAGTGTGGTTAGAACAGTCAGAGTCAACAGAGAGTGAGTGATTAAATCCTTTGTCGGATTGACAATGCGAGACAATCCATCTGCCACCTTATTTTCACTCCCAACTTTATACTCAATGTCAAACTCATAACCCAAAATCCGAGTTAACCATCGCTGGTAGTCTAATGTTACTTCTCTCTGCTCCGGCAAGTATTTGAGACTCTGTTGATCCGTTCTGACCAAAAATCTCCTACCCAAGAGGTAATGACGCCATTTCTGGATGGCCATGACAATTGCCATGAGCTCTCTCTCGTAAATTGGTTTCAACTATTCTTTTTCTGATAACACGTAGCTAAAATAAGTAATAGGATGTCTATTTTGCATGAGAACTGCTCCCAACCCATAGCCAGATGCGTCTGATTCCACCACAAATGGCTGACTGAAATCTGGTAGAGCTAACACCGGAGCTGATATCATAGCAGATTTCAACCTGTCAAAAGCTTCTTGTGCCAGAGAAGACCACTCAAACTGATCCTTCTTGAGTAGCTCTGTCAATGGTTTAGCAATAGACCCATAATTTTGCACAAATCTTCGGTAATAACCTGTGAGTCCAAGAAACCCTCTCAAATCCTTGACTGTTCTTGGAGTAGGCCACTGTTTAACTGCCTCAATCTTCTGGTTATCAGTTGACACTCCTCTCCGAGAGATGACATGTCCCAAATATTCAACTTGTTCCTGAGCAAACACACACTTCTTGCGATTTGCAAACAACTTCTGTTTACAAAACACTTCTAACACCAGAGTTAAGTGCTTGACATGATCTTACTGTATATGAGGATATCATCAAAGAAAACCAACACAAACTTCCTGAGAAATGGTTTGAAAACCTCATTCATCAAGGATTGAAAAGTGGTTGGTGCATTTGTCAAACCGAATGGCATTACCAAGAACTCATAATGACTATCATGAGTGCGGAAAGCTGTCTTCTCAATATCATGGTCCTGCATCCGAATCTGATGGTACCCCGATCTTAAATCCAGCTTTGAAAAACAGTATGCTCCAAACAATTCATCCAGCAATTGATATATCATTGGAATCGGGTATTTATCTGGTATAGTAGCTCTGTTTAGCGCTCGATAATCCACACAAAAACGCCATGACTTGTCTTTCTTCTTTACTAATAATACCGGACTTGAAAAAGGGCTGTGGCTTGGTCTTATTAGTCCTTCTGTCAACATCTCCTGGACCAATATTTCCATAGCCTCCTTATGCGCGTGGGGATATCGGTAAGGTCTAACGCTTACTGGTCCCAACCCCGGTTGTAGCAGGATTCCATGTTCCCTGCCACGTATTGGTGGTAAACCTCTCGGTTTCTGGAAAATGTCTGAGAAGTTGCTCAAAGTGTTATTAATCTCCACAGGTATGATATGAACTTGTCCTGGCATCACCTCTGCATTACTCAGTACCACTTTCTGTTTCGGATCCCGAGATCCATATTTCAGAGCTTGCATCGACATTGAAGGTTCATGTAGAGACGGATCGCCTCTTAACGTCACATATCTACCTTTATGCAGGAAAGAAAGTTCATGATTCTCCCAGTCAACTTGACATTTGCCCGAGGTTCTCAGCCATTGTATACCCAAAATCACATCTGCATTTCCCAGTTCTAACACAATGAAATCTGTCGTGATCTGAATATCTTGTAATGTCAACTGAACGTTTCTGCAAACTCCAGATCCATGAACTGAAACACCCGTACCCAACATTACTTGCAACTGATCATTTCTGTCTGATTTCAAACGCACTCTCTTTGCCATATCCGGAGTTATGAAGTTATGAGTCGCCCCACTGTCTAACATTACTACCACTGATTGCTTCTTAAGACAGCCTTTCACCTTTGTTGTAGTAAGTGAAGACAATCCCAAAAATGAGCTTAAGGACAGAGCTGTCAACTCAGGTGCCCAAACGATTTCTTCTGTATCCACTTCCTCCACCTCTTGATTGACAATTTCAACTTCCAACCCATTCAAAACAGTCAAGACTTGACAGGCCGCATTCTTACAGATGTGTTGTCTTGTATATTTTTCAGGACAATGATAACACAAACCCAGACGCTTCTTTTCTGCCACTTGTTCCGGAGTCAAACGAATTTGAGGCCTTGGAAATGCCATGCCTGTTTGTTGAGTATTCGTCGGAGTATTGGTTAATTGATTTGAGCGCATCTTCCACCCTATTTGAGTAGGATGACTTGAGAATGATTTTTGATTGTGAAAAGCATTCCCTTGTCCTGACTTGAGAGATTGTTGCTTTTCCTTACAAATCACCCGATGTAAAGAACTTGATTCCATTTGATAGGCTGTAGAAATCATCTCTGCTAAATCAATTGGTTTACAGGTATTAACCACCTCCTGCATTTCTGGTGTCAGCCCATTCATAAAGATACCCTCCAGCTGTGGTTCAGACAATCCTGAAACCTGCGTTGACAGATCTTCAAACAGATGAATGTATTCAGCCACTGATGCAGTCTGTCTAACCGCGAAGAAAGGTTGGCTCGGATCTCTCAGCCTCACTTTACTAAACCGCGCGATCAATCTGTCCTTAAAATCACACCAACCAACATATGGACGTCGGTGCATCACACTGTTGAACCAACTCAACACGTCGCCTCCCAGGCTTACCGAAACTACCTCGAGCTTCATTGTATCAGAATAACCTTCGATTCTGAAAAATCTTTCTGCTAATGCTATCCATCCGTAAGCATCTTCGCCATCTAAAATCAGTAATTCAACTCGCTTCAACATGCTCTCACGAGGAGCAATCACCAAATTCGGATTTGTATTTTCATCCGACCTAAAACTACAGCCAGGTTCCGAGTTTTGGAAGCGTACCTGTGTACTTTGGGAGAGAGGATTTGGATTAGCGATTTCCTTGACTCCGTCGTACTTTCTCATCTCACGAAGTAAATCCATCATCTCCTTCATCTGCGTCTCGAACCGAACGCTATTTGCTTCCATTTTCGCATCGAGTTGCGCATTTTGTGCTTCGATCCGATCGATCATCGATCTCATCTCCAAATCCTTTGTATGTTGAAAAGCGATGTGATTCATCATGGAATTTGATAGAGAATCCAAAGTCACCGGCGGATTCGGTCGATCCGCTCCGTTTTGTTGATTTCTCGCCATCGGAATCTTCAATTGATGCGATTGTTCGCTCCAGAACGCTCACCGGCACCAATTTGATAAGAACACGACACTTTATTGATATGAACAGAGAATTACAAGCCCAAGCGTATAAGCTTCGAAAGCTTTCTTGATCTCAAATCTGAGAAACAAGCCACACCCACACGAAACAATAACTGGATAAATAAAACAATAAACCAATGGGTCCTTTTATACTATAAAGCCCATTCCACAAACACTCGAAAATGTCAAAACTAAACCTGGTTTACTTATTTGTCGATGCCACGTCATCTCTTCTCTGCTTCTTCTTATTTGTCACGTAAACCCGGTGAAGCATATCAATGACGTGTCAAGAAGAATGAAAACCTTTCATCATCAGAATCCTCTGCTTCATCTACTGAATCAGCAGATGTAATTGTTACATCTGGTTTAAGTTAAGCTGACTGAAGCAAAGGAGGCATCACAACGCTCATGTATGGGAGAAAATCTTGACCTAGATACTTGCAAAGCCTAGCCCATGCCTATGAAAGTGTGCAAGGTAAATTTAAGTAACTGAACTTACCTATATACACTTATTACCTGTAACATGTAACTCGTTATTGGATCATCTGCCTCCATTTCAGAGCCTTGCAATGAAGCATTCCATGGATTTTGCACGAAGCATCCGCTTAGTTTTGTCAGTTGCGTTCATCAATATAGTTTTGAGACACGGCATGACAGCATCATAGTACTTTTGGAAGTGTTCCTGCAAATTTAGATAAGTGTCAGATCAAGAGTTGCATGTAACATCGTTTTTACACATATATACATGCGATGAATCAGCAACTGAAGCAAGAGCTGTTAAAGCTCCTTCTTGCACCATTTGTTTTCCACTCTATTAGAAACAACATTATAATCCCAAGTCAATCATTGAGAACAAACTTCCTTTGCTCTTTCTAGTAATTTATTTAAAGAAAAAGTTGCACAATGAACTTACTTGTAGTAGCACAAGTAACTTGCTCACTATTCCTTCTAAATTAGGTGCTAATATTTCAGGTGTACAATTTTCACTGAAGTTGAGTACTGCCGAAGCAGCATGAGCCTGCATGAGGTCACAAATTACTGCTTTAGAAAGTGTCAGAAGATTGCATTATTAGATATACAGAGTTAGCGGAAATCTAACCTGCACTCGTGGACCGTGGATGCTCAAACAAGCAGAAAGAAACTACGGAAGCTGCAAAAGCAAATAAACTCAATATGTGTTGGCCAAATATTCCCAATTACGGAAGCAGAGATAAGCTTAGTTACGTTGCAGGGCGGTACGAGCAGTTGCTGCAAATGCAATTTCAGATTTGCTCCCAATCTAATATATCACATCTACAATTCAAAACCCAATCAGAAACAATTCAAGCATCATAGCCAATTTCAGAATGTTCATCGATTTATCAAACCACAATTAGAGATGAGCTTTTACCTCTTGAGCACTCTCCCGGCGCTACCGTATAGACGATTCCTCCTGCTGATTCCGCAAATTTGAATCGGAATTAGCTTCGTCCCAGATAGCCCACACAACTTCACGGGCCTTGTCTATGGTGATTTCGGATCCGAGGAACCCTGAGTGAATTTTTTTCGTTTCTTCTGGAGAAAACCGCCGGAAGTTCGACAGACTCGTGGATAAGTGGTGGATTGTCCGGTTTGAGAGGGAGATTCGGAGATAGGAGGAAGCGAAAGAAGAGAAGGAAGAAGCGGCGATGGAGGCCACATGAGAAAAAGAAGAAGAGTCAGAACGGTGTCCGGAGGAGAGAGGGAAGACTTCTAGCTCTAGATCCATGGCGAGGAGACGACGGTTTGATTGATCGGTGTTTATCTCCGCCATCGACACACTCGAGGGAGAAAGAGGAAGAAAGAGGGAGAAAGAAGGAAGGCCGAGGCGAGAAAGAAAAGGCAGATGGTTTTTTTTTATTTTTTCTCAAAAAAATTATTGACCAATAAGAATGAGACACGATCGGGTTTCTAACAAACTCTAAGACCACCTCCAATGGGGGATTATAAGCACAAGTTCTAAACAATAAAAAAATCAAAAAAATCAAAAAGGAGGAAAGAGGGAGTAGAATCGGTTCTGATTATAGAGTTTTTAAAAACTGTCTCTAGCCACGTGTCAACATCTGATTGGTTTACCTTTTAAAAAGAAAATAAAAATTAAATAAATAATATAATTATATTAAAATATTATTAAATTAAAAATAAGAACCTCATTTTTAGAACCTATGCATTGGAGATGCTCTAAAGTCTCTATCTACAGAACCGATTCAGATCTTTTCATTTGTTTTTGATTTTTTTTTATCCTTTATTTCTTTAGAAACTCTAGATCAGAACCTCCATTGGAGGTGGCCTAAGCTCCCATGTTTTCAGAATCAATAGCAAATATGTTCTCGCTTGTGAAGGCTGCAAGAAGACAATAACGTTGACAAGACCCTACCTGTAGGTTCAACACACATGTTTGAAANCAACAATAAACATTCAATAGATTATAAATCAAAATGTCAGAATTATTTTACAAGGAAATGGGCTGATCGAAGGAAAGCACAAACTAATCAAAGACCCTTGCTTTGTCCCTTCTGGGGAACGGGAAAGAAAGGCGGCCTGATAAGAACACGGTACTTTATTGATCAAGAACAGAGAATTACAACTAAAGAATCTAGGGTTTATTCAAGAGTCCCTCTCTCTCCTATAGCCACAAAGCTATCCAAAAATACATCTCACACAATGCATAAACCTCTCAAAGAGAATCACTTCTACTATTTATACTAAACAAGAAAATGAACGACTTTAGCCTTCTTGATGCTCTGCTTCTCTTGTTTCATCTCAAATGAGAGTGTACCACCTCAGCAGCCAGCTCATCACTTTCCTTTCAAGTGGCATAACACAAACTCCTGTGATCCTATCAGAACGATATATAAATAGTTCAATGTACGTTGATGCTTTTTGCGCAATACTATTTGACCAAAATGAAAAACTTAACACGCCTCATGAATTCATTGGATTTATTTTTACGGAAGTTCCAAAAGAAACTCTTTCAATGGTCTCTCCATTGCCTTTAAAAAGATCAACACCTTAAGTAAGTTGGACGAAAGATGTGTCAATAAACTACATGTAAGATAGAGAAGAAATAATGGAAGTTGTTACCTGCAAAGAGATGACAACATCTTTCAAATCGTAGATTGCATCAATATATTAACATTTCACTGCAATAATGAAAATTCAGTAATGAGTCTCTCTATATATAGTGTACAAATAAATCTCTAAAGTTTCAGTAACCTTACCGAAAACCAAGAGAACTGGATCCTAAAATCCTATGATATGGAACTAAAATCCTGATAGATTTTAAATGATAATAACTTTTTTTTTGTTAATTGGTTCTTTTAAGTGAAAGAACATTAATATAGACAAATTAGTTTTGTCGGTCTTGATTTTGAATGATAATCATAAAGTGTTAAAATAGTTATAGTAATGGAGTCAATGGTGTAGTAAGGAATTAATGGTACTAGTAAATATACCAAAACAATTTTGGTAATGTCATTAACGTTAGTATCAACTTTGTTTTTACAAAACTTTGTTCTTTTTTTGTCAACTACAAAACCTTGTTCAAAAAAAAAAAATAATAATAATAATAATCTTGTTAAAAACAAAACTTTGCTTTTACATCGGAAACTAAAACAAAGATATAAAAACCAAAAAAAAAAAAAAACAGCACAACAAAAAAAAAAAATTTGCAGCACAAGTAATTGGATGACATGAATTTTAAGGTCAACCTTTCTGACAATTAAAAAAAAAATTCCGAAGACAAATTAGTTAATATTCTGTATCACCTAATAACTGCAAAAGCAAAGTTTGCAAATAATTCAACGTAACCTAATCCTACAAATAGTATATATAATATGCTCTATTCTGAGTCGCTGGTCAAAAAGTATTATGTTTTTTAGAAAAAAACATCTCTGTATATTATAATATTAATGTATGCACTAGTTTGGACTTATAACTTAAAGGTGCATGGTTGTTGACAAAGAAACACTTAATATTCGGTAGAGAAAAAGTGGAAAAGATAAACTAATAGTTAATATTCAATCCGGCTTTATATAATATATATATAGCAATGGAGCAAGTCGTCTCCTATATATTACTAAACAACGATCTTGAATTTAAGATTATGAATAAATTTGGCATGAAACCGAAAGAAAGAATAATCACACCCAAACCCATTCCATCCACTTCAACAACTCAATTACATGCATGTATATAGATCTTACATGCAAGACTTAGGATTCATCATCATCATCATCATCATCATATCTAGCTCCTCCTTGAATCTTTTCCAAATACAATTTCCAAGGGATAACACTAATATCTAGCCTTCTTCTAATTCTTAATTATCTCCTATGGATATCGAAAAGGCAGGGAGCAGAAGAGAGGAAGAAGAACCCATTGTTCATAAGCCAAAGCTGGACAAAGGCAAAGGCAAAGCTCATGTGTTTGCTCCTCCTATGAACTACAGTCGAATCATGGACAAACATAAGAAAGAAAAAGTGAGCATGGCCGGATGGAAAAGAGGCGTAGCGATCTTCGATTTTGTTCTTAGACTCATTGCAGCCATCACGGCCATGGCCGCTGCAACAAAGATGGCCACCACGGAAGAGACTCTTCCTTTCTTTACTCAGTTCTTGCAGTTCCAAGCTGACTATACCGATCTCCCAACTTTTACGTAAGTTTCTCTCCAAAATGTTAACTCTTACTATAGATTATGCCAAGAATTTGATAACCAACGATCGAAATGGTTTTTTTTAGCATTGAGTTTGGTGCTTATTAGAGATTATTACCATTTTTAGCATTGAGTTTGGTGCTTATTAAAGATTATTACCATGATTCTTGATTATGAGTAACAAAACTTACCATGATTCTTAATTATGAGTAACAAAACTCAAAACTTAATTTATTTGTTTTGTCTTGTAGATCTTTTGTTGTAGTAAACTCCATCGTTGGCGGATACCTAACCCTCTCATTGCCTTTTTCCATTGTCTGTATCCTCCGGCCTCTCGCGGTGCCGCCTAGGCTCTTCCTTATCTTATGTGACACGGTAACATTTTTTATGTGTTAGATGGCTAAGTGTTTCAATCGTTAACATGTGATTTTTTTTCCCAGAAAACTAACATTTCGGACAAAAAAAAACAGAAACGCAAACGCCAACCACAAACGGACTTCCACATTTCGTCTGCGTTTCGCATTTACAGTTAAAAAATAATGAAAATTTTCATGAAATTGTGGTTTCATTTAGAAAAATCACTTATGATAAAATGTAAACGTAAAACCAACGCTAAAAACACCAAGGCATTAATCAGTTAACCTCGAGTAATCCCTACTTTCTAAAAGCTTATATTAGACACTCCTTAGTGTATATAATATGGTTGTTTATACAAAGGTATCAAGATCAAACCGATGAATATGTATATTGATTACACCTACGACAACTGACACATCTCTATATTAATCTGTATATATACGGTTGTTGTGGTCTAGGCGATGATGGGCCTCACTATGATGGCAGCATCCGCTTCTGCAGCCATAGTTTATTTGGCGCACAACGGGAATTCAAGCTCGAACTGGCTTCCGGTTTGCCAGCAGTTCGGTGACTTTTGCCAAGGAACAAGCGGCGCCGTGGTGGCTTCCTTCATTGCGGCGGCTCTTCTCATGGTCCTTGTCATCCTCTCTGCATTTGCTCTCAAGAGATCGACTTAAGAATTTGCATTTGTTTCGATTAAATTTCTATGTGCTATGATATTCATTTGTGTGATTTTGAAAAGGGTCGTAAGATGTATGATTTGGTTTTGTTGTGTTGTGTAACTCGGGTTGTATATATTGTGAATCATGTTGTAAATCAATCTTTGCATTTCACATATTTTGTTTTTGTTTTTTTTTTCTTTTATGTAGAATTGCATTTCAACGAGATAACAAACTTCAAGCTTCTATTTGCCGGACCGCATTGGAAAATAATTTATTTAACATATATATTGGCTTGTGTTACATCATCATTAAAGTTCTTTGAAATGATCCTATTACAAGTTATGATCTACCGTTTACAACATACAAGCCTAATTACATGAACTACATGGAATCACAATGAATAGCTCTATATATATCGACGGCACGATGAACAACTTTTTCCTCCAATGAACAATTTTACCATGTTACGTTCATGATGAACAACTTTTTGTAATATACGGACCGTGACTAATAAATCTCGCTGCAACACATATAAATCTTTGATATATATGCATCAAATATGAAAAAATTGCATTCCCTAGAAATCAAAAACAGTAAATCGTTTATCCCCACTTAATCAAGTGACTTCCACATTTTTTTTAAGATACTTATCATACTTTTGGGAGTTAATTGTAACATACAAAACTTGTTTAAATTTGTTTTGAAAAACGGGGATTAAAACATTTCCTTTTTGTCATACAAATTTCACATACTATATTCAAATCATGATAGCATTTAAAATTCGGAACTATTAACTACCAATATGTTTGTAAAACAAAACAAGATTGGCTACTTCAATTAAAATCTCGGTTCTTGTTTTTGCCTCTCCGACGTCTGGTGCTCCTCGCCGGCTTCGTTAGAGGGCTGTTTAGAGTCTCTTAGGGTGTTGTGTGGGCAGTGTGGCTAGCTTGCAAGTTCTTCAGCGGTTCAAATGGCTTTTGTGAAGGAGGAGAAGCTGTCGCCGTGGGTATTGTGGTTCTAAGGTTGGTTTTGGTTCTCGTGGGGGTAATGACTAAGGAGGTGCTAGTAAGGTTTCTGTCCAGCGTTTTTCGTTCAGTGGTTCGGCTTGTTTTCTCCTTTTTATCTCCAATCTAATGCAGGGCGTGAAGCTTTTGTGGAGTTGATGTTGATCATGGAGCGGTTGTTTATTCAGCTTAAGTCCAGAGAGTAGGGTTTTGTGTAGCGTCTGGCGCCAAATAATCATGTCAGGGATCTATTGATTCACGAAGCGGTATAGCTGCTTGGTGCGGTATATGTGCTTTCGCTGAAGATTTCTCAGTTCTTTCTTCAACTCTTAGCTCTTTTCAAGTGTCTCGCTGCTGTGGATCTGTGTGGTGCTCATATGTGTCGCCTTACGACCAGTTTATCCTCTTCGGTTTGGCTTTGTTGGTCTCGGGCTTCCGAGTTTGGTTCACTTCTTGTTGCTTTTAGCTTTCGGGTTGTCTTCTTGGGTCTTGTTTGAATTGTGTCCGTTCAGTTTTGGGATTTGGTTGATAGCGCTTTTGCAGCAACGGTTTTCGAAGTCATCGTGTGGATATTCATATACCGTGACTGTCTCCTTCTGAATAAAAGGCTCCTCTTGTGGTGTGTCCTTTGTTTTGAAAAGGTTAATCTATGTCTCGTCTTCCCTCTGGCTGTTTTTAGCATTTGAGACTTAAATTTTAGTGTTTTGTCTCAGTTTTAGATTTTGTATTTTGTATGTTTCTGTTTGCGTTTCTCTTTTTTGGAGCTAGAATTTCCGGAGATTTTAATTGCTCTGCCAGTTTTTGTATTTCCACCGTGTATTTCACATTGATGAATAAAAAACAAAAAAACAACCAAAATATTATCGTCAATTATTTTGTTTTGTCGTCAACCATTTCAGAAACTTTGTACTCATCTTTGACTATATTTCCCAAATAGTTTGCACATCGCCCTTACAGTCTCAGATATCCTTGATCATCTTGACCATTTTACCACGCCTAACTTTTTTTTCCGGCCAACCACACAGATCGGTTTACCTTTCACGGTAAGATCCTCTTGCAAATCCGGTAGTGGTTCAGATATCACATTCTCACGTTCGGTCAGGTGCTTTCTCAGCTGTGACACGTGAAACACATTGTGGTAAGCATTCATTTCCGGCAGTAAGTCCAACTTATACGTCACTGCCCAACTTAGACTCAACTTAGCATCAAACATTGCTTGGCTTTTTCCTTTATAGGTCATAGCCTTCAGATAAACCAGATCGTCCACATTGAACTCTAAGTCTTTTCGGCGCTTATCGGCATAACTCTTTTGCCGGTGTGGAGCCTCTTTCAGCTTAACCTTTAGAAACTTTATCTTTTCAGTAGTAATCTCGACCATTGCTAGTCACACTACACTCCCCCACTTGGGTTCAACACAACAGTGCTCTACGCAACCCAGCCAAAGGCAGATAACTCTCCCAATTACCACCCTAATCGAGCACTCCCGCTCTTATATGTCCTCCAGAGTTCTTTTCGTCTTCTCAGACTGTCCATTAGAATTTCGTGACGCCTCACGATCCGTTCCACGTTGACCCGGCCAATGCCCTTATCCAGATTGTAACACCACACTCTTTCTATCTAGAGTCGTTACCATGTCCGAGTCCCCATCCTCGGACTCTATCCACTCTTAATTTAGCTGTACTAAACTCTTTTTCCCAATCGTAGCCTTCTCAAGACTCGATTCCAGATATTTGACTTTAGACCATCCCGGCCTTGATCCGGATTTCCACCGCCAATCAGAATTCATGTGCGGCACATCTAGACGAACACTAGTCTACAGAACAGCCTACACAGCTTCACCACGCAGAGCTTTTGTCCGACCACTTCCAGATCGAACAAACTCTTATCAGGCACACTTCTCTTTCAACACTAGTCAACTCAAGACTTACCCCTTTTGTTTTTCCATCATGTTAAACCCTTCCATTCTCTGGACAGTCTCTTGGTGTGCGTACATATCTTAGAAAACTTCTCAAGTTTCTAAGTATTTTCCCTTGTCCCACCTCAACTTCCTTTTAATCAAAATGCTTAGCATAATCCGTTAGCTTAGGACTTTCTCCAAAAGCTCAGTTATCCATGATGATAGGTCATGCTTACGGTCAGTCCATCTTGGCCCATCGACTTGCCTTAGCGAACTCCCGAGTTCTTAAGCGTTTTGTCTCATCCTTGCTTCAACTACCGTTGACCACCATCATAAGTTAACCAAGATACACTGATCCTTATTAACACACCTAACAAATCACTCTTGATTCTTTACTCAAGTTTCCAAAACTCTCTTAAGTTCCTCGATCTCTCTTTGATCCTCAGATCACACGCTGATCCTTACAGATAATATTGTCTTGGAAAACTCACCTAGTTCCCAAGAATAATCTCGCGGTCCCGCCTTGGATAATCCGCAGATTCCCACAGACGCTAACATTTAATCGCCTTGGCAACCCACAGGTTCCTAACTCACGATTTCAGTCATGCGGTGATGAACTCTTCAGTTCTCACCCACACAGTCCTAGATTACTTAACAGTTATCTTGCAACCAACATAGGTTACTCAACAATCATCTTGCAACAAGCACACCACAGTCATGTCCCATCTAGACTCTCGATAAAAAAGGATCAATGACTCAGCCAGTACTTGGCACACCAAGCCATCAGTCGGCTCACAAGGCCTCGGCACACACGGCCATTACAAGTCCTCACTTGTATTTTCAGTTGGTACCATGCCTTAACCAGCAAGTACCCGGCATACTAGCCAAAAGATTCGTACAATGCTTAACAAGCAAGTACTTGGGACGAGAACGAAAATTTCTAAAATCCCATTCGAGGACAAATAATATATCAATTATAGACAAAATTATATATAATTAGATATATATTATAATAAATTATGTTAGTTTTTTTGGGCAATTTTCTTAAAGAGCACAAAATAAAGTTTATATTTCAAAAATAGCACTAGAAACTCGTTTGTTCATAAATATCTTTCATTAAAGTTAGGAAACCCTTCCTAAATGTGTCTAATGTCTTCCTTATATCTTCTTAAATTTTTGTTAAAGTTAGGAAATGTTTACTAAATGTGTCTAACAACTTCCTAAATTGAGTTATGACAGTCTTCCTAAATATGCCTAACCCCTTTCTAATAATGATAAAAGTGATTAACAAAATTTTTAGGTCTATTATTGAACTGAAAACTTAAAATGAGGTTGTTTGAGACAGTTTCTCTAGTTTTTCTTTAAATTTGAAGTCTTTGAAGTTTGTTTCTATTTATTTCTCAACTATCATATATATGATCTGTTATTAAGAAATGAATGATTAACAAATATGTTTTGAATTTTACGATTATCATGTTTTCAATCTTTTGTGAAATTTTCCGTTCTGTTTTCATCTTGTTCCGTCCCGTCACATATTTAAAATGGAACACATACGAAAAAACTATATTGATTATCATGTCTCCTTCTTATTAAACTAAATGAAAGAGACTATTTGGAACTCTATAGGCCAGCCAAATCAGCAGAAAAAATTGCTTCAAAATGATGCCACGTGGCATAAACACCAAAGCTTAATCCCCTTCTATCTTTTTGTGGTTTTAGAGACTTAAGAAGCTTTTAATTCTTTTTTTCCAAAGATGATTCATCTTCCTCAATAGTAATGTAATAATAACTATATCAGCGGAATCGGTGAAATCGCCGTTCCACACTCACGATTTGCTTCCGCTTTTCCCAAGGTAAGTCTCATGGTCGATTTCTAATCTGATTAGGGTTTTCCTCCCAAATTTTCGTTCCCAGTTTCTCTATCCGCCCGATTCATGTGGTTTGACTAGAGGTCGAGGAATAAAAAAGTTTCTCTGCTTTGTGTTTCAGTTTTCTTAATTTAGAAAGCCGATAATGACCTTGCCGACGAAGGTGGCGGCGCTAATGGCAATTCTCGAAGGAGGAGATATGATTGTTTATGATGCGGTTTCAATTTGAATCGAGACAATTGCTATAAACGGCGATCGGTAAGTCTAAAAGTCATCTCATCATCGGAATTTTTTTGGATTTTTCTGAACTCTGAGCAAACGATTGTCCGAGCTAAGTACAATAGTTTCTATGAGAACAGTGCTTCGCTGGAGTTCCACAACAAGTCCGGTAGTGAGTTTGGTGGAGGCACGCTTCACATTAAGGTGAGATGGAGATTGGAATAAGAAACTCAATAGATTTAGTTTCCTTCGTGCGCTATGATCGCTCCGTTGCTTATTTGTGTTTCGTTTTCGAGTGTTTATGGGAGTTATTGTGTATGGGCCCTCTTCAATTTTGACTATTGGAAGTTTGTGATTAAATTCAATTTGCTATAAAAAAAAATTGGAATCCTAGAAAATAGGAGAACACTAGGGATTGTATATGACCTTCTTCTCTAAGTGGGATATCTTTAGGATACGACTCCTAATTCTTACTCAAGTTTGGGTTTAAATTAATTTTCATGAGAAACTTGTGTGGTAGGCTTAAAACTAGAGTAATCTTTGAGAATCCATTTTCAGCCATGGTTTCTTTGTTGCTTATTATCTAGAATCGTAAGTTCTGTTGTTTCTTACTTTATCAAGTCTGGGTTTGGTTTTTTCATTTCTCATTCGATTCAATTGGGATTGTAATTTTCTCCTTTGTTCGGCCTTAGTTTGTTTTTTCTACAGATTTTTGCATGTAATGATTTCAAATCCTATTATAGAGCGATGGTTTCTTGAAAGTATATCTATCAAGATTAATATAAATTGAGATGAACTAGAGAATGTAGCTTTCAATGATGCATAAAATATTAACCTTGACAATAAAAGTGAATTAAATAAAGCTTTTAATTATATGCAAATGCTTTAGATTTCTTAAGATTCTAACAAATATTTAAGATATGAAAATATAGATTTTGTCAGGCGTATAATATATGCTTATCTTATTTGCTTATAGTTATTATATATTCACTGATAGTTTGGAACATAGTGGTAAGCTTCAAAACAGAGGCTTTGCAAGTTTTGTGTGAACTTGGGAATGTGAGTGATTGTATAAGACTTGTGTGTTGTTTTTCCTTATATGATTGTCAAGTTATGCCATTTTCGTTAGTTGATTCTTGTGTTCATAAGCTTTATGTGTTGTTTTATAAACTGAAAACAAAATTGCAGGGTAAGTTTACAGGGATTTAGTAGGAAGTGCTTACTATGTTGCTCCTGAAGTATTAAGACGGAGTTACGGAAAAGAAATCGATATTTGGACTGCAGGGAAATTTCTATACATCTTGCTTTCTGGTGTGCCTCCTTTTTGGGCAGGTAATAAAAGCTGACAATTTCTTTGATTTGGTTTATCCATTACTGTATATTGTTTTATGATGTTGTCGTTGTTACATTGTAGAAACTGAGAAAGGTATATTTGATGAGATTATAAAGGGAGAAATTGATTTTGAGAGCCAACCATGGCCTTCTATATCTGAGAGTGCTAAAGACCTTGTGAGGAAGATGCTCACCAAGGACCCTAAGAAACGAATCTCTGCAGCACATGCTCTTGGTAAAAAGTCTCTTCAAGATTAGTCTACTAACCAAAACATTAAGTGCGGTTTTGTTGCTAGCTTACTTTGTAATGCGTTCTTTTAGAACATCCTTCGATCATAGGATGAGAAGCGCCTGACAAGCCTATTGATAGTGCTGTGTGATCTCGGATGAAGCAATTCCGAGCAATGAACAAGCTTAAGAAGCTAGCTCTTAAGGTAACAATTACAAACTTATTTTCTTCTGCAGGTACGCATTCTCTTTTATTGCGACTGATTGTGTTTCTGATTTTTTTTTGCAGGTTATTGCAGAGAGTCTCTCAGAGGAAGAAATTATGGATACCGACAAAAGTGGAACAATCAATTACGAAGAACTGAAAACCAGACTGACTAAACTCGGTTCTAAACTCTCTGAAGCTGAAGTAAAACAACTCATGGAAGCTGTTAGTATTGCCATCTCTTTCCATGCTTGCATTCTTCCATAGTCGTCTTTAAAAAAGAAAGAATCTGAGAAGAGAAACCATTTGATATATTATAAGTTACAGGCTGATGTAGATGGAAATGGAACAATCGACTACATCGAGTTTATCTCAGCAACGATGCATAGATACAGACTGGATCGAGAAGAACACTTATTCAAAGCCTTTCAATACTTTGACAAAGAAAACAGCGGGTAAGTTCTTTTGGGTGGAACAGAGAAAATTTATAGACTTAGAAGTTAGAACTATTCTGAGAACACTAAGGTGGATTTGGCTTACGCAAGATTATAACAATGGATGAGTTGGAGTAAGCGATGAAAGTGTATGGTATGGGAGATGAAGCAAGCATCAAAGAAGTTATAGCAGAAGTAGATACAGATAATGTAAGTTTTGTTTCCTTCTACAAAACTGATGTTCATGAAGATTATTAATTTTATAAAGTGCTAATCAGTTGATATCGCAATGTCGTTGTATATATGTGAGGCATATAACGTGCAACTGTTCAAGGTGTCCATAAATATTTGAAAATATTGCAAGGATGGATCTCCGGAGCCACATTGAAAACAAGCAATTAGGTTGGATTTATGTTCAATGATTTCTGATTTCGTTGGATTTATGTTAAACCGCCGAAATCGAATCTACGGATTAAATCAAACAAACTGTATATGTTTACATAATTAACAATTTTAAAAGGAGAAATTGAAAAAGGGACATTTTTACAAAAAAAATTGTGAAACTATACTTTTTAATCTTTTGTTATATTTTGACTATATTAACACTAATCAAATAATAAAAAGATATCAAATATATCATAAAAAGATATTTTAAAAATAAATAAATATAAAATTTTAAACACCATATTGAAAAAAATCTTGATCTTAAAGTTTTCGAAAAATCATAATAAACAAATATTTTTGTTTAAAAGAAAATAAAATCTCATTTAAAAAATTATTTTCTTATAAAGTACTTTTTTATCGTTTTTCATCTTCTTACCATATCTGTTTTGTTATATTTTGGCAAATTATTTAACATAACATTAGATAGATATGATAGAAAATAAAAATAAATTTTTATAAAATTTCAAATAAAACTATTAGTCTTATCATAATATTACAAAAAGAAAAAGGAAAACTTTTATTTATTTTTTAATATAAATTATAAGTGTTATAATTAATGAAAAATAAATTATTATTTGAAAAAATTCTATATAAATTAGAAATTTGTTAATTAATACAAAACTAAATTATTATTAATAGATTTTTTAATTAATTTCCTATTTTAATAATTAAGGGTAAATTAGGATTATCATTAATGTAATGTATAGTTTATATTAAAAAAATATTTATGATATAGTTAACAAATTTAAAATTATATCTCCACTATATTTGAAATAAAATATTATATAATCAAAAACTCATACGCAAGTCATCATCTAGTCTTATAGTCAGCTCTCTCCCTCAGGTTAACGTCAGCACGGGAGAGAGTGACACGTGGCTTAAAATAACCTTAAAACAAAAAAAACCTTTCACGATTGTCGCCGTCTCTCCCTCTACCCAACCTTTCAGTTCCACATCTCTTCTCTCCTCACCACCACCGCCGACCTCTCGCTCCTCTTCAGACCAGGTCCGAATCTCCACCTATACGATAACACCAAATCCTTATAAGTTTCGGAAATTTAAGATCCTGGATGCGTCGAAATATCCAAGATCTGTAGAAATTGTAGTCTCCCGAAAATGGCTTCTCGCAAACAGAAACCACTCGGCTTCTCGCCTTCTCGTCTTCCAGCTTTAACTCCAATCTCAACATGTCCTCTCTCAGCTTCTTCATTCTCAATTTCTCATTCATTCATACTCCCCCTGGTATTGCAGCTCTCACCTTTGAATTCCTTTGTTTTTTTTCCTCTCTCTACAGAAGCTTCATTTCCGTGCGGCTTCACAGACAATGACGACTCACGTTGGCAAATTGGGCTCGCCGGCTCTGAGATCAGTATGTCGCTCTGGTTTCTACATTTAAGGAGAAAGACCTTGTAATCGACCGAGTTAGTGTTAGTAATTCTTATCGAGTCTCTCATTTTTTCTGGGCTTTGAGAGATTTGATTCACTGAATTATGATCTTCTTTTCGCCCAAATTTAGTCGGAAGCCACTATGAATGCGCAGCCGTTGAAGAAATTTGTTGACGAGAACCAGAAATCAGCTGTGCTGAGTGTAGGAATTTGTTGGGCTTGTGTAAGAAATGGGAAAGAGAGTCCTTGCTTTATCACCAAGATCGTGATGTGTTGATGGAAATCGGAAATGAATCTGATAAGAGGGCTAGAGAAGCAGAAACTAGGGTTCTTGAATTGGAAGATGAAATAGGAAGAATGTCTGATGAATTGCAGACTTGCAAGCGTCTAATCGGGACTAACGAAGTAAGATTTTTTTTCGGTTAAGTAAATTATCTTGTTTTTGGCACTTGCAGATCCATCATTTGGTTAGGCTGTTGTTGATGAATTGATTTCTCAAGTGGTTATTGTCTTCTCTATTAAGTTACCATTGCGATTACTCATAGTGTGTATGAAACTTTTCTTTTCATAAGTCCATCCATTTTCATGTTGATTCGCAGAAAGTCTTAAAAATTGTAGATATATCTGATTGATGCACTAGAAAGAGACATTTCAGTTACCCATTCACTTAGTGCGCTTTAGAAGGGCATTGATGTTAACTAAATTATACTCCATGATTTGGGCACTTGGATCCATGATTTGGTTAGGATGTTCTACTCATGAATTGGTTTCTCAAATGCTATTTTCTATCTTTTTCACTGCAGCTGTCACGATAGAAGTGTCGGCCGATAAAAAAAAAATTCCCGCACTTTGAGTTCCTAATTAAGGTTATTGAGAAACATGAATATGTGTTGGTAGAGACATGCCAGAGGGTGAGACTCTTGTAACTGAAGTTGACGCTATAGATATTTCAACAGTCTAAGAAGCTGCAATCTTGAAGCATAGTGGATCAAGTACAGAAGAAGGCCAAGAGACCAAAGAAGATAACAAGTCTACACTTGGAAGAGGATATAAAGGGAAGAGTAAACAGAGACGACAATGACCATCATTTCATCTGATTAGGTAAGGTTATGAGCTGCATATCAGTTTTTGTTGCTACTTTAATCGAATTACTCGTAAAAAAATTAGTTCACTTCACACATTATTGTTTACAATTATAGATAGGTTCTAAAGCCAATTCTCATAGTCTTTGTTGTGTCAATTGTTTGTTATTTGCAGGTAACCGTGTGCGGGAATCAAGATAGGCACATTGTAGCAACAGTGGGGACAAACGCAAACAGCTTTTCGTCTCTCTTTCTTTCTCTCCGATCAACTCTCTCTCAGGTTAGGTTCATGTGATTCTTCCAATGAAAACATTTCTAAGTTTTATGGCCACTAATCTGTTTGTTTTCATCAAACCTGTTATTTATTAAGAGGATTGTTCCATTGCAATTTTATTTTGTTGTGGTTATTGCGACTTCCTTTAGTGTCTTATAGGCTACTGATACGGTGGTAGCTCAGTGAATAATATGAACTGCTACCATATTCCGTTTACTTCAGTTACAATGATTGAAGAAGATTTCGGATCTAATTCTGTGCCAAACGTTTGAATGATTCTTCTCTGTATCTTATATGCGGGTATTCATCCCAATTGTGTATCAGAAATAAATTCATTATGTGCTTATTAGCTTCCATGTGCATACGAGCTTTTTCTTCTAATTCTTTGTTCACCGCCTGAAAATTTTGGAAATCCTTATAGGCTGTGTGTTCTTATATGTAAGCCAAAGTATCGCAAGATTAAATACTTAAAGTTTGGTTTCTTATGTTGTTTAAAAAACCCATCCAATCTCACATCTGTTTCTTTGTTTTCTAGATTGTATTGGTTCAGCTTGACAAATGGTTAACGTTCGTTCATATCCTGAATTCAATGTCAGGGACTGGGTTCATGGAGGAGAATATTCCTAAATGGTAAGAAACTCTTTATCCTATCCGTCTCAAAATTCGGTTGCTCATATGCATAACTTTACAGTTCTTTGCTTTCACGCTGAGAGTTTGATTCTTCAATGATTTTCTGCTTATTTTCGATAACTTGAATTCCATATCAAAATGTCTTGTGTTTATAGAACTGTTCTTCAATTTTTACCCAGGAGAGATGATGATGCAATGGCTATCGTGACAATTGTCGGGGAGAAAAAGGCTCCTTTCAGTAAGGCCTTATTATCCACAAGCCTGCCTTCTTACTGAAACTGGAAGTCCACAAATACCACTGGTGCTAAAGTCCATTTACGATTCATACAGGTCTGGTTTTCTGTACTATGGCATGGGCCATGAATCTATTTTACTTATCATCAATAATCACAAGTACTACCTCGGAATACAAAAATCTTAAGGGACACTTAGTACATGGAACTCGAAAATGTTGTAAGTAAAAAGGCAGTCTTCTCTCCTGTAGTACCCCTCTTTCTTGATAATTTTTAACGAAATTACTATGAAACTGAATGTTTAGTGCCGTAGAGACCTCTTTTGTGTTTCTTAAAATTTTGCTTACATGAACATTTGGTCGTCTATATGCATGACTGCTTGGTTTCTAATGTGAATGCTAATAATGTGTCATGTTATTACTCTAGGAAAACAGGACTGGGAAGATGGCGCTGGTGTTTTGGTGATGAAGGCTTCCCGTTGAATGGGGTTGATTCTGATAAGCCGAAGAAAGTGTTGACTTTGATGAGTTATACTGCTGGTGGCCACAGAGCTTCAGCTGTAGCCGTTAAACCTACATCTAAATTTCGTTTGGGGATGAATATTACGTTGGTTTCGAGTTCTAGGTTGAACAAAAAATTGCTCTGGTATAATCAAAATGATTGATATTTCTATTTGGCTTTGAGATTTTAATTCATTTCTGAGAACCAATAATAGGAGGAGAGCTCATCTCGATTAGACTCTCTCTTGACGAGAGACAATGTGGGTGGTCTGAGAATTTTCTGAATTGTTAAAAAAAAAAATGATTTCACTGGAGCAATCGTTTGCGCTGTCAGGGGAGAAGCAAGAGAGGTGTTAGTATGGAAAGTAAGTGTAAAGAGAACTTCAAAACATTGTCGTGTATGAAGTCACTTCTTAATAAAGAAAATAGATTTGAGGGAATTGTGTGAATCTTAAGAAAAATAGATTAGATAGAGAAAGAAGACATAAAGAGTAAGAGGAGTGATGGACAAAAACACACTGCAAATCTTTTAACTAATTTTATGGTGTTTTTATATTTATCATTCTATACTCAAGGAAGAAGTGTATGAGAAATATAAAAACACCATAATGTCTTCAATAATCATATAATCGATGCATTTGAAATCAAGAAATAGAAGCATTGTAACAATTAGAAATTTAAGCTTTATGCTGCATACTTGTATCCTGTGCAATTCTCTAAGTTATAATAATCATCATATACATCGATTATTTGGCTCTAACATTTTTCCCCGTTTACTGATCGCTTCAATTGCACAAATATTATTACAGGCGCAGTGAAAATTTTGGGTTCACTAATACAAATTTTCAACAAAAGGTAATTTTTAAAACAATTACAAAACAGTTAATTTGTTTTCCTATATTTGCAATAAAAAAATTATATATGAAAAAAATATGTGCGGGTACATAAAGTTCCGTCTCGAATTTTCGTTTGTCCACCCCTTGTAACTAGTTTACATTTTTAGGAAAAAAAAAAAAAGCAAGATCTTTTAGTTTTAAACAGTAGGAAAAAATAAAAAAAACCACCCAATAGATCCGTAATAAAGCCAATGTACAAACAAGTGGCAAAGCTACTACCTTTGCTTACGAGATACTAGTATATCGCACGAGAGAAACATCCGTAAATGATGCGGACACGTGTCAACGCACTACCGAAGGTGCGTCGCTGAGTCCACGTCAGCACTCCGGCCGTCTCTCCCAACCCCAACGACGGTTAAAAAAAAATCAAAAAAAAAATAATAATAATTTCGCTTCCTCTCAATTTCTCTCGCTTTCTCGAAAATTTTACCAATTCCTCAAGAATATATATCTGAGAGCATCTTCTTCTCACGAAACCCTAATCATCGATTCCGGTACATTCTTCAAGAATATTAATCCTCCCGTCGGATCTCGAATCTGTATTCTCAGCTGCTGAAATCTCCGGTGAGTTTTCCGAGACTGAGAGGTCAACTCTAGGGTTTCGATTAACGCCGTTCGCTGTCGTTTTGATTTTATGTGTCTTTGGTTTCCCGATCCCAATCTTTGATTGATTTCAATATTTAAAAATTTGCCAATTCAATTGGTTTTTGTGTGGTGTGTGGTCATGTTTATAGCTTCTTCTCCTCATTTTTCGTTTCCAAGAAAGAAAAAAAAAATGGGGAAAAAGAGGGAAACTTTAGTTGATTGCGTTTCGGTAATTGATTTCAAACGGTCAAGTAGTTTAATCTTCTGTGTTTCGTATTTAAGGGTCGTTACAGCTTTGAGCTAGTAAACGTTTATATTTTTGAGGAATGTTTCAGATCAATTTGATTGATCTTCCATGTTAAAAACTGTCGATTTGATTGGTTTTCATTTCCAAGACGGAAAGATGTGAAAAAGAGGGAACTTTTCTAAGTTTCATTTGCGTTTTTGGTATTGATTTCGGAACGGTGAAGTAGTTATCCTTTTATGTTTCTTCTTCTTCTTCTGGTTTTCGTAACTAGGGGGGACGTTGCAGAGGTTTGAGCTAGTAAAAGGTGGTATTTTTGTGGGTGGAATGAGTCGGATCTAGTTTCCAAGAAAAATTAGAAGAATTTTGATGGGAATCTTGATGATTGCTAGGGGAATGCAGAGAACGTTTTGCTGCGAGTTGGAGAACGGTTGGAAGGAATCCCTCTGCCAAGGGATTGTCATCGTTGGCCCTAAAGCAAGAACCAGGGACAAACCTTGGGATAACCTCTAACTTCGGTTATCCGATAAGACTCTTGAGGACATAGAACATGACTCGGATTTTGGTTCAGCGAGGTTCAGCAGGAAGTTCTTCTAACTCGAGCCGTGCTTCTTCCTCGTCTGGCTCATCTTCTTCTTCCTCGGGAACAGAGTCACAGGCGAGCAGTAATGTTCAGGTTCCTCCGGTAACTATCGATGAAGAAACTACTGATGAGAAACAAGAAGAGGAGGTTACTGTGGTTGAGCAAGCAGAGTGTTCTGATGCTAAGGATGTATCACTGCTCAGTGATGAATCTGCGGGTAGAGAAGACGATGAAGGGTTGATAGTTACAGAAACTGTTGATGTCGGAAGTGAAGGTATAGTTTGTGATTTTCCTGTTAGTGATGGCGATGATCCTGATTCACCACCTTTACCTGTTCCGCTGCCAAGGCCGTCTTCGAATGGTACTCCTGGTAATAAGAGATCGGTGTTGGGGAGTTTTGACGCTTTACGAATCGGAGCAACGAGAAGAGGAGCTGGGCCTCGCTCTCTTGTTTCCACTAGGAGTTCGCCAACTGGATCTCATCCTTCTTCTCCAAGATCACACGGTGAGAACGAAGGATATAACAGTTCCGATGAGCATATGCCATGCTTTGTGCCCTCTCATGCTGGCTCTGGCTCGGTATGCTTTTTCTTTCCAGAAATAATTTGTTTTTTACCGTATGGATTCTTTAGCTTGTTTTATATGGCTTTGTTTTCCCGTCTTACAGGAAAGAGAACATCAGTTTGAAACCGAGATTAGACAATCGAAAGGCTTTGAAATTCGGCGTATGTTGGAAGATGGAAATTGTCTCTTTCGGGCTGTTGCAGATCAAGTATACGGGGACTCAGATTCATATGACTTGACTAGGCAAATGTGCATGGATTACATGGTAATTTTTCTTCGTTTGCCGAGCTAGTTGGTTTTCGTGAGATTTTAGACCACCACATGCATTAGATTAGCAAACTGATTTGCTTTAGAGAACAGCATGTGGGAAAGATATATTGAACCAACAACAATATATGAAGCAAACTTGCTACGATTGTACCTTATAGATAGGCTATTCACCGTGTTTCGTGGCCAATGTATAGCTTTTGTAGTTTCTGGTTATCCTTCCGCCAGCAAAAGGAATAACAGTTGAAGCATAGTACCTTGATTTAGACCGGGCACAGAAGTAGTGTATTTAGTTTTGATGGTAACAATTGATGGAACTTATTGGTTTCACAATGGATGGTTTTAGGAACACGAGAGGGATCACTTTTCTCAGTTTATAACTGAAGGGTTTACCTCTTACGTGAAGAGAAAAAGAAGAGATAAGGTGCTTTGCTCTTATCCATGTCTTCACTTTTGTTAACTTTTGTTTCAAACACTTTGTTTGACGCCTCGTTTATACAATTGGTGATATAGGTCTATGGAAACAATGTGGAGATCCAAGCTTTAGCTGAAATGTATAATAGGCCTATCCACATTTACTCATATAGCACAGGTGCAGTCTTAGATCACCATTGAAAAGTTCTTCATGTTCTTACTGTTAACAAGAAATTTATGGAAACAATAATTTTTTTTTTTTTTGTTACAGAGCCTATCAACATATTTCAAGGGAGCTACAACACCGATACACCTCCCATAAGGCTTAGCTTCCACCACGGGAATCATTACAATTCGTTGGTGGATCCACATCGGTTAACAGTTGGTGCAGGCCTTGGATTTAGTAGCCTTAGTGGGGTAAGTGCGTTTCTTCTCTTCTTTGTTCAACTGATGCAAATCTTTGTTTCTTCTCATCATATTTCTTGTTTTGAATCCAGAGACACGTGGACGGGGAGCAGGTGAAAGCTGCTATAAAGGCTCAGCAGGAACATCAGATTGATAAAGCAAGTAGCTCATATCATCCATAGTTCACCAATCTGTCTGAATGTATGACTGCTTATACGTATTTGTCTTTGTTTCCAGGCGCTGTTAGCAGAAGGGAGGTATTACTCTGATCTTGAGCTTACAGAAAAGGAAATCGAACGGTCGGTAATGGAAGCTTCCCGTGCTGAGTATCTTATGGAATGGTCTAAGCCACGGATCGGTCCCAAGGAATCATCAACCTCTAACGCTGAGACGTCCTCCTCTGGAGCTAGTGAGTATTTTCTTTTCTTCTCTTCTCTTTTGAATTTTCACTTACAATACACCGAGAAGAAGCATTTTGAGAGACAAAAATGAAATCTTTGTGAGGCAGGACCTTCAGGAAGTGATTCGGAACCAAAGGAGGCAGTAAAAGAAAAGACGGTGCTAAGCAGCAGTATCGAGATGGTTTTGTCGATGGGGTTTAGCTACACGCAGGCCATGGAAGCTTATAGCATTTTTGGGGATGATGTTGACTCTATGGTCTGTTATGTACTGGAGACGAGCTGTGGCAGCAACAACCGACGCAAAGGCAAAGCCACGGAATAGTGAGAGAAATGTAACATTAAGTTGCTCTGTTGTTAGTATATGAAACCACCAATTCGTATTCCTCCTTACCATGGAAGTTACCAACGTTTGGGAGATTTATATACCCTTTTATTATAATAATGAATAAATTTCTGCATCATGATGACATGCATGTGTATTTTTGTGGTCTCTGTATACTCTAGTTCTACTAGTTGAATAAGAGACTAATTTTTGTCAAAGTTCTGATCAATAGAGTTGAATGATTTAAAACAATATTTAACTAGGTGATAACTAGCGCAAGATGAAAAATTTATAAATAATTTTACAAAAGATGATTTTAAAATTGGTTAAAATAAAAATAATTTAATCAGTTTTATATATGTGTGAATAATATGTATGAGTAAAAATAAAATTTATTTTACTACTGAAATTGCAAAAATGCAAGTTGACTATATAATTTTATAATTAATTTTAATATTATTTTTTATATGAATGTAATTGCATATTTAGGTTAACCCGCAAAAACTATAGTGTAAAATCTTATTATTTAAGAAAAAAAAATTATTATAAATTTTATTTTAAAATACTAAATATACATAAAGGATATATAAAAATAGATTATATATTTTTAAGTTTAATATTGTTGATCAATTATCTAAAATTATATATAACTAACTCAATATTTATAAAAGAAATTCCTTAAAATACCATCAAAACTAGTTTTCATTCCACAAATACCACGCTAAATTTTTTCCATCGATAAGATCTTTTATTAACTAATGACTCTGTATACCCCTCATTTAAAAAACTTTTATTATAAAAAAAAATGGAAAAATAAAAACCTACCAAACTTCAGAGTCGAGAGTGATAAACAACCATGGCGGCTACGCCAACTCTGGGGTTTGTTTTACCGTCAGGTTTATCTCCCCGTCGCGGTGGATTTAGGGTTTCAGTCATCCGATGCTCCGCTTCCCCTCTCACTTCGTCCACTGGCGCCATCTCTGGTAACTTCTGCTTTCGCTTCTCTCAATTCCTCGTGAGTTTTAGTATCAAATTGATGAAATTCTGGAACTCGTTTGTTGTTTTTCCGACGGAATCTGTCTCCAATTGGCTTCTTAACCAAACATTTTTTGTGTATTTCATTCCCTGGAGATAGTTAAGCTTTCGAATTGTCCAAACATCGAAGATTTATAGGTTTTCATTTTCTTTAGATGCCCTTTTTGGGTTTTTGATGTGTTGAGCAAAAATGATGTGAAAGTGTATTTTTTATCGTACGTTAGGTCTTGTGGAGAAACCTTGGAATTCATACAATGACAGGCTTGTCTTAGAAGACGGTTCCATTTGGCCGGCTAAGTCCTTTGGTGCTCCCGTGTTGCGGAATTGGTCTTTAACACCTCCTTGACAGGGTGAGATTTCTCATTTGATAATCACAAACATCACATCAACAATTTCTATTTCTGTCATTTCCCGGAGTCTGATTGTGTTTGTATCAAGAAATCCTGATTATGTTTGCTGATGTTGTCTTTGCAGCTGGAGCTATAGTCATGGCTGCTGCTCCCGACCCGTATGTCTTGATAGCGGGTCGTTTCTTGGTTGGTTTAGGAGTTGGTGTTGCTTCTGTGACTGCGCCAGTTTATTTAGCGGAAGCATCTCCATCGGAAGTGAGAGGTGGAATTTTCTGCTAAATATAAATCCAAGTGAAATTGATCATATGGAAATGTAAGGTTGTTAAAGTCACGGAGTTGGATTCACGGAGACAGATTTCGAACAGTGTCAAGAAGCATGAATTGCAATTTCATCCAACCGTAGCGATTCAGAACGGGTCAAAAGCCGGGTTAAGCTCAATACATTGAAGAAGAAGAAGAAGAACGGTTCCTGTTCTTTGTACAAAAGGGATGAATGATCTCGTCCATTGTGAGGAAGAAACATGGGCTTAAGATTGAGCTGGAAGAAGTCTTGTGATCGGTCTGTTTAATCTTTTTTTTTTGGGTCTGTAGTTTTGAGTAGGTTAGTTACGGAAATGTTATTTGTTTCATATAGAGACAGAGAACGAGAGAGAATGAGGAAAAAATGAAAAAGAGAATGGCTTTGGGGGATTTTTCCGGTTTGTATTATGTAAATGCTGTTTTATTATTTAGATGGGAGAGACCTTATTGATACCAAAACTTGATTATGACTGTCTCGATTTTGCTGTTTTTGTGTTGGCTTTAGGTTTCTTAAAGGTAGGAGTATTCCTGGTAACGTATTGGTGACTAGGAGAATTATTGGTAAGGTAAAGTTGTGGATATGACTTTAGCCTTTCTCTTCATCTTCTACGTGTATGAAGGGATAATAAATTATGCTGGTGGAAGATCATAATTCAAGCAAGAAACATGATAATACATTTGCTAGTAAGTTACGATCAAACTCCAGTGGTGAAAGGATTGCGAAAGAAGTCCAGAACATGAACTTCATGTTAGATCAAGTGACTCTCCAAGAGTTAGGAAGTTCAACAAAATGCTTTTAACTTTTTTAAGAAATTTATTGTTGCTACAAATATTGCCACATAAAATTTAGGAAAGCATTTTTAACTTTTTTAACAAGAATTCTTACCAATATAGGAAAGTCTTCCTAAATCGTATGTTAATCATTATTTATAGATTTTTTTTCTAATGTTTATGAAAACATTCTTAAACATTTAGAAAATCTTTTTAAATTCTTAGTAAGACATTGCCTCAAACATCACTATTTTAAATTTTCAGTTTAATAATAGCCCCAAAAATTTTGTTAATAATTTTTAGCATTATTACTAAGCTGTTATACGGGGTTACATACATTTAGGAAGACTTTCCTAACTAAAACTTGGGAAACTGTTAGACACATTTAGGAAGGCTTTCCTAACTTTAATGAAAATTTAGGAAGTCGTAAGAAAACCCGTAAACATATTTAGGAAGGCTTTCCTTACTTAATGAAGGTTATTTATGAACAAATGAGTTTATGAGGCTAAATTTGATTAAGAAACTTCATTTTGTGCTCTTTAAGAAAATTGTGTATGAGTTTTTACTAAATATTTAGAATTGTTTTCTTAATTTATAGAGTTTTAGGAGGCTTTCTTGAATATTTATGAAGCATTTTTACAAATTTAGGATAGGCTTCCTAAAACATACAAATGAGAATTTGTGTGCTTATTTATACAACTCAAATTAAGGAAGCCGTCCTAAATATTTAGAATTATCTTCATAAAACGTATAAATGAAAGTAAAGCTTATGAACAAAAATCCTTAAGGCAAACGAAAGTAAGCTTATGAACAAAAACTATATACTCACTTCATATGCATTAAGACAAAAGACTAGCAAGAAAAAAATGAACATCGAGTCTAACACAATTTACATAATCTAAGTGTACATTTGTTTTTTAATTCTTGATGATTTAGTAAAGTCTTCCTAAATATCTAAAATACATTCCTAAATGTTAGATTTCAAGGGTAATTCTTGTCTTAGCTCAGTTCATATTTTTCCAACATATGATTATTGTCTACAATTGTAAATAGCAAAAGATTGAACAACACAAATGATTATAGTTTGTATTAGCCAAGTTAAAGAAGTTTGAGTTCAAGTTATAATTTTTAGGAAGCTATCCAAACGTTTAAAGAATCATTTATTATGTTTTAGGAAAACCTTCATATTTATTCAGTTATTCTAAACACCATTATTTTTTGTTTCGATCTTTCGTTTTTTTGACGTATATACTGAATTAAAATTTGGTTATTCTGAGTTATACCAAAAAACAATATGCTAATTCAACTATTAGTAACAATTTAGGAAGTTTATTACAAGTTTAGGAAGATCTTCCTAATTTTTTTTTTTTACAAATTTAGGAAGACTGTTCTGAAACTTTCGGAAACTGATGTTGTGGAATCCAATTGTATGAAAAGAAAAGCTGTGAAAGACTGAAGCATAGAAAACATCAATTTTTCTTTTTATTTTTATTTTTTGAAAAGACAAATAAGATAACAAACTAAAAAAAAAAAATATATATATATATATATATATATATATATATATTTGGGAAGCCCTTCCTAAAAATATAGAAATCGTTCATAATGTGTATGCAGATTTAATGTTGAAGTCAACATTCACGGAAAATGATTTTGCTTTCGCCTAGTCTGTGACAAATATGCCAACACAATATCATTTTAGGAAAACTCTAGGAAGACCTTCCTAAAATATTTTTGCTTTTACCTAGTGTATGACATTAAATGATATTTCGGAAGCCCTTCCTCAACAAGTATAAATTCTTTCTATTTCACCTGCATATTCTTCCTAATTTACAGACATCATGCAAGCACCAAAGCCTCACCTAGTTGTAAGTGAATCAAAAATTCTGGAAGTGTTTCTTAATTACTTACTCCCACAAGCTGAAAGATGCAACGAAATAGAATTTATATCAAATCAATTTTCTTATAAACGTTTCCTTAATTTAGAGAATTTTATGAAACTTTCTTGAATTTTAAGGAAGCATTTTTACAAATTTAGGATAAGCTTCCTAAATCGTATGTTATTACTAAATCAAATAAATATTTAGGAAGTCTTTCGAAATTTTTATGAAATATTTCTAAATTTTTAGGAAGACCTTACTAAAATTTGTATGAATTTTTCCTAAATATCTAGAATTGTTTCCTTAATTTAGAGAATTTAGTGAGTTTTCTTGAATTTGTAGGACGCATTTTTACAAATTTAGGATAGGCTTCCAAAATATTATTTATGTTGCTTTTATAATAGACACACCATTGAGACTCACACAATTTTTTTAAGAAAATCAGAAAGGTCTTCATAAAATATTAAAAATCAATTTTCTTGATTTCTGAAGCTTGCTCTCAAATGAGACACTCAAATCAATTGGTAAAGCATGGTGGAGAAATTTAAAATAAGAATAGAGACAAAATTGATTTTATTTTAAAATTAAGGTCTCTTACTTTCGGTGGAAACAGAGAGGAAGGTTTATGGATCCAACTTGTCTCAAATTGCAACTCATGGGGACCGTATTACACAAAAGGTTGGATTGTACGTGTCATCATTGATTCATCTATAAGTATGGAATCAACCTTATCAATTACACAATAATTGAAATCCCTCAAGACGAGCTCCTCCACACTCTGTACATTAGTAACTAACTCAGCAAAGACTTTCAAAAGAAAATTCATATAATCAAGAATTACTTTCTTCTCAGATAATCGAATCCAAGCTTACTGTTGGTGACATAAGTGATGTGGCATAAATAGTTTTCCTTTCTTTGTTCAGGTGTCATATTCTCTGCCAAAGTAACAAAGTATGTGAATGATGATTACATTGACCAATGTGGAAGTGAGTATTTGCCTATTAAGTTCAGAGAAGCTTCTTTGTCACCGCCGTAGCTTCAATCCCGTCTGCAAATCCGTCGTCGGTTTATACCCAAGCTCGCGTTGAGCTAAGCTGATATTAGCGTGAGTGAACGGAACGTCGCCGTTTCGTGGCATCTTGATCACATTCCTCTTCGCCTTCACTTTCAATTGCCTCTCCAGGATACTCACCAGATGGAAACCGGCACCGGCGATGTGTTCCCCAGGTTAACACTCTCAATTGCGCCGGACCTCTCTTCTTCCCTCCGCCTCCTGTACTCTTCTCCGCCGTATCAAGCGCCGCTAAACATCCCTTCACGATATCGTCGATGTAAGTGAAATCCCTAGCCACCGTGCCGTGATTCGCCGATTCGAAAGCGATATCGATTTCCATAGACGGTTTCCTATGTATAAACTCGCCGGTTGATCTGTTTTGCCTTTCTCAGAAAACGGGACTTTCGTGTTGAGTCCATAGACGGAGCTATCTACGATGAAGCCTGTCTTGCTCGCTTCAGAGATGGATCGTAGTAAACGTTGAAGTTGTCGAGGCCGATAACACCGTTTTCGTTGCCGCCGTAGATACAATTGGGTTTGCAGCCGTCGTCGATTCAATTGGGTTTGCAGCCGTCGTCGTAGAGAGAGAGTGCGTTTTTTTTTCCTTTTAAAATCAGGGACAAAATCGGAAACCAGCATATCAAAAGTGATAGAGTTGGAACATTTTCAGCTTCCCTGTCATTTTAGGCATATAAACATATTTATGTGGTAAATATGAGAATTGACCTATTTATAAACTCCTAACTTTTTGATCCAATAACTATGTGTGAGTAACAATAATATTTGCTTTACTGTTAAACTTACAAAAATGCAATGATTATATGATTTTATAATCGAATTTAATATTATTTTTATATAAATGTAATTGTATATTTAGGTTAGAAATTTATTATATGAAAGTTGAAAGGCACTCTCTAGTATACAAGAGACAAGAGAATGCCACGTGTCCTGCAATATTTAATTTTTAAAAATTTGTTTCACTTGCATTAAATATGAATCAAACAAAATATTTTTATTCACTCACATCCAAGGGATTCGAACACACAATCTTCTCAATAAAAATCAACAGTGTTATCCATTATGCCATGAGTACTAATTGATCAAAGTTTACAAAATTACTAAAATAATAGTAAAAGCCATAAAACTATGCTGATCTAATATACATTATAATTTTTTAAATAACATAACAAAATAAATCAAAAAAAGAAAAATAATAGAATTAAAAAATAAAAAAACTTCAAACGAACACTACCTATAACTTATCAACTCACTAGATTATACTCCCTCTGTTTATTACAAAAAAGTATTTTTAGGATTTTTTTACACATATTAAGAAAACACATTAAAACTTGATAATAAATGTATTATTTTCTGTAATTAACAATTTCCTATAAATTTAAACCAATATCAATTCAATAAATTCAATTACTTTTATTGAAATTTACAATTTATCATTATTAACTCATAAAAAGTGTATAGAAAACCTAAAACTGTTATCTATTTGAAACAAAAAAAAATTCTAAAAAGACTTTCTTTAAAAAACAGAGGGAGTATACAACATTTGTTATAATTAATGACAAATAAAATCTTATTCACAAAATCCAAAACCAAAAAAACGTATTCAAGTTAAAATGTTTTTTGAGGATTAATGTTTGAGCTTATTTTTTCTTAACATGAAGTTAACTCATTTACTTTTGTTTTTATTTTTCTTTTCTTTATTGATAACATACTAACACTCATTTATTTATTAAAATTTAACTACTCAAAAAATTAAATTTTACCTATATAATATATTCTAATCGCAACACGTGTCGAAATCTAATCAATTCACTTACCACGTGTCGCGATCATGTTAATTACTAATTTAAACACATCCAACTATATATGATAAAAAGATATAGACTAAACATAATTATTAACAATTTCAATTTTCACTTTCTTATTTTTTCAAATTAAATTGTGTTTTCTATTATGTATATAATAAAATGTCAATAATTACAGTATAAGAAATAATAAATAACATATTTAACACAAAAAATAAATCTTTGAAAAAAATAAACATATAACATATTTACAAATCACAAATCATCATCTACTATATAATAGATGATGAGATTATCGAGAAAATGACACATCAAATTTTTCATTTTGGTCAATCACACCTTTATTTCCACATGTATAAAGTATATATGTATAAAGTATATAAGCAATTAATTATTATTTTTCTAAACATCAAGTAAGATTAATAAAAATTAACATATGTATAATTAGCTATACATAAAAACTATTAAATTTGAATTCAAACATTTAAAAATTATTGTATATAGATGAAATTCAAATTTAATTTAAAAACATACACATATATTGGAAAAACAAAAAGTCCAATATGGCGGGAGATCACGAATTTGATCATTCGCTTTCAATCAAATTAGATTTTCCTACATAATTTTATATATATCATACTATTTGTTTGAGTGATTAATTAATACTTATTTTCAAATAAATTAGGATAATTAAAAATTTGGTACAACTGGAATTTTTTATGATATTGAATAAATTAAGAAGTAACTACAACATATAAATCGTAAGACACAACAAAATATTCAATAAATCGAAAAGATAACAACTTATATTAAAAATTTTAGAGAAGAAAAAAAAAAGAATGGATACAAAAATATATGAAATTTAAAAATATGGAAAAAGACATGGATTGAATGAAAGATATATAAAATAAATCCTCAAAATGATAAATTGAAAATTTTTAAATTATTATAATATTAAGATTTAGAAAAATAAAAAGAATATAAAAATTGAAGAGTAAATAAAGATTCGTAAAATAGTGTATGAAAGAGATTACACATATCATCAAGAAAAAAAAGTAAAGAAAACAAATTCTTAAAAAATAAGATAAAATCAATAGTCAAAATATAGATATAAAAAAATTACTTAAAACTCAAATTGAATTAAAATCCGAGCATCGCGCGGGTTCTCTCCTAGTATCATTATTAAAGAAAAACAAATTATTGTAATTTTTTAAAAATACTAAATATACATAGATGATATATATAAATAGGTTTTTTTTTGTTTAATATTATTGATCAATTATCTTAAATAATATATAACTGGGTTAATATTAACAAACACTTTTTTTAGAATA
Organism: Alliaria petiolata; assembly: GCA_020283515.1. Lineage (NCBI taxonomy): Eukaryota > Viridiplantae > Streptophyta > Magnoliopsida > Brassicales > Brassicaceae > Alliaria > Alliaria petiolata. Next base: position 149,900,186 of record JAHZTW010000001.1, on the reverse strand, counting down.
AAAAAAATTAATATAAAAAATCACTCAATTTAAATATAATATATTAACAAAATAATAATTTTAATTTTTAATCAAACTAAAATATTTATAATATTATATGTTTTTAACATATTAAACTATTTTTAATATTTTGACTTTTGATATAATATTTTTAACTTGTTATCAAGTTTAAATATTTATATTATTGGGTAGATTTATATGGTTCTATTAACAAACCACATTAAACAAATTGTTTTTTTAATAAATATGGATTTCTATTAAGTCAAGCTTCTTGCTTTTACAGTTTTTTTTTATCATTTATGTTTTTTTATAATAATTTTTGAATCATCTACACATCCTCATTTTCAATATGGAATTTTTTTAAACATACTCATATTTATTAATCATTTGAGTAATTCATATTCATTTTAAAAAATTCGAATTATAACACATGTACATAGAAATTTATATATATTTTTACTATATGGATATAGTGATGATTTATTGTTTTACAAAACTAAGTTTAAGAAATATGGTGTTTTAAAAATTAATTAGTATGATATATTTTTGGTAAAAAATATGTAGAAAGAAAGAGAATATCTTGATAAATTAAATGGTGAATAATGTATAAATAAATGTTATATAATATTGTCTAACCAAATTAATGTGAGTGGCAGAACATGTAATTAATCTAGTAACTTAAGTCCATTTTTAAATATTTACTGAAAATGATTATGGTGATAACACATCAGCAAAATAGCACCGTTGTAAATAATATAAAAAATTAAGATTACTCTCTAAAATGCTTCTCAATTAATATATAGGGGATACAAATCATGAGAAAAATTAAGAAAAATTGTATAACTCGCACATGTATTTAGCCAATATAGTAGATATAAACACAAATCTCTGTTTTTATTGGTCGCTTTAATTTTAAACTGCTTATCAAATTAATTTACACTAAAAGTTTTCCCCCAAATCTGAATTTTCGATTCTTTCCCCTACAATTCCCTCTAGATCCTCCATATACACAATTTGCCTATGAAATAACTTGAAAATGATCAATTACAGAGGAGAAGATATATATTCACAGTTTTCGATTAAGATGAGATACAAAATTTATCAAGGTTAGTGATGTGGATTTCCATGTTTGGTATGAAGCGCAAGAACAATATTTGTTTTAAATGAAAATTGGTAATATTTAAATTTATAAAATCCAAATTGTTTACAAATATAATATATTAGTCAATACAATTAATATACTTTTAAAATACATGAAAAAGTTTGTCTATTAAGAAAATTATTCTTAGTTGGTGGTAAATACAATTAATATACTTTTTAAAATACGTGAAAAATGTTATATATTAGTCAATATGTCTCTAATGTCTGAGAGTTTCACAGAGTCGACACTAAAGAGACCTCCATGCCCCACGAATATATTCTCATTTACAATGTGAGTCAACGGAAGATAACAGAAGACTTCGGTAAAGAGGTCCACGAACTTTCCACCCAACTTGGACCAAACCTCATCCTCAAAACCATAATGTTTGTTCATGATCTTACTTTCATGATTCTCTCTGTCTAGATATATGGCTGCAAATTTGCGAATATAAATATATTAACCGGCGATTTACAATCGAATTTAAATTTAATTGTGAACGATGGCAAAAATAATTATGTACAGAACTTGAACATCAAAGAAGCAATACAAAAAGTGTTCAGAGCACTTACATGATGGACACATGCACTTGAAGGCAAACAATGTAAGGATAACCTCAACATAGAATGAGTCTCTGTCCACAAAGTCACCATTGAAAAGGTATGGATTCTCCCCAGAAGGGAGACCCTTCAGCTCAAAAATACACTTCTTCTCTAATGAAAAAATATCCTGCAAAATGCTTTCTTTAATGCTTTTTTCTTTTTTTCCACATGATATTCTTCCTTCTCCTTAACCATGGTGATCGAAAGTTTTGTACACATTACACGCAGTTCCTCCCACTGCTTCTCAGTAAGCTTCTCTCTTACTATCATCTTAACAGAATGACGCCCTCTCGCATAAGATCAGCTGACTATGTAAATGTCTAAAGCTGCAAGGAATGTTAGAGAAAAGTTTCCAATTTTCTCCAATGCAGAGACAGAGACTTCCAGATCTACATTATCTGTTATTCTTGAGGTAATTTCCACTCTTGTAATTTTCTCTCTAATTAGCTCAATGAATCCAATATCATCATCACAACATATGAGCTTCACCTCTACTTTTTCTTCAATATAACGCTCATACAATGATGGTTTATTCCTCCACATAACTGTCTGATTCAATAATTCATAATCATAGATGGATTAGAAATTTCGAATCAAAAAGGGAAAAATGTAAAACCCATAAATTTCACTGAATTTGTTAACCATAATAAATTCATAAAACCCTCAATTAAGATCAAATCCCGAAATTCGGAGTAAAATTAGGAAACAAGGAATGTGGATCGAGAAATTACAAGAAATAAAAAAAAAGAAAACTTTATTACCTGTAAAATTTGGATATGAAGCGAGAGAGTTCAGTGATTTTCCTAATAAATTTATAAAAACTCAAACTAAGATCAACCCCCGAAATCCGGAGTAAAATCAAGAAACACAGAATATGGATTGAGAGATTACAAGAAATAAATACTTGTAAAATTTGGATTAGAAGCCAAAGAATTTTCAGTGATTTGTTAACCCTAGTAAATTCAGAAAATCCCAAATTTAACCCGAAATCAGAGTAAAAATAGGAAATAAAAAATATGATTGTGTTAATGGGTGATCCAAACCCCAAATAGTTATTGAGTGATAATATAAGAAATTAGACCTGTAAAATTTGGATGATAGGAGAAAGATTTCGGTGATTATTTTTTCGGAAGAACAAGAGAGAGAAAGAGATGTTGAGACTTGAGAGAGAAAGAGCGACAGTTGTTTCCACAAATTCCACAAAAAAGAAACGTATTAAACAAGTTAGCGTACTGTAAAAAATAATGTGTTAAACTAGTTATCATATCGATTTATCATATTATATAAAATATGAAATCATGTTAAACCAATTATATCATAAAACTATCGTGTTTATCGAGTTATCATATCAAACAAAATATAAACTATAAAAATATGAAAATTATCGTTTTAACCAGTTATCATATCATAGAAAATGTGAATTATTTATTAAATAACTATGTTAACTTAACAAAATTATAACGATAACAACATAACTAACTTTCACTATTAACTTCATTACCATCGTCACCATTGTCTCCAACGCCAACGTTACCGCTATTGGCATTATCGACGCCACCATCAACCAAGTTACCATTACCATCATAGCTGTTGACACCGCCATCACCACCGTGATTGACGCCACAATCGCCACTATCACTGTCGTTATAACAACACCATCACCAAGCTTCACCTCCACCTTCACCATCCTCCACCACACTTCTTCTTCTTCTTCTTAATCATTTCCGTCGGATATATATGGAGAGAGAGAAAAAAATATATTTGTAATTAAAGCATAATAACAAGGGTAGGAAAGATTTTTGCTAGTTATTATGAGAAAGATTTAATTTTGATGTTATTGGTTACTATAAATTACAAATACTCATTCGTTATTTAGTTTTATATTATTAAAACATTTATATACAATAGTTTTATATTAGTATATAGAGAAATTCTAAGATATAACTTCAGATAATGACGAAATTAAGCGAGAGAAACTGATAATTTTTTCAGATCATTTCAAAAAGACGATTATACCCCTACTAACGATATCTCGCAAGTTAACTACTATTTGCATGTAATATAGTGTGGGGACCACACATGATATAATGATGTCAGAACCGATAGACAAATTCAATAGGTGATTTGTTTTATATTCTCTTATTTCATTAAAAAGGGATAAAGGTGTGGAGGGGAAGTGTAAAGACTTTTAGAATTTTCTACTAGGCGAAACCTAACTACCCACCACCGAATCTTCAATTAGACATCGCAAATTCATATAGTAAGTTTACAAATCTCATGGAAGTTACAGAATTTGGAAATAATTTTGAACCTAAACTAGTGTTTTTACATATGGAAAATTCTGTACTTCTTCCTCGCATAATAGCCGCGGGACAAAAACTGCTTGGAGTAACAGGATAATAAACATTTACCAAAAAATGGAGATTATTCAATAAACTAAAGATGTTCTTGAGGAAGACAGAGTTAATTTCATTCTTGACTCACCGCTTGGCAAACCTCTGGATATACCGAACAAACCAGTTTGGTTTGGCGGATCACGATAATATATTTGTAATAGTAAGAAGCGATGTTAACGTGATAATTTTTCACTGAAAATTATATGCTAATATTAATATGGTACCATCGAATAAAAGGTCCACTCTTACTCGCAAAGCCAACAAATTGAACATCTTCGATGTCGTTTCTTACAAATCATTGTTATCGAGTAATGATCATACGCGGCTATTATGATTAACCGACCAACGTACTAATTTACGGTTTACACTCTATTTAACGCTTTACTTTACAGATTAACACTCTAATTATACTGTAATATTGTAACTTTGTCACCATTACCGAGGAAACTATCATGCATTATCAGTTTTGTTTACACATTAATTAGGAAGTTAATATCTACGATCCATTAATTTTTCATACTACATTTTATATTATTATCTTTTTTGGTGACCGACTTATTAATCTAACAATTATAACTCTTTTTGTGCGTATTATCCTCAATTTGGCCAACCCTAGAAACAGAGAAAGGGGTTTTTGATCTCTCTTTGCTTTCTATTAAGTTGCTTTAACTTAATTAACATGTGTAAAAATATTAACGGACTTAAACTGGTCTTAAACGGATGTTTATGCTTCTAAACGGATGTTTATTCTTCTAAACAGAGTTATGGTTGACTGTTGGTCAACTCTCGATTAAGTACAATTTCTGCAACTAGAAGGTTTGTTCAAGAAAATTTTTAAACTTGGAGATTTAAAATGGGAAGCCAAAAACTTGAAGGTTTTAGTTGGGAACTAATGTATATTTAAGGGTTGTTTTATGGTAACTTTCCATAATTATATGATGATAACATGTAGGATGTTTAATGATATCATATATGATGATTGATGATAACATTACGAGATAACATTATGTTGTATGAGATAGTAGATTAAGATTGAGTGTCAAGTATTTAAGATATTTCTTTGAGGAAGCTGAAGATAAGAGAACACATTGGTCATCAAAAGTTCAAATCAAGTGCTATTCATATTTGAGGTTGTGTCAGAACATATCATATCATAATCATTACATTATTTATCGTATAAAAGTCATTAAAATGCATATTATCATAAAACTTAAGTCTAGTAGTCAGATCTAACCCTACATGTCATGAATCATATAATATAATAGAAACATTTGAACTATGTTTCCACAGATCACACCCTCAACTTAGTCACTTGATGATGAAGACAAAACACCCTATTCTCTTTTATACTTCTTTGGACAGATTCACTGGTTGAACTTCAATAGCACATTTATCCATGCTCATGACACTCAAATCGGTTCTCCTTCAACCGAGATCTAGGTCTACGACTCTTGAAGGTCTCTTCAAAAGTTTAGGTCAAATGGATCTCATTTGCCTAACCAAAACACACAACTCGCCGGACTGTTCACATATACACAATGCACAGATACGGTTTACGAAAACAGACATAACATTCATCATATACCTCTGATCTATACGAACTCGACCTTTGTCAATATGAGACTCGGGGCTTTCCATAGATAGTTAGATCGCCACGTGGTTCCACATGGTTAGCCAGGAAATCGATTCATAAAACTCTTATCGGACCACGACTTCTTCTTCTTTTTCTCCCTTTTTCTCTTAATTTATTTCATTCTCCTCTTCCCAGATACCACTCCCCCTCTTCCTTTTATTTTTATTATTTGATTTCTAGACAAAATAGGGTAAGTGGCTAATCGGGTTTGGGCTTGTAATCTTATAAATCTGAATTTTACAACATACTCATATCGCGGGATCGAAATGTTACATCTCCCCCAAACTCTTTATTTTCTTCCTTTTTCACTAAAAGCCCACCAATCAAATCTCGTTGTGGATCCATCCTTGTCTTCAAACCCAATAGGCATCTCTTCCTTTTTCGTTTTCCAATGTACCACCTTGTGGTCCTTCTTTTATCGTTTTCTTATTTGGGCTATGACGTCATTGTTCGTTTTGTAGGAGACTTGCCCCCGAGAGTAAAAAAACCCCCCCTAAACATAATAAATGTTATAAGATTTTCACATATAATAAAAAAAACAAATTAAAATTTGATTACAAATGCATCGTTTTTTGTGATTAAATTTTTTTTAACACTAAAAGTTTATTAATTCATAAAATCTCAATTATTTTTCTTGAAGTTTACAATTTATCATCATTAACTAATAAAAAAATATTAAAAAAACTTTTTAAAATCTATATTTTTGAAACAAAATGTTATTCTAAAAAACTGTTAGTTTAAAACAAATGGAGTATCATTTTAATACTTCTATTAGTTTAAACTTGTGCCCATTAAAAATGTATCCTCGATTTGAAGTTTAGTTATCATCTTTCGATCCCATCTATTTGAAAGGAATGTTTTAAATGCACTCCATAATGTCTATGCCCCACTAATCTCGCCGCCTAAGGTGTTGGCGTTTGACAACAATCACACCAAACACTTTCTACTGTTTTATGCCGCTCCAAATCCTTCAGAATCAAAAGCTTCTTCTCTCAAGCGTTTGCGGTAGTGGACGGTTGCGGTTAGATATTTTTTTATAAAAAAACTTAAAATAAAAAGAGACAAAATTCAATATATAATAACTTACAAAATTAAAACTTGGATATTATTGTTGGCGTACAAATCCCGATCCAAAATTTTAGGCCCATTAAACAGTAAAATTCAATGTCCCGAAGTGGAAGGGCTCGAATAAAAGTCATGCATTAAAACTCGTATAGTCCTAACAAGAGCGACGAAAGTAAAATCTACGAGTCAACGTAAGAGTCGACTTCAAGGACAGACTGAAGAATTATTCAAACAAGAATAATTCAATGCTTTGACTAGAAACGGCTGAATCCACTGAAGTAAATACAATTAGTACATAATTAAGCGAAGTAAATGGAGACATTAACGAGAGGACGGAATCATTCTTACTCAATCTACACTATATATTTTTCTCTACTTGTTATTTCTATCAATTATTTGTACATTTATTTTTTTGAACTCTCTAAATTGTTAATATTAAAGCCATTTACTTCCATTCTTGCTATGTCTTACTCTCTGATTAGGTCATAACCGGTCTGACACATTCTTTGAGCTTAGCTTCTTGTGAATTGTTCGATAAAATCCCTTCAATTCTTTGTTAATTAAAGACGACCCAAATCATCCAAGTTATTCCAATTTACAATTCTTGACCGGTGTTGTTTCTACTACAATAATTATAATCACAAAATATATGAAGAAGTTTGACACTTTCTAAAATTCTCTCAATAAATACTCTTATAACCCTTAAAACAAAATAAAAAACTTAACCTCAATATCTACAACAGAAGTTTTTCTTTACTAAAATCATAACTTTTATCCAAAATAAAAAAAAAGTTAAGAAATAGACGTGAGTATAATGCAGATATTTTTTTCTTCTTTTATGGTTTTTCACATTCACTAGTTATCTATCGTTTTTATATTTCATATTTTCTAATACATCACTTTATTAAAATTTGATTGAAATTTTATTTATATATTTATGAATAACTATTTAGTAATTTATTTAAAAAATTTCATATTGCAATGAAATAGTGATTTTTTATTTATTATAACATTATGATTTCTCTACGTTGTTTTTTAATAATTATACATTGTTTTGGATTAACTTATGTCTAATCTTTATTTTAACTGTTGTCAACCAGTCATAAGTATCTCATAAACACACTCGTTTTCAACCGCTGCACCAGTTGTATAAATCGCATAATAATGCTTGAAACCGTAACCACCCACTTCCACAAATTCTTTCAACCGCAACTGCTGCATTAAATCAATTACACACTAAGTCTTTTAACCAGGACACTTATTTAGACCTAATCACTAATTAATTTTATGTATATACTACCATGTACTATATTTTATGTCATATATTTGAAATCACTATCATTATTTACATAATTGTTTCTCTACATATACCTTGTCATGATTCGAACGTGATGAATAGAGATTCGTTAATCATAAAAATATCCGGAAAACTAGAGTTTAAGAATACTATTCTCGGTGCTTTATCAAAAGCACTTTAAAATATTTTTACTGACCAAATCAAAACAGAATGAAACAAAAAGCGTAAGAGGCTATTTATAATAAAAGCTAAAAACCATAGTCTTAATTAAAATAGGAAAATTATTAAAACAGAAATATAAATAATATATATTTATCTAAATACAATAAATAGAAATAAGACATATTTATCTTGAAGTAATAATATCAATTATACGCTGCATTAGGTCTCGCCGGCTAAGAAAAATTAGTCCTCGAATATTCAACCGATTTTTACACATCGGTTTTGTTTCCTCTTGCGGGCGAACTCTTGGTTTAGCACAAGTCAGATCTTGCATGGAATCTCCACAGACTGAATCTGCACAATACGAATATGCACTAATTTTCCTGAAAACACCATGCTTGAACACAAAATCAACTAGATCAATGTATAAGATATCGTCTTCATATGTGTCGAAGATAGGATCACCATAAATTTCTTTATAGATCGCATCGTCTTCATAAACGTCATAGATTGGATCCACATAGATTTCTATGTAGATCTCATGGTTTTTTCCTCTCTCGACAAAAGGACTTCAGTCCTCGAAAGTGTAGATGATGTCACTCAACATGACATCCAGAATCGGTTTGTGATTAAGAAATCAAAGAAAATTGGCTTTGATACCTAATGATGAAGCGGAAGCTTCTAGGGATAGATTAGAGAACCGTTGATTCTAAAAATACCCAAAAACTAGGGTTTGAGAATTTTCTTCTCAGTGCTTTATTAGAAGCTCTTTAAAATATATTTATTAATCAAATCAAAACCGACTGAAACATTAAAACTAAGAGGCTATCTTATTTTATAAAATTTGATGCGTCAAAGTTGCTAATTAACATGATCGCGACATGTGCACGTCTATTCGGATTTTGACATGTGTTAAAAAAAATTAACCAATTAGATTTTAAATAATATTTACATAAATATAAAAATTAGCTTTAAAAACAAAAAAGGAAAATAAGTATATTTCATTTTTCTAATTAAATTAAGAAAATTGTATAATCGACTGCTAATCATAAAAGGAAAATCAAAATAATCAAAAAGGTAAATAAAAAAATTAAGAAAAAGGAATATCATGTTATTTTATGTATTCCATCTAGATGAAGGAAATTGTATGATCAATTAATAATATTAAAAAGAAAAACAATAAAAAATCAAAAAGTAAATAAAAAAATTAAGAAAAAAGTAAATTAGATTATGTAAGTTTAAAAATCGATTACTAATCCTTAAAAAAAAATATTATTACTCAAATCTTTATAATAAGATTTGTATATTTCTTATTTTCACACCAATAAATCCAAAACTTCAAATATATGGTTGAACAAAACTTCACAACTAACATGTTAGTTTAACTTCAGGTGGTCTTATAAAATTTATATATTCACGCATGTAAGTTTAGTTTCACGTAAGTTAGTTTACTTCACGTGGGTTAGTTAATCTTCATACATATCGTGTTATTATGTGCATATTGAAGAAAGTCACCGACGAAGTCTGAAAGTTCACATCCGCTTCTTATGCGAATGATTTTGTCCTCTTCCACACATATCTTACATTTCCTCTCCAAGCCAGTATTTTGCCTGAGGGTTTGATCTATTGTTAGGATATATTTAACCATTTTGGTTATCCGTTTGGTTTGCTACGGTTCACACTTCGAATTAACCATAAAATATTTACTTAATTTAATAAATATTTGGTTTCCTTATTTACAATATAATAGTTACTCGAGACTTAAAACACAATCATGATATATAACTTAAACAATAATAAAATAAAATTGTGCCTTTATAAATAAAATGCCATAAAGAAGAATATGTTATTTTTTAAAAAGTATCTACAAATTTTCATTATGAAATTAAAATAATATATAATAATAACTCAAACTAAAAATCTATGACTCAAACCAAAAACTTGTGCAATGCACGGGTCCATATCTTAACGTATATATATCGATCAAATTTTGATACTATCGAATAGATTTTGTATGAGAATGTAAAATTTCTATTTGTATTTCTGACAAAAAAATATATTTATTTTCTTATATCAAAATCCTATCCGAAAATAGTAATAAAAATTAATTACAAAAATAAAAATAAAAATATATATAAATAAAAATTATATTTATTTTTTAATTTTACTTTTCTTCACAAGTGATCGAATTTTATTTTCAAATAATTTTTTACGGGTTTAAAATATTTTATTCGAAACCGAATCTCTTTTTAGTTTATAATAAAAGCTAAAAACCATAGTCCTGATTAAAATAGAAAACCTACTAAAATAGAAAATAGAAGTAATACATATTTATTTAAATACATAAAATAAAAATAATGCATATTTATCTTGATAATAATAATATCAATTATACGGTGCATGAGAACTAATGTGCTAATCTTGAATTTAAATTGCTTTAATTCTCTTTTTCAAAAAAAAAAATTCTTAAATTATTACTCAAAGGAGCATCAGAACCTTTAGTTTACAAAATCATATTTCTCCTTTGAATATTATTATTCAAAGGCCATCGGGAATTATTATTCAAAGGCCATCGGGAAGCTTCTTTAGCTACTTCAGCCACGTGCGGTTTTGATTAAATATGTTTTTATAAACGCGACCTAGTAGCAGTAGATATAATAGTAAGGTGTTTGTTTCTCTATATAATAAGATATGCGGTTATAGATGAAACTTCAAATGCATAAATAGATGGTTACTAGTCATTTTATAGTAAGCGATCTCCACTACTATCTTAAAAGCAAACCTCTTGTGACTTCCCAACAAAAAAATTATACACATCAAATTAACTTTTTGGCCATGAACATCAGTGTTACGAATCCATCTTGTTTCATTATTTTATTTTCCATTACGCTGGTCTTGGCTTTTGCCATAAGTTCCTTGAGATCCAAGAAACCAAAAGGCCAGCTTCCTCCAGGTCCATGGGGATGGCCAATTATTGGGAACTTGTTCCAAATGGTCATGAACCAGCCGACTCACCTGTGGATCCACCGCGTCATGGAAGACATGCACACGGAGATAGCTTGCTTTCGCTTTGTTGGCGTCCACGTCATTACCGTAACCTCAAGCGAGATTGCCCGAGAAGTGCTTAGGGACAAAGACGAGGCTCTCGCGGACAGATCGGAGTCGTACTCAAGCAATCTCATCAGCCATGGCTACAAGGACGTTAACTTCTCTCCCTACGGAGAGAAATTGAAGCTGATGAAGAAAGTGATGACCACCAAACTAATGTCTCCGACAACATTGAACAAGACTCTTGGTGATAGAACTTCAGAAGCAGATAATATCGTCACGTATGTCTTTAAACTATGCCGCCAATTAGGGTCAACGACGAAGCCCGTTAACGTGAGGGATGTCGCCTTAACTTATTGCCACGCCGTGATGATGAGGATGATGTTTGGACAGAGGCATTTTGATAAACCGGCAAAGGACGGTGGTCTAGGGCAGAAAGAGAAAGAGCATTTGGATGCAATATACCGATCTCTTGATTGCTTTTTCAGCTTTAAGGTAACGAATTATATCCCTTTTCTTAGAGGGTGGAACATCGATGCAGAGGAGGCAGAGATAAGAGAAACGGTTGATATTATCAACAAGTGCAACGACCCGATCATCCAGAAGAGGATGGACTTGTGGAGGAAAGAAGGTGGAAAAGAGACGGAAGAAGATTGGCTCGATACTCTTATCGCGCTAAAAGATGACCAAGGAATGCCTTTATTCACATATGATGAAATTAGAGCTCAATGCAAGGTTAGTGATGTTCACACTTCGAGTTGTTACAAATAAATTAAGGGTTTCATTAATCTCTTATGCATATATTATGCTATATGTAGGATATAAATGTTGCATCAATCGACAATACGATGAATAACGTGGAGTGGACGTTAGCGGAGATGTTGAATCACCCTGAGATTCTTGAGAAAGCCACAAATGAACTGGACATGGTAGTTGGTAAAGACAGACTTGTCCAAGAATCAGACATACCACAACTCAATTACATCAAAGCTTGTAGCCGAGAATCTTTCCGGCTTCACCCAGCTAACGCGTTAATGCCTCCTCATGTAGCCCGAGAAGATACTACTCTCGCTGGTTATTTCGTCCCTAAAGGTAAAAGTCATTCTTAAATTTATATATTCCGTGTTTGATAAGTTCACAAGCTGTTTTAGTCCATTACAAAAACAAATATGAACAAAATGGTAGCAATAAAACATAAGAAAATACCGTCTTTCTTAAGATATAATCTGTATCTATAAACGATACTATACAAACTATTATAAAATATACAAACTATAAATATAATTTACAGATTACCAAGGTTGCATATATTTTATTATTAGCGAAAAAATCAGGCTAATACATATATATAATATTACTATATTATTTAATTAACAAACACAAAAATTAAGTTTAATATATACATGTGGTAATTTTTTATATATATATATTTTTTATATGTTAGGTAGTCAAGTTCTTGTGAGCCGTGTCGGACTTGGTCGGAACCCTAAGATATGGGACGAACCTTACGCATATAAGCCAGAGCGACACCTTGATGATGATGACTATGCTAGAGATTCAACGGGTGTGACTCTGATGGAACCAGACATGCGGATGGTGATATTTAGCACGGGTCGGCGTGCCTGCCCAGGAACTAAGATTGGGGCATCTATGACCATCATGTTATTAGCAAGGCTTCTCCAAGGGTTCGAATGGAATTGTGCAAGTCAAGTCGAGCTCATCGCGGCTGATAGCAACTTGTTCATGGCCAAGCCTCTACTCGCATCTGCGGAACCTAGGTTGGCTCCTGCTTTATATCCCAAAATCCAGATCTAACATTTCGAGAGATGATTTTGGTGGCGAATAATCAAGATATAATTAAATACTAGTAAGATAAGATTTTATGTTCCCACCAAATTCTCTGTAATATCAAACAATCACATGCACTGTATGTATTACAATGTGTGTAGCTGTGCTTTTTTCTAATATATAAAGTTGGGTTTCGAATAAGTCCAGTTACATTAATATATATAAATTTTTGGTTTCGAATAAGTTGTTTTTTGTGTGTAGAAAATTAGAGATAAATGACATTTTATCTATCTATCTATACTATTAAAAGAGAAGCACACTTTGAAAATGCTCTTAATTTACTTTGGAATATTATTTCTAATGTCATCGGTGCATTTGTATTTTATGAGTTAAAAAAAAATTCATTAAGTGTGCTTTCGACAAACCAATTAAAGAAGACACGCAGGTCGTTTTTTGGACCATCCTTCTTCTAAAACTCGCCCGATTGTAGCGGGTCAAGTAAACCCGCGCAAGTCCTCTATTTTCTTCTCAACCGATATCCGGTGTTTAATTGTTTCTTCCTGAAAAATTAAAAAAACAGTATGAAAATTTGTTGAGTCATTCATGATCTTGTGTTTTAAAAAGAAAAGCACACTTTGAAATCGCAATAAATAACCATAAAATACAAATCTTTCCGGTGTATAATTTATGAATTGTGCAATTCGAATTGTAAAACTCTATTGGACCGGTGTACAATTTACGAATTTCTAAACCGTAATTTAATCTGTTAATTGTAAACCAAATTTCTTTGACTAACCGTGAGTCATTCATGATTTGACCATAATTGCAATGTAAACCAAACGAATATTCAAATATAGAAAACTTTCAATGTATCTAACTCCTAATTGGATATATAGGAAAAATTCTAAACTAGATTATATCGCATAAAATAATCCACTAACCAAAATTTAAGATTATACTTATAGATATCATATAATTAACTAGAATAAGACTCGCATTTAGGCGGGTTTTGAATAAAATATTTTAAACCGATAAAAAATATTTAGAAATAAAATCTGATCATTTGTGATAAAAAAAATAGAAAATTTATTTTTATTTTTATTTTTGTTTTTATTAGATTTTATTACTATTTCGAGACAGGACTTTGATATAATAAAATCAGTATTTATTTTGTTGTAAAAACTACAAATGAAAATTTTACATTCTCCAACAAAATCTATTCGATAGTGTCAAAAGTTGATCGATATACTTCAATACGTGTCGCGATCATGTTAATTAACAAATTTGAAACATCAAGCTTTATATAATAAGATTGTATTTTTTCCTAAATTAGAGTTAATTTTATTTACTTTTATTTTTGTTTTAGATTTCCATTGAAGTATTTTTTTTTAATTTTCCCTTTTAATTTTAATAATTTCCTAATGTTTTATTTACCAATATATTTTAATCATAATGAAAATAACATATTTTTTATGGTATCTTATTTATGAAAGCACAATTTTATTTTACTATTGTTAAAGAATATGGAATAACTGTTATTATGTGAATAAGGAAAAAAACATTTATTAAATCAAATAAATAATATATGGTTAATTCGAAGTGTGAACCGTAGCGAATCAAACGGATAACCAAAATAGTTAAATTTATTCTAACAATGGAAAAAATAAAAAAAAACTATTTTTTTGTTTTTTTTTTATTAAATTTCTATTTTGTCAAATAGAAATTTTACATTCTCAAACAAAATCTATTCGATTATGTTAAAATTTTGATCGATAGACTTCAATACGTGTCGCGATCATGTTAATTAACAAATTTGAAACATCAAGCTTTATATAATAAGATTGTATATTTTCCTAAATTAGAGTTAATTTTATTTACTTTTATTTTTGTTTTAGATTTCCATTGAAGTATTTTTTTAAAAACTTTTCCCTTTTAATTTTAATAATTTCCTAATGTTTTATTTACCAATATATTTTAATCATAATGAAAATAACATATTAGTTTTTATGGCATCTTATTTATAAAAGCACAATTTTATTTTACTATTGTTTAAGAATATGAAATAACTGTTATTATGTGAATATGGAAAAAAAAAATTTATTAAATCAAATAATTAAATATATGGTTAATTCGAAGTGTGAATCGTAGTGAACCAAACAGATAACTAAAATGGTTAAATTTATTCTAACAATGGAAAAAAAAAATTTATTTTTATTTTTGTTTTTTTAATCAAATTTTATTACTATTTTCAGACATGACTTTGATATAATAAAATCAATATTTATTTTGTTGTAAAAAATACAAATAAAAATTTTACATTCTCAAACAAAATTTATTCGATAATGTCAAAATTTGATCAATAGACTTCAATACGTGTCGTGATCATGTTAATTAACAAATTTGAAACATCAAGCTTTATATAATAAAATTGTATATTTTCCTAAATTAGAGTTAACTTTAGAAAAATTCCTTAAAATGTCATGTAAATGAGTTTTCATTCCACAAATACCAACTTTTCCATCCATAACATCTTTCATTAAACTAGTGACTATATTGCCCTCGTCTAAATAAGAGTCTTTTCTTACCAAAAAATAGAAAAATAAGAAATGAACATTGATCTGATGCTCGGCCCCCTTGAGGACGTTTTAAGGACAATATCCAAGGAATTTTGTTTGCGATCCTTCTCCCTCTTTCACTTTGCAATCGAGATTTCTAGGGTTTCTCTCGAGCTTTGTGAGTGAATTTCTCTTTGCTTTGATTCAATTTATTTGGAGAGGTCGAAGAGTAGAGAAAAGGCCATGTCGCTGAGGCCGAACAAGAGGACAAAGGTCCGTCGAAACCGATACAAGGTCACTGTGAATGCGGAGGAAGGAAGAAGAAGAAGAGAGGAAAATTTGGTCGAAATCCGAAAAAACAAACGCGAGGAAAGCTTGATTAAGAAGCGGCGCGACGGTATGCAATCTATTCAAGATTTCGCTCCTGAATCCGCCGCCTCCGCTGAGAAGAAGGTAAGCCGGAGTTTCACAATCTCACATGTTTATCATTCTCTGCTGATTTTGTGTTGGATTAGTCAATTCTGGGTTTCAATTGATTAGCCCTTTTTCAACACTCGTAGCTGGAGAATCTATCAATGGTCGCCGGGGTTGGGTCAAATGACCCATCGTTGTAGCTCGAGTCCACTACCCAGTTCAGGATTGTTCTATCGATAGGTAAGTTTTATCTTCTTACTTCTTTGTTTCCTTGATCGATTTGACATACTCGAATGTTGCTTTGATTTTTGTGCTCTTATATTTTTTTTCCTAGAGGGTCCTCCTATCGACAAAGTGATACAATATGGAGTTGTGCCTCGCTTCGTTGAGTTTCTTAAGAAGGACGATTTACCCAAGCTTCAGGTTAGAAGAAAAGTCCCCATCAATTCATATTGTAATCTTTGATTCCGATGTTCCATGTTTGTTTCTAGTTTGAGGCGGCTTGGGTTCTAACAAACATCGCTTCTGGGATTACATATTCTAGAGATTAAGACTTGTATTATGACTTGCTACTAAATCCTAAGATTCTAGAGATTCGTATCATTTTCGTGTTATGATGCCAATGGTATGCCTGAGATTCTCGTGACTATCTCGAGAAGATGTTAG
The DNA here is from genome assembly GCA_020283515.1 of Alliaria petiolata. Taxonomy (NCBI): domain Eukaryota; kingdom Viridiplantae; phylum Streptophyta; class Magnoliopsida; order Brassicales; family Brassicaceae; genus Alliaria; species Alliaria petiolata. Next base: position 149,883,422 of record JAHZTW010000001.1, on the reverse strand, counting down.
TTTCTGACTTAGATTCTTTTAGCTATAATGGATCTTGAATACATACGTCAAACCTTGTAGTATTTCTTTGAATAAAAGTAATAATTCCAATGATTCAGAATCTTAGATATTGGTCATTCTATAGATGTGAAGGTTTTAAACAAATTGATATGATGACAACTATTGATAGAATCTGCAGGCTTTTCTGTTCACTAAGACACATCTGAATCATATATGTGATCATATGGGTTTAGGTAACTTTTTAAAGAAGAAGGTGTAGCTGTGGTGAAATCAAGCATTGTTCAGGTGCCCAGATTATCATATTCAAGTAAGACAATTTTAGTATTGAAGAAAATTGATTATGGGTTTGTTGGATGAGCTCAGATATACATTTTACAAAGACCAGCTAAGATATATATTTTACAAGGACCAGCTAAGATATATATTTTACAAGGACCAGCTCAGACATCCGGACGTTTTAGGAAGCTTTTCATGTGTTTTAGGAATGCTTTCCTGACTTTTTATTCTGACATTCTGAACACGATTAGTCTCTTATTTTTGTGATTTATCGTGGTTATGAGTCTTTTTGAACTATATATTGGATGATATTCTGTTTATTTTGTGATCCAACTAAAAAAATACTAATTTTATTACATGTAAAAATTTAGGAAACAATCGTATACATTTAGAAAGGCCTTCCTAAAATTGACACAAACGTGTCTAAGACTTTTACAAACAAGTCATAAGTCTGAAATGAACTTATTTTTTCTGCAGTAGCAATAACGTTGAATGTGCAGAACTGGTTTATCACAAATAATCATGATGGTCCATCTTCGATTTTGTACAACAAAGGAGGACGTGTAATCTTAGAAGGAAATGAATCCTCCATATTTTCTATATGCAAAAGTGCATTATGAAATCTATTAAAAATGGTTACTAAAGAAGCTAAATAAGTTTTGACCAAAACAAAAAAAGCTAAGATGACAAGTTATTCATACCTGGTTGTGGTATTAATAAAATTTCAGATGGAAGAAGCATCCATCACCGACGAGGATTGCCGCTTGTTCGTTAGGCGTGGAACCGCCTACAGTGACCAACGGTGGTTGGCACAGCTGAAGCACGGGTCTCAGTCGTTGGCAATTTGCAGTAAGCCATCCCCGGCATCATCCCTCCTGTTTTGTGAGGAAGGTTCGTGATCCTCTCTGTTTTCATAAACTCATACTGTTAGAATCATATGTCTGTGATTAGATTCTAGGTTGCTCCTGCCGAATTCTTTTGTGTAGAGAGTTTTCTTTTTTTTTGTGCTCTCGAGGCAGAACCACTATCTCTTGTCCTGTCTCGTTTTAATCACAGCTGATCGTTCTGGCTCATCTTCGATTTTGGAGACCTGATTGATCACAACTGATAGTTCTGGCGCTTATTCTATTTTGTACAACAAAGGAGAAAGTGTAATCTTAAAAGAAAATGAATCCTCCATATTTTCTACTGCAAAACCGCATCACAAAATCTGTTAAAAATGGTTATCAAAGAAGCTAAACAAGTAATATCATAAGTTATTCACAAAAACACAATATTTTTAAAACTATGACGGTCTAATGTTTAATTGTTTACATGGTTTGGTTTTCTTAACATTCAGGAAGACCTTCTTAAACAATCACGAATCCTTCCTAAATCGGTAAAATTATATTTTATCAGAAAAGAAAAGTATTTTACATTTCTATAATCCCACACAGAGCTTTGAGGTGAATCCTAGGGGTAGGGAAGGAACATGGCGCTTCTTACATTCAGAAAGTATCTCAAATTTAGGAAAGCCATTCTACACATTTAGGAAGGTCTTTCTATGTTTAGGAAGGTCATTCTAAACATGATTATTTTTGGCTTTCGTCGTGGTATATATTGGATAAAAATTTGGTTATTGTGAGCTGCACCATTCAATTATTTGCATCAATTTAGGAAGGTCTTCCTATGTTTACCGATTTAGGAAGATCTCGTATACCTCTGTAATTTATAGTGCATTGGGATATGATTTTGTTAATGTATTCGATCTATCTGCATTGTTAATGGTGGTGTTAGTGAGAAGCTTTTTAAAATCTACAACGTGAGCGCGAGAAAGTCATGCGATGGTGTGTTTAGTGGTGCTAACATCGTTAGTGGCTTTGAAGGTGGAAGAAGCTCGTGGGATGGTCTGTTTCATGGATCTATTAACAGTGTTGAGGTTGGGAGAAGCTCGTGCGACGGAGTTGTTAATGGCATCGAGAGCACACAAAATCTCCATCTTCACCATAGAAACGCCCGAGAAAACCTTGAAAACAGTTTGTTTAGATTCTATTTGACTCCGGTAAGGAGCAATAAGAGTAGCAAATCCGGGAAGAGTAGGCTGATGAGTTAGTTTTTAACTGAGATTGTGTAAACTCATGAATACTCTGTTGTAATTAGCAACTAATGTATTTGTTACTTTGGCCAATAGATAAGTGAACTAAGATCCTATTGCTATCATGTTCATACAGTTGAGAATCCCGTTCATCCTATTTAGAATTAGTTTCAGCTAACAATTTAGATTTGGATCCATCAATCAAGAGCTCTACTTTGTTGTTTAGATCTGTTCTGGACATAAACTGCCTGTGAGCGGTGTATATATCAAGTTTCATACTTTCCAATTTCTAGCTCGAACTCCATCTTCTCCAATTTCTATTGACTTGGTGTTTTTGCACTAGTCTTTCAGCTACAAAGTCAATTTCTTACAGTTTCTTTCTGTTGAACCTGAACCACTGGGCATTGCTTTGTGTTGTTATAGCAAGAGTTTTGCCTCCGAAATTGACTTTGTAGCAACAATTTAGCACCAGATTCAGTGCCATTCTTGCAAATGGATTTGATATCACGTGACCACATTTTCTTATCTTTTTCTCTTTTTTTCGTGTAAAGGTAAGCACAAATACTCAAAATTTTCCAAGCCCTTTGCCTAAATTTGAAAAAAAAAAAATGATTACAATTCTGTTTTAAATTTAGGAAGTAGTCTTACATATTTAGGAAGACTTTCCTAATAACATATAAATATAAAAATTTGTGTCTAGTTTTATGCAACTTAATTTAAGAAATCATATTACATATTTAGGAAAGCCTTCGTAAACGTGTAAATATAGAATTTGTGTCTATTTATACAATAACTTAAATTTAGGAAGTCATCTTACATATTTAGGAATATTTTTCTAAAATGAATAAATGAGATTTTTTGTGTTCAATTATACAACTACTCAAATTTGGTTTCATATGTCAATATACCTTTTGGAAGTATAATTTCTAGGCAGAAGTGATAGTAGAACAGGAACAAAATTCAGAATTTCTATGTTTAACTGGTACACAAAATTTTGCATTTATACGTGTTAGAAAAATCTTCCTAAATGTGTATAACGGTTCCCTAAATTTGAGCTGTTGTTTAAATGGTACACAAAAGTTTGCATTTATACGTGTTAGGAAAACCTTCCTAAATGTGTATAACGGCTTTCTAAATTTGAATATGTATAACATCTTCCTGAATCGAAAAACCTTTACAAAACAATGAAACAAAGCATATCTATAGCTCTTCGTCCCCTCTGTCTCTCCCTGTCTCTTTTGTTATCGTCAGATTTTGTTTGGTTTAATTTAGAAAATGTGTTTGTAATAAAGTAAAAAATCTTTCTAAATATTTAGGAAGGCTTTCATGAATGTTTAGAAAGCTTTCCTGAAATTTTAATGTTTGTATGTTGAGTTCTTTAGCGTTTGTGTGAAGTTTGTTTTTGGTTAGACTAGTTGTCATTGTCTCTATTTTTCTAAATTTGTTATGAGAGTACTAAAATTTGTATGAATTTTTCCTAAATATTTTAAATGTTATTTAAATTTTTGAATTTATGAAACCTTCTTGAATTTTTAAGAAGGATTCTTACAAAGTTATGAAAATTTTCCAAAATCATTGGTTAGTTACAATTTGATCAAATAAAAAATTAGAAGTTTTTATAAATATTTAGGAAGAACTTCCTAAATTTTTAGAGAGTTTTTTAAGAGGCTTAAGCTCTTTCTTCATATTGTTGAAAACTTTTTGAATGTTTTTAGAAGCTATCATACAAATTTTAAGAGAATTTTCTGATTTAGGAAGGATTACTACATATTTAGGAAAGTATTTCCAAATATTATTGTTAGTTTTTTTTAGTTTGTCAACTTGTTTGTCCCTCTAGGAACAAAGAAAAACAAGAACTTATCAATGCTTTATTATGTTTAACACCATTAGTTTCATACCATTGTATTTCACAAAACATTAGAACCTTTAGCAACATCAATTTCGTACAAATGCATTTCCCTGCGAATTCAACAAGAGCTAATATAACCAAGGGTGCTATCAAGCAGCTGAATATGATGAAACACAATTTTGTCTAAATTAAACGCACTTCAAGTGTCACAACATGCTGGTAACCAAGATGCTTCTTAGCTGCATTGCACGTTCAATTATGAAGTCATTGGCTTAGACATTCAATCATTTTATTTGTAATAACACTTACGTCTGGAGCATGTCTAGTGCTCACAGTTACGTTGGCACGCTCCAGCCCTTTTCCTGCTTGAGCTACATCTGAAAGATTTTGTAAGGCTGCAGAAAATGATTTTGTGGAAGTCCCTTCACTTTCAGAACACCCTTTATCACGCTCCTCAAACCCACTGAAGTTTAAACGAGTGTCAACAAGTTCCATGGCTTCAAGCTCAAACTCATCCCAATCATTTGTACCAAAGGCAGTGGAAGAATTGATGAGAAAAGGATTATCGTTCTCGGCTTTAGACTCCTCTTTTTACCAGAATGATCACTAAGTGAGTCATCACCATCAGAATGCTCATCATCTGTGTCAATTATACCACTTCCATGGAACTGCAAATCTGATTCACATAGAAAATCGTTGTCATCCACATCACTCAACTGGTTTATTGAATCCATTTCAGCTGTAGCTTCATCACAAACCATAGCACCCATCAAATCATCACACATATCTTCACTATATCCAGTTTCTTGGATCATGTTGGTGTTCACGTCCTCGGTGCTTGTCCCGCCTGCGCTGCTAATTCTCTCATTATAAGCGCCAATCAGTTTCGCGATCTGGATTCGTGCGACCTCGACCGCATTCTCCGCTTTCCAGCCGTAAAGGTGCGTTCGCGAGTGAGGATTCTTGTAGTCATAGATGGAAGACGCGTTCATCACTCTGGGATCAAGCGGAGTCGTCGATTGCATATCCAGATAAAGAGGCCTACCTGAAATTCGAATTCCTTATTGAAGAGAAGCCAAAGGAGATTTAAGAGAGGAAAGCTCCAAAAGCAGCCGAGTAGATGTGTTTACCGAGTCGACTCGGGACGAGTCGCCAAGCTAAAGGAGATGGGGATCGTTGCAACGAAGCAGAGGAGGAAACGGAGAACGCCGACGGAAACACCGATCGAAGTGGCTATGGAATTCATGCCGAACAATTCCATGGTTGTGGAGTACGATGACTCGCTCAGTTATCTCAGATTCAGATGGTGATTTCTCCATTTTCACTATTTGACAAATCGCTAGAAGATAAGTTTTTTCTTTCTTTTGTTTTTTTTTTGTTTTTCAGAAATGAGGGGCAAAATCGGAAATGAACTATTAAAAATGTTAGAGTTGGAAAAATTTGAACGCTCCTGTTATTTTTGTCCCAAAAACTTGATTAAGTGGTAAATATGAGAATTGTCCTTAATTTTATTTACTTTTATTTTTGTTTTAGATTTCATTGAAGTATTTTTTTTTTAAATTTTCCCTTTTAATTTTAATAATTTTCTAAAGTTTTATTTACCAATATATTTTAATAAAAATGAAAATAACATATTTTATTTATGACATCTTATTTATAAAAGCACAATTTTATTTTACTATTGTTTAAGAATATGGAATACCTGTTATTATTATGTGAATAAGAAAAAAAACATTTATTAAATTAAATAAATAATATATGGTTAATTTTAGGGATGGGCATTTCGGTTCTCGGTTTGGTTTCGGTTTGGTTTTCCTGGTTTTACGGTTTTATAAATATTCAAACCATATAAAAACCATATACATTTTGGTTTGGTATGGTTCGGTTTTCTTCGGTTTTTGGTTTTTCGGTTTTGTAAAAATTAAAATCATACAAAAGGCATATGTAACTTGGTTCGTTTCGATATGGTTCGGTTTCAGTTTTTTCAGAATTATACTATTACAGAAAACTTTGAATCTTTGATTTAAACTATGAATATGAATACAGTAATAATAGATATGAGCGAAACAAAACAAAACGTTCAAAAAATAAAATCCAAATGATAGGAAATATATTTAAATCATCAATAAAACCAAGTTTAGAAAAGCCAAAAATTAAAAAAAAAAAATATTTTCATTCATTTATAGTTTGTAAATATTATATTTTAAATATTTATATGTAGATATTTTTTGTAAATATTATATTTAAATTTATGAGTAAAGATTTAGTATTTTATATAGATAATTAAGCTTAAAATAAAATATGGACATAAACTAAACTAAGAAAATAAGAAAAAATAAATTATTTAAAATTTAGTTTTGAAACCAAAAAAACCATTCGGTTTGACGGTTTTTAACTAAACCAAACCTAAACCAAAAATTTTAAAAATTAGTAACCAAATGGTTTTTTAGGTTTAACCATAATCAAACCACATCAATTTTTTCAGTTTGGTATGGTTTGATTTTTTCGGTTACGGTTTTTTTGCCCACCTCTAGTTAATTCGAAGTGTGAACCGTAGCGAAGCAAACAGATAATCAAAATGGTTAAATTTATTGTAACAATGAAAAACATAAAAAAAAAAAAACTTATTTTCCTTAATCTAATTTGAACATATAAAAAAACTTATTTTCCTATTTTTTTTTTTAAACTAATTTTTAGATTTAAAAGAAACTTATTTTTAGTAATCGATTATACAATTTCCTTAATCTAATTGGAAAATATAAGAAACTTAGTTTCCTTTTTTTTTTAAAAACTAATTTTTAGATTTACATAAACATCATGTTAAAATCTAATCGATTAACTTACCACGTATCACGATCATGTTAATTAGCAACTTTGACGCATTCTACTTTATATAATAAGAAATCGAATATATCAGAATTTCCAAATTTAAATTAAATCTTCATAAATGTGAAAAATACCGAATATCTTTATTTCAAATATATCTGAATTTCCAAATTTAAATTAAAACTTCATAAATGTACACAAACTAATCGAATATTCCAATATATAAAACTTCCTATGTATATAACTCCAAATTGCAACCATATACAAATTAGAGGATATTACGGTTTATGAAGATTACCCGAAATCTATATTTTAATATAAAAGATATTCTAAACGAACCAGATTTTATCGCAATAAAATAATTTTATTCAGATTTTAAAATTATACATATAGATACCATATAATTAATACAAATTGATCGGGATTTTCAATAAGATTTAACTTACTTCTCCTATAAATACTTTCCTTCTACACATTGTAAAAGTTAACAAATTCGATCTATAGTTCTTCTTAGCAAAAAAATGAGTTCCTTCATTGGTTTTACTAACCTTTCCGATGTCAAGCCGTTCAAAACAGGCTGGCGAGTCCGTGTTAAAGTCCTCCATTCATGGAAGCAATACACCGCCCGGTCTGGTCAATCATTGGAACTAATCCTTGCTAATGAAACTGTAAGGAAAAAAAATATTTTCTTTAATGTATATGTTTGTTAATGTTAAATCAAATATATAAATTGAAGGAACGCCAACTAACTCTACTAGATTCTCAAACTTGCAGGGTTCTATGATACTTGCAACGTGTAAGAAGAATTATATTCAGCGTGTTGAATGTTTGGGGCCAGTTGAAGAGTGGAAAGTTATTGAAAAGTTTTCATTAACTTCTGCATCTGGCTAGTATCGACCAACTAGCAACAATTACAAGATGGCTTTTACTGATAACACATCTATCACTACATGTAATATCAAAAGAACCGATGAGTTTATCAAACTCGTGGATTTTGATACGATTTTAGCTGGTACCTTTAACAACAATTTTTTGGTTGGTAAATATTTTTTACTTGAAACAGTTTTTTTGGTTGGTAAGTATTTTTTACTTGAAACAGTACGGTTGCATTTGATGTATCTCTTATAAAATTTATCTGATTTCAATATGAGATGTAATTGGCCAAATAGTTGATGTTAAGGATATAGAAGGAGTTCAAGTCAATGAAAAAGAAAGAAAAAAGATTGAGCTCGAGCTCAGAGATTCAAAGTAAAAACTCTTTATCATCTTTTGTATTTGACCAAACAATGTTTTTAATATTATAAAATTCTTTATTATATGCAGTGATTAACGTATGCCATGTTGTCTATGGGAGAAATATGCTGATCAACTTTTTACCAGTTGCCAAGAAGCAAATGGTTCAATGGTCATATGCCTAATCAGATTTGCTAAAATTGGTTCCTATAGAGGTAAGTAAGTAGATAAAATGTGATTTCTAAATTTGAGATAGTTGGTTGATTTTCTTCCTGCTACAGGAAAGCTTCAGATCACAAATGCATTTGATACATCTAAGTTAATGATCAATCCTACTTAACCTGAGGTTGCAGAATTTCAGAAAGCGTAAGTGGTTACCTCAAATCACGACGTACATATATGAAAATAAAAGAAAATGGAAAGCATTATTCATATCTTATGTCATAACTTATTAAAATGTCTGGAAAATTGCCCATTGAATTCCCCAAATATTTGAAATCGGCAATTTTATTCCTCAAGTATCGCTTGCGCAAATTAATTACTCAAGTTTGAGTTGACTGCGCAAATTTAGGCATGAGAAAAGTCAACATTAACGAAAAAAACGAAAACGTTACCGTTGACTTTGTATCTCGGTCCAATTTTGCAAAGCCAACTCAAACTTGGGGAATTAATTTGCCAAATTGAAAGTTGGGGAATTAATCTGCACAATTAGAAAAACTTGAGGAATAATGATCATTTTTTATTTAGAAAATTATGATTATTTTCATAAATCATGATTATTTGTAGAATACCATCAAATACCTTTTTAAGAAATATTATTTTTATTATATTATGTTTTCTGTTATTATGAATAAAATTAAAAAATTACGTGTATTTAAGGACATACATATATATATATGTTTATATCGGATTCCCATATTTCCAATTCTCATCACGAGTTCTGAAAATTTTAAGGACATATATATATATATATATATATATATATATATGTTTAAGATATTTGTTTTTAGAAATTTATGTATACTTTGTAATTTTGATTAAATATCAATGAAATTTTAGATAGAAAATATAATATAATAAAAACAATATTTTTTATAAAGTATTTGATGGTATTCTTCAAATAATCATAATTTATAAAAATAATCATAGTTTTCTAAATAAAAACGATCATTTAATTCCCCAAGTTTTTCTAATTGTGCAGATTAATTCCCCAACTTTCAATTTGATAAATTAATTCCCCAAGTTTGAGTTGACTTTGCAAAATTAGACTGAGAAAAGTCAACGGTAACGTTTTCGTTTTCTCCGTTAACGTTGACTTTTCTCATGCCTAGATTTGCGCAGTCAATTCAAACTTGGGAAATTAATCTGCGCAAGCGATACTTGAGGAATAAAATTGCTGATTGCTAATATCTGGGGAATTAAATGAGCAATTTCCCTAAAATGTCTGTTTGGTTATTTTAGGTTGCCAGATGATGGTCTTGCTCTCATTATTGTTGAACCTAAAGATGAAGAAGCTGAGAAAGTTGTTAAGAAAAAAGAATATTGGGCTAATTTGCCTCAAAAGACCATCAAAGAGTTATTAAATTCCATTGAGGTAAATTGACAGAAGAATATATCATATATATCAAACTACATAAACTCTTCCATATTTACTGAGTGGACTATATAACGCAGCGTACAAAACTGGTTGTAGGGATTTAATCTCTTGAAACCTGCCTTTGCTCAATCAAGAGGTTCGATTGAAACTCTTGAGACCAAACTTCCTGTGTTGACGACGTTAATCGAGCCAATACAAGGGATGAGAGAAAACTCTTTTATCAACTTTCAAAAATTGATCCATAACCAAAACCTAAATAAATGCTTATATAGCCTTAAACTCAATCATATGTCAATTAAGAAAAGGAAACTATCTTGTTTTGATAAATTGAAGATTTATCTAAACATAAAATAAAGTAAATAAATAAAACACCAAAACCGACCTAAAACTAAAGCTTCTATGATGTTCTTCCCGCTTCTTTCACGATGTTCAGGTCCCCCTTGGTTAGAAAGATTCGACCTCGAATCGTTGACAAGGTCATTAGCTGGTAAGAAACGAGACAAATAGCAAACATTGAAGACATCCGAGGTTGAAATATAAGATGGTAATTCCAACCTATACGCGTTATCTTTTATGCGTTCAAGTACTTTTAAAGGACCAATCTTCTTAGCCTTAAGCTTATTATACACACGAGCAGACATACGATCTCTAGTCAAATCCGCCCAGACGAGATCACCTTCTTGAAAGACCAAACGGCGTCGTCGTGAGTCCACAACATCTTTGTATTTCGTAACAGAGGTGCCCAAATTCTGTATGGTCTGAACGTGTACTTCAGCAAGCGACTCCACAAACGCAGCAGCATCACCATGAAGACGGGTGCGATCTGGAAGAGTGGCTAGATCAATAGGAGCTCGAGGCACCATACCATAAATGACTTAAAAGGGGTTGATACCCGAACTACGGTTGATGGCGTTATTGTGAGCAAACTAAGCCTATGGTAAATGAGAATCCTACGATTTAATGGCATCACCAACGAGGCAACGCAAAAGATTCACCAACAAACGATTGACGACTTCAGTTTGACCATCCGTCTGCAGATGATATACTAGTATCAAGAAGCTTCCAAAGAGAACACCAGAAATGTCTAAGGAAGCGAGAATCTCTATCAGATACAATAGACTAAGGAAGTCCATGTAAACGATAAATCTCTCGAAAGAATAAGGTGGCGACTTGTACGTCATCCATCGTTTTCTTGTAAGTGATAAAATGCACCATTTTGGAGAAACGATCAACAACAACGAAGATTGAGTCGAACCCGGGCTGTGTACGAGGAAAACCAACCACAAAATCCATGCTTATACCAGTCCACGGTTGTGTTGGAATTGGCAAAGGCAAACACAAACCAGTGTTGGACGCATGACCCTTAAACCGTTGACAGGTTACACAACGCTTGACAAACCGCTCAACATCCTTATACAACGAGGGCCAAAAGTATAACGCCGAAACAAGCTGGAGCGTTCGATCACGACCAACATGACCCTCACAATGAAGCTCCGAGAATAGTTTTAAGCGCAGGCTGCATTCCGGTATATAAAGCCGATTGTCTCTAAAAATGAGCACCTGCCAACTTCTCACTGAAGAAAGCGATTGGACGACTACGCTGACTCAAGACATCACCAATACCAGTTTTAGAAGAATCACAATGCAATTCAAAGACCACCGTGAAATCCGGAAGTGCCAAAAAAGGAGCTGAACACAACTTGTCTTTAATCACACGAAGGCTTTGTCAGCTTGTGACGTCCACACAAAACGGCCATCGCGAATACAATCAGTTATAGGAGCCATGAGAAAGCTAAACTGAGACACAAAACGACGTGATGTATTGCGTTTTTAACGAATTCTAACTATTGTTTTTGACGGTTTTTCGAGTCTTTTCTATATTTTTAGAGTCATTTCAGGTTGAATCACGTTTGGATGGAGTCTAAGGCATGGAAAGAAGGAAAAGAGCGAGAAGTTGGCATTTCCGGAGGACGGATCGATCGTTCCACATTTCAAGTGTGTTACCTACGAATCTAAGATTGGAATTTAGTCTAAGATTCACTAACTTTTCTCTTTCTCTCGTGTGTGTTTCAGGTGTATGCAGAGAAGAAGTAAAGGCTCTGACAACCTCCTTCGTCTCGATAACCTGGAACTCGCAAAGGTAGAAAGAACTAACAACAAGGCCAGAAAACAGAAGTCTACTCGCGTCACCATGGGAGACGTACACGACAACCTGGCACTTGCTGAAGCTCAAGCTGCAGAACTTCATAATATACAATTGCAGTTGCAGCAACTCCTGCAACAACAGCAACGTGCTATTGGGGATGTAGATACCCCTCACACCTTCTACCAGAACAGAGCTGCAATCTGTCCACCCCCTCTTGCAAGGGCAGACTATGAGATCAAACCGCAGATGATCGCTCTGGTGAAGCAGCATGTGTTCCATGGGTTACCTGCTGAGAACCCAATGGATCACATCGAAAATTTTGAAGAGATCTGCAGCACTACTAAGTCGAATGGGGTACCTTCTGACTACCTCAAGTGCAAGCTCTTCCCCTTCTCTTTGGCGGATAAGGCGATGAGGTGGCTCAAATCCCTACCTCCTGGATCTTTGCGGACTTGGGAAGAATGCAGAGCTGCTTTCTTGGATCACTTTTACACCAAGACAAAGACAGCTTCGCTAAGGAACAAAATCACAACCTTCCAGCAACATTCAGAAGAATCTTTTTGCGAGGCTTGGGAGCGTTTCAAGGAGTATCGCAGAGAGTGTCCTCATCATGGGTACTCGGATGAGCAGCTCCTTAGCATCTTTTATGACGGCGTTGATTGGGATTACAAGAATGCTCTAAATGCTGCCAGCAATGGAGATTTCATGACTAGAAGCATAGAAGGCGCTTACCAACTAATTGAGAACCTGGCTGCAAGTTCTAACAACCGCTGTCCTGAGTATGACCGAACGAAAAAGGTCAACAGTGTCGACTCTCAGAAGATTGATGAGCTGAATACGAAGTTGAATCTACTGATGCAAGCAAATGCAAATCAGAGAGGTGTGCAGTTCTGTGAAGATGGAGCGGACGCAATTTTCTGTCCAGAATTTGCGGAAGAAGAAACTGACGAACAGTAAGAAGTGAGTTATGTGAATGGACAAGGCTTCGTGCAAAACAGGGGATTCAATTAGAACTACAGAAGTCATCCAAATCTGTCCTACAAAAGCACAAATGTTGAAAATCCTCAGGACCAGGTCTATCCTCAGCAGGTGGGCACTCAAGGCCAGAATTTCCAAGGGAAAAGTTTCGTGCAAAACGTGGGCGTTACTGGTGTTTCTCAAGGATTTTCGGGACAGGCGGGCGTGCAAAATCAGGGTTTTCAGAAGATTTTTTCTCAAAATTTTCAGGGAAAAACCTTCGTGCAAAATCCGGGTCAGAACAGATTTCAGGGTGTTATCCAACAGAAACAACCATTCAACAACCTCCAAGCTTCTGCAAGCTCTGCGAATGGATCTCAAGATGAACTCAAAGCTCTTATGCAGCAACTCCTTATCAACCAGCAGAAAGCCTCTACTGAGATCAACATAAAGGTGGACAACATGTACAATGATCTCAATAGCAAGTATGAAGCTGTCTCCACTCACATGAAGAAGTTAGATACTCAGGTAGCTCAAACTGCTGAAGCAATCAAGAGACCACAAGGATTTCTACTAGGGAAGGGCGAGCAAAATCCTAAGGAGTTTGTGAATGCCATTGCACTCAGAAGTGGGAAGGTCTTAGAGCCTGTTGCGCGCAAAGGAAAGCATTCTGATGTTGTGATTGATCTGGAAGAGCAGGAGGACGACCTAGAGGCTGAAAAAGACATGGATCAAGCGCGACAAGACACAATGGGGGAGCAAAATGTGGCCCCACCTATGCGTATCTACGCACCCAAGATACCTTACCCCACCCGCCCTTGGAAGTCTCACAAAGACTTGGAGGAAGCCAAATGCAAGGCAATGTTGAATGATCTCACCGTGAAGCTATCTCTAACTGATGCAATCCAGATGATGCCTGCAATGAAGAGGTGCATGAAGCACTTATTGACAAGTCAAATTTCTGGCGAAGAAGATTTTGTCAAAGTTTCAAAGGATTGCAGCGCTGTTCTTCAAAACAAGATGCCAAAGAAACTTGGAGATCCTGGGCGTTTTGTCCTCTCTGTGCAAATTGGGGCAATGATTTTTGCTTGTTCCTTGTGTGATTTGGGCTCTAGTGTCAACCTCATGCCATATTCTGTGGCTAAGCGACTTGGATTCACGAAATTCAAGCCAACTAAGATCTCATTGGTGTTTGCAAACCGTTCTGTGAAGTTACCCGTTGGAGTTCTTGAAGACTTGCATGTGCAGATTGGCAATGCTTATGTCCCTGCAGATTTCGTGGTTCTGGAGCTAGATGAAGAGCCAAAGGATCCTCTCATTTTGGGAAGACCTTTCTTATGCACAGTTGGTGCTATCATCGATGTGAGGAATGGGAGAATAGATCTCCACCTGGGAGACATTATCATGAAGTTTGAGATGGACAAAATGCTGAAGAAACCTATGTTGGATGGTCAAACTTTCTCTGTTGATGACTCACTAGAGATCTCCAACGAGGTAGCTGAATAGATTTTGGTGGACGACCCATTAGAGATTGCTTTGACCAAAGCTGAGAGTGAGCATGGATTCTTGAGTGAGGATACAACTGGGTACGCTAAGATGTTAGACTCAAGCAAGAAGATGGGAAGGATGGTCGCCTACATGAGTTTGGATGATGCTGCCGCAAATTCTTCAACATCATCACCTCCTGCGCCACATGAAAACCCTTGGAGCGAGCTGAAAGCTCCAAAGGTTGAACTCAAAACACTCCCAGCAGGGTTAAGGTACGCATTTCTTGGTCCTAACTCTACTTACCCTGTGATTATTAATGCTGAACTGAACAATGATGAAACTGCCTTACTTCTATGCGAACTTAGAAAGTACCGTAAGGCCTTAGGCTATTCACTAGATGATATCACCGGAATCTCACCTGATCTTTGCATGCATAGAATCCATCTAGAAGATGAATCAAGGACTTCTATAGAACATCAGAGGAGGTTAAACCCAAATCTAAAAGATGTTGTAAAGAAAGAGATAATGAAACTTCTGGATGCAGGCATTATCTATGCTATTTCTGATAGTACTTGGGTGAGCCCAGTCCATGTAGTCCCTAAGAAAGGAGGTGTAACAGTTGTTAAGAATGATAAAGATGAGTTAATCCCAACTAGAACTGTTACATGACATAGGATGTGTATAGATTATCGGAAGTTGAATGCTGCTACTCGTAAAGATCACTTCCCTTTGCCATTTATTGATCAAATGCTTGAGAGATTGGCTAACCATCCTTACTACTGTTTCCTAGACGGTTACTCTGGTTTCTTTCAGATTTCCATTCATCTAGACGACCGGGAGAAAACCACATTCACATGTCCTTATGGCACTTTTGCTTATCGCAGAATGCCATTTGGTTTGTGCAATGCCCGAGCGACATTCCAACGATGCATGATGTCGATTTTCACTGACTTGATTGAGGACATAATGGAGGTTTTCATGGACGATTTCTCGGTCTATGGATCCTCCTTTTCTGTCTGTTTTTCTAATTTGTGCAGGGTACTGAAGCGCTGCGAGGAGAAACATCTTGTGCTGAACTGGGAAAAATGTCACTTCATGGTCAGAGATGGGATCGTTTTGGGACACAAGGTTTCGGAATAAGGCATTGAAGTGGACAGGGCGAAAATTGAGGTGATGACGAGTTTGCAGCCACCAAATTCTGTCAAAGGGGTTCGGAGCTTTCTTGGTCATGCTGGTTTCTACAGAGGGTTCATCAAGGACTTCTCCAAGATTGCTAGACCTTTGACTCAGCTGCTGTGCAAAGATGTGAAGTTTGACTTTGATAGTGCTTGCCTTGAGGCCTTCCACACGATCAAGGGAGCTTTGGTCAGCGCACCAATAGTCCAACCACCAGACTGGGAACTGCCTTTCGAAGTGATGACTGATGCTAGTGACTATGCAGAAGGAGCTGTTTTGGGGCAGCGAAGGGACAAGAAGCTTCATGTCATCTACTACGCTAGTCGAACCCTTGATGATGCCCAGAGAAAGTATGCTACTACTGAGAAAGAACTTCTTGCCATTGTGTTTGCTTTTGAGAAGTTCAAGTCTTATCTTGTGGGGTCTAAGGTGATTGTGCATACTGATCATGCGGCCTTGCGGTATCTTCTTACTAAGAAAGATGCAAAACCTAGGATACTGCGATGGATACTTTTGCTGCAAGAATATGACCTTGAGATCAAAGACAAGAAAGGAATTGAGAATGGTGTTGCCGATCATCTGTCTCGCCTGCGTATAGAGGAAGAGGTTCCTTTAGATGATAGTCTACAGGAGGAGAACGTGTATGCTATCAGCATGGGCCACGTGTATGCTCAAATCTCAACCACTCGTGAAGCTCAAGACTCTACAATGCCATGGTTCGGCGAGATCGCAAACTACTTAGCAGCTGAGAAGGAGCCAGCCAGTTTTGTCGGGTATAGGAAGAAGAAATTCTTAAAAGACATAAGGCACTACTTTTGGGATGAGCCTTACTTGTACAAGCAGTGTTCCGATGGTGTTTTTAGGTGTTGCATTTCAGAAGAGGAGGTTCCCGGTGTTCTCTTTCACTGTCATGGTTCGAGTTACGCAGGACATTTTGCTACTTTCAAAACTGTGTATAAAGCTTTACAAGCTGGTTTCTGGTGGCCTACCATGTTCAAAGATGCACATGCTTTCGTCTCTAAGTGTGATTCATGTCAAAGGCAAGGGAACATTAGCAAGAGAAACGAGATGCCACAGAATTTCATCTTGGAGGTTGAAGTGTTTGATGTGTGGGGCATTGACTTCATGGGCCCTTTTCCATCTTCCTATGGAAACAAATACATCCTTGTCGCAGTAGACTATATGTCTAAATGGGTTGAAGCAATGGCTAGTCCTACTAATGATGCCAAGGTGGTCTTGAAGATGTTCAAATCTGTGATCTTTCCACGGTTTAGAGTACCCAGAATTGTGATCAGTGATGGTGGCTCTCATTTCATTAACAAAGTCTTTGAGAGTTTGTTGAAGAAGCATGGAGTCAAACACAAGGTAGCCACTCCTTACCATCCGCAGACGAGTGGACAAGTTGAGATTTCAAACATGGAGATCAAGAGTATTCTGCAGAAGACTGTGAAGACAACTCGCAAGGATTGGGCTGTGAAACTTGATGATACTCTTTGGGCATATAGGACTGTTTACAAGACACCCTTAGGCACGACCCCATTCCATCTGGTCTATGGAAAATCATGTCATCTTCCAGTAGAGCTTGAGTACAAGGCAGCATGGGCTGTCAAGTTGCTGAACTTTGACATCAAACCTGCTTCTGAAAGAAGGTTGCTGCAACTTAACGAGCTGGATGAGATTCGACACATGGCCTATGAGAACTCAAGGATTTACAAAGAAAGGACTAAGGCGATCCATGACAGGAAGATCATCCCTCAGAACTTCACTGCGAATGATCAGGTGTTACTCTTCAACTCTCGCCTGAAACTTTTTCCTAGAAAGATGCGATTGCGATGGTCTGGCCCTTTCACTATCAAAGAAGTGATACCATATGGAGCTGTTGTGTTGCTGGACAATGTCGGCGGCGAATTTGTGGTGAATGGTCAGCGTCTCAAGCCGTATCTCGCTGACACCGAAATCGCTAACGGGGACACAATTCCCCTTAGCGATGCACCCCTTGCCTAAACAGCAACCAAAGTCAAGCTCGTGACTTAAAACAAGCGTTTGGTGGGAGGCAACCCACCGGTAAGTGTACATACTTCGTTTTATGTTTTGGTTACTAACTTTTAATTTTGGTTTTCATGTTCTTACTTTCAAAAAGAAAAAAAAGAAAAAAACAAACAAACAGATTGAACAAGTTAGATCGATCGGTCCCGGGAAAGACCGATCGATCCGTTTGAGTAGAGCGGGCCGGAAGTATTTCGATCGATCGGTCCAACATTGGAACGATCGATCCGATTATGCACCACGGACAGGAAGTTTTTAGACCGATTGGTCTGCAACAGATCGATCGATCTACAATGACACGACTTGGCAGGAGGATAATAGACCGATTGATCTAATATAGATCGATCGATCTATTTCAACCAGACGGACATAGAGATATTAGATCGATCGATCCAAATCCGATCGATCAATCCGTGGCCCCAGGTACGTCTTCTTTCCCCAATTTCTGGTTTCATGCGGTCAAAATCGGTTTACAAAACTTGAATTAAACCAAAGAAACATGATTTTAAAGCCACCAACACGATTTTTAGAATCAAAACTCGATTTCTCTCTTCTCCTCCCCCTCTCTCTCGTGTTCTTGGGGTTTTTGAGAAAAAATTTCACCAAAACCAAACTTCCTCAATTCTTCCCGGATTTGAACGATTTTTGGGTGCATTCAACTCGGATTTTTGCCCTCTTTCTGATTCTACTACTCCCTTTCTCGATCGGCAAAGGTACGCTCTTCTTTCTCTACTTTTTGAGTTCGAAAATTTTGGTTCAAGGAGGGAATTCGGGTTTGTTTGCTTGTTCCTACATGATTTCGTAGCTTGCTAGTATCTTCTAGTTTGAATTAGCACACACCCATGCCTTGATTCGTGTTACTTATGTGATTGAACTCACAATTAGGGGTTTTAGGAGACAAATTGTAATTTTGGGACAATTTTGGTAAAAATTCGAATTGGATTGCATTGGTCTTGTGTTTGGCAACATTGGGAGGAATTATCGGATATGGTTAATCATGTTGTGTCCTAATGCTTATGTTTTGATCATCTCACCAATTTCGTGTTTTAGAAAATCTTGATGAATATGATTTTGGTTTGATTTTGCAGGACATGGGACGCACAAAGGAGGATGCACTTACCACACGGACACAACCACAACGAAACACAAGGAATCCACAACCGCGAGGAGGCCGAAATCCTACTCCTTCCCACGCTAAAAGAAGAGGAAAAGCAGTGGCACAATCCTCTTATGTTCAAGAAGAGGAGGAAGAAGAAGGCGACAGAACCACTACACCTTGGCCACGTCCTGACAACACACCATTCACTTGCCTCCGTTTCCCGAACAATATCACTATTTCCCAGATGCAAAACGATAGCAGATACAAGCTTAGGAGGCGTGGAGCTCCTTGGTCTGACATCCATAATACGTTTTACAATGGACTCCTGAAAGTTGAGATGGTGCCTACTCGATTTGTTTGCGCCAGAACTCTGTGCAGAATGGGGATTAAGGAGGATGTGCAAGACATGTTAGACAATATAGGGTTTGGGCACATTGCATACACGCCATATCCTCTCTATCCGGAGTTGGTTCACCAGTCCCTTGCTTCCGCAGAGCTCTATTTCAAGGATCATGCGCATCCTAATGCCACTGAAGGGACTCTAGCCTACTTCTCCAGTGGTATTCTCTATGAGATCTCTATTCCGGAGCTGTGCCAGCTATATGTGTTTAACGAGTACAAGGAGAGCTGCAGGTTTCCCGAGGATTTCCCGCAGGTTTTTGAGTTATGGCCTGTGATTGCTACCGGACCTTTTGAGTCGCGTGATGCCAAGCTCACTATGCTTAGGAACCCGGTGATTCGAGTGGTTGCTAAGATTTTGGGTAACATTTTGTTTCCTAAGGAGGAAGCAGGAGCTTTGAGGAAAGATGAGCAGATGATGCTACATTTTGGCCTTCCTCCTTTTGCCAATGACATTTATAGCACCGACCCACCGACCACTTTTCGCACCAACCTTGGAGTTAAGTTTGCTCAGGTTCTTGTGAAGAAGAAGCTCAGAGGTCTTACGACAAGCACGACGAAGAAGGAGGCTATTGGGAGTCTTCTTACTCCCATTTTCAGATACCACGGGATCGACTTGTCTTCCTCCCTATGCATTGGCATGATTGCACATCTTGATGAGAAACAATTCAAGTACCATGGGATTCTGAAGCCTGGCTACAAGTATCAGTACCAAGACCGCGAAGGCGTTTATAGGTTTTGCCAGCTTCCACAGCATGACATCACTACTCTCACCTCCCGCGCAAACCTCGAGTTCCTACCACCACCTGAGTTTCTCTGCCCGAACCCTTCAGCCACTGTTAGACCACGACGAGGCAGCTCTTCCAGAAGCACTTCACAGCCTCATCTAGAGGATACCACAGCACCACCACGTGAGTCGATGGAGCAGTTCCTTCCCATTTGCACTGATGATTTTATCCCTTCGCCTAGGCTCGCTGCCACTGCTCCAGACAGCGACTTCAGGGATTGGGTGTATGATACTCATGAGAAGAGTAAAACGTTGTTACGGTGGTTGGTGGATTCGTTCCAGAGGATCCACTGTCCGAGACCCCCTTCTTGTTTTCGAGCTGCGGATACACCGCGGACTGCGGCTGTGACCAACGTTGCTGGATGCGGGACCACATAGGAAGATGATTCAGGCGAGGCTTTCGAGCAAGAGGCACGCCTATCTAGGCGCCGGCGCAGAAAGGAGCCAGGGGCGAGCCACAGCAACACTTCCGAGAGTGACCCTTGACCGCATCGCAGTATCATCTCTTTTCCCATTGTATTATTTCACTTTGCTTTTTATTTTTATTCTTGCATTTTTCTTTGCGTTTGTCATATCCTTCTTTTGATTTATTTTCACACCGGGTCGGTGTGAAGTAAGTATGGGGGAGGGTATTTGCTGGGACTAACGCACTTTTTCTTTGTTTTGTTTTCTCTTGAGTCGTTTTGATGTTTTTCTAGAGTCAGTCCAAGATTGTTTTATTGAGTCAAGACTATGTTGAAACTATGAGCTTTTCTTGGAACTAACTATTTTGCACTAACACTTGAAGAACCATTGCCACTCAGTTGATCGCGGATTTTATTAGGTAGAACGCTGTGAGTGGATCGATCTAACAAAGAAGGTTCAGATTTCTGGAGAGTACGAAAGATTTATTGTTGGCTCCCACCAAATGAACCTTAATTTTCTCATCTTGGGGCTTGGTATACATCGAACCTGATTCCTCTTCCAGCACTTTAAAGATAAGTTTTGTTAGTCTCTCTTTGATCTTCCCTAAAAAAAAAATAAAGAAGTCTAAAGTTTAAGAACGGCAGTCTGAGTTCCATAAAAAGGACTATGAAGGCGAGCTTACACTCATAAAAAAGTGTTGCACCGTTCTTGATCTATAGAAAAGAGAGGAAGTCTAGTCGATAGAAAAAATAAAATGATATCCTAGAAAAGTAGGGAGAAATCGATTAAGAGAAGAGAAAATAAGAGAGATTGTGCAAATACTTTCTGTGTGTTCAGGAGCTTGGAAGGGAAAGAATCTATAAGTTCTTTGATCGATACTCCCTCGATGAGACCGCACGCTTAATTGATTAAAGGGGTCAACAATGGAGGTTACGAATTTCTCTAAGGAGTTTGAACCGTATTTGGGAGATTGCTAAGCTAGCAGTAAGTATGCTGAAATACTATCTAATGTTGGCTATGTGGTAAGTGGATTCAAGAGTGTTAGTCAGGATGGTGTTCTAAAGATATGGTGAGTTTCGGTTTTCAACCCTCGACCCTATTTTTAGTAGTTTGCTTGAGGACAAGCAAAAGACTAAGTCTGGGGGAGTTGATGTATTGCGTTTTTAACGAATTCTAACTATTTTTTTGACGGTTTTTCGAGTTTTTTCTATATTTTTAGAGTCATTTCAGCTTGAATCACGTTTGGATGGAGTCTAAGGCATGGAAAGAAGGAAAAGAGCGAGAAGTTGGCATTTCCGGAGGACGGATCGATCGTTCCACATTTGGATCGATCGATCCAAAGTTGACGTACCGACAGGAAGATATTAGATCGATCGTTCCACACTTGGATCGATCGATCTAAAGCTGACGTCCCGACCGAGAGAATTTAGATCGATCGTTCTAATACAGATCGATCGATCTAAAGATGGCAGAGCCACCCGAGAGGAATTAGATCGATCGTTCCAATATGGATCGATCTATCCAATTGCCGAAGATTTCCAGGAGCTTTTTAGATCGATCGATCCGAATTTGGACCAATCGATCTAACCCTAAACCGACCGGTTTACTTGCGCAGAAGAAAAGAAAATTTCCATTTTTCCTATTCCCGATTGGTTTTGAAGTGGATTTCGACCCAGAACGTGATTAGACCTATAAATACCTATTTTTTGCCTTGTTTAGGCCACGCTTTCTTTTTGATTCATACTTTTGACTTTTGGCAATTTGTAAGCTTCGGGGAGACGAATCTCTGACTCTACATCTTTGAGAAGATTTCTGAACCCCTTTGGATTTATTTTTATTGATTATGAGTTTCCCTTCATCTCCTTGTTGTTTCTCTGCTTCCATGTCTGAGTAGTTCCATAGTTAGGTTTAGGGTTTCAAAGGAACTTAGGAATCATTGAATTAGACATAGATAGTGATTTATCATCTGTTGTCTTCACCTATCGTTGCGTTTATTTCTTAGGCTGAATTGATCACTTAGTCTATGAATTAAGGTTTAATCTATTCATCAAAAGTGTTATAGATTGCTTGAAAGAACATAGGTGAGCGGTTTGTCCTTAGCCAACGAAAGCTGATGCTAAGGCAATCCGTGAACAAATTGAACCTGCTCATTAATGCTTGTTTAGAATTCTAAGTTCAAACAACAGTTTAGATACTTAGGTTGCTAGATAAAGTGATTAATACCACGACGGTGGATTAGTTAAACATTCATGTTTGAGTTCTAGACTGAGCTTATTTGTTCCCTGAATAATTGTCTGATTCATGATCTCAGAATTCCTGCGAATAGCCCTTGACCTAGCGCTTCGTTTTATTGACATTAATCCGTTTATTACTTGCTATTTTCGTTCTCATAATTGCAACAACAATCATATCTTGTCTTAGCTTAGTTTCACTCATTAAGAATCGTAGTGTAGCCTTTGAAACTTGTGGATTCGATACCTAAATACTACGACNAGCTTATTTGTTCCCTGAATAATTGTCTGATTCATGATCTCCGAATTCCTGCGAATTGCCCTTGACCTAGCGCTTCGTTTTATTGACCTTAATCCGTTTATTACTTGCTATTTTCGTTCTCATAATTGCAACAACAATCATATCTTGTCTTAGCTTAGTTTCACTCATTAAGAATCGTAGTGTAGCCTTTGAAACTTGTGGATTCGATACCTAAATACTACGACATTGATGTGCACTTGCAGTAGCTATTTTAGGGTTAAAACTCTGCATATCACGACGGTAAAATGATGCCAGACCATGAAAACTGGTGTCTCTGTAATAGTACTTGGCGTAGGCCACGACTGAATAGCTTCCACTTTTGGCAGATCCACAGCCAAGCCTCGGGAAGAGATAATATATCCAAGAAAGTGGACTTAAGTCGTACCAAATTCACACTTCTTCATAGTCGCATAAAACTTAACGCGGCGCAGAACAGCTAAGACGTTACGGAGATGGTTGATATGATCGGCCATTAATGACGAACTAGAAATTAGTATATCATCGAAGTATACGACCACAAACATACCAATGAAAGGCCGCAAGACTTGATTAATCACTCTCATAAACATGATTCACGTGTTAGACAAACCAAACGACATAACAAGCCATTCAAAGAGACTTTCACGCGTCTTGAATGCGGTCTTCCACTCATCACTGGGATTCTTCATGTTCGCTTGGGCTCATTCTGACGGTTAGGGAGGGCTGCGTCGGGAACCAAGTCAATACGATGTTGGACATCCTGTAGAGGAGGCAACCCTGGAGGTAGATCACTAGGAAAAACGTATGCAAACTTGTTAATCACATTCAAAAATTCAAGGGATATCGAAGTTTGACAATTCGATGTGACAGGAGTGG
Source organism: Alliaria petiolata (assembly GCA_020283515.1). Classification (NCBI taxonomy): domain Eukaryota; kingdom Viridiplantae; phylum Streptophyta; class Magnoliopsida; order Brassicales; family Brassicaceae; genus Alliaria; species Alliaria petiolata. Next base: position 149,859,677 of record JAHZTW010000001.1, on the reverse strand, counting down.
AGACAAGAACGAACATAAACCCAGCTTCACAGAATGCAAATTCAAACTTTTTTTGTCTAAGGAGGAGAACATGACTCGGTGAGGGTTTCATCAGAGGTGACAGAGTTAAAACGAGCTTGCGATTGTTGAACTGAAAGCTGTAAGTATTGAGGAACCCATCATAAAGAACTTTCCTATCGAATTCCCAAGGACGGCCTAACAATAGGTGACAAGCATCCATCGACATAATGTCACATTAGACATTATCTTTATACGAGTCTCCTACAGAAAAAGAAACTAACGCGCGGCAAGTCACCACTAGTTCATTATTCTGTTGCAGCCAAGCCAACTTATAAGGTGTAGGATGCGGTTCATCAGAAAGAGCAAGCTTCGAGACAGCTTCAGCGGAGATGACGTTCTCACAACTACCCGAATTAATAATACAGTTGCAGACTTACCATTGATAGTACAGCGGGAATGAAAAATATTTTTGCGTTGCGGGAACTGAGGCACAAGACAAGATCGACGTAACATCAGGAGAGGACCCAAATCTACATGAATCTCCTCGGTAGCGTCATCCACATCAAATACAGGATCCACTTCGTCACACATCTCTTCAACAAGTAGCCCACGTTGATTCCGTTTTGGGCAAGCAGATTGTTGATGACCATCTTCGCCACAAGAGAAACAATGAAACACACCCGGACGTTGAGTTCGAGCTTGATCAAGGGGTACAAGTGCTGTCTTTGTTTTCGCAGTTGCAGAATCAGGTGCAGGAGGTGTTGTAAACGTCGGATTAGAACGGGTAGGACGCGACAAACTCCATGAAAAAGAGGCGTGAGTCTGAGCTTCTAATGTCAACGCTTGTTGATGTGCCTTTGAGACAGACATAGGACGAAAGAGATTCAGCGTATGTTGTTGTCGTAATCCCCCTATGAAACGAGTTACCAACTGTTGTTAGGAATCGTGAAGATACACACGAGTAATCAAAAAAAAAAATTATAGCATAGTCTTCTAGTGTCTGTGTACCTTGTCGCAGATTCTGCAACTTCTGGAACATCAATTGTATATAATTGAAGGGAATGCACATTTTTTGCATCGCACGTTTTAGCTTCTCCCACGTTGTGGTCTTCGTTTTTCCAAGACACGAGCGAGACGTTTTCAATTGAACCCACCAAGTAGCCGCACAATCACGGAAATGCATGGTAATCATATGAACACAACGATCAAGGGGAACGTGTTTAAATTCCAAAATTTATTCGACCGTCGTGAACCAATCAAGCAGCTCTTCCGCTACATGAGTACCTCTATACTCAGGAATTTCGAACTTAAAACCTCTTTCCCATCGATTTATTTCATCACCACCATGTTGTATCACCACGTTGTTGTGTTGTTGTTGCTGTCCAGCAAAGGAATTATACACTTCTTCGTTGTCAAATTCAACGATAACATTGTCGTGTTGAACACCATCTCTGTTTTGGACCTGTGGAGGTGGAGGTCTTTGTTGCACATTCATCGCTGCTATTGCAGCAGTTAAATTTTTCACTTGAGCGTGAAGATCAGCAATAGCTTGTCGCGTGATCTCAGCTTCAGTCAGAGGAATAAATTTCTTCGGTCTCGCCATTGAAAGGAGGATCGTAGCAAAGCTCTGATACTAACCTAACGCAGCGTACGAAACCGGTTGCAGCTCAATCAAGGGATTTAATCTCTTGATACCTACCTTTGCTCAATCAAGAGGTTCGATTGAAACTCTTGAGACCAAACTTCCTGTGTTGACGACGTTAATCGAGCCAAAACAAGGGATAAGAGAAAACTCTTTTATCAACTTTCAAAAACCGATCTATAACCAAAACATAAAGCAATGCTTATATAGCCTTAAACTCAATCACATATTCATTGAGAAAAGGAAACTATTTTGTTTTGATAAATTGAAGATTTCTAAACATAAAATAAAGTAAATAAATAAAACACCAAAACCGACCTAAAACCAAAGCTTCTATGGTGTTTCCCGCTTCTTTCACGATGTTGCTACATCACAAAACAAATTATGTTTTGACAGATTGGGAAATGCAAGATCGTGTATTCGATCTGTGTCATTGATACCGATTGGGGTTGGTATTATTTTGGGTGTGTTAAATGCAACAGAAAGGTTGAAAAAATCTAAGAAACAAGCAGGATCTACGGTGCAGATAATGCACCGACTTTGTTGTGTAACAGTTGCAAAGAAGTTGTCACAAAAGTGTCAGCAAGGTTATATCGAAATCTATCTAACTAATTATATATCTCTAACTTAAGTTTAACATAAATAACATTTATGACGTCTGTAATTAAGGTTTAAGCTGCATTTTGTGGTTATGGACCAAACTGCACAAACAAAGGTGATGCTTTTTGACACTGTTGCAAGCCAGCTCGTGCCACAATCAGCTGCTGGCCTACTTGGAGGTTCTTTTGAAGAGGTTATTTTTCTAATAATTTAAAATTTTAGAAATTTTAAATTTTATAAATAAAAGTTGATGTTCTGATAACACGACTATTCTTTCTTACAAATAGTTGGTGGATCCAGAAAATATCCCTCAGCCTATAAAGGATTGTGTGGGCAAGACATATCAGTTTTCTGTATGTGTGGAGAAATAAAACATGTACTACGATTTAGAGACTTTTAAGGTTTCAAGTATTTGGTCTGGAAAGGATAATATTGTACCAGCAGACTCTTCTGCGGACCAGCTTACTCAACTCGACAATTTATCAACAATTGTCTCAGGTGATGAGGTATTATTCATCTACTTTTTTTTTAACTTGGTGCTTACTTTATATTATGTTGATAATATACTAATCAATAATTATTATAGATTTCTATTACCCATGGTAACAATGATGGATTATCAATGGTTAGCACAACCCCTTATTCTAAGCGTTCATCAGAAGAGTTAGAAGATTTACCTGATCTTTTTTCAACATCAAAAAAGATGTGCACCAAGACATTCAAGGTGGAAAAGGTGGATGATGATAATGTAAAACAGCTTTGCACCAATGTGATCAATCTGAAAGAGATGAATGATAAAAAGTCAACAGATGGTAATGGAAAGAACAATGTTGAGAAACCCAAAGAAATTGCAGGAGTAACAAAAAAAGAGCTTTGCACCAACGAGATAAAGGTGCAAAAGATGAATGGTGAAAAACAAATTGCCAGCAATGGTCGAAACAATGTTGAGAAAGACAAATACATTTCAGACGAAACTAAGAAAGAAGACTAGAAGAATGATTAAAAGAAACATTCTAAACTCACTATGCATTTGAATCTTTTTCATGATGCTTGCTATTTATTTTTAAGTTAAAGACATTCTCAAACTTTCAGTTCTTTGCTTTTTGGGTTTTCCAATCACGTTTTGATATTTTAATATTATTTTAATCATTATGTATTATGTTTTTATAGGTTTTCCTAAGCCTCATTCTCCTTTCATAGAATAGGCATAAAATTGTTCAGAATAAACTCACCGAGGAAAAGAAACACGATAAACATATTTTAAAATACATTAAAAATTATAAAACTTTATTTTAGAATTCTAATTCTTAAAAGATTGCTTCTGATCCTAAAGATTTTGGATTACTTCACGAAATTTGGTGAAGTATTATATTAGATACATCAAATGGTTAAATATAAAACAACTTTTTATATTATGTACAATATACAATGCCGAAAAGAATTTTAAAAAATAACTATTACCGAAATTGGATATTTAAAAACAACTATAACCGGGTACAACTTTTCTGCTATACGTTTAAAACCGATAAAATTTGAAGTACTAACCTTTTACCCTAAGGCTCATTCTCCATTTCAATGGTCTTCTTTATTCTCGCAGAATAAACCCACTGAGGAAAACAAACACGAAAAGCATATTTTTAAATATATTAGAATTTTAAAAACCTATTTTTGAATTCTAATTTTTAAAAGATTGCATATCTAAAAATATGTTTATTATTAAATGGAATTTGCTGAAGTATTATTTTAGAAACATCAAATGGTTTAATATAAAATGACTCAACATATTATGTACAATATACGAGACCAAAAATAATATTTTAAAATAACTATAACAGAAATAGGATATCTAAAAACAACTATAATCGGTTGCAAATATTTCATTAAGATCTCATTCAATTAATTATAGATTTTATGATAACAAGAATAGTAAACAAGTTTAGTCCTATCTATCTCTAAAATACTTCCGCAAGGTGATAAATCAAACTAGATGCTTAGTGTTTCAACTAAATGTGCATATGATGTAGCACCAGGTGGCTTCTTACGATAATTTGTTGCTTCATGAATTAAGCTTTTTGCTTACTTCATGAATTAAGTTTTTTGATTTCCCAAACATCCGTTCGTTCTTCCAATAAAAATTTCAGGATGAAGAAGAATAAAGCTGAACTTGGCAATGGAAGTAATAAAAAAACTTCAACACAAAAGAGGAAGAGAACTAATTCACAAAACATTTCTTCTAATGTTTAGTCAAATAGAAGTCCTTAATGCCCACTAACTGCAACTGTTTTTGGTAGAGTTTTCCAGGATCTTTCAAACATACCTTTGTCAAATAGACCGGAATCACAAGACCAAAGTAGGAATTCCGTTGAGACACCTACAACAATATACTCTACAATATCAGGTTAGAAAGTCGGTATATTTTTACTTCAAATAGTGCTTTATATACGTTTCAACAGTAAAACCCGCACCATGAACTTTGAGTAAATTTCTTACTATATGTGCAACGTCGATAGGAAATCGCAAAATTTCACAAGAACCAAAAAAAGAAGATCAAATATACCTAATTCATGTAAGTTTCCGAGTTGAGCTAATTGTGGACATCTGTAATTCTGCATATGCACAAAAAACATTATTTATGTTCATAAGAAGAATACCTATGAAATTTCTTTGGTTAGCATTCCAGAACTTATCGCAACTTTCATCTACGACCGCAAGTGGGAGTACATGTTACTCAACAGGAAATAGAAATGTGTTTGAGGATATTTCAAACTCGCATTATTCAACCGATAGAATTTTTAACGCATCTTCTTCAAAGACACATGATCCATTCCATGATGTGTTTCTTGAAGACCTATAATCAGATATCACACAACCTTATCAGACACCACATCGTTATTCATCAGTAGGTTTATCTAGCTTATTGTAAAATACATCATGGAATACATTAACATTCGGCTTATCTGAACAATAGCTTCTAACTATAATAATCTTAATCAATTATTATTTTAACATGATCTGATGAAGATGAAGAAGATTATGAACAGGTTTTTGATTGTAGTAGCCAAGAAGATACAGATTCAGACGAATTTGTTAAAGATTTTGGATTGCCAGTTTCGAAAGAAGTTTGTAACCAAACAGAATCCAATCGATCACGAGTTTTGGAAATGACAAAAATGCTTAAAACCATGTTTTCAAAGCCATATGAGAATAAATCTAACAAGAAAATTACTGGTACATTACTCTGTTTCTCATATTATATTCAATAGTTATGATTTTAGTTACTTACGTGTTCTTATTAATTTATTTTACATTTTATAAATTAGAATACAATAACGAGGGTGATCCTACGTACAATTGTCAACAATGTGGTGCTATATTATGGTATGGAGAGCGTATCAACAAAAAAAGAAGATAAAAAAACCTAACATTTACGTTGTGTTGTCTGCAATGACAAGTGATTTTTTCCTAACTGAAGGATATTCCTCCTTTGTTGATGCATTTGCTTACATCTGATGATGAACTAAGCAAACATTTCCTGAAGAATCTTAAGGCTTATAACATGGTTTTCTTTATGGCATCTATTGGTGGTAAAGTAGATCGCTCAGTTAAAAAAGAGAAAGGACCTCAAATGTTCCAACTACAAGATGAAAACTACCACTTATTGGGTAGTTTGCTTCATAAACGTGGTGATTATACTAAATTCTACCAGCTTTATATAGTTGATACTGAAAATGAGGTGGATAACAGAGCCAATGTTTTCAGATAACTTTCCAATTTGGAAAAAAAATTGTATTTTTCAATTTGTACAAACTAAAATTTCTTTTTATATTCTCTTGAAGCAAATCTAAGAATCCAACAAAGCCGACTACAAACAAACAGCTCAGAAAGGAAATCAATGAGCAGCTAATCAAGATGTTAAATGATGTAAACCCATATGTAGCTAAATTTAGGACTGCAAGAGAAAGCTTTGACACTAATCCAGAGGAAAGTTTTCATATGAGGATTGTTACTGAACGCCCAAAAGATGGCAGAACATACAACATGCTAACAGCTTCTGAAGTAGCTGCAATCATTCCAGGTGATTTTAATATAGAAATGGATAAAAGAGATATTGTTCTGCAAAAACAATTTGGGAGGCAAAAACGGATAAGTGAAATCCATCCTTCATATCTAGCACTTCAATATCCTTTGATATTTCCGTATGCAGAGGATGGTTTTAGACTTGGAATTAAAAAGGTTCTACAAAAGCTTCTAACAAATCTAAGAAGGAAAATATTAGTATGCGTGGATTTTTTTCATTTCGTCTTCAGGAAAGACCGAATGAGTCACCAATTCTGCTCCGTTCAGGAAGATTATTTCAACAATTCCTGCTTGTTAGCTACACTACGATAGAGTCTAACAGGTTCTCTTATTTTAGACTGAACGAGTCATTTTTGAAATCTGATAGTTATGATTCTATCAAACAATCAGAAAAAATGGAGTTGCTGATTTAAGTGAGCAAGTTTCACAAGCGGACCTCAATACATCAAAAATAATTACCTAGACGTCATGGCTATATGCAGATAATTTGTATTTCCAGATTTGTTCATAACATTTACATGTAATCCTAAATGGCCTGAAATCACAAGGTATCTAGAGAAGCGTAATCTCATGTCTGAGGATATGCCAGATATCCTTTGCAGAATTTTCAAGATGAAACTTGATTCTTTAATGAGTAATCTGACTGAAAAGATAATATTAGAAAAAACGGTTCATGTAAGTTATTCATTCATAATATTTTGTTTTTTTTTTGTTTTATATTTTCATTTTATATCCTAAAGCTATCATTCTTGAATTTGCAGCAATGTATACTATAGAATTTCATAAACGATGTCTACCTCAGGCTCACATTCTTCTGTTCATGCATCCTAAATGCAAATTCCCTACGACTAATGATATTGATAAGATTATTTCTGCCGAGATTCCTGATAAATTCAAAGAGCCAGTTCTGTATGAAGTTATTAGAGACATGATGATTCATGGTCCTTGCGGATATGTTAACTTGAATTCACCATGTATGAAAAATGGAAAATGTACTAAGTTACACCCGAAGCCTCATGCAGAAAAAACAACAGTTAACAGAGAAGGGTTTCATGTATATAGAAGGTGTAAACAATATAATAAGTCTGTTGAGAAGAATGGTTTTAAGTGTGATAACAGATATGTCATTCCATATAACAGAGAGTTATCACTTCGTTACCGAGCGCACATTAATGTAGAATGGTGCAATCAATCTGGATCTATAAAGTATTTATTTAAATACATCACTAAAGGAGTTGATCGTGTAGATGTTGTTGTTGAGCCACCAGAGAAGGTTGTAAATAAAGATGGAAGAACTGACCCACATGTTGAAAAACACAATGTTTCTGGTCCAACAAAAAATGTTTCTGATCAAACAAAAAATGTTTCTAGAGAAAATATAGATGAGATTAAAGATTTACTCGATTGCAGGTTAGTTTTTTGTTCTCTTATAGTAATTTTGTTCATTATATATTTTCGATTGCTTCTATTTTAATAGTTAGAGATCTCTGTTGCTCTGTAATATTTTCAGGTATGTTTCTGCGTTTGAAGCTGCTTGGAAATTTTTTAAGTTTCCTATCCATTATCAATCTACAGCAGTTGAGAAACTTATATGGCATCTACCAGGAAAACAGAATGTGATATTCAAAGATAGTGATGAAGTAGAAGAAGTCATCAGCCGGGTACTTATTGAATATACCATATTTTGGCATGGTTTAAACTGAACGAGGTAGATTCTAATGCCGCAAAATTCACATGTGCTCAAATACCGACTAAGTTTACATATAATGGGAAGCAAAAATGTTTTAAAGTTAGGGAAAAAGTTTTAGTATTGCTAGAATTAATTATGCTCCACTGAAGATTGAACAAGCATATTATCTTCGAGTGCTGTTAAACGTTGTTAGAGGTCCAACTTCTTATGAGGATATTAAAACAATCAATAATATTATGTATCCTTCATACAAGTGAGCAACATCATCCAAGTTAAGATCTTCCTTGACAACATGAAGAAGATCTTTGTAAGTGATGTCGTCATGTAGCGCACAAAGGGATCCTCTTTTGTTTACATCTACTACAAACTCCCATTGAAGATCCACTCCATATTTCCACTCCCCACAAACAACACATATCTCCACCATAATTCTCTGCATCAGGAAAGAAAAACAAGCAAAGATATGAAAATTCTTTTCGATAAGCATTTCTGATACGATTGCAACCTAACGCAAAGCAGCCAATATATGATAGTCTTCCTAAACCGTCTAGATATCTTCCTAAAAATTGAGGAAGCAAAGTTCCTTCTCAAGATGTCTATGTTCTAAATCATCTTAATCATCTATTGAATCATCTGTCTCTGTTCTATATCATCTAAATTCGGGAAACTTAGCATTTCACGATGTCTCTGTTCGTGAATTACAGAGACAATATCGATTCGAATTAGCCATTGTTCTTCAATCAAATTTATAAACATGATCTATATTCAAATTACATAGGCAACATCAACTCGAATTAGAAAACGAAGCTTACATCTGGGGGATAATGATGAATCCAACGGCAACAGTATCTGATCGGAGAAGAACAGCTCAAACGATTTCTATTGAAATCGATTTGAACTTGATCGAAGACTTGCTCGGTGATGAACGACGACTTGGTCGGAGATGAACCCGATCAGAGTGTGTAATCGATGATTTCAAAATGGTTGACGATGGTGAGGAGTTAAGCCGAGAGATGACTTGGCCCTTATTATTGACCCATCAAGGACCCACTGAGAACCATGACCCGATCCATGCTGGTTCATACCTGACTGGAACCAGCCTACAAACTCGGTTGACTCTAAACGGGTCTATTTACGGTTTTTCCATAAATGGAACTATGCAGGCTTATGTGTGGCGTCCAGGAGACTTTGTCAATCATCTAGAGGCTCTTGAGAAGTCATTCAAGTGCACCGCTAAGAAGAAGACTAGACGGATTCCCTTGTGCTCACACTTTTCATATTTGGAACCAAATATGGAAACTAATGTTAAAAGGGTGAATCTTCTTGATTTATTCGACCAGATTGAATTGGAGATCGTCCACACTTTCAAGAGACTCCAAAAGATTCATGGTTTCATGTCCAAGTTGTCTAGATACAAGAAAACTTGCGTTTTCCTTGTTTGGCCAATATCGAGCAACAAGTTCAATGATAATGCTTATGTTGTCCATTCAAAGTGTTGCAGAAAATCGATGATAATGCTTATGGTATTCATTCAAGATGCGGTTATTTATCCATAAGAGAACTCGAGTTAGAGTTCTTCAGAAGTGGAGGAGTATAATGTAGGAGGCATATAGGAGACTTTTAATAATTTTCCTTTTTCTTTAATTATATATTTTTTTTTAACATTCGACTTTCATTAATGTTACAGCGATCTTTGTGTAGGGCATATGTTATAAAAGTTGAAACACAAAAATGAAAGACATAAAATAGATTATTCGAAATTGGAGCTTTTGCAAGAATGTCAGCCGGCTGATTAGCGTCACGATTGTTCCAGATGAACTCTATTTCCTCAAATTTTTCCTTCCAAAATCTGAGATGATGTATCCAATTGAAAACCCCAAAGTTAATGGTAGTGCCATTCATGAGATTTATGAGTTCCTGATTAACACCCTCAAACATCACCTTTCGATATCCTCTTGACCATGCACTTTGCATAGCTATAAGCAGGGCTTGACATTCGTTCTGTAAGGGGTTCAGAACACAGTCTCCTTTGGCCTGACCTGAGCCTAAATATACTCCTTTTTTATCTCTGAATATCCACCCCGCTTTGCCCTCATAAGTGGAACAAATAAGTGAGCCATCAAAGTTCCATTTGATCCAGCCAACAGGTGGTTTCGTCCACCTTTGTTGTTGGTTCTGACTACTATTATTTATTTGACCACTGGACCTTTGAGGATCCATCTCAGTAATAGCGAAAGCCCATTCATTAGCATCCTGCCTTGCATAAGTGAGATTTTTTCCCCACGGAATACTTTTCCTTTCAAAGAGCAAAGTATTTCTACTCTTTTTTTTCTTTATTGTTGTTTTTCCTTTATTCTTAATATTTACTTTTTATGTTTGAGTTTCTTCTCTATAAATAGAAAGATAATAGGTTATTTGTAAGACATCTTATTATTCATTAATCAAACTTTGAGAGCTTTGAAAGATTTTCTCTTTTCTATTGGATTTCAGAGTTTTATTTCTAAAGTTTGTCGCTTGGAAACTTGATTCAATCTAGATTTAGCGCTTGCTAATCCTAAGGGTTTTCCGACTGCATCAAAAAAATTATAGCATCTTCTTTTTTTCTTTTTTTTGTTAGTTAAGCTTTTTATGTTAATTTTCCAAAACGTTAGTTGAAATAAAAAGTTAGTTTTCTTTTAAATGAATTTTCCCTTTTTAATTTAGCTCTTTGATATTTAACATTTTGTGTGTAATAAAAAGCTGATTTGGATCAATAAAATTGAGTTTCTTTGATCTTAGGTACATCCTCAAAGTCATAATGCATCAACTTTTATATGGTACCGTAGAACATCTATAAATTAATAGTCGATAAATTAATAATCACTATAAAATAATAAATTTTGTCAGTCCGGAGTCGGATCAGTGTAAAAATTAGCAAAATTCAATATGATAATAAGATAATACTTTTTTTGAAACTCCTATGTAAATATATGGTTCCATTAATATCATAAATTAAAAAATTTGTATATATTTCTTCCATTTTACAATAAGTAATATTTTAAAGAGAAAATCTGTTTCAAATTATATATTATATTTTTAACTTTCAATAAAAATAATAATTAAATTTTTAGTGTTTTTAACCATTTATATTCGATAAATTATTTTATCATTGGTTGAATTGTGTTTTATAGTGCTTTTAAAATAATTATTATGAATTTCTTGTTAAAAAATATTTTGATGCTATTAAAGTTATGTCTTATAAATTAATAACTTTATAAATTAATAAAATATTATAGTCTCCACATTATTAATTTATAAAAGATTTACTGTATATAGATTCCAGTTGAATTTTTTTTTAATTCCGTATTAAAATCAATGAATTTGTTTTACATTAAAAAAAAGTTCACATAAAATGTTTTTTTTGAAAAATGATATAATCAAAAATACTTGCATCAAACTCGTAAGAAAAAAAAAAATCCAGCAACAAAAAAAAAAATCATCAAAAATCAAAATCAAGCTATTCTTAGGGTCTTTTTGGTGGATATACATATTGGACTTTAAAATTAAGCTTATAGCCATAAAGAATCTGAAATAAAGAAACTAACCAAAAACCCTAAAATCTTTAATTTTTGGACGAAAATACCCTTGGTGACCAATCTGTTCGTTGGAAAAAGAAAGAATTGATAATTCTATACTATTTTGTCATTGTAAAATAGTATATTTTATCATTGTCAAATAGTAAGTATTTATCATTCTATTCTATTTTTCAATACAACAATAGAATGCTATTTCACATGTAATGATTATGTTATAAAAGATATTTGAGTCTAGCATAACCATTTTGCGAGCCAACGTTCAAATTCTAAAATAATCCAACGTCAAATACTAAAATCATCCTTTTGGCGAGCCAATCTTCTCCATTCTATTAATCACATATATTACATAGTACAGTGGTGAAACATCAAAATAGTATAGCACTATATTGTTCCTCTCTAGACTCCATCCTCTCATTCACATCGATTCTTAAAAATAATCTCCCACTTCTTCTTGTATAAACAAGCCATGTTCATGTCCCTCTTATCTCTCATTGATTCTCCTCTAATGCTTCTCTTCTATCTTTCGCCATTGTATCTTCTTCGGATCCAACAGAGAGGTGCATACTAAAAGCGAATGAACTAGACCCGCTTTTGAGGGTGAGTCTTCAAGAGCATGACCAAATATCCTAGCAACGAAGCTATTGAAGTAATAGGAATCAATCATCAAACAAAAGATTACAAACCCAACGCATGTACTATAACTGGCTTAGAAAAGAGAATTCAGGGAAAGAACTAGACCACTTCTTCTGGTCTAAACAAGTTATTTTCCATTCTATGTAGATAAAAACAGAATAGTATTGGTTAACCAAAAATTACATGTTTCCTAATTGAAATAGAAATATCGTTCTCCACAATACTAATGACACCCAAATTGCCTCTTATTATAACAACAATCATCTTCCATCCCCCTTCAATCCCCTCTTTTAGATCATACCCTCTTCTCTTCCAACTATAATTCTCTACCAAATAGAGAAATTTTGATACTATAAACTATTAATTATAGTATTCCAGATAATATCATCTCTTTGTGACATTTTGTCGAACACGTTGCGGGTCTCAATAATTCTGCCACAAGAACAAAAATCAAAACACCAACAAAAATAATTTGGCTAATTCCCAACAAATACCCAGATGAACATGAAAATCCCCTTAAAAATCGATGAACCAGAAAAATAAACATACCAAATATGAAGAATTTTTGAACAAAAACAAATAAAATATAGAAGGCTTTAAGATAATAGATTGGGGGAGAAGAAGAAGAGAACTTAGCTGATGTTGTCACCGATACAAAGGTCATGGAAGGTATTTTTCTCTTGCGGTTGGCGACGGAACTCTTGACGAACGCCGAGAATGCTTCTTTCAAATTGAAGAGTTTAAAATTGAAAGATATGAAAAAAAAATTGTTTGAGAGAGAGAAAGAAAGAAAGAAGGATAGTTTAGTTATTAATACATATTATACAGAGAATACTCTAGCCACACGTTAATATGGCTATTTGATTAATTTTACTTTCAGTTATGGTTATCTGTTATAATTAAAATTATAACATTATTCTAAAAATGGTTATTATTGGTAAAAATAATGTATGGAAGAATTATTGGTGAGACCGAAATCCTGAAGAAACAAACAACTTCTAAGCAAAGAAGAAAGGTTCGAGTTGGATTCGCCGGAGGTGGGATTGCGGCAAACAGCCGCCAGCCACAGCTTTCACCGTAAACCCTAAAAAAAGAATGCTCAACCAATTCCTCTATCGCTCTCCCACTCCTTCTCTCCTCTTCTCCAGAACCTTCTCATCTACACTTTTCGTCAAAGGTCTCTCTCTCCCTCTCTCTCTCTGTTCCTTATATCTGCGATTGTCTCTCGGATTATCTGATGCTTAATCCAACTTCCACGATTCTAATTTTCCATTTCTTGATTCCTAATTCCTTGAATCGGGATTTCATGAACGGGTTTTTAAAGGGTTTTTGTCTGTGTGGGCATTGTCACTGAGCTAATGTCACTTTTGTGTGCAATACTTAGTTTTTGTAAAGTTGTGACATTTTGATTTTTGTTATGTATGCTTTGATTAGTGATCACCAATTCTTAGGGACAAGAGTTTTGATAGAAATCTGATCTCAGAAGAGCTTGTGTGAATTTACCAACACATTGTCTTACCAATAAGGTTTATCTCAAAGTTTCAAACTTTCGAATGTAAAAGCATCTGTCTTTCTCTTTGTTCAGATCTGAGTTGCAGTGATTTCTTGTGTTACCGTCACTAAATTGAGGCTTTGTATTCAATTTAGCTAAAGTTGCGTCTGGTGAGAATTGGCTATGACCACTATTTTGATTTGGTGTTGTTCTCTGTTGTGTCTGTATGTGTGAATTTTCCGGTTAAGCCCCACACATTTGTCTTACCAATCTTAAAGTTTAAAACTTTTGGATGTTGAAGCATTGTCATTTTGAGACAGATCTCATGAGCTTCTTCTTATGTGAGTTTCAGTGATTTCTTGTGTTAGTGTCACTAAAATTGAAGGCTTTGTTTGTTGTAGGCATATCTTTCTCAAGCACAGAAGAAACATTAACTCAAGCATTTTCTCAATGTGGTCAAGTTCTTGGAGGTCAGTCTCTTGATCTCTCAACAGCAATTAGTTTTCACATTTTGTGAGATAGCTTCACTTACATAACCCTTTCGTCTTCTTCGCCGTTTTTGTTGCTTTCAGTGGATGTTATGATGGACAAAGTTAGATGTAGACCAAAAGGGTTTGCTTATGTCACATTCTCTTCTAAAGAAGAAGCCGAGAAAGCTTTATTAGAACTAAACGGCCAGGTATAAAACTTCCCTTCTTCATTGTTGTTAAGTCTAAGAAGCCTTGTTCGTTAAAGTTTCTAACTTTATAGCTTTCTTTTGTTAGGTTTGTAATGTATTTGATGAATATTTGTGAACCTCTTGGTGGAGCATTAGAACTAGATATGTCAGATAATGGAACTATTTGCTTGAAATAATCTGAACACACTGAATCATCAACTCTGTGAAACGGTTATGTTGTGTGATCTTCATGAAATCTTGTTATTTTGCTTGAAATAATCTGAACACACTGAATCATCAACTCTTTGAACCGGTTATGTTGTGTGATCTTCATGAAATCTTGTTATTTGGATCACAGTTGGTAGACGGGCGGGTCGTGATCCTCGACACAACAAAAGCCGTTAAACAGAACCGTCCAGAGAGCAAGCCGGAGCATGCGGGTGGTGATGATAGCTGATACTTCTCTTTTGTCTTCCCCAACTTGTTAGATGAAATTTCAGAAAGTTAGGGTACAAGATCTGCAAATTGTTTTGCATAGGAGAAGGAAGAAGACGAGAAAGCCTCTTGACTTATCAAAGAGTCTTTAATCATTTGCAAGTTACATGGTTCTTTACTCCATGTTCCAGGCTGACCTACGTGACCTGAGAGTCGTTGACTCTTGTATAGGATTATGCTTCTTCTTTGTCTCCTGATAATGACCCATTCTCTTCACAAGTTTCTTCATGTCTTTGGTTCTTTGTCTCCTAATAACATAACTAGTTTGTGTTTTCAACTCGTTCAAGTACTCTGTATCACAAAATGTTTATTTATCGAATCGGGCAGAGGGTGTGAGTCATGGGGACTAACCTTGTTTTATGATTCTAGTTTCAATGCTCATAGTTATATGGTTTAGGGTTGAACCAAAGAAAGAAGTTAAATTGGAATTGGATCGTAATCGATTTAAATGACTGACTAATGGTGAACTATGGTCTAAGGACTCGGAGTTATGGGAGCCCTATGCCTAGATTAGTAATATGATATATGACTATGGAATTTAAAGGAACCAAAAAAGGGACCTTGGATGATATATATCTATGGTCCAAGGTTCTACTTTCCGGTCGTCCTTGGTCATATATGTGCAGTACCAAAAAGGAAACTTGACACAGAAATTAACGATTAGGACATGTATGGCGAATGACATGGTGTGTCATGCATGCGGCAACCCAAAGCTATGAGATATGCTAAGCCAATCACGATAACCCAATATCCAAATTCAAGTGAAGAAGTATTTCTATAAATAGCAACTTATTTTGATCGTTTGGCCTATGTTTAAACGTTTGTTGCATATGTTTTCTTCCATACTCTCAAGAAATCACGAAGTGTTTGAGTAGACAAGTTATCCAGTCTAGTAGAGTATAATTTTTTTTTTGTTAACCATAAACATCTTAATATTTATATATTAAGGAATAACATCCATTTAAAGTTCGAAAAAAGTTTAAATAAATATAAGAGATATAGGCCAATCCAATTCCTAATCAATTGGTTTAAAATTGGAAGCTCATGTAGATTAATATAGTATCAGGGCCCAATCTATCAATCCAACCCGATTCATAATGATCCGATTTAAAGTTGGTCTCGTCGATTCATGCTCAAACATTACCGAGATCAATTGCCAAAATAGCCATTACGAAGATCAATTGCCAAAATAGTCATTATCCCGAGGTGGCGTATTAGGGAATAACAACCCACATCAAAGAAAAATATTTTAAGTAATATATAAGAGATACGTATGAGACAATTCACTTATTGTCAATTAATTTTAAGTGGTAAGCTCATATAATTTAATATCATACATTGAAATCCAGACTAAACTCACCAGATCCATAAAAATCCAGAGTTTTTGTGCCACTAAAATCGTTTAGTGATGGTCATCTATGATTAAAAATTGTAGCCGGATAGATCCAAACCCTGGTATAGACCCACATGACGAATCTTAACAACTAGTAGACCAACATGAAATGGTTTTGTAGAGTATCATTACCATACTACTAGCTCATTATTTCGACGACAGGCTACTTTCTAAGAACCAAACTTACCAAACGCTTCAATTTACCCCTAGCCAAAATTAATTTCTTCAGATTTAGACATCTGAGAAGTTTTGGAGAACACAATAAGTAAGAATGTCTCATATTTATTTGATTGTTTATTGTTTTGCGATATTGCTTGTTAGTTGTTAACTATTACCCAATATGAAGATACAGTTGGAACAGTTATTTTCTTACAATAATCGATCAAGTTGTTTCGCCAATTGATTACTCTTATTCACTGGTTTTCGAAGTAGATGAGTGATTATTATGTTTTGAAATAAGATGTGGTGTAGAAGACCACATCGTTACAAATCTACATAAGTGCAATCCCGTCAAACCTTAATATTTACTTTTGATTCGATGTGTAGTCCATCATCCGACTACAACTAGCTACAATAAGGCCTACCTTTGTCCCAAATCTTTAATTATACATGAAATTATTTGTATTTGATCCTCCATTTTAATCATTCTTCTTCGGTTATATTTATTTTCTCATTGATCAAATACAACATTCTTTGGTTAATTATATTTATTTTCATGAGACAACAAAGAAAAAGGAGAACGTCGAAACAAAAACTAAACAAAAAGAGGATAATAATCTGTCGTTTATGGATATAAAGGAGGATGGATATTTTAAGAGTTGGTAGTCTTTAGGTTTGATTGAAAAAGCACATGATTAGAGAGAGACATATATGGATAAGGCCTGTGTTTCCATGTTTCTTCTTCGGCTCCTTTTGTTTTCTCTGATTTTTCTTCATTTTAATATTTACTAATAAATATTTTTTTAAAGAGATTTTACACCAAAATCTGTAATTTCTGTAGATCCGCGTCTAAAAACATGTATTCCCTCTATTTTTGAAACTAAAATGTTTTAGTTTTTTTCTTTGTTTTTAAAATATAATGTTTTAGTTTTTAGTTAATGTATTTAGTTTTACAAACATACTTTATACTAATTAAAAAGAGAAAAGTTGTTAATATAAAAGTAGAAAACAAAAAAATAGTTAAAAAAAAAAAAGAAATAATTATAAAAATATGTAAACATCATATTTTAAAAAAAAAAGTAATATAGTTCGGTTCCAAACGTCGATACTATAATTTTTAGATTTTATTATTAGTATTTTTTTTAGTTGGGTTAATGACACTTAAATAATATTTATTAAAATTTCACTTTGCAACTTACCTTCAATTTGCATTTCTTCTCAATCTTACTGGATTTTTCTAAATAAATTTAGCTTGTTGAAAACTAAATTATAGTGTAAGAGAATATATTCGCAGTTGCATACACACACACACACAAAACTAAAAAGCGCGCGTGCCATTAGAAATATTAATCGTTTCATAATATAAATTTCCATCAGTACAACGAATATCATCACACTTATGCTTCTAATAGGTAATAACTAACACGAAAATGACAGTTCGCTCACTAATCACACTATTTCAGAGCAAAACTCGCTTACGCTACGTCTACTTACTAATTAGAAGATATTGCATAACCACCATCAGGACAACGACTTATTTTTTTAGAGGATAATTTTTTAAAAAAACATATTATATATGTTTGGTTTCTTTATATATATATTAAAGAGAAAATTTCATCAATCTTTAGTTTTATGTTATTTAAAAAAATATATATATATATCTTTTTGGATTAAATATGGTTCTAAAAAATTTGAACGAATTTTACAGCACCATTAAAGATACATATGTTAAGTTTTTTTTTTCTAAATAAATCATCAATTGAAGCCAGAGTTGTTGACTTAATTTCACCATAATGAATGTAAATTAGGCTGATTAGCCCAATTATTAAATTGAGGTAGTTGAATGCTTATGTAGTGGTACCAATGTTATGTACTAAATAGGGTAGTTATAGTTAGGGCTGAGAAAAAATCCGTTATATTTGATTCGATCGGTTATTTGTTTCGATTCGATTCGAAAAATTCGGATATCCGTAATTGTACGGAGCAAAGCAAATACTAAAAATCAATATCCGTTGAAAACGGAGCAAATCACAAATACTAAAATTTTAAGAGACAGATATCCGATCCGTTCCGATAGCTGTATATATATGTATAAGTGTATAAATAATTATATATATATTATATAATTATTATTTGTATATATAAGTTTTTTTGAATTTCTATTTTTATATTAGTTATTTTAATACTGAAGTTTAACAAATTAAAAAGAAATTTATTTTTATATGAATTTTTTCATTTATAAGTTAATTTTTTATTTTTTTATAATTATTTTAGTATTTTAATTGATAGTTTAGTTAAAAAAGAATATTTTTTATATAAATGTATACATTTTCAGTATTTTTTGTATTAAAAGATCAAACTGAATATCCGCAAATATCTGTGAAATTTTCGAATATCCGGAAATCTGGATATCCGTATTTTTTCGGAACAAATCAAATCATAAAATTAGATATCCGGTAAAAACGGAACAAATCACAAGTACATGAAATTTTCCGAATATCCGATTCGCGTCCAAACCTACCACTAATTGTGAATTGTGATTGCATTTTTATTTATCAATAGTATATAATAGTAGTATATTACTCAATTGATTAGTTAATAATTAACCCACAACTTTAAACATTTATTGAATTTGATTACAAACCTCCCCAAAATCAAGTGTTTCATATAATCATATCGTACGTACGATTGTCTATAGTCTATAGTATATAAGTAGAATCGACTCTCTCTTTTTTTCTTTTTTTTTGAATCGACTCTTTTTTATAATAAACTCCATAAATAATTATGGAAAGAGGAATAATAAATTCATTAGAAACATATCCACTCTAAATTGGAGTATTAGTTGGATTAACTCTTCATAGGATATGGAGAAGACGAAATTTATCTTATTAAAATCAAGAAGAATAAAGTATAATTAATCTATATAGCTTTTTCTACCCAGTGCATCATAAGTTTCATGTGCACACAGTTATAACTTATAACTGATATATGAAAGAAACAAAAAATGCATACAAACACAAACCGAATGATAGTAATTTAGTGGCCATCTTTATTAAAGTTTTGGCTATTTTCATAATTCACTATATCAGTTGTACAAATTAGTCGAATTTTATAAGAACTTTTTGTGTGCTTTTTTAAAAGAAAATAAAAATATATATATACACCCAAATAATCTTTTTGGGATTATATAAAGGACACGTACACCAATAGATGAACAGAGGACGGCACCGAATCAATTTGACTTCGCCTTTCCTCTTATGATAAGAGTCTTATCTCTTTCCTATATATACTTCGCACTCCTCTTTTAGGACCCTACGTCTCTCTCTCTCTCTCTCTCTCTAGTCTCTGTTTCTTGATTAATCAATCCATCATTAACTTTTTTTTTAACTTTGACTCCATTTGAGTGATAACTAATCAAAACGATGGGAAGATCACCATTTTGCGAGAAGAAGAATGGGCTCAAGAAAGGACCATGGACTCCTGAAGAAGATCAAAAGCTCATTGATTATATCAACGAACATGGTTATGGAAATTGGAGAACTCTTCCCAAGAATGCTGGTTCGTATATATTTATATATTCTGATTATTGCATTTTAATCGTACTTTTATTCATTGTTTTGTTTTCTAAGTTTTGATTTTTTTTTGTTTACTTGAATCTTAATTAATATAGGTTTACAAAGATGTGGTAAGAGTTGTCGGCTCCGGTGGACGAATTATCTCCGACCAGATATAAAACGAGGACGATTCTCTTTCGAAGAAGAAGAAACCATTATTCAACTTCACTGCATCATGGGAAACAAGTGAGCTTGATTTTTCCATTTTTCCGACATGTTTTNACAGAAACTCTGGCGAGAAATCTCCACCGCCACGTGGCCTTCTATCAACGATCCACGTGTGGCTCAAGCCATCTCCTCTTTCCCTTCCGGTTACCGCTCCTTCTTCGCTGACTCGTACCCGTTCACTGAGCACACGTGGCAGCAGCTGTCGGAGAATCACGATCCACCGACAACTGGATTAATCTCAGCCGTCGATCTTTATTACAAAGGAGCGCTTATTTACTCCAAGGTCCAAGAGATTGAAACAGAGAGCGGTAAATCAGGATGGTTTCTATCGACTCCGTTTCGCGTCGATATGCTCGACCCGAAGAACTCGGTTAATACCCGGATTCGATATCCGGGTGGGGATTACGAAGCGTGGGTTAGAGATATGGAAGAGAGCATGAAACTCAATTGGATAGTGATCGATCCGATCAAGAAACGAGCTGCAAACATATCGAGCAGAAACGCCGTTTCGGCGAGGCGGAATTGGTTAACGGGAGATTTAGAGATTAGGTTTTCGACGGTGGTTGCGGCGGCGGAGGCGGCGGAGGTGGCGGAGGTGGCGGCGATTGTGTCGTGTGGATCGGCGGAGACGTGGAAAGAGGTGGACGAGGAAGTGGGAGGAGAGGTGCACGTGAGGGAGGTGAGGCTGCAAGTAGAGGACATAGAAGGAAAATGTTTGAAAGGGAAGGATAGTTTGGTAATTTTACAGGGGTTGTTGGGAGGGAAGAGATGTTGTAAAGATGGTGGTGGTGGTGGTGAAGAAGAGAGGAGAGGTAAAGGAAGGTATGAGGAATACGTGGAGATGAAGACACAGTGGAGAGAGAAGAAAGAGAGGAGAGAGAAAGCTCAAGACACGATTTGTATGATCTTTGGCTTCTCTTTGTTTGTGCTTTTGTGGAGTTTTATTTTGTTAAGGTAAACACTAAAAATGGTGAGACACACAATAAAAGAGATCCGATATACACACACACACTTCTTGGTCATCAAATGTTTTTTTTTTTTTTTTGTGATAAAGAAATTACTGAGAATTTGTAATAAAATTACAAAGAAGTCGTTAATAAATAATTTCGGTCCCAGGCCAAAGTTATAGTCGTCTTTCTTTTTTTCCAACTGGTAGATTACAACGAACTTTTTAACCCAAAGTTATAGTCGTCAATGAAGGAATTTGGCGGCCAAAGAAGAATTTTTGTGATGGAGGAAATATATTGTTCATTCTTTAAGGTGTGATTCAAAAATACTGTGCACGGCAAATAATGAATTAAATATATTATTTTTTGTCGACAATGAATTAAATATTTAGATGATCGATACACATCAGTCACTCATCCATGAGCATGAAAAATTAGTATTTTACTGTACTCGGCTACCTCCTAAAATGCGACGATGGAGTTTACATGTAGGTGCGGCAAGGTAAGTGTCATTGAACAGATCCTCCTAATACGACGATGGAGTTTACATGTAGGTGCGGTAAGGTAAGTCACTACCTCCTAATGCGACGATGGAGTTTACATTTAGGTGCGGTAAGGTAAGTGCATTGAACAGATTAAATTCTAAACGTTGAATTAGATACTATTAAATTTGAAATATTTGAATTTAAATCTAATTCCATTGCATTCGAAAAATTATTATTGAAATCTATCTTCTTCTTTTTTACAACTATTGGAATCTATCTAAATCCGTTAAAACCACAATATTCAGGGTTGATCAGATTCGTCATAAATAGATAAATATAATTAAACTAATATTATAAATTACTAAAAATAATACAATAAATAAAAATATTAAATAAAAATAAATTTGAATAAAATATCATATTGATTTTGTTTGTAAGTATTTTAAACCATATTTATAATGAATATTCAAAACAGTACTCCATTTTTCTAAATAAATTACTTTTGGTTATATTTTAAGTTTTTTTTATATTTATTATATTAAGATTTCTGAAAGAACTATAGATAAAAACAGATCCGAATATCTTAATTTATAAATTTAGCTATCCAACTCCGGCTCTGAGAACTTTCAGATAATTTATTTTTGAACTGTATCAGATCGAATCTCAGATAAAATTACGGATCTCCAATATTTTGCTAGTCCTACTTGACAAACATCTTTCATACATACATTATTTTATAAAATGCAGATATATAAGTCGAACAAAAAATGCAGAGATATATTTGCATAAAATATGAAAAATCAAAGATATAAAAATATCATATAAAAATACGTACGATATAATTCCAAAATTTCATTAGATTTGGATTTTGATAATTATAAGAAAAAAAAAACATTTTCTTACGCGTAAAATCGAAATGCGTGTAATATAGGAACAAATAAGAGAACTTCAAGGCTGGGTTTAGTTTCTATCCAATAAAATATAACCACAACCTCATTTTTGTCTTTTACCATCTCATTACCTTCTTCTGTTATTCGTCCTTTCCACACAATCATCCGCCACGTCATCATTTTCCCTACGATGCCGCCAAAATATAAAAAAAAAACACAAACCTTTACACGAAGCAAAGTAGCTGCTGCCTCTCTCGCATTAATACACCTCTCTGCTTTGTATTTTGAAAGCAAAGCATTTTTCGAGTTCTTGAAGGAAAAACAAAAAAAATCAAGAAAATGTCAAAAGAAGCTGAGATGTCTATCGCTGTATCAGCCTTGTTCCCTGGATTCAGATTCTCTCCGACGGACGTCGAACTTATTTCGTATTACCTCCGTCGTAAAATCGATGGCGACGAAAACTCTGTCGCCGTGATCGCCGAAGTCGAGATTTACAAGTTCGAGCCGTGGGATTTACCAGGTTTCTTACCATTTTTCATTTCTTTAATTATATATATTCTTGTTAGTCTTTATTTTTTTTATTTTTTTTTTTAAGTCTCCAGAATGAGGAAGAAGAAGATGAAAATGAGAAAAAAGCTAAATGTTCTGTTTTAGAGACCCTAAAGTATTTTGGTATAAGAAGAATTTTTTTTTTTTTTTTTTGAACTTTTTATACAAGAAGTTGAAATGAGAAAAAGCTCTGTTCTTGATAATTGAGTTGTTCTGTTTTAGAGTCTCTAAAGTATTTTGGTATGATTAGACGGTTTATCTAAACCGGTTACACTAATACACTAAACAGGAGAATCGAGATTGAATTCGGAGAACGAGTGGTTTTACTTCTGCGCAAGGGGAAGGAAGTATCCGCACGGTTCGCAGAGCCGGCGAGCTACACTGCTCGGATATTGGAAAGCAACCGGTAAAGAGCGAAGCGTGATATCGGGTAACCAAATCGTTGGAACCAAGAGAACTCTTGTTTTTCACATCGGTCAGGCTCCTCGAGGCGAAAGAACCGAGTGGATTATGCATGAATACTGCCTTCATGGAGCTGCACAGGTCAGTTTTTATAGTTTTTTTTTTAATCTTGGATCTTGATTTGTTGTGAGAAATGCTGAAACCGGGATTTTTACAGGACGCATTAGTGGTGTGCCGGTTAAGAAAAAATGCAGATTTTCGAGCTAATTCGAGCCAAAGGCAAATGAAGGATGGTCTTGGGCAAGGTGATGACTATGTTGGTCAAACTGGTGATTCAGAGAAGGAGAAGAAATCTTATTCGGATTATGAATCTGAGCTTCAGATATCAAATGGTGAAATCACAGAATCAGCAAATGTCGTTGAGGTATGATTCTTGAGATATTTTAAGAAAACCACCAAGACTTTGCTCGAAGATCTTAGACAATATGTTATATGAACCGGTTATACTGTGGTGCTAGTATCGAACCACTTCATTTTTTAGTGTTGTAAAGTCGCTTTATTAATACTGTATACAGGGAATCGGAATATGAAGAAGAAGAAAAATATTATGAACAATACAAAATAATTTACTTAACAAAACAAACATGGCTAACACTAGCAATCAAGAAAGTTCGATTCTGTAATCTAATCCGATCGGGTTAAATAGTCTTTAATTTTTTTTTTATTGTACAATTTATATAGTCGTTGTAACTGAAATTGATATGTTTCTTTGGAGTGTAGGATCAAGGAGACACCGATGATGATTGTTACGCCGAGATTCTGAACGATGATATATTAAAGCTTGACGAGGAGGCAATGAAAGCTAGCCAAGCATTTCGACCAAATAATCCAATTCAACAAGAAACACTATTCAACGAGGCATCATCGAGTAAGCAGAGGTCAGAATGTGCTATAAAGAACGAATCAAAGCAACCAATGAATAGTTACGCTTTGTTCAGGATGAAGAAAATCTTCGGCGGCGGCACGGCCTCTTCCGGCTGGAGAATCCCGAATCCGTTCCAAATCAATAAAGATGATAGCCAGAGATTGATGAAGAGGCTTTTGGCTACTACTGTTTTGTTGGCTATCTTAATTTCTGTCTTTTTTACTGCATTTACAACTAGGGACTAATAGTTTAGTCACGTGTCGTGTTATTAAACCATCTCCATCAATGGTTTTTTATCAAACTCTTTCACAAATAAAAAATAAAAAATAAAAATATTTTATTAAGTTGGTATTTCAAATAGCTAGAGAAACTTTGAAAGACTTTTGAGTGGATCTCTTAACTATTTGAAATATCCATTTAATATAATATTAATATTTTTTACCTTTCTATTTGTGTGAGACTTTGGTGAGATATGAATGATGATGATCTTGTACTACGACACCTTAATACATTGATAGAGTAATTCCACGTGTTTTGTATTTTTTCTTGTTCCCTATTTTCTAGGGACCGAAGACTTAATTTAGTATGTTTTTTTTTGAAACGTTGAATTTAGTGTTTGTACGCATTACGAATAGTCTTTTTTATTGTTTTTTGTATTGTTTTTTTGTTTTGTTTTGTTTTCTGCCTTTCTGGTGTGATAATAAGTGGAGAAAATCTCTTTATATTTGTTTCCTTCGTTTGTTATAAAAGTAGGGAAAACGGCTCAAAGTATTGGGATATTAAGATCGTTAAAATGTATGTGAGCTTAACTGGTCCAGCCATGATTTTATAAGTTCATAGTTCTAATTTATTGGCGCTAAATTATATGGTTTTGAAATAGGCCATCTTTATCCCAAACATACATAAATCGAATACTTCTGCGCAAGGGGAAGGAAATATCCACACGGTTCACAGAGCCGGCGAGCTACACAGCTTGGATATTAGAAATCTACCGGTAAAGAGTGGAGCGTAAAATCGGGTAACCAAATCGTTGGAACCAAGAGAAATCTTGTTTTTTATATTGGTCGGGCTCCTCAAGGCGAAATAATCGAGGATTATGGATGAATACTGCATTCATGGAGCTCCACAGGGCATATTTTGATTTATTTATTTTTGAATCTTGAATTTTTGATTTGTTGTGAGAAATGTTGAAACCGGAATTTTTACAGGACGCATTAGTGGTGTCCCCGTTAAGGAAAAATGCCGATTTTCGAGCAAGTTCAAGCCAAAGGCAGGATGGGGTTGTGCAAGATGATGGTCAAACTAGTGGTTCGGAGAGGGAGAAGAAGTATTATTCGGTTAATGAATCTGAGCTTCAAATATCAAATGGTGTCATCACAGAATCATCAAATGTCGTTGAGGTGAGTTCTTGAGATATGCTACTTTTGATGGAAGTTTGATTCGGGTAAACTGATCGAATATATGATCCGTAAACCGAATCAAATTCAATATCGTTAAAAAATAATTACATTTTACATATACCAAAAAAAAACACCGAATAAGAAAACTTCAATCAAAACTTAAAAAAATTTTATTTGAAAATAAAGTTAATTTGATTAAAATTGAAACCAAACCAAAAATTATACCAAACTAATCCATACTATAGTTGGTTCTGTTTTTGCTTAAGAGAGATGTTTTTGTAAGAGCATTTTCATCAACTGGTATCTCACCAAAGTCTTTCACGAATGTGAAAGCAAAATAGTATTTTAGCTTTTATATTTGTGAGATATTTTGGTGAGAAACTATTGATGGAGATGCTATAATGATATTCGATTCGGTAATGTGATCCAATATGATATGAGAGCAAACCTTAAATCCCTAAACCGAATCAAATCCGATATGTAAAATGGATTTATTTTTTCTACATCCTAAAAAGTAAAATAGAGTAAGAAACCAAAACCATACCAAACCGTTACTATTATCCTAAAACTAGAACCCCGAACCAAAATTTGAGTTAAGTAGTCTTAATTTTTTAATTGTGAGGTTTTTTTAATTAAAGAATTTAGAGTTCTAACTGAAATTGATCTATTTCTTTTGAGTATAGGATAGCCAAGCATTTCGACCAAATTATCCAACTCAACAAGAAACAAGATTCTGCGAGGCATCATCGAGTAAGCAGAGGTCAGAATGTGGTATAAAGAAAGAATCAAAGCAAACAATGAATTGTTATGCTTTGTTCAGGATCAAGAGCGTATCCGACGGCGGCACGGACTCCTCCGGCTGGAGAATCCCGAATCTGTTCCAAATCAAGAAACATGATAGCCAGAGATTGATGAAGAATGTTATGGCTGTTGAACAAAAAAATTAATAAATACAATAAGTTTTATTATTTTGTGTTTTGTGTGAATAATAAATGGTAGAAACCCAAACAAATGAAAAGTTTCCATTAGTTAGAATTCTTTGTGGAAGAGGCACAGACAAATGGAAAGTTTCCATTAGGTATTACTCTTTGTGGAAGAGGATCAACCATGGAGTCAGAGTTCATAGCTTTAGATAAAGCAGCAAAAGAAGCTGAGTGGCTCCGAAATTTTCTAGAAAATATTCCGATGTGCGAGAAACCAGTGCCAGCTTTACTGATGTAAGACTCGGTGGGTGAGTCTTAGACCGGCGGAAGGTGTGATCTAGAGGCTGGCTTTCACGCTCTCTCTTCTAGATCAGTGGGTGAGGGTGGTAGAACAAAGGCTTGAATCCACAAGTCTTTGAGCCGAACGGTGTCAAACAAACTGGCTTTCACGCTCTCTCTTGTTGGACGATTTGTGGGGAAGTGATGGTGGATCGAATGGCACCACAGAGGGATGGAGGGTCTCTGATACTGCACAAACACTTGGCCTTGGTGAATCACACACGCAAGAACACAAGCACGATTCTAAGCAAGCGGCGGCCGCTAGGTTTAGAAGAAAGTTCGTCGTTTTTATTGATAATCAAAAAGTAACCAAAGATACAACTGCTGCAGGGGAGCTTTATAGGAGAGCTCGTCAGCTAGCCCTAAGGCCGAAAATAAAAAGAACAAAAACGACAACATAAAGGCTAGAAAACTAACAAAACGCAAAAAGGCAAAAATACATCAAAAATGGAAAGTTCATTAACGAAAATAAAAACAAAAGAAACTAAGCCTATGCTCGTGGCCTTCTTCTGGGGCTCGATCCTGGGGCTCTTGGACGTGCTAAGAACCGCTGGGACAAGACAGATTAGTTGCACAAATTGTATAAACTGAGTATACCTGGTTTTGGCGCGCGATGGTCCGGAATGTGTTTGTTGCAGTTGAGCTTGGTTCTGGTGCGGTCCTTGCTGGTTTCTTGATGGTTCCATCTTCTTGATGTCCAGTGAAGTCGAGCTGATAGAAATCTTCAAGTGCCTTCCCGTGGTTAGCTCCCAAAACGTCTTCTTGCTCTATTTGTTCTCTCTCGGCTTCAATGCTCATTTTCGCGGTATCTTGAGGTTCAGGTGTGCTCTCCGAGAGTTTCTTAATGTCCTGGACTCCATTTCCTGCCAAGTAATCAGATTTACCTTGGGCTGTACGAGGCTGGTTGTCTTTGAGGCTCAGCCTTGCGAAATCCTCCAAGATGTCTATATCGGGTGCGTTGGAGCTATCTTTGAGGTTGGTTGATGGTGGCGGTGTTGTGAACGCAGCTCCGAGCTCCATGGTGTTCAGGAGGGTCTCCACAGCTACATTGAACCCTTCTCTAAGTCTCCTGGTCTTGGACCGTGTCATTGGTGTAGACTTGACCAACGGTACGCGCTCGGTACTCTCGGCTGGATCGATGTCCTCATCATTTACGGGTACACTGTGACAGCCAGTTGGCTATATCCCGGGCACTAAATACTATTTACAATGGCAAGTCTTCCCACATTCGACGGCGATATAAGACCATTAGACAACTGATCTCGAGTGGTGTATTGACAATAGACTACATCAAATCGGCTGAAAACTTAGCGGATCCGTTTACCAAAAGCTTGCCGCGAGATCAAGTTCTTAAATCATCAAAAGGAATGGGTTTAAAGCCTATGGATACATATGACGCCATGATGGATACCCAACCTATGTGACTGGAGATCCCAAGATCTAGGTTCAAAAGGGACAACTAAATCAAGCAGAGTCTAAAAACGAGCACTGTAAGTTGCTCAGTTCCAAAGATGATAACAATGCTTTTTGTAAGTAATTAAGGGTTAAGCATCGAGGCTTTTGTGAAAGAGGCCCAAACAAATGGAAAGTTGTTATTATCTATAACTCTTTGTGGAAGTTAAAATATCACACATTAGAAACTTGGAATGTTTTCAAGTCTCCTCTCATACTATATATATATGATGGGTTAGCCTTTATTTTTCAATCATCCAAATACAGATCATCATATCAAAGCAAAGGCTAAACACACGTTTTTCATTCCAATACTGCATCAGGTAGTTTTTATTTATTTCGAAAGTATTGTTGAGATACAAGTTCCTTAGATCCGCGATCGAGTGATGCGATTTGGAGTTGAACGGTTGTATTTGGGACTCATGAATCGTGATTATACATGTCACACTACGG
Organism: Alliaria petiolata; assembly: GCA_020283515.1. NCBI lineage: Eukaryota > Viridiplantae > Streptophyta > Magnoliopsida > Brassicales > Brassicaceae > Alliaria > Alliaria petiolata. The sequence goes on along the minus strand of JAHZTW010000001.1, from coordinate 149,830,716 downwards.
GTGATTATTTGAATTAAGGAAAAAAATTGCGATCTCGACTCGGTTCCAATATTTCGATTTTACCGAATTATTTTATTTACGATTTTTTTTAACTAATTTTATTCGGTTTTGATGATTTTTTTATTTTGTGATTAAATCAAATATTACGTATTTTTAAATTATTGGTTTTACAATGGCTACTAGTCTACCACTGTTTTCTTGGCTATCTTAATTTCCATCTTTTTTACTGTCTTAACAACTACGGAGTTTAGTCAAAAAAAAAAAAGCAACTACGGAGTAATAGTTAATCATGTGTCGTGTTTTCTTATTTGACTCAACCTTATTAGTACTTGTATTACGACACTTTAATACATTGATATAGTGATTCCACGCGTTTTGCATGTTTTTTCTGTTCTCTAACTTCTAGGGACCGAGTAATTAATTTAGTGTTTGTAGATATATTTTCTATAGACGCATTAATGGTTTTTTATTGTTTTACTATTTGTTTTCTGCCTTTCTGGTGTGATGATAAGTGGAAAAATCTCTTTGGCCAACGATTCTTGTTTCCTTCATTTATTATTAAAGTAGGGAGAACGGCTAAAAGTATTGGGATATTAAGGTCGTTAAAATGTACGTGAGCTTAACTGGTCCGACCATGATTGTATAAGTTCATAGTTCTAATTTATTGGCTCTGAATTATATGGGGTTGACATTGGCCATCTTTTGATTATGTACTAAGATTTAAACTTCTGATAATTTTTGGAAAGAAAACAAATATATCGATTAACCGTTAACTAGTTTTTTTTTTTCCAATTTTGTACCTACTCTTTTATTACTTGGTCTTTTTCATCAATTCTAAAGGTGTTTAGGTACGATTCTACAAAGTACTGAAACAATTTGATGTATAAGTCACTTTCTATCTAGACACCCAAACACCAAATTGCATTGCCACATCACATATGAGTGGTCACGAAGCTTAAAGAAATTTGCTTTCGCCACACCGACTATTGAGTTCTTGATCAAATCTAGGTCAAGTGACTCGAGTCGTGTTTCATGAATAGAGATATTAAATATGGTTAACAGAATTCAACCCCATCACCAACTCTATCCTTTTTTTTGTATAAAAAGATAAGGGTTTAAAACAGATACCTTTTATACATGTATTCAAATAGGATTATCATATTGAGTTTATGGTACCTGTATGGTTTAAAAAAAAATCAATATTCTCAAAATGATTACATAATGTGATATTTTATCAAATTTTGTTTTATAATTTTAAAAGGAAAATTTTGTAAACTACCACTTTTGACATCTCTATTTTCAAAACTACTACTACTAAAAACTTGTTCAAAAATATCATAATTTTAATCTACGTCTTTACTATTATACCCTTAATTATATCTAGTCTAAAACAAAATAAGAAAACTGTTTTGAGAATTTGGGAGTTCTTCGATTTGGGTTGATTTCGCGATCTGAAGCTTCACGGCGACATTGGCGCGCTATCATCCCGCGACGTTCTCGTTCTCTTCAGCAAATCCGGCGCCGATGACGCTTCCTCAGCGGCGGATGATGAAGAGGGAGGTCTTTTTCCCGGCGGCTGACCAATTCCATTTCCGGTTGGGAATCTTCTTCACACGGCGCCTTGTGGATTCGTTGTGACTGATGCCGTTGAGCTTGACCACCCTATCATCTATGTAAACACCATCTTTGAAATGGTTACTGGGTATCGCACCGAGGAGGTTCTCGAAGGAAATTCGTGAGTCGTTTTCGTTTAAATTCATGAGTCGTTTATTGTTTTTTTTGTTTTGCTCACTTTATTACTTTGTCGAATTGGGCTGCTTGGGGGGAGTTTGATTAAGGAAGGATCGTGTTGTTTGAGTCTAAGTGAAGAACGTAAAGTTGATTACTCAAGCGAATTTCGTTGGGATTCATGTCAAATATTTTGTGAATTTAGAGATGGTTGTAATCTAAAGTTGCTTTTGAGGACGCTTTTGTTCATTGATCACTTGAATGAGAACGAAAGAGATGTCTTGTTGGATAGTTAGTGGCTATTATGCAGAATTGCAGAGAATACTTAAATAGAGATGGACACAATGGACTCTGTGCATCGACAGAAAAATTATCATGGACATCATCATCGACAAAGTCAAGTTTGGAGAAGGAAGGAGGATCTATACGACTATGTGGCATACACCGTTGATGGTAAAATTCCAGAAGCTAAGGCATGGTATTTTGATAGTGGCTGCTCCACGCACATGACTAGAAGTCAAGAAAACATCAAGAAGATTGAAAAAGTAAGTTCAGGGAAAGTGACTTTTGGTGGTGGAGCTCGTGGAAAAATCAGAGGCAAAGGTGAAACATCAGGTACCAACACGCCGGATCTAGTCAATGTATATCTTGTGGAAGGGCTGAAAGCTAATCTGATCAGCATCAGCCAACTAACTGTGTGATGAAGGGCTGTCAGTTATATTCACCAGAACAGACTGTACAGCAGTTGATGAGCAAGGAGTAATCAGGATGAGTGGAATTCGATCGGGTAATAACTGCTACATGTGGAAGCCAATCGAGCATTGTATGACAGCAATAAAGCCAAATGAACAGCAGTTATGGCATTAGAAACTTGGTCATATGAATGTCAGAACAATGGTCAAATTGGGGGAACTGGAAGTTGTTCGTGGAATGCCAAAGCTAGACGTGAAATTGGATTTTGTCTGTTGACTGTGTGCGAAAGGGAAGCAAATCAAAGTGCAACACAAAGGGATTCAGGAGATTCAGTCTAAGCAACCGTTAGACATGATACATATGGACCTGATGGGGCCAGTTTAAATAGAAAGTATTGGTTGTAAAAAATATGTGTTTGTACTGGTGGACGACTTTACGAGGTATACTTGGGTCAGGTTTCTGAGAGAAAAGTCAGAAACATTCTACATATTCAAGATTCTGGCAATTCAGTTAATGAACGAGAAGAAAACCAGAATTAAGTACATCAGAAGCGATCATGGAGGGGAGTTTCAAAATGAAGTGTTTGATCGATTCTGTGCTGAACAAGGAATTGTGCACCAATACTCACCACCAAGAACACCACAACAGAATGGTGTGGTTGAACGCAAGAACGGAATATTGCAAGAAATGGTGTGGTTGAACGCAAGAACGGAACATTGCAAGAAATGGCGCGAGCCATGCTGATTGGGAACCAAGTTTCAAAACACTTCTGGGCAGATGCGGTCAACACCGCGTGTTATGTTATCAATCGGGTATACATCACAAAAGGAACATCCAAGACTCCCTATGAAATGTGGAAGGGGAAACTGCCAACTGTAAGCTTGTCAGCTACTTCCATGTGTTTGGATGCACCTGCTATATTTTAAATGACAAAGATCATCTGGGCAAGTGTGACACCAAGAGCGATGATGGAATCTTTCTGGGATACTCTGGCACGAGTACATCTTACAGAGTCTACAACAAGAAGGCGAGACAAGTTCAAGAAGCAGTAAATGTAGTGTTTGATGATGCATCGGCATCAGGACTTCGTTTTGATATGGTAGCCACCAAAGTTAGTCATCTGTTTGAAGACGAGACCACTGCTGGCAGAAATGATAATTCTGATAGGGATGAATCTGAGATAAAATCTGAGAGTGAAGCGCCTGATGGCTCAGCCCTAACGGAATCTCAAGTACTTGATCCAGCATTGTTGGCACCCAAACACCGTACCAAGAAGCTGGTGCCCAGTGATAGGGTAACTCGTGGGATGAAATATGATTACAAGCAAATGGCTAAGGGAAATTTTGCAATGATAGATCTTGCATGTTTTGTTGCAACGTTCGAGCCAAGAGATCATAGGGAAGCACTGTTAAATGAGTTTTGGATCATCTCCATGCAAGAAGAGTTGGAACAATTCGAGAGAAGTCAAGTGTGAACTCTTGTACCTAGACCTAACATGGGCAATGCCGTGGGTACCAAATGGATCTTCAAGAATAAGATTGATGAGAATGGGGAAGTGGTTCGCAACAAGGCACGCTTGGTAGCTCAAAGGTACTCTCAAGTGGAAGGAGTTGATTTCAAAGAAACATTTGCACCTGTTGCCAAACTCGAGTCCATCAGGCTTCTCATAGGAATGACTTGCCACATGCGCTTTAAGTTACATCAGATGGATGTAAAGAGTGCGTTCCTCAATGGATTATTACATGAGGAGGTGTTTGTTGAACAACCTAAAAGTTTTGAAAATCCTGAACATCCATACTACGTGTACAAGCTGAAAAAGGCCTTGTATGGGTTGAAGCAAGCCCCTCGGGCATGGTATGAAAGGTTGACAACATTTCTGATATCCAAGAAATATCAGAGAGGAAGTGTAGACAAGACCTTGTTCATCAAGGAAAACCAGAAAGGCTTGATGGTTGTACATATCTACGTCGATGACATTGTGTTTGGAGGTACCAATCAGAGGCTGGTAGATGCATTTGTGTCTATGATGACAAGTGACTTTGAAATGAGCATGGTGGGAGAGCTGTCGTACTTTCTGGGGCTTCAAGTAAAACAGTCTGAGGAGGCTATCACCATCTCACAGAGCACTTATGCTAGAAACCTGGTGTCACAGTTTGGATTACAGACGTGCAAAACAGTAAGAACTCATATGGAAACTACCACGAAGCTGTCCCGTGATGAACATGGCGAAGATGTTGATCCTAGATTGTACCGAGGGATGATAGGAAGTCTGTTGTATCTTACAGCCAGCCGTCCAGATTTGTGTCTGAGTGTGGGCATCTGTGCAAGATATCAAGCCTGGCCCAAAATGTCTCATCTTCAGGCTATTAAACGAATCATCAAAAATGTCAAGGGCACTGCTGATATGGGGTTGTTTTATTCCAAGGATACCAACACGAACTTGAGAGGATATTGTGATGCTGATTGGGCTGGATGTCTTGACGATCGGCGAAGTACAAGTGGTGGGTGTTTCTTTCTTGGGAACAACTTGATCTCATGGCACAACAAAAAACAGAACAGTGTGTCGCTGTCCACTGCTGAAGCAGAGTACATAGCACTGGGAAGCTGCTGCACTCAACTCTTGTGGATGAAACAGATGATAGCTGACTATGGTATGACCTCTGAATCTCTGTTAATACACTGTGATAATAAAAATGCCATAAATATTGCCAAGAATCCAGTACAACACTCACGTACAAAACACATAGATATTAGACATCATTTCATTCGTGAACTTGTTGAGGAGAAACTCATTGAAATTGATCATGTGAGCACTGATCATCAATTGGCTGATTTATTTACCAAACCATTGGACTTTAATAGATTTGTGAATCTAAGACAGTCCATTGGTGTTTATGAAATCTAATATGTTGTGTGGTTAGAGTTGATCTGAGACAGGAGTAGGCACTGAGACATGAACAAAAGGAAGAATAAGTATGAGAGGCTCATAATTCTGTCTATGTAGAGCTTGGTGAAAGAGGGCTGCCTGATATGCTATTCTAGATCTGTCAGAACAGGTTAGTCAGTCAGAAATGATCACAAGTTGTGTTGGCCACAAGACAAGATGAAAGTAAGTCTACTTTGCTATGGGCCGACTGGATCAAACAAAAAAAAATGAATTAAAAAAAGAAAAAAAAATGATGATGAATGAAATGATCCAGATAGAGTCTACGTAGATATGATGGCCACTATGTAGCTGACCCTGATGATCTTGATTTTTGACGGATCAAATGATGGTTCAACAGGGCAAAAGAACGTCTTCATCAGAATTATGTGGTTGATCAGCTGGCTGTTGACTCAAGTTGAAAACTGATGTTTCTGGAAGAAAGGCATGTCGGTGTGAAAGCTAGTCACCGAGGCCAGATAATGAGTGTCTCTGTTGGGCATAAACGGTTATTGGCATGTTCTTATTGTCTGCTCCAGATCAACTTGTGGATGTCTAGTAAAAATCACATACAACTGATCCAAGGTATGATTTCTCATTGTAGTGTTATATGGTGTGTGTGCTCATATTGGTCAGTGTCAATGTGGATCACTCAGAGCTCATTGTTAAGTTATGTGTCTTAGTATGTGTGGTGTTAGAAACTGTGTTTTGGACTGGTTGGTACACACGAGTATCAAACGGTGTGACATGGATCATGTTTAAATCTCGGCTGATGATTTTTTGTGAGCATTGAGTGACATGATTGTGTTTGGACCAAGCCCAAATAAAAGAAAGAGGCCCATGTAGAAAGAAAGGTTCGCAAATTTGAAGGGAGTTTATTTAGGGTTTTATGGGAAAGGAAGCCAAACAGTTCTTTTTGTGTTTCCTCTCTCAATTTCTCTCTTTGACGGTTCGTCTCTTCCTCAAGCGAAAAAATTTGGGTTTACTCTCGGATCAAACGATGAACGCCCTGTTCTCCGGTCTCTCTCGTCTTGTCGGTTCAAATTCAGGTTCACCTCAGACAGATCCAAGAAGTCCGTCACCTACTCGGGTGGTGGAAACAGTTGAGAAGCCTTCTTCAGATTCACCAGTTCAAACGGAGGTGCATGTCAAGGAAAACCCCTTGGATGTGGTTGTCTTCAAAGGTGTGATTGCCCCTCAGAAGGAAGGATCAAGCCCCATCTGTTGAGGCTTTGCATCCGGATGAGTCGGTAAATCAATCAGAGGATGCTAAGAGTAATCGGCGTGGGACAAAGGATAAAGGTGAATCTGCTACACCTCGACGATTCTCAATTCCCAAAAGGTGTGCTGCTAAAATGAATAAAAAGAAGCATATGTGGTAAATCAAGAAGGTAGTGGTGAAACTGTACAACCCGCAAAAAGGTGCGACCTGAGAAAGGGAAAGATCAGATAGATTTCGATCTAACCAGATTTCTATCTATGGAAGTGAAAGAACGGTACGATTCTTTCATCAATCGCTCTCTGTTGGAGGAACGAATGATTGAGTTCGGCAACAAACACAAGGATGTTGAGACTGTCATTGTAGGGGTTAGCTGGAACCTTGGTCCATGTTGAGCCGTTTGTCAAAGAGGTAGTAATGGAGTTTTGGGTGCATTTGTCTCTGATCGAGCCAGGAGAAGACTATGTGGTGGTATGGGTTAGAGGCAGAAAATTCTCGAATTGTCAGCCTATAGGATTAATGCATGGTTTAGCCTTGGTAATCTGACTGAACGTGCAGAAGTCGCTGAGATGAAGGAGTTTTCAGACGATGAGCTTGCAGAATTTATGACAAATGGCAAGGTCAGAAAGTGGAAAGGCTTGTTATCTTCACAGTTCGCTCATGACAAGAGTCTGTTGTACCAGATCTGTTGCTTCAACTGGCTCCCGACAAACAACTTTGGATATCCAAATCCGACAAGAGATAAGTTAGTGTATAAGGTCTGCAATCGGATTCCATTTGATTTTGGGAAGATGGCATTCGATCAGATTATCTATCAGAGTAGATTCGGGGCTACCAAGTTCTATCTGCCGTTCCCCAGCCTTATCTATCAGATCCTGTGCTCTCAAGTTCTGGATGAGATTGCTCCAACTGAAGAGGTCAAAGAGATCAAGGTGTATAAGAGGGTAACTGCTACTGTGAAACAGGAACCTGATCAGTCAGTCAAATCAACCAGGACTCAACCTACCAGGTTATGTAGGTCCCAGACAGTCAAGCAGGAGAAATCTACACAACATGGGCATACATCTACTGCGACTCTCCATAGGATACCAAGACTTTCTACAAGAGATCGTCAAGTTCTGACTGCAGCAGTCAAGGTCATTCAACGGTTGTTGACATATGGTTAGTAACCTTCTTCTCTCTCATCGTCATCTCTTAAGTTTTTGTTATTTTTGACATGATTATGTGCTCAAGAAAGGGGAGATGAGGATCATGATGATGAGGTTGAGGATGTGACGCCAACGGTGCATGGTTAATGGGGGAGAAATTCTATGTGTTTCCTTGTTACCTGTTGGTGATTAAATTCTGTTTATGTTGTGAACTTTTCCTTGTTTGGTATTTCGAACACAGACTGTTTATGTTGGGATACCAGTTTGGTTTTTGGTTTTGGCATTGTCTGGAATGTATGGTTTTTGTTATGCATGCTCATTTAAGTTCAAGATATGTGGATTGCTGGTATGTCTTGGTATCTTGTGTTCTGTGTAAACAGGTAACTTCAGATGAGTTGCTCAAGCATCAAATCAAGTTAAAAAGGGGGAGATTGAAGATGCAGCTGAGCCCACATGTCCGCAACAGAAGACAGGACAATGCGAGACAGGATGACCAGATAGGAGCTGGTTGCAAGAACGGAAAGTTTGCTGACGTGGCAAGGAACAGCATAGATGGACACTCCGTATATAGGCGTATATACAGAAGAAGAAGAAAAGGAAAGAAGGACGTGGCTGGCAAATCCTAAGTTGTCCTAGCTAGGTTTAGGAAATTGTCATATAAAGGGTAGAAGGTACAAGGTGTTAGGGTTAACACTGAGATACGTTTCTTGCAATACGGCGCCTAAGCTTAGAGAGAGTTCGTGGAAGCTTGAGAGGTGAGTGTTCTTTGTAATTCTAGATTCACATGTTGTGAGATCTAGTCAAGGGTTTTAGATAAAGTTTAGAATCGTTTGGGGTCAATCTAGAGTTCTAGAGTTGAGTAGTACCAGAGTTAGTGTAATCTTGTAAGATTAACTAATTAGATTTAAGTTGAAATAAAAACATTCGTCTTGGTGCTGTGCAAGACACATAAATCTGTTGTTGCTAGTTTTTCACACTTACAGTTTGTGTGGCTATAAAAGAGGAGCCTTGAGAGAAGCTACCAACGGTGGATGTTCAGCAATTAGATACATACCGTGGATAAGAGTAAAAAAACTGCCATTGGAGAAGTAATCCTAGATGAGCAAGCGTCCTTCTTTGGCTTGGAAATAAGCTCTTAGGGGCACAAGGTTTGGGTGTCTGGACTGTTAATATAGAGTATCTTTGTAATTGAATACTGATTTTAGAACCATGTAAATATTATTTGTTAATCCAGATAATTGTTGCATAAAAACTGATATCTGGATTTTGTCAAAATGATGTAGTACTTATTTATAAAAATTTCAAAAAATATTCTTAAATCTTAATAAAAACTAAATAATGCTAGAACTACGGATCTCGAGACATGCAGAGGTGCATAACTACTAAACTACACTTTTAATTGTTATATGTACGGATTTATTTATTTCTAAAGAATATGTATTACTTATTTATAAAAAATTTAAAAGAGGTTTTTAAATCTTTATAAATACCAAATGATATTCGAACTAAGAATTTGGGGGATTTGCAGAGGCATATAACCAATAAGCCACACTCATAATTGTTGAATATATATATATATATATATATATATATATATTTGTTTATAGATAATATGTATCACTCATTCACAAATTTTTTAAAAATGTTCTAAAATCTTTATAAAAACTAAATAATATTTGAACTAGAGATCCTGAGACTTGCAGAGCCATATAACCAATTAAGACACACTTGTTATTGTTGTATGTGAAAATTTATTTGAATATGTATTAGTCATTTAAACTTTTTTAAAAAGATGTTTTTAAATCTTCATAAATACAAAATCATACTCAAACTATGGATCCCGGGAACTTGTACAAGCATATAACCAACCACACTCATAATTGTTGTATGTAAAAAGTTATTTATTTGTTTATAGAGAATATGTATTACTTATTTATAAAGATTTAAAAAACTGTTTTTAAATCTAGTTCAAGATCACGGTAACTTGCAGAATTTATAGAGAATATATATTACTCATTTATAAAGATCAAAAATGAAGTTTTTAAATCTTTATAAAAACTAAATGATACTCGAACTAGGGATCTTGGTAACTTGAATTTATAGAGAGTATGTATTAGTTATTTATAACGATTTACAAAGAAAATTTTGAATCTTTATAAAAACTAAATGATGCTCAAACTAGGATCATGAGAACTTGCAGAAGCGTATAGCCACTAAGCCACATTCATTATTGTTGTATATATAGTTTTTTTTTTATTTATAGAAAATATATATTACTCATTTATAAAGATCTAAAAAGAGGTTTTTAAAATTTTTACAAAAACTAAATGATACTCAAACTAGCGATCACGTGTACTTGCAGAAGTACACTAGATAACAAAATCCCATATTCAAATCCCAATAATGATTTATAATGGTTTAAAACTCTCTTTTTAAATTTTTATAAATGAGTATATAAATATATATTTATAAGCAAAAAAAATCGTACATATAACAAATATGTGTGTGGCTTAATGGTTACACGCATCTGCAAATTCATGGGATCATATTTGAATTTGTCCAACAGTATCTGCACCACATCGTCTTGTTCCTGTGAATCAACATCAACGCTCAAAGATCCAACTTATAATACCTTTATATCCTCTGGCAAACCGTCCTTAAGCTGCAAATACAAAGCATCTTGATCCCAACTGAAACTTCAGCTTCCATTTAGTCTCTCCGCCTTCAACGGAAGCCGATTAGCCACAATGATCATCCGATCACAAGAAACCGAGGAGGGATTATCTGAAGACACACACAATACAAGCAAAATAAGAGGAAAGCAAATAAGGGGTACATTGGAGTTGCTATTAGGCCTCGGATGGTACTTCTCAAGAACTACTTGTTAATCAACGATCAAGTAACTACTCTCTCTCCCTTTTTCTTCTTTCTGAATGTGTTTGTGTATCTGTCTTATCTTATATCCATCATTCGTGTTTTTTTTCTGGTTTTCCAAATTGCTTGTAGGTGGTGATTCTGAACAAATGTCGTTAGCTTGGTTTGGGTAAAGGAGGCTTATACAATGGCGGTCCCAAGATTTTTTTTTAAACACGGTAATGAGATTCTCCCTGAATCGGCACTCTTTGGTTGAGAATGGATGAACGGTTTTGGCTGAGAAGCCGTGATGATGGTATAGAAGTTGAATGGTCGATGGATATTATATAAGCTTTGATATATCATGGTTTTTATCCGTTTTTTGACCATGATATAAGTGCTTTTATAGAGTCTTTTGGTCTTTTTAGAGTCCTATTAGAGTCTTTATAGGTTCAGGTACAATTGGAGCTAAAATGAAGATTGGGATATATTTTGGAGCTTAATGGAATGAAGTCACGAAGTGTTGAAGTCGGATAAAAGTTGCACGACGGGTGTTGTTGGGGTCGGTTTTCACCTCGACGAGATCAATCAGAAAAGTGGCTAAGTGTGGAAACTGCCTTTGACCACGCGAGGCCAAGCAAGACGCCTCGCACACAGGTTGCGCACGAGGCCAAAGCAAACCGCCTCGCACAATTTGTGCACAAGGCCGAACGGAAATGTCCCGCATACGGTTTCTGCACGAAACCGAGCTAAGATGCCTCGCGCGCAGATTGTGCATGAGACCGAACTGAAACGCCTCGCACCGTTTGCGCACAAAGCCGAACTAAGACGCCTCGGTGCATAGTTCGTACGTAGCTTGTGCGAGCCGAACATCCCAGTGCATGCACGAGGGCGAGCCGCGAACAGTTTGTGCGAGCCAGACACTTCAGTGTAGAATTTGTACGAAGAGCCAAAGAGGACCGAACCACACATAAATCGTCGCTTTGGTCAGAAGATCATAAACGAACCGAACCAATCCGGTTACGCTTGGTGTGAAGTATAACCGAAGCGTTTATGGGCTAAGCAAAGACGAAGCCCAAAAACCGATCCCGAGTTCAAGGCTTTTCGATGGCGAGCCCAAGCCCACAAAGAGGTCCGAGGAGACATCTACCCTAGAGGAAGTCATGTGGGAAAGAGCACCGTCAAGAGAAGCGGAGATAGAGAAGAATCTACGAGAATATTCCCAAGATCTTCGCTTAGTCGGTTTAGAAAATTGTATAAATAGAATCGTTAATTCACTTGTAAAGGATCGGCTTTTTACCTTAGCAAAAGTTCGAGCAAAATACTTGTACAAAAGCTTATCAAAGCAGCACGAATAAACAGACCATCTTTGGATCTTTATTCTCTCGCGTTTAACTTAGAATCTTACGTCCTCTTTCGTTTTTAAATTGATAAATTCTATTGTGTGAAATCCAGCATCCACAATTTGGCGCTAGAAGGAGGGTATTAAACATTCTCACACCCGCGAACCGAGAAACAAGATTCGAAAAGATGTCCACCGGAGCTCAAGACGGAGATAACGCCGAGGCAAGACGAAACGATGGGGGCGCAGGCGACGCAGTTCAGAACCTGCAGACGCAAACCGAGGCACTCGCGACTACCATGGCCGAGGTGAAGGAGATGTTGGCGGCGCTGGCGAAGAAGGCCGGAGACCAGGATAAAACCCTTGAGGCTCTAGCAGTGGAGAGTCAAGCCCATAGCCAACACCTCGGAAGGATCCTCCAGCCTACGAATCCGCGAAGCAGGATCAGAAGATACAGACTCAACCTCACGGCGCTCAACTTTTCTACGCCAGAGACGAATGGAACCAGACCCGGAGGCTTCGCATCACAGCCTGCTCCCGGAGAACAGACACCAGCCGCTATGAGGCCAAACGTCACAGTACCACCGCGTTTGATCCGAAGAGGAGGGACTCAAGAGCAAGAAGATCGACAACCCAGCGAAACCGTGAGCGGACAGACAGGGGGCGAAGGCAATCTGATTATGGCCGAGGGGATACCGACAAACACGACCTAACTCAACGCAAACAATGCTGCGGTAATGCAGGCCCAAGTGGAAGGAGATATGGGCGACCCGGAGCACGAGCATGACTCGGGAGAGGAAGATGAAGATCTCGCGTGGAATGAACACGCTTGGTACCCGGAAGAGGATGGAAACATCAATCAGAGCCGCTTCACCCCACACAAACAAGGGAGCCGAGGAGGAGATGCCCTAGGCGAGATCCGAGCCGACTTAGCCCGAGCAAAGGCCGATGTGCGAGCCATTCGATCCGAGGTACACAAAGTCACCAGCGCGGCGCCGGAGATAGACTTGATACTCGAGGAAGCCCAGAAGACTCCGTTTACCGTTCGGATCACCGAAGCGAGAGTATTCGCTCCTGGAAAAATCCGACTCCCCACCTACGAAGGAACAACCGATCCGAAGGAGCACGTCCGGACGTTCAACACCGCGATGGCGCGATCCAAATTCAAGGAGAATGAACGGGATGCCGGCTTCTGCCTCCTCTTCGTGGAAAGTCTGCGAGGGGCTGCTCTAGAGTGGTTCTCACGTTTGGAATGAAATTCCATCGACAACTTCAAAGGGCTAACCAGGGAATTCATGAAGCAGTATTCCATGTTCATGAGTGAAGGCGTTTCGGATGCCGACCTCTGGACCTTGTCCCAAGGACCATCCGAGCCACTTAGAGCATTCATGGGACGCTTCAAAGCAGTTATGTCCCAAGTGGAAGACGTGAGCGACAAGGGAGCTCTCGTCGCTTTGAGAAAATCTCTCTGGTATAAGTCGGAGTTCAGAAAGGAAATAAGTCGAAACAAGCCGCAAACAATCCAGGACGCCATGCACCGCGCCTCGGACTTCATTCTGGAAGAGGAAGAATTCAAAAACTTTGGACCAGCGTTACTGTTCGGCGAAGACAACGAGCAAGAGTCAAGTCGTGACGCCGAGCCAGCCATCCCAAAAGAAGAGCTACAAGAGTAACTCGTACATGCATCACGAGGGATCAAATTTCCGTGGAGCCCATAACTATCAAATCGGCGCCGGGCGAGGCAGAACCGCTTGGAACACTTGGACGAGAAACCCGAGCTCATAAAACGAAAAGGCATACTGCGAGGTGCATAAGACCTATGGACACCCGACATCGAAGTGCCGAAAAATCGGAGCTAAACTCACAGAAAAACTCATAGCCGGAGAGCTCGGCGAAGCGATAACCTTGAAGGACCTCGAAGGAGAAGTGGCAGAAGAAACCAAGCGACGAGGCGAGCAAACCCCTAAAGGAAAAGGTCCCGAGCCAAGGAGGGATCCCGAAGAAAGAACACACGCACCCCCGAAGCGCGGCAGGAAAAACGATAAGAAAACCGAGTCGGGAGCGCGACAAAGGATAAACATGATAATGGGCGGGTCACAGTATTACAGAGACACTATCTCCGCGATCAAATCCTTCCAAAGGCGAGCAGACGCTAGCATCAACTGGTCAGCACCAACAAAAAATTCAGACGACGTTATCACCTTCGAAGAGCGGGAGACCACAGGCATCGACAAGCCGCATAACGACCCTCTCGTTATCGAACTGGCGGTGAAAGATCATGACGTGGCAAGAGTCCTCATCGATACCGGGAGTTTCGTAGACGTTATTTTTCGAGATACCTTGGCCAAAATGGGGATCGATATGTCCGAAGTCAAGTTGACGCCGAGTCCTCTGACTGGTTTCGCTGGAGATACGATAATGACTCTAGGAACAATCAAGTTGCCCGTCCGAGCCATAGACGTGACCAGGATCGTAGACTTTTATAGCCCGGAAATCTACAACATAATCATGGGAACGCCATGGATAAACTCCATGCGAGCTGTCGCCTCGACTTACCACTTGTGCCTCAAGTTCCCATGCCCCAACGGGATAAAAACAATCTGGGGAAGCCAGAAGGAGTCCAGAATTTGCTTCATGGCCGAACACAAACTCAGAAATCCCAGGACCGAGACAAAGGGAGATACGGAGCATAAAAAAATCAAGACGAACCGAGAGGCTAAGCTAAGACGGTCAAGGCTTTTATAGCAATTACAGAAGTTGGAGGACGGAGAAGGCGAGGAGCCGAGGTGCACCCCTGTAATCTCGGTATGCATAGACGAGGCGAACCCAGAGAGGTGCGTAGAAATCGGGGACGAGCTGGATGAAACTTTAAAAACCGAGCTAGTTTCCTTCTTGAAAGAGAATATCGATACCTTTGCATGGGCCGCAGAAGACATGCCCGGTATTAGCATCGATGTCACCTGCCACAAGCTAAATGTCGACCCAACCTTTAAACCGGTGAGACAAAAGAGAAGGAAACTCGAGCCGGAACGAGCAAAAGCAGTCAACGACGAGGTGAACAGAGTTTTGAATGTAGGATCTATTACCGAGGCAAAGTACCCCGACTGGCTCGCGAATCCAGTGGTGGTAAAAAAGAAGAATGACAAGTGGCGGATCTGCGTTGATTTCACGGACTTTAACAAAGCATGCCCAAATGATAGTTTCCCGCAACCTCACATAGATCGCCTCGTCGAAGCAACGGCTGGCAATAAACTTCTTTCGTTTATGGATGCTTTTTCTGGATACAACCAGATTTGGATGAATCCCGATGATAGGGAAAAACAGCATTCATAACGGACTTGTGCATTTACTGCTATAAGGTAATGCCCTTCGGGCTCAAGAACGCCGGAGCGACCTATCAAAGGCTAGTGGATAAAATGTTTGCCGCACAGCTGGGAAAGACCATGGAGGTATACATAGACGACATGCTGGTGAAATTGCTCGAAGAGAAGGATCATGTCACCCATCTTAGAGATTGTTTCGCTCAGTTGAACCTCCATGGCATGAAACTCAACCCAACGAAGTGCCGATTTGCAGTAACATCGGGAGAATTCCTCGGATACCTGGTGACGAACCGAGGAATCGAAGCGAATCCGAAGCAAATCGACTCCTTAATCAAAATGGCATCGCCCAAGAACAAACGAGAAGTGCAGCGGCTAACCGGACGCGTCACCGCGTTAAATCGTTTCATCTCAAAATCGACAGACAAATGCTTACCTTTCTACGACACGCTCCGGGGCAATAAGAAATTCGAGTGGACGGAGAAGTGCGAATTGGCGTTCCAGGAGCTAAAAAGTTACCTCGCCACCCCACCAGTGCTGGCAAAACCAGTCGAAGGAGAACCACTGTATCTATACATCGCTGTCTCGGCTACCGCAGTAAGTGGAGTCCTGGTCCGAGAGGAGCGAGGAGACCACAAACCCGTTTTCTACATAAGCCAAACCCTGGCCGATGCAGAGACACGATATCCGCAAATGGAGAAGTTGGCGCTCGCTGTAGTAACATCCGCTCGGAAGCTCAGACCTTATTTCAAGTCACACTCTATCGTAGTGCTCACCTCTTTCCCACTGCGAGCCATATTGCATAGCCCGAGCCAGTCTGGAAGACTGGCTAAATGGGCAGTAGAGCTCAGCGAATACGACATCGAGTATAGAAGCAAAACCTGCGCGAAATCTCAAGTCCTGCCAGATTTCCTGATCGAACTCCCGACCGAGGGGACCGACGAACCAGCACGTGACTCCACCTGGATCCTTCGCGTTGACGGCTCGTCATCCAAGCAAGGATCAGGAGTCAGAATCCGATTGACGTCACCCACATGCAAAATTCTAGAGCAGTCCTTCAGGCTGGCTTTCCACGCTTCGAATAACGAAGCAGAATACGAGGCCCTGATCGCCGGACTCAGATTGGCTCGGGGACTCAAGGTCCAGAAAATTCGTGCTTTCTGTGATTCGCAGCTCGTGGCAAATCAGTTTAACGGGGAATACACAGCAAGAGACGAAAGGATGGAGGCATACTTGGACGTCGTCCAAACGCTCGCCAAGGAATTTCTGGATTTCGAACTAACAAGGATACCCCGAGGCGAAAACACTCAAGCCGACGCGCTGGCTGCCCTCGCCTCATCATCGGATTCTGGTCTAAAGAGAGTCATCCCGGTAGAATTCATCGAACGTCCTAGCATCGAAACTCCCGAAGCAATTAACCTGATCGGCCTCATTGAGGAAAATGAACAAGATGAACCGGCTATCGACGAGCAGACGGAAACGGAGACAGGATAAGAACAAGAGAACGAGTACGGATGCGATCACGAATGGATGGGACCGATCCGAACCTACATAATGGACGGAGAAATCCCGACGGACAAGTGGGCGGCTCGGAAACACAAAGCCCAAGCTGGTAGGTATGTCCTGCTCGACGGTGAAGTATTCAAATGGAGGTTTTCGGGACCGCTAATGACATGCGTCGAAGGCCCCGAGGCAAGAAAAATCATGGAAGAAGTTCATGGAGGCTCGTGCGGAAATCACTCCGGCGGAAGATCATTGGCAATCAAGATCAAGCGTCACAGATATTATTGGCCCACCATGATAAAGGACTGCGAGACTTTTTCACGGAAATGGGAAAAATGCCAACGACACGCCCCAACAATCCACCAGCCCACAGAGCTACTGTCGTCAATCTCCTCGCCTTACCCTTTCATGCGATGGTCGATGGACATTGTCGGACCACTACACCGTTTGAAGCAGAAAAGTTTTCTCCTTGTCCTGACCGATTATTTCTCCAAGTGGGTTGAGGCGGAATCTTACGCCAGTATCAAAGATGCCCAGATTGAAAATTTCGTATGGAAGCACATCATCTGCCGCCACGGAGTCCCTTACGAGATCGTGACCGACAACGGCTCGCAATTCATCTCCGCCCGCTTTGAAGCCTTCTGCGGGAAATGGAAGATAAGACTGAGCAAATCTACACCTCGTTATCCACAAGGTAACGGACATGCCGAGGCGACCAACAAAACCATACTTGACGGCTTGAAGAAACGCCTCGACGAAAAGAAAGGACGCTGGGCAGACGAGCTTGAAGGAATTTTGTGGTCGCATCGGACAACCCTACGGCGAGCAACGGGTGAAACACCCTTCGCGCTCGTCTACGGAACGGAATGCGTCATTCCTACCGAGGTGGATTTTCCTGGAGTCCGAAGACGACTCCTGCCTGGACAAGAAGGCCTGAATCACCTCATGCTATTGGACGACCTCGACCTTATCAATGAGCGGCGCGATCAAGCACTCGTCCGGATATAAAACTACCAACAAGCCACGGCCAAGTATTACAACTCAAACGTCAGAGGCCGACGGTGCAACGAAGGAGACCTCGTCCTCCGCAAAGTCTTCCAGAACACAGCCGAAAGAAATGCCGGCAAACTGGGGGCTACCTGGGAAGGACCTTACCGCATCATTAAGGTAGTCCGCCTAGGCGTTTACGAGCTCTCCAACAACGTGACTGACGTCCCAGTGCCAAGATCCTGGAACGCAACACACCTGAAAGGGGTACGTAGGCAGCTCGTATCGAGTTCAACTGCCCCCCCCCCCAAAAAGGAGGGGGGGGGGAGTGGGGTACGTATACTCGTATACTCCCACACTTTGTAACTGCTTCGCTTGAATCAATAAGGGAAAATTTATTCTCACATCTCAGCAAAATACTTTATCATTTGCCTCGTCGGTTGTTGGCCGCAACGGACGAACGATTACATCCTTCACGGATTTTAACTCCTATGTTCTCGCTGAGCAAAGGAAGTTCTCAAACATCCTCCACGGATCAGAGCGCGCTATATAAATCAGGGCTAGGTATACTCCAGTCAAACATCATTGGGTAAATCCCATACGATGTTCCTTATGTTCTGCCGGAAAAACGGATAAGTAAGTCGAGTTGGGTTCGCAAGTCCCAACAACAACATCCTAAGCAATGTTGGTCTGATAAACACCTCACGAACCTAATATTCACGGTTGGTCGTAGAATACGAGGTACCCGTATATTGTCGAACATAAACCCAACGAACACTTTGCTTCTCAGCAACGCTGGTCATTTGCATAGGTCGATCACGACCGAGACACTGTGGTTCGCCCGAACGCAGCTCGTCTCTCAAAGCACTTCGGAAAATTTGGTACATGATGTGCACAATCAAGTACTAAAGGACCAAAGGTGTTCAGACTTAAACCCAGCAAACTCCTCGCTTCCAAGCAACACTGGTCTTAAACAACTATAATAAGCATTGGTTTTGCCATAAAAACATTCGTCAATATTCGCAGCGGTTATCTTACCAAACAATTATCCAATAATTTACGACTAACAAAACGAAACATCTTAAAACAATTCAAATAACAAAAGCAAAAGCACCATGTTCGGAATATAAAGCGCGCCCGGAAAAAAAAAGCCATGCAACATAACGACGATAACAGTAATTAAAAAGCTGCGATGTATAACAAGTCCGAACTGTCGCTCAAACAGCCTCAGACGCCTCTGGGATTTTCTCCTCGGACCCCTTTTGAGATAACGCGGTCTCTGGCTCGCAGACTTTCTCGGTGATCAGAGCTTCTACTCCTGGAGTATTGACATTTGACCCCGTTGGATCCACGACGCCGACTCCCGCGCCCATGATCTCGATCATTCACTACCCACGATAGGAGGGCTAGAGTCAGCCGAAACCGGAGACAGCTTGAGATCTTCCCGGAGGTCGGTCGCGAGACGTTCAAACTCAGCATCGGCATCCGCGAGTTTCTCTTTCCATCCGGTCAAGGTTTTCTTCTCGTCGTCCAACGTGGGAGGATTCTCGCCCTAAAGGATCCCGATGAGCTGAAGGTTGCTCTCTACTTCAGCAAGGTCTATAATCTTCGTCCTAGCTCCACCTTTCAGTTCCTCGATCTTCGCCTCGGCTCGATTCACTCGCTCTTGGAACTTCTTAACAAGTTCTCGCCTCGCCGTCTTCCGAGCCTTCGCGACAGCCATTTCGCGCAGTTCGCGTTCCGCGGTTAGCAGACGCTTCACAAAAGCAAGCTCAGACTCTCTCTATACCTTCTGCTCGGAAAGACGTTCGACAAGACTGTCGGATTTGTCGCGCTTCAGCTTGAATTCGTCCCTCTCTGCCTCGAGCTTCTTCAGAGGAGCCTCGGCCTGATCCAGCTCGGCAGCATGATTGCTCTCCACCTCGTCGAGTTTGGCCTTAAGGGCGACGACATCCTGGTGCGTCTCGTTAATGCGACGTTTGTGATCTCGCACATCTTGTTCGTACCCCGCAATCACCTCGTTCGCAGTCTCGATATACTGAAAACAGTCCGGGTTAGCGACCAAACGACCCGGATAGGAAGCGAGCGTAAAGTTTAAAGTTTAACCAGGTACCTTTGTCCCCTTAAGTGCCATCCTGGCATACTTCTTTCTCTTGATAAGTGTATCATGCGGCGGGAAGTAATCACCTTGGCGAACAATCTTGGAGAAAAGCGTGGCCAAGGCTGCGGCTTCGTCAACAGACGCCTCGGCTGTGACAGGAGCAGCCTCGTCACGCCTCGCTTTCTTTTTAGAACCGTCTGCGCCAGCGAGCCCTTCTCGCTCGGAGATATTTCGCTTCGGCGGTTCCTTTCCGGCTTCGACCCTCTCTTCTCGCGTCAGGGTCTTTTCCTTCGCCTTATCTTTGTGTCGCAAGAGGGAAAATTTCTCAGGCCTCGGCGCTGATTGTAAACCAAGGAGGCTCGATGGTCGTTTCAGCAGTAGATTTCTGGCTCGGTCCTTTCGAGTCAGAACTCTCCTTACCTTTCTCCTCGGCCCTCATCATGGCAGCCAATACTTTTTTGTCCCGGAAGGTCAGTTTACCCGCCATTTTTAACCGCGAATCGACGTCTGGAGAATTGGAAACGGACGAATATACTTCAGCGCCGAGATAATAGGCTCGCGCGCGTTCCACTCTCTGAAGCGTGAAACTCCTCAACCAGTGCACTCTGCACTCGCGGAAAACTTTAATCACCTCGGATAAATCTTCGGGTACGCGGAGCACTGGCTGACGACTGTAAAAAAAAAAATGTGTCACCAAAACATCAATTAACCTCGGGAGCAAGAGCCTCGGTTGGCTACCAACTTTTCCCCAGTCCGTCCTCGTCTTCCCGATCCAATCTTCAGGAACCGAGGCATCATCGACAAGAACGTAAAAGTAACGAGATTTCAAGTCCTGGTCTTTGTTGGGAAAACTGTGAAGAATCCGTCTATTTTTCCTATTACTAACATAATAGGTCTCGGATTTCGGGTTCCGCCGGATTTCCAACAAATTAAGAAGATGCGCCAAAGAC
Organism: Alliaria petiolata; assembly: GCA_020283515.1. Taxonomy (NCBI): domain Eukaryota; kingdom Viridiplantae; phylum Streptophyta; class Magnoliopsida; order Brassicales; family Brassicaceae; genus Alliaria; species Alliaria petiolata. The sequence goes on along the minus strand of JAHZTW010000001.1, from coordinate 149,809,949 downwards.
AGCTCGACATCACACTCATAGCTCAGCACCACCAGGCCTACAGGGTGGCGAAGGCCTCGAGGGGTGAGCTGAGCCAAAGCCAACCCGTACGCTCGCAAATACTCCAGGATCAACCCCGGGATTGGGAACCACAACAAGCTCGCGTGGAGAAAACTCTCGTACACGGTAAAATAGCCCGGAGGAGGTCTGTCCGCACGGTCTGATGAAGAGGGCAACACGAACTCCACCGCTTCGCTAATGCCAAAACGGGTCCTTAACTCCGATAGACTATCCGCGGTAGAGAGCGCCGACCCCGGAGGATCCGCGACCTTTTTCTTTGTGCCCTTTTTCTTCGAGGGAGCTTTGTTTTGAAGGCTCATCAGAAGATTAAGTTTTCTCCTCGCTTCGGTGGGATCGAAATTCCAATCCTCCTCTTCGGGCTTTACGTGCAACGATTCGGCAACTCGAGATACTGAACGAATCACCTCGCCACCATTAACGTCATCGCCGGTTTCATCTCTCGCCTCGGCAGAGTCTCCAAATTCTTCTGAGCGAATTATCTTGCGACCCCAAAAGGATGGACAATTAATTGAGCCAAGTGAGTCTTCAAGGCCAGGCGCCTCGCCGACGTCTAGAGAGGCAACGGGTAACGCATCGGCTCGCGAAGAAATGGAGGATGCCCCGGGAAGGGATGACAGGGGAATAGTATGTCTCGCTAGGACTTCGAAGCATATCGGATAAAAAGAGATACGCCTCGGTACCCGCTTTGGCTTGGAAGAATAGGATGATGATCGATCGGGAATTCAAGGCGGACGGCGGCGGTACGGCAAAAATTGCGAAAACCCTAATCTACATACAAACATAAAACTAGAGAGAAGGGAGAGAAGAGAGAGAAAACTAACTTTTGAGTTTTTGGAGAGAATGAAGATAATGAAGAGCTAAGGAAGAGCCTCGGTTTTTATAGCCAATCTGACGAGACGTTTGCACTTCCCGAGGCAAAATTAACTCTCGAAGAGAACAACGGGCTTCTTTAGGCCCAAACTTGTCAAGACCGAGGCCCATTTCGGAAAACTTGGAGATACCGTGAAAAATCCTAAGTGTTTCCGAGTTTATGAAACAATGGTTGAACGTCGAGGCAAGAATGAGTGTCCTTCGTGGATCGAGGCAAATATCTCATAAGCAAACACCTCGGTCAATTAGACACAAGTGCTTCAGCTGGAAAAAGGCCTCGATCATTCGAACCGTGGGGTCGCAGCGAGCCGAAGTCAGACGCCTCGGCTAGACGAACCAAGCATGCCAAACCACTTCGAAAGATTGATCTCGCCTCTATAATCACCTCGTCATCCACACTACTGAGTCTAACGAGCTGGGGGGCTAACTGTTGGGGTCGGTTTTTACCTCGACGAGATCAATCAGAAAAGTGGCTAACTGTGGAAACTGCCCTTGACCACGCGAGGCCAAGCAAGACGCCTCGCGCACAGGTTGCGCACGAGGCCGAAGCAAACCGCCTCGCACAATTTGTGCACAAGGCCGAACGGAAATGCCCCGCATACGGTTTGTGCACGAAACAGAGCTAAGATGCCTCACACATAATGTGCATGAGATCGAACTAAAACGCTTCGCACCTTTTGCGCACAAAGCCGAACTAAGACGCCTCGAAGCATAGTTCGTACGTAGTTCGTGCGAGCCGAACATCCCAGTGCATGCACGAGGGCGAGCCGCGAACAGTTTGTGCGAGCCAGACACTTCGGTGTAAAATTTGTACGAAGAGCCAAAGAGGACCGAACCACACATAAATCGTTGCTTTGGTCAGAAGATCATAAACGAACCGAACCAATCCGGTTACGGTTGGTGTGAAGTATAACTGAAGCGTTTATGGGCTAAGCGAAGGCGAAGCCCAAAAACCGATCCCGAGTTCAAGGCTTTTTGATGGCGAGCCCAAGCCCACAAAGAGGTCTGAGGAGACATCTACCCTAGAGGAAGTCATGTGGGAAAGAGCGCCGTCAAGAGAAACAGAGATAGAGAAGAATCTACGAGAATATTCCCAAGATCTTCGGTTAGTCGGTTTAGAAAATTGTATAAATAGAATCGTTAATTCACTTCTAAAGGGATCGGCTTTTTACCTTAGCAAAAGTTCGAGCAAAATACTTGTAGAAAAGCTTATCAAAGCAGCACGAATAAACGAACCATCTTTGGATCTTTATTCTCTCGCGTTTAACTTAGAATCTTACGTCCTTTTTCATTTTTAAATTGACAAATTCTATTGTGTGAAATCCAGCATCCGCAATTTGGCGCTAGAAGGAGGGTATTAAGCATTCTCACACCCGCGAACCGAGAAAACAAGATTCGAAAAGATGTCCACCGGAGCTCAAGACGGAGATAACGCCAAGGCAAGACGAAGCGATGGGGGCGCAGGCGACGCAGTTCAGAACCTGCAGACGCAAACCGAGGCACTCGCGACTACCATGGCCGAGGTGAAGGAGATGTTGGCGGCGCTGGCGAAGAAGGCCGGAGACCAGGATAAAACCCTTGAGGCTCTAGCAGTGGAGAGTCGAGCCCAGAGCCAACACCTCGGAAGCATCCTACAGCCTACGAATCCGCGAAGCAGGATCAGAAGACACGGCGCTCAACTTTTCTACGCCAGCGACGAATGGTACCAGACCCAGAGGCTTCGCATCACAGCCTGCTCCCGGAGAACAGACACCAGCCGCTATGAGGCCAAACGTCACAGTCCCACCGCGTTTGATCCGAAGAGGAGGGACTCAGGAGCAAGAAGATCGACAACCCAGCGAAACCGTGGGCGAACCGACAGGGGGCGAAGGCAATCCGATTATGGCCGAGGGGATACCGACAAACACGACCCAACTCAACTCAAACAATGCTGCGGTAATGCAGGCCCGAGTGGAAGGAGATGTGGGCGACACGGAGCACGAACATGACTCGGGCGAGGAAGATGAAGATCTCGCGTGGAACGAAGACACTCGATACCCGGAAGAGGGTGAAAACATCAATCGGAGCCGCCTCACCCCACACAGAAAAGGGAGCCGAGGAGGAGATGCCCTAGGCGAGATCCGAGCCGACTTAGCCCGAGCGAAGGCCGATGTGCGAGCCATCCGATCCGAGGTACATAAGGTCACCAGCGCGGCGCCGGAGATAGACTTGATACTTGAGGAAGCCCAGAAGACTCCGTTTACCGTTCAGATCACCGAAGCGAGAGTATCCGATCCTGGAAAAATCCGACTCCCCACCTACGAAGGAACAACCGATCCGAAGGAGCATGTCCGGGCGTTCAACACCGCGATGGCGCGATCCAAATTCAAGGAGAATGAACGGGATGCCGGCTTCTGCCTCCTCTTCGTGGAAAGTCTGCGAGGGGCAGCTCTCGAATGGTTCTCAAGTTTGGAACGAAATTTCATCGACAACTTCAAAGGGCTAACCTTGGAATTCATGAAGCAGTATTCCATGTTCATGAGTCAAGGTGTTTCGGATGCTGACCTCTGGACCTTGTCCCAAGGACCATCCGAGCCACTTAGAGCATTCATGGGACGCTTCAAAGCAGTTATGTCCCAAGTGGAGGACGTGAGCGACAAGGGAGCTCTCGTCGCTTTGAGAAAATCTCTCTGGTATAAGTCGGAGTTCAGAAAGGAAATAAGCCGAAACAAGCCGCAAACAATCCATGACGCCATGCATCGCGCCTCGGACTTCATTCTGGAAGAGGAAGAATTCAAAACTTTAGAACAGCGTTACGGTTATGCGAAGACACCGAGCAAGAGTCAAGTCGTGACGCCGAGCCAGCCATCCCAAAAGAAGAGCTACCAGAGTAACTCGTACGTGCATCACGAGGGATCAAATTTCCGTGGAGCCCATAACTATCAAATCGGCGCCGGGCGAGGCAGAACCGCTTGGAACACTTGGACGAGAAACCCGAGCTCATATTACGAAAAGGCATACTGCGAGGTGCATAAGGCCTATGGACACCCGACATCGAAGTGCCGAAAAATCGGAGCTAAACTCACAGAAAAACTCATAGCCGGAGAGCTCGGCGATGCGATAACCTTGAAGGACCTCGAAGGAGAAGTGGCAGAAGAAACCGAGCGACGAGGCGAGCAAACCCCTGAAGGAAAAGGTCCCGAGCCAAGGAGGGATCCCGAAGAAAGAACACGCGCACCCCCGAAGCGCGGCAGGAAACGCGATAAGAAAACCGAGTCGGGAGCGCGACAAAGGATAAACATGATAATGGGCGGGTCACAGTATTTCTGAGACACTATCTCCGCGATCAAATCCTTCCAAAGGCGAGCCGACGCTAGCATCAACTGGTCCGCACCAACAAAAAATTCAGACGACGTTATCACCTTCGAAGAGCGGGAGACCACAGGCATCGACATGCCGCATAACGACCCTCTCGTTATCGAACTGGCGGTGAAAGATCATGACGTGGCAAGAGTCCTCATCGATACCGGGAGTTTCGTAGACGTTATTTTTCGAGATACCTTGGCCAAAATGGGGATCGATATGTCCGAAGTCAAGTTGACGCCGAGTCCTCTGACTGGTTTCGCTGGAGATACGATAATGACTCTAGGAACAATCAAATTGCCCGTCCGAGCCAGAGACGTGACCAAGATCGTAGACTTTTCGGTCACCGATAGCCCGTCAATCTACAACATAATCATGGGAACGCCGTGGATAAACTCCATGCGAGCTGTCGCCTCGACTTACCACTTGTGCCTCAAGTTCCCAAGCCCCAACGGGATAAAAACAATCTGGGGAAGCCAGAAGGAGTTCAAGAACAGTTCTTCATATTTCCTAATATTCTGTCTAGACCTGCAATTTGGATCACCTGAGAATTTCCCTAAACCTAGCGTTTCGTCTCCTGAACTTACATCGCTTTTAATTGCTTTCTGTTTTTACTTTTAATTATTTCTTCTTAGTTTAATTCGAAATTAGAAGTTTGCTGTGTGACTATCCATTCCTTGTGGATTCGATCCCTAAGTACTACAACATATCAAATTTTGGCGCCGTTGCCGGGGAAGGAGATTAGTTACCTACAGAGTTCTAATATTAGAATTTTGTCTAGGTTTTAATTTTTGTTTTTGGTTACTAATTTTAGTTTCTTATTCTTGTTTTCAGGTGCATGCTTAATCGCATTACCAAAAGCAACAAGGACAAGGAACTAATCACGCTCAACCAGGAGCTCGGTCGTCTCGAACGTAGGAACCGCAAGACCACACGAGTGTCGATCGACACCAATAGCATCGATCGACATCCTCCGCAGACAGAGATGGCTGATCTTATGGTTCTAATCCGAGACGCTGAAGGCAACTTGGTTGATGCAGAGGGGAACAGAAGGAACGCGCAAGGACGGAGACTCGATGAGAACGGGGCTATTGTCGCAGAACCAGAGGGTGTCGATCGACACAACCTTGGTGTCGATCGACACAACCTTGGTGTCGATCGACACCGAGCACATGCAGACGTTGGACGTGGAAGAACACTTGGTGAATACAACAGACCAGACCAGTTCTATGCTAATAGAGCTGCGATCCGTCCTCCTGCATTCCAGAGGAATGACTTCGAGCTGATGCCTGCTTATTACACATTGGTTTCTCAGCATCCTTTCCATGGTCTTCCTAATGAGCATCCCATGGACCACATTAAGAGGTTTGAAGACTTGGCATCAAGCATAAAGGCCAATGAAGTGTCCTATGATTACCTCTTCTGCAAGCTTTTCCCATACTCGCTTGCTGGAGATGCATCATACTGGCTGAAGCAATTAGATCTAGGATCCTTGACCACATGGGAAGACACAAAGAATGCATTCTTATGCAATTTCTTTGATGATGCAAGGTCTGAAGATTTAAGGATAAAGATCACTACGTTCTCCCAAGGACCTACTGAGGCATTCAAAGCTTCTTGGGTAAGGTTCAGAGCTTATGAGCGAGATTGTCCACACCATGGTTTCAGCGAGTCGCAGCTACTCGGAATCTTCTACCGAGGGATCGATTGGAGGTACCAGATGGCTTTAGACGCTGCGAGCAATGGCAACTTCAACACCAGATATCCAGAAGATGCGATGGTGCTTATAGAGAATTTGGCCTCTTGCAACAACACCAAGAACGCAGATTTAGAGAGAAGACAACACGCTGGTGCAAGTGGAGGAAGCCAAATTGCTGAGGTAAACAGGAAGCTGGACCTATTGGTGGGAAAGAAGCAAGTTCATTTCGTAGAAGTGAAGACTTTTGAGCATGAAGAAGAAGAGGTTAATTACATCACTGGAGCTGGTTTTCAAGGACAGAGATTCAGCAATCAGCAAGGCTATGGTTCTTCTTACCAGAAGCCATTCCAGAACAGCAACTTCCAAAGGACTTATGGTTCTTCTTCCTATCAGAAACCTCCTGCAGAAAATAAGATGGAATCCATGATAGAGCAAATTCTAGAAGGACAGCAGAAGATGATAGTGGATTTCAATGGAAAGATTGATTCACTATACCAAGATCTGAATGGAAAGATTGAGAGCTTGAGCTCTCACATGAAGAAGCTGGATGTTCATGTTGCTCAAACTGCAGGAGCTGTTAACAGACAAGAGGGATTCCTTCCTGGAAAGACGAACACGAATCCGAAACACCATGTGAATGCCATCACGATTCAGAGTGAAAGAAGCTTTCCACTAGTGCAGAAAATGGGTCTCAGTACTGAAGAATTCGAGGAGCTTGAAGATGTAGAAGATGCTGCGGAGCCAGTGTCGATCGACACTACTCTGTGTCGATCGAAACCCCATAAGATTCACGACAAATCGAGCAAACTCGATCGACGCTCGACACAGATGACACCCACTCAGCTCACATCAACAAAGATTGCAGAAGAAAAGGTCTACAAACCGAAGATACCTTATCCCATACCTCCTAGAAGGTCTAAAGGAAGGAGAGTAAGCCAGATGCAAAGAGATGATGAATAAGCTGATGGTTGAGCTACCCCTAGTTGATGTAGTCAAACATTCATCTGCATTAAGAAGATATGTCAAGAGAATGGTTATCAATGGCGTGAATCCTAGGAAGGAGCATTGCTTACCAGAGACATGAATGCAATTCTCTTGAACATAGTTCTAAGGAAGAAGAAGAAGATGAGAGTTTCTGAATAAGTCAGTGCTGTGATTCAGAAAAGGATTCCAGAGAAGTTACCCGATCCAGGGAACTTTGTGCTAGATTGCTCAATCTCAACAGGAAGGTTTCCTCGTTCTCTCTGTGATCTAGGCTCAAGTATCAACTTGATACCATACTCAGTTGCTGTTCGACTTGGAATGACTGATTTCAAGCCAACCAGAATCTCCCTTGTCCTAGCTGATCGATCAAAGAGAATCCCAGAAGGTGTTCTAGAAGATGTTCCATTGAAGATTGAAGGTTGCATGATTTCCACAGACTTTGTGGTTTTGAAATATGATGAAGAACCTACAAATCCTCTTATTTTGGGAAGATCATTCTTGGCTTCAGCTGGTGTCATTATTGATGTGAGGAAAGGGAAAATAGAGCTTGACTTGGGTGATGTTGTCATGAATTTTGACATGGACAAGTTAAGGGGACCTTCCACCATCGATGGTCAATCTTTTTCAGTAGAGATTTCCATGGATCACGATCCAATCAGGGAGCATTCAGACGATATTACTGCTAGGAATGTCAAGGAGCTGGATTCTAAAGAGCAAGTGAACAAGGTGGCTGTCCAAGAAGCATTGGCTGAGAATTATGAGGAAGCTATAGAGCTTGAGGATTGGAGTGGAAACAATCATCTCTTCAGGACTATGGGCGAAGATGAAGATATAATCAATGCCAAGTTCTATGGAAGCAAGGATTGCAGAGTTGAATTGCAGAAAAAATGCAGAGATTCGAGCTACTGGTTTAGTGTCGATCGACACCACTACTAGTGTCGATCGACACCCTTCGAAGATCACGACACAAGTTGCTTCTACTGCTGTAAATCCATCATCTTTGGTCCAACAGATGCCTCCACATCCTACAGCCCAGAAACCTCGAAGAAAGCAAAGGTATGCATTTCCTGGAATCAATTCCAAACCCCCTAATCCTCTCAATAAGAATACCAAATGTTCATAAGATACTTCACACTTATGCAAGCAACGAGATTCTCGTAGAAGGCTTGGTGTTTCTTTTGATGATTCTGCAGGAAAAAGAAGTGTCCCACCCGAACTCAAGTCCCACCCTGCTGTTGTTCCTCACTTCCTTGGTCGATCTCATGCATCTACTGCCTATACACCACCATGGATGAGGAGACATTCTCCTGGGAAGCATTCGATGCCACCCTCTGATCCACCAGACGTCTGAACCCCGACACAATCAAGCTAATGACTGAAAACGAGCACTGAGTGGGAGGCAACCCACTGTTAGGTACATTTTTCTTTTTATTTTGTTTTGGTTTTACTAAGTCCTAGTTTCAGTCAGTTGAAAAAGGATACGTTGGACTCGACACAGACCAGTGTCGATCGACACCCCTATAGTGTTGATCGACACCACGCGCAAAAGAAGGTAAGTCTTCTAACTCGTCTTTTATGTTGTTTCTAATCTTTCTTTTAGCCAACTTCGGGCTTGATAACACTGGGGAGAGTGTTGTTTAAGTCTGGGGGAGGTGATTACTAACTTTGTGTTTTGTTTTGTGAGTCAATTGAGTGAGTCAAAAACTTATTTTATTGAGTCAAAATCAGTGAAATTTTCAGTTTCAGAAGAACTAACCACATAAGATTGACACTTGAAGGACCATTGCCATAATAGTTGATTGGAGGTCTTACTAAGTAGAAAGCTGCAAGATCAATCTAACAGAGAGAGCTCAGATTCCTTTATAAGAACTAGATATGCATTGAACTTGATTCCTCTTTCAGCTTTGAACATGATAAGCAAATTGCAGTCTCTCCTTGATCTTCCCTTAAGAAAAGAAAAGAAACAAGAAGTCTGACCAAGGAATAGTGCAAAGATCCTCATGAGCCTGTCTCCTCACAAGGAACAATATTAGTGAGAGCTCATGAACCTGTCTCCTAACAAGGAACACAAGTAAGAGTAGCACTATTCCAAGACTTCAAAAAGAATGAGAAAAGTCAATGAAAAGATCTTAGAACACCCTGAAAATGGGCAGCAGTTGACTAAGGGAGGAGAAAATAGGAGATCTGTACAAAGAATGTCTTGTTCAGGCACTAAGGAAGGGAAAGAATCTGGAAAGTTCTTTGGTCATACCACTGTTAGAGTTCGAAATTTCATCTAAGGAAAGGATCTGGATTCAAACTGGGAGATTGCTAAGCTTGTGGTGAGTACACTGAACTTTCCTAAGGTTGGCTCTATGGTATGTGGATTCAATTGTGCTAACCAATGTGGCGTTCTGAAGGTTAGCTGGATGTTTCTGTTTTCAAACCTCGACTCTATACTTGGTTTCTGTTTTGCTTGAGGGCAAGCAAAAGCTAAGTCTGGGGGAGTTGATATATCATGGTTTTTACCCATTTTTGGACCATGATATAAGTGCTTTTATAGAGTCTTTTGATCTTTTTAGAGTCCTATTAGAGTCTTTATAGGTTCAGGTACAATTGGAACTAAAATGGAGATTTGGATATATTTTGGAGCTTAATGGAATGAAGTCACGAAGTGTTGAAGTCGGATTGAAGTTGCACGATGGGTGTCGATCGACACAACCTTGGTGTCGATCGACACCAGGTTTTCCTATTTCAAAGACGTGAAGTTTTCAGAAGTTTGCAGAAAAAGAAAACTCCAAAACTTTTCCTAATCTTCCAAGGAATTGAAGATGCGAACCTACGCCTATAAATAGAGGTTTTCAGCCATTGTTTAGGCAGAACACACACATTATTTAGAGAGAGATTTTTAGAGAGATTTTGGAGAGAAGAATTTGACTCCTTCAAATCAAATTTGGAACTCCTTTGATTCTATTGATTTCTTTTATGCTTTCTATTCAAATTATGATTTGTGTTTCATTAATCATGTCTGAGTAGTTTGCCTGTTAAGTTTAGGGTTTTTCAAAGGTGATTAATGAATTGTTAGGTCAAATTAAATTGTTAGGATAAAATCATTAGAGTTCTTCATCTGGATTTGTGTTTAATGCTTATTCTACCTTCATGACCTAGAATCTGATCTTAGGTTGATTAATAGATGCGAGAGTATTATTAATTGCCTGAACTAATGTTAGATGAGCAAAATACCTATTCGCAAAGAGATTTGGTTTAGGATTTTGTGAACAATTGAACCTGATATTAATGCTTGTCTGAATTGTTTGAATTTGCAAAGAGATTTGGAATTCTAGGGTTTAGACATAGATAATCTTCGCAGCGAGAGTTGGTTGATTTTACATTAG
>JAHZTW010000001.1:149767834-149799152 GCA_020283515.1 Alliaria petiolata | reverse complement strand
TTGGGCCTTTGTTTCAACAAATGGGCAATTGAGAAGTGAGACAATTACCTCATTAAAAACCTTGTCAAGAAAACCCATTGGGACAAAACTTGACAAGGGAAAAAGAGTATAATTGAAACACTTTTCCCATTTGTTGAAATCACTTAGCTTGAATCAAACCAAAGTGGTTTGATAAGCTTTACCTCCATATTCGCTGTCTTGGTCATCTTGGTTCCATATGCGATTAAGGATTTCACAAGTCTGCTGACAAGTTTGCTTTGTATTTTCAGAAGTCTGTTGTTGACTTGTTGTATCAGCTTCTTTGATCTTCTTGACTCTAGAACGAGTCATTGGTCCTTCTGGTGCAGCTACATCGTCTTCATCTACAAGCTGATCCTCAGCTACAAGCTTTGGTTCAAGCTCCACGTTTCTAGTGGTGTCCATGATCATATCATACTCTCCTTCTTGAAAAGGATTTGACCTCAAATCCAATACATCTGCAAGAGAATAGATCAAGTTAATACAAATGTAATCTGAAAGAGTTAGAGAGATACCTCTATTGCGATTTTTGCTTGGTTTGGGCTTGTATGTTGCATCTGGTGGCTCCTCTTTCATCAGTATGAAAGAACTGACGTCTTGGTGTTTATTCTGGTCCAGATCAGGTGGTTTAAATCGTTTGTCTTTCTCCCTCTTCTCTGTTTTTCTTGCGCTCTTCAAAGCAGTTTTAAAACCTGTAATTGACACTTTTGACAAAGACAAGCGCATTATATATGTGTGATCAAAGGGGCAAACGAATTTGAGATCAGAGATACTTACCTTAGTGTATAATGCATCAGGTGGTTTATCTTTGAACATCAAAGAAGCTCTGAACACTTTTCCATGCTCATTTGGTCCATAATCAATTTGATTAGTAAGCACTTGAATCATCCCCGCCTTTGAGTCTTTAACCTGTTTTTCATTTGCTTTCACAACAACTAGAGAAAACACATCAAATGTGCGATTACAATAATCAAACGAGTTCTGAAGAGGATCAAACAGGCTATACAAGGCAAGTTTAGAATGCTTTTTTATCAATTTCATTCACTTTGTCATAAATCAGAATGTGATTAGAACACCAAAAATCTTTAACAAGCAAAGTTTTATCAAAAAGAAAATTATCCTTTGTAAACTTAGAAAAGATTTGTTCAAAATTATGATCTTTGAAAGTTGGTTTGCAAGGTTCATTAAAATCACAGAAAACGTTTTGTTTCATTTTAGAAAAAGTTTTATTCATTACAAACTCTGCCTTAGTTCTAAACAGCTCAAATGTGTTGCTAAACAAAGAAACTCTGAAAGCAGGTTCAAATTTACGAGTTTTATCACATAGAAAACCTTTTGGCTTAAAGAACTTTTCATGTGTAACAATTTCGAAAGTTGGAATCATTTTGTCAAAAACAGAAGTTGGAACACGAAATTCTTTCACAGTTTCCAAACCAAAACGTTTTTCATCTTGAGCAGAAATCATCATAAACAAATTAGGCTCAGTCCTAACCAAATCAAATTCCTTACATTCCTTTCTTGTGTGATCTTTAGGAAATGGCTAAGGGACTGGTTCTGACACAAGGTTCATTGGCTGCTCCAAATCAGCAATCAATGGTAAGCTCTTTTCTGCATTTTCTGATGATTCTTCTTCTGCATCATGAGCAAACACATTAGTTTTATTTAAAAACGAGTCTAGACACTTACCTTGCACACTGATGCTTAAATGAGATTGTATGGCTGCTTCTGTCTTTGTTTTCTCAAGCATCACTGGATGTATTGTGTCTGCAGCTTGTTTCAGGTCCATTGCACGTTTTTCTGCAAGTGGCTCTTCTCCTTTGGACGTGATCTCCTCAGCAACACCTGTTTCAGCTCTCTTTGACGTAGACAAGTGCATCAAACTAGTAATAGATAAATCATGTACACCAATATTTGCAGAAGAACTTATCTGAGCCTTGTTTTGAACAAGGGTTTGTTCTGGTTTTGCTGCTGGTTTGCACAATGCTCCTTGGCTGAGATCTTTCTTCTTCTGACTCTTCATCACATCCCTAAAGGCTTCTGTCACTTCCTTTTTAATTTCAGCATAACTGAAGTGGATGCTCAACTTATCCTGGAGTTGCTTAGCTTGCTTTGCACTTTTCTGTTTTTCATGGCTGTAGGATTCATATTTTATTTCTTCTCTAGCCGATTTGCTTCTCCAATTAGGCTTCTCTTGCAGCCTTTTGTGTGGTGACTCTTTTGTCGCAGAATTGGTTTATTTGTGGAGACCTCTCTTGATTGCCTTCTAAGTTGTGCTTGCCTCAGCTCTTTAACCTCCTTTCTAAAGGTTTTCATCTTTGTATCCATCATCTGTTCCATCTGAGCAGTGACTTGAGCAGTGATTGCCTCAATCAATAACTTATTATTGGCAGTGTTACTTGCTTCTTCATGTTCAGACACAATCCTGAAACACAAAGGAACAACAAACACCAGTAAAAAGCCCTAAAGAAATCGATTATATTTTCTGTTTCCTACGCATAATCGAAAAAAATACTTCTGTAGTTTCTGAACAGATTTGATGATCGAGTAATAAGATGAAGAGTCACTTGCTTGGTTTCGACAGAAAACAGATCTACACAACTTAGAGTCTAAATCGCCTAGATCTAAACAACTAAGAAGATGAACAGACACACAGGTGATAGGATTCGTTTCTAACAGATCTACACACAGGATTAAGAGATTTATTGAATAGATGGTAGAAAGAAAACTCAACTTCAGAGTGTGCTCTGATACCACTTAATGAGATTCTCCCAGAATCGGCACTCTTTGGTTAAGAATGGATGAACGGTTTTGGCTGAGAAGCCGTGATGATGGTATAAAAGTTGAATGGTCAATGGATATCACAGAAGCTTGCAGAATACCTTCAAGATATCGACTCAAATTCCTTTGGATATACGCACCAAAAGAGTTTAAGGGTTTTGCTGGATATGCACACCAACAAGATGATCTTCTTTAGAAAAGGGTTTTTGATTAAAAAGAAAGATGATTTGCAGAAAGAGTTTACAATGGTTTATAAAGGAAAAAGCGACAAGTTCTCATGCAAGTAACCTAGGAAATAACAATAAAAATGACCCTTGAGTTTCTTGGCTTCTATTTGGAAGAAAATGACTTGCTGGGCTTGCCTTTGGGTCTTTGTTTCAACAAATGGGCAATTGAGAAGTGAGACACTTACCTCACTAAAAACCTTGTCAAGAAAACCCATTGGGACAAAACTTGACAAGGGAAAAAGAGTATAATTGAAACACTTTTCCCATTTGTTGAAATCACTTAGCTTGAATCAAACCAAAGTGGTTTGATAAGCTTTACCTCCATATTCGCTGTCTTGGTCATCTTGGTTCCATATGCGATTAAGGATTTCACAAGTCTGCTGACAAGTTTGCTTTGTATTTTCAGAAGTCTGTTGTTGACTTGTTGTATCAGCTTCTTTGTTCTTCTTGACTCTAGAACGAGTCATTGGTCCTTCTGGTGCAGCTACATCATCTTCATCTACAAGCTGATCCTCAGCTACAAGCTCTGGTTCAAGCTCCACGTTTCTAGTGCTGTCCATGATCATATCACAAGGTCAAAAAATTTCTCTAAATATAAAAATATAAAAAAATTCATAGAAATAAAAAACATCTTACAAAACTACTTTACCATCTTTCATATCCTGAAATCTTTTGACCACAGTCTCATTTGTAATTGTCTCGAATATATCTTTCTCGACATAACAAACTAAACAGTCATTCAAAAACTGATCTCCAATCCGATTGCATCGATCCGTCTTCACGATCTTCATTGCAGAAAACACCTCTCAACAGTTGCAGTAGCAACATGCAAAATCAAAACCAACTTCAAAATTTTGTAGACGAAAGGATATGACATATGTTTTCGTGTTTCTACCAGCGTACGTGCAAGTTCCCCAAGATACTTCAAGTGAGTAAATATTTCATCATTTCGAACATTGTGAATGTAGATATCTAACTGTTGCTCAAAACATATGCATTCTCCAGGACTAAATTCGTATGAATAGAACGTTGATAACTTCATCAACTTCGAGTGATCAAACTGAGAGAACGAATCAATGGGAGATAAAGAAGCAGCACAACTAAGCAATTCAGTGTTCACCTCATTGAAGCGATCGTTAAACTCTTGAAGCTGCAAATCCAAAACAGCATTCAAGCAATTAACCTTGTAATGATGCATATTTGTAACTCCTGATTTTTTTTCTTGGTTTCCTTGAGTCAATGAAATCTTCCTTCATGTCAAGCTTTTCAATCTCATGTTTCTCGCAGAAAGAAGAAACTTTAACCATGAGAGAATCCCATCCATCATCCCTAAACTTCTGCAGTTGTCTCTTAGTTGATTTTACCAATGACATAGCATTCAAGATTTCTTAATCTCTTTTTTTGTAGAGCCATGGACAAACAATCAGTGAGTCCTAAAAGGTGTAGCATCAACTGCAAATAAAACACAAAAAATCAAAGCTATGGAAGTATATGAGAAGACCATGTGCTTGAGGTCTTTTTAAATCTTCTACCCCTTCATTCTCCACATACTTAAGTACTGTGACAATAGAAGAAAACATCTCAACCAAACGCAACAGAGTTTTATAGTGAGATACCTAACGAGTGTTTCCTGGTCTTTGAAGAGAAACCTCTTGATTTAATTCTTTTCCAGTACTGATTTCACCATCATCAACTCCCTTTTCAATAGTTTCTCTATGACTCTCTTGAAGCATCACTACAAGAAAACATCACGTTTTCCTACCAAACTTTCTACAAAAAGATTGGTAGGAAATATTTATCACCAATTTCCTACGAAATTATGACGAAAAATATCGTTGGTAAAAAATTGGTAGGAAATTTCCTACGAATATAAATCGTCAGATTATAGTCAGTTATTTTCTACCTATTTTCTTCGAAACTAGTACTCGTAGGAAATCTGGTAGGAAAATGGTAAGAAGACGGTTGACAAGTTTTGACTGTATCAGTGGTAGATAAATCATCAGAAAAGTCCTACCAGTTTTTTACGAACATATGTCTGTTGGTTAGTCGTAAGATTTTCGTAAGAACTTAATCTAAATATAATATTTATAAAATTATAAACTCTAAATTTAATATATTTATGAAATCAAAACTCAATTGAACTAAAATCAAAATCAAAAACCAAAATAAAAAAATACTAAACCAAAAACCAAAATCAAATCCCCATTGAAAAATCAAAATAAAAAACCAAAATAAAAAAATACTAAACCAAAAACCAAAATCAAATCCCCATTGAAAAATCAAAATAAAAACAATCTTTCTTTTACCCACTCACTCTCGCCGACAAAAATACTTAGACAAAAAAAAAATCTCTCTTCCTCTCTTTGTTTCTTCCTCTATCCATGAAGAACGATGCCTCATGGCCAAAACTCTCTCCTCTCTTCCTGTCTTCCTCTCTTTCGAATTCCTTTGCATGGTTATTTTTCTCGTTTGTTTGGATTGGATTTAGGGTTTTGATTTGGGGTTTTGATTTGGATTTTCGGGTTAGGGTTTTGATTTGGGATTTTGGTTTGGATTTTATTTTGGATTTGGGGTTTCATTTGGATTTTACGTTTGTCTGTGTGTAATCTCTTAAATCTTAATCCTCCATAGCCCATCTTATACTTTTTCGTTCCTCTGCAAGGACCAGTGATGATGCTGAACAAAGGCGGTGGTTACGGTGGTGGTATGCCCGGATCCGGTGGAGGAATCAGACAGACGACCGCCGCAGCCACCGCTGCCTTTCTGAAGCAAAAGGCGTTGTTACAGAGAGTTGACACTGACATCACATCTGTCGTCGATAACTTCACGCAAATCGTCAATATCGCGAGGGTAAGTGATTTTTTTTTTTCGATTTTAGACTTCTGGATTTACCAGATTCCAGTCTCTGGAGTATAGATTCGATTGAAGATTTTTGGCTGTCTGTGATTTTTGGCTTGGTAAATTTTATATTTGTTACTCTATAAGTCGGAGCTTCCGTCTCTGTTTGTGATAGTTTTTGAATCGACTGGGGGTTTGGATTTGAGAAGATGCGATTTGGGTAATGTGTGTTTCTTTTTTGTTAAAAAGTTGATTTGTTTGATGCGTGGTAATGAGGTTCATCATTGACGGTCAAGATTTATTACAGTCTAGGTAAATACAAAGAGATGATGGAGGCGTATAGGGAGATGCTAACATATATCAAGTCAGCAGTGACCCGAAGACCAAACCATCTGTTGTCAATACTAATCTTTCTTTGGTAGATTCACTTGATTGTGCTTTACTGTTTGTCCTAAGATACTTCAGACAATGCTTAAGGGTTTTGGTGCTTATCTAGCGACATGTTTTCTTCTTTTTAACATTCTTCACCGCAGCTATTGCAGATGTAGAAGATTCTGAAGAGACCAAACCATCTGTTGTGAATACTCAGCTCATTCCCATGTCCTTTGAGGTGCGTGTTAGTGTTACATTCCTTTAAAGGAGACTGTGACCTTGATGACCCAACTTGAACATCATTTATAAGAATTCTAATCATTAATGCTTGTATTCCTCTCTATATGGAACTTCAGGTTTGGCTATTCTGTTACATTCTTCCACTTTTTCTGTCCGAAGAGTGTTTTTGTTCATTTTATCTTTAAGATATTTTGGTGTCTTTTACATATAAAGTTTTTGTGTGTTTGTTTGTTCCAGTCATGACAGGATCGTCACCAGAAGGTACGCAGTTTGATACGCGTCAGTTTGACCAGAGGCTTAATGAAGTGTAAGTCTTGAGAACTCTACTTTTTAAATACTTGTCTACTCTCTTGTGATTTCTTTGCTGTATTTGGCTAAATGTATTTGCTATTTGGTTGCTACAGTCTCGAGGGACATGATGAGTTCTTCACCTCGTATGACGAGGTCCATGAAGGTGAAATCAAGATCATTACAAGTACAATATATTTGACTGAGTTGCATTTTCTTCTGAAATTATTAGGAGGTTCCCATCATTAATGGACGTAGCTTTGGGTTCGGTACATTAGTCGAGAGCCAATACACCATTTCTTCCTACAAGTCTAGGAATGCAGCTGCTGAAGATCAGTTACAAGAAGAGATTGAGACATTGAAGAAGGATCAAAGGGAATAAAGATGCCCAAATCCAATCTCAGAACACTCAGATTCAATACATCATGCAATGCAACAAGCTAATCCTTGAGAAGTTCCCAGGTGTATGCCCTCCTCCATTTCCTTCAACTACCTTAGATGATGATTCTAAAACTCAACCTTAGATGAAATTCCATCAATGTAACTGGAATTTCTGTTTTTTTTTGTTTTTTGGAATTGTTATCACGGTTTTGTCTTATTTTGGATTTTTTGTATTGTGTTGTTATCAACAATGTAGATGTATATATAAAATTATGGCTTTTGTATTGATTTTTAATTTAGGTTTATTTATAAAATTTCGATTTGACAATTAATTTTAATTAATAATTACAAAATCAATTTACTTTTAATTACAATTTGAGGATAATGGTTTGCAAATTTTCGTAGGAAATTTGTAGAAAATAGTTGGTAGGAAAAATGTAGTAAAATGTTTGAAGAAAACTAGAAAGAAAATCGTGGCATTACTATTGGAAAGTAAATGGTAGGAAATCTGTTTCCTACCGATATGGTGGTAACAAACTGGTCATAATATTTCTACTAATCTACTACCAATATTTTTGACGAATTTTTCTACGGCAAATTTCGTAGAAAAGTTTCTACCATATTTCTACCATTGCAGATTTTTTACGGCAGATATCCTACCACATATTTTTATAGGAAATTCGTAGAAAATGACTGTTTTCTACCAATTTTTTTCCAAATTACATGTAGGAAATTGTATTGTTTTCTTGTAGTGCATGTCTTTCCTCTTACACGAAGCTCCCACCACATTCAGTAATAAAGAAATCATATAAAAAAAATCTCCAACAGCAAAGTGTTTTTTGGCAACTGCCACAACTATCAATTTAAGTTGATGAGCAAAACAGTGGATATAATATGCAGATGTGTTTTCCTTAGAGATTAATGCTCTCAGCCCATTAAATTCTCCTTTCATATTACTCGCCCTATCATAGTCTTGCCCTATCAGCTTTTTCATGCTTAATCCAAGCTTAGCAAATAAAGAATCAATAGCAGATTTCAAAGTAGCTGAAGATGTCTCGCTCACATGCATAACACTTATGAATCGTTCTTTGACTATCCCACTCTTATCGACAAATCTAAACACTACTGCCATCTGCTCTTTATCAGAAATATCTGCTGATTCATCTACCAACAAACCAAAAACATCATGATCAATATCTTCAATAATATGTTTGACTAGCTCTTCTCCAAAACAATGCACAATATCTTTCTGAATCTTTGAAGACACCATCTGATTATTTTCGGGAGCATTTTTTAAAACAATCTTACTCACAATTTCATTTTGTTTAGTAGTGTATTTCAATAGCTCCACAAAATTTCCTCTATTAGTAGATGTTTCTCCTTCATCATGACCACGAAAAGGTAATCCTTGTCACAGTAAGTATCTAGAAGCATCAATTGAAGCATTAAGCCGAATTCGATACTCATTTTTCATAATATCATCTTGTCTATGCAAAGCATGCCCAATAGACTGACCTTGTTTCATCAAATTTTCACACTTCATAGCTGCAGTGTTATGAAAGCTATTACCAGCTCCCACATGTTCTGAAAATTACTTTCTAAACCTATTCCAGCTAGAAAATTCTTCAGTGATAAATGCGTCACTTTTTACGCTTTTCCCAGCAGTATCTCTAAACAAGTAACAGAACATGCAAAAAGCTTTTTCTTTCTTCACAATATACTCTAACCAATCAGAATACTGATCAAACCACCCTGGATTAAATCGTCTCATTGTGTTCCCTATCATTTTTTGTTCATAAATATGACCACGATGTTAGCAAGGACCTCTAATCAAGTATTTGCGAATTACCTCATCTCTTTGATTAGGATGATAATCTGCTATTTTTTCCGGTCTGTAGGATCCCATGGTAAATCATCTAAATCACTAGATGACTCTGGAGTTTTTCTATTCAAACAATTTCCATTACTCTTTCACCTGAAATAAAAACAATAAAACTATTAATTATTTTAATACAATTTAACAATTATGAAATAAAATAAATAATGATCGTGAATTACTTGAGTAAACTTTGAAGTTTGAACCTTGAAAGGAGACGCAGTAATGAAAGAGACCGCTTGAGAAGTTAAAAAAGAGAAAACTATGATTAGTAATTTAGGTTAGATTTGTGAAATTATTTGTAATTAAAAAAAAATTGGGCTTAAATGGGCAACGTTTTGTAACAAATAGGCTAAATGTATAAAGACTTTGATATCTTAAACCTAGGAAAAAAATATTGGTGCAATATCTTTTTAATATATTAAATTAATATAATTTTTGTTTTTTATGAATTTTGGGTGGGTCAGCTGATCCAACATTCTTTAATGTGGGACCGCCACTGGGCTTATATCAACCAGGTTACCGTGATGGAGTAATATTGCACTTGAAAATGATGTGCTTTGGGGAAAATTACGACCCTGAAACATCTCGATATGTAGAAACTCTACCCATTGATGGTTCTATTCCACCAAATAATTTCACCATCTGATCTTCATCAAACTCGGACACATTACCAGGAACTGTCATTACCTATGAAGCCGCCTACGCTCTCTTCTCATGACAGGGAAATTCCCTGACGCGTCTAACAGATTCGTGTACGACCTCAAAATAATCTTCGCTGCCTCCAATGGCCAAAAGAATCCACAAAATCAATACTGCTTTAATAAATCTGCATCATAAAAAACCCACAAATGCAGTAAGAATAATTTCCACGAACAAACTCAACAAGATCTAAGCACTTAGATATCAAAAAATTAAAAGAATAAAAAAATGATTATTTTCAGTTATTTGAATACCCATCAAGCCAAATCCAGAGCTTGAGTAATACCCAAATATTAAAAAACCTGGCCGAAATCAACAAAATTTACTAATCCTCTTCTCCTCCCAAAACTCCAACAATCTCATATGAGAAATGGTGGTGAAATTCAAAACGAAATTCGCCAAATCTCTTAGAATTGATCCAATTTGAAGCTCGAAACTATGATTGAAGCAAAAATTAGTGTAACGCTTACCATTAAGTCGATGGTGAATGACCGAATTGAAGCTAAATGGTGATGGCTAGGTTTGACGAAGACAGTGAGGCTCGATGGATGGTGACGCGGACGGCGAGGCTCACAGATTGAGATGGACGGCGAGGCTCGACGGATTGAGGCAAATGGCGAGGCTCGACGGATGGCTCAATAGTGTTTGGTGAGGCTCGTGAGAGATGGCAACAAAATTCCATGATGTTTGGCGAGGCTCGACGGATTGAGGCAAATGGCGAGGCTCGACGGATGGCTCAATAGTGTTTGGTGAGGCTCGTGAGAGATGGCAACGAAATTCCATGATGTTTGGCGAGGCAAGTCTCTTTCTTTTTGTTGTCACGGTCAGTTTGGTAATTTTATATTTCATTAAATGGTAAATATGAAAATGTCAAGCGTTATATTGTATTTCTAAAAATTGACCTCTGGGGTGTGTTAGTTTTGAAATTACCCCTTTAAAAAAACAATCGAAGCGTCGTTTCAATTATTTTAACTTCAAATATAATATTAGACAAATTTGAGCTAAAACGTGATTTTGTGTTGCATTTTTTATTAAAAACGTGATTTTGTGTTTGTCCGCCAAAAATAAAATCATGCTTTCTCGCCATAAACGTAGAAACATGTTTTTCCGTCGAAAACACAAAATTGCATCTTTTTTTTTCTTTCGCCTTTTCACATCGAAAACGTGATTCCATGTTTTCCCGCCAAAAAATGATTATGTGTTTTTCACGCCAAAAAAATGATCCTGTATTTTTGACAAAATGATTTCATGTTTTTCAAAACAAATTTCCTCTAAAATCTTAAATGTTTTTTTCCTGGGCTACCTTATCGGTACTAAAGTATTTTCAAGGTTTTTTAAACCATGACTTTTTATAAAAGGGTTTTCTTAGGGTTTGTGTTGGATAAGATAATTTTACCCATCACAACGAAATACCTCTAAAGGTTTAAGCTTTCACGATTAATACGTAGAGCATGTTCATTTGTTCATTTAGATGGTTGAATTGATGTTCATTTAATGCCAAAAATGACCAATATCCAGATGAACCACATGAAGTGCGAGCTACGGGTTTTTTCTCTTGTTGGTCTTTTGATTTGTCTATATCTTCAGGTTCAATATAGCTTGGGTCGAACTGGTAACCTTTGGGCATATGAAGCATTAGGTGTTACTCCTGACATAATGACGGTAGCCAAGCCCTTAGCCGGTGGTTTACCTATTGGAGTGGTGCTGGTGATGGAAAGAGTTGTCGAGACAATAAAATACGGAGATCATGGAAGCACATTTGCAGGGGAACCCTCCGGTGTGCAGTGCAGCCATTGCTGTTCTTGATAAAGTATCAAAAACCTTTTTCTTGTCCAGTGTGGGGAGAAAATAAATGTCGATACTTTAAGGATATGTTGGTGAAGAAATTAGGAGGAAACTCGCACGTGAAGGAAGTGAAAGGAGAATGGATCATCGTAGGAGTGGGGCTCGATGTCCTTGCAAATCCATTGGTCGATGATTTTCATGATTCAGGTCTTCTGATCTTAACGGCCGGAAAAAGGAATGTCGTAAGGATTATTCCACCGTTGTTTATATTCAACGAGGAAATCAAACGTGCGGTTGAGATTGTTGATGCGTAGGATTTAGATCTTCAGTTTTCCAAGTTTTAAATTTATAAACTCTAAATGCCTGCAAGTGCACATATGTGCATTGTAGTACTTAAGGTATCGATCCACAGGGAGTGTACGTCTAACTGAAAAATCAATGACAATTAGAAAACGTTTATAAGACAAAGAGGGGGTTTGGAGAAGTGTGTTTCAAGGTCGGTGTCATGAGGGAAAGTAAATAAATGACAAGTAATCAAAATGGTGTGTTCTTCGGGTAATCGTTGGAGTTCATGATCGGATCTAACATGCAACATATTACGTTTTAAAATGACTTAGTCGACTAGGTTCTTTAAGCTGAAAGGGTCGACTATGATTACCCCACTTCCGCGGATCTAATCGCACATGTTTGCTTCGAACCACAGATATGAGTTATCATCCCACGTTGCAAATCAAACGCGCAAACATATCGTTCACCTATTTGTAAACACTCACGGTGCGGTCCATCGATATATGTTAGACCATCGGCATTGGTGAGAGACTCTCTTTGGTCTCTCATCATGTTTAATATTAATATTTTAGCTGTAATTTTATTTTGTAATTAATTTATAAGCTATTAAAAAAATTGAGCCACTCATGTAAAGACAAGTGTGTAATGAGTCTCTCAAAGTTCTTAAAGAGTCTCTCATTTGAGAGACTCATCTCACCTTCTCTCTTCTGTTTTTATTATTTTATTAGCTTTTATTCATGAGAGACTCCTTGAGAGACTGCCAATGCAGATGCTCTTAGTATCCTTCGGTGCGATCCGTTCGTTAACCTCTAGGTCCAGACAACAACACACGTTAATGTGTCTATCAATCCTAGAATAAGTCGCTAATTGATCAGAGAAGCAAACATGCAACAAGAAGGGGAAATAAACGAAGATACCTAATAGAAACTTTATCTCTATCAACCTAGCGAAAATGATCCATGATTAAACACGTTTGAAAACCCTTGAACACAATAAACGAATCTACTCTAACATGATTGGGCGAGCAGAAACAAGATGAATGAATGCATGCTTGAATTAAACAAGAAAAGTTGGAGGGTTCGAGAGAAAATCTCTCTTCCCCTCTGAGAGGAAGAACAAAACGTGAAAAGTCTTATGCGGCTAGGTATTTTTGTGTTTCAAAGAGGCTATCCAAAGTTAACAAAAACAATGAGTAGAGATGAGTATTTATAGGTCTTCTTAGGGGTCACTTAGGGTTCCACTGAGTTTGACGGCCATCAGGCTTGATTTGGGCTTGACAACGGGCTCGGGAATCGTCACTTGTTGTGGCCGCACGATCGTGGGCCGTGGCCCGGCCAATGCAAGTCTGAACTTGCCTGACGCGGCCAGCCTTATTATGAGGATGTGTCTGACGGGCCTTCTTGTATTCCTTGTAACTTGATATCTAACCAGGGGATTGAATTCAAACTACTTTGGCGTGAAAGGTAGTATATCAGGCTATCTTGTCACCAAAACTCAGTCTGATCCTGTGGTGGGAAGGTCTTCGTTTGATGCTAAACTTCTGTCATTTTGCTCATGATCCAAAAATGCTCCTTTTGTTCCGTTTTGCATCTTTTTTGCTAAGTTTACCTGAAAAGAGTCTTGAACATATAAATACTCGAAAACTACTATTTATGCATGTAAACCTTAATGAAATTCTTATCAAAGCATTCACTTATGATGGTAAAAATGGGAAAAATATGCATGCGATCAATTGTGTCCCACAATTTAACTGCACTTGATTGAAGAATTGAGGTTTAGCATGACTGCGAAATTAGCACCAAAAAATGTTTGTCGACTTTTGGTGAGTTTTTTTTAAAGATCTTTACTTTTCTTAATTAAGCTCAAGTCTACCAGTAATTTTGCAACTATAAATGAAAACTTATAGGTAAATGTTGATACGCAAGCAAAATGTTCAAAATCTGATAACAAGTGGTGACATCTCTAACATTTTGAAAGGGTAAAATTAATTGGTATGCATGCGTGTGCGTGGTGGAAGAAATGGAGGTCCATCAAGTTCTTTGAAAAATGCTTGATGTTAAACCCACTTAGATTGTTTGTTTTCATGGTATTGATTTGGATGACTACCTCTCATTTGGTGTTCATCTGGATGAACCTGAGAATTGATGTTCGTTTAATGCCAAAAAGAACCATCTTGATTCTACCTCTTATTTGGCAATCATAACGATCAATAAACATCCAGATCATTTGAATGAGTTTTAATGTTTAAGAATTGCTAAATCTGCGAATTGATGTTCATCTGGATGAACCTAACAATTGATGTTTGTTTAATGCCAAAAATGACCAACATTGAGATGAACCATCTTGACTTAGAGAGACGATGGGGAAAAAAGGATAAGCATGAGATACTAAGAACGAAGATGAAGATTATATAAACGGAAGAAAATGCACGGTTTGATGTGGATGTCAACCAGGAGAGAAATGCTAATCAAACTGAGGTGGAAAATGTTAGATTATGAATGATTCTTCCATACTTCATAGAATCTCTTCGCAGTCGTAAAGAGTTTCCAAAAGATGGTCAGGTTTAATTGAAAAATTTTATGCTTGTGGTATTAGTGTTCGTTACATTGGAAATGTAGGTAAGTTTAGACACCTGTCATTATCATTTTATTAATTATCTTGGGTGACGAATTTTCCTTATATGTGGAATCTTTATTTGAAAACATCGAGATGAACCATATGAAAGAGTTTTAATGTTTGTGAATTGATGAACTTGAGAATTGATGTTCGTTTAATTCCAAAAACGACCAACATCTAGATGAACCATCTTGACTTAGAGAGATGATGAGTTTAACATCAAGCATTCCTAAAACATATTTTCATAGTATTGATTTGGATGAACCATCTTGATTATACCTCTTATTGATTTGGATGAACCATCTTGATTCTACCTTTTATATGGCAATCATAACGGCCAGCATCTATATGAATCATTTGAATGAGTTTTAATGTTTGTGAATTGATGAACCTGAGAATTGATGTTAATCTGGATGAACTTGAGAAATGATGTTCATTTAATGGCAAAAATGATCAACATCTAGATGAACCATCTTGACTTAGAGAGATGATGCTGAAAAAGGGATAAGCGTGAGATACTAAAAACAAAGACAGACCCGGCCCACATCATAAGCTAGTGAAGCCACCGATTAGGGTATCTAATGAGAAACATTTCTAGTTAATTTTTGTTATTAAGCCTTTTATCATGTAAACAAAATTTATATATTTTTAATAGTAATATTTGAAAGGTTTTATTGAAATGTTTGTGAGATTTTGTTTCAATAAACATGGTCGAAAAACTTGACAAGAAGAGTTTAATAAATAGCTTTGCATACAAAAATGTAACGAGAGCCATATTTCAATAATAAAATATTATTTCACTAATTTTTTTTCTTTTCTTACATACGGTTTATGAAATTGGGTTGTTATATAAAATTTTAATGTGATTTTTTATATTATTATTATTTGTGATTTTGGATCGTACACAAAAACGCATATTTTTTAAAGTTGCATAAGATATCACAAAACGTTGAACCGGCATTGAACGAAGATGAAGATTATATAAACAAAAGAAGATGCACAGTTTTATTATTTGCTTATAGATCCAAGATAATGTGTATTCTTCAATTTGGACCATGAGTTATTATTATATGCCTTAACAACCACCGAATGTCTGACTAAAGGTTGATAATTACAATTAACTACTATTTATTTAGTTTTGAAAATCAGTTAAAAAACATGTGGTGGGTTACAAACATTAAATTCATCCATAGAAGCTTTAAGTTCATGGGAGCAAAAACTAAATGAAATGTACAAATGATTATAATCATTAAAGATTCACACTACATCTGAAGAAATACGAAAAAAGCAACAAAGAGTTTTCGTCTTTTGCAATCTCGCATATCATGCACACTCAAAATACAAAGACAGACAAGTTGGCACGAAGTGCTCGAGACTATCTTTTTTGGTTTAGATTATGTACATTCAGTTCCACGAGTTTGGATTTGTGAGTCGTTTTAAGAACTGAAGCTGTTGACAAAAAAAACAAAAATCATTAAAGTTTCACATCGATTTATTTTCCATCCATATAATCAACCATTAAAATGGCTTATCACCTTTAATTATTTTTTTTACTATACAAATTAATAGAACGAAAAATAAATATATAAATTCATAGAATTAAAAATAATGCAAAAGAAAGAGAAATTTCAAAAAAAAAACATAAAAGAAGAAGAAAAAGAAGAACAACAGAGAAGAAGGGAGAAGAATAAGAGAGAAGAATGGAGAAGAAGAACTGACAAAAAGGATAAGATGGAGAAGAAGAAGAAGAACGGAAGAAAAACGAAGAATAAGAAGGAAAAAAATGGGGGAAGAATGAAGAAGAAGCAGAAGAAGAATGGATATTAACAAAAGAAAAATGGAGAAGAAGAAAAAGAACAACAAGAACAACAACAAGAATGAAAGATGAAGATTTTAATTTGTATTTTCTTTCTTGACTTTTTTTGGATATGTTGATCAAAATGAATTTATAAATACAAGAGATTAGCAATTTCTAACATTGATTGATAACAAATTTAAGTCTTGAAAATCGGCAATATTCACAGCGCAATGTAGTAGAAGATTATTACGAAAAACCCCCTACCACTACAAGAATCTATCGAATTAGCTACCGATTATTCTGTAGCTACCTTAGACAATCTGTTGCTAAAATTAGACAGGCTACGGATGGCGACGTATGAATTCTGTTGCCTCATCTTCGACGCTATTCTAGATTCGTAGCAAATTTGTAGCCGACTTGCGACGAATTAGCGAGAGTAATGACTGTAGCCAATAGCAATGATATAGCTACGGGTTATTCCGTGGCTCTTTAGTGACGGCTTTAGCGAAAGATTTTGTGTGGCTATGTGGCCACAGACTTTATCGACAATCTTTTCGTAGCAAGTTGTGACTAATGTAGCCACAAATTTGGTTACAAGTTATGTGTGGCTAAATGTTGGATTTAGCAAGGACCATATTTTTGGCAAAACCGTAGCAAAAAAAAAAACAACGCTACGCATTTAGCAACATATTTCGTTGTTCCTTTAGCTAGAGAGATTGGTATGTATAATCTGTTGCTAAGCTAATATAATTCGTTTTCAATAAATATATAAAATTGTAGAAATCATTTTTAAAACATTAAATATATTATAATCAGAAATTCTATATTCCTAAATATCATACAATCAACAATCTAGTTGACAAACAAAAGATTAAACCTGGAAGTGAAAACTAAAGACATAACAAAAGTTCAAATCGAAAAAAAAAAATTTGTTTGTTTTATCTTTAGTTTTCACTAGTGGACAAACCGAAGTTCAAACAAAAGTTCTAGCAAGAAAAAATCGCCTAACGCCATGCCTTGGATGTTATCTAGATTCATCCACTCATTTGTGTCGGATCTAGATTTAGGCAACATCAGCTGCCGCTTCAGTTGGAGATGTCTGGGTGTGGGGCTGGTGAGATGGATTAGGTGGCTGCTCGGTCGCTGTGACTCACCTAGCTTCACACAAAGCTGTCAGCTGCTGGCTCATAAGGTTGACAACTCCAGTAAGATTGAACAGATCCATCTCATAACGAGCTTGACGAGGTAGAACAACGGTTGGTGGGTCAATGGGATCATAATACTCCATCTGTGCAGTTCCAAGTCCAAAAAAACGTCCTTTATATGGCTTGACTATCTATAAAAATATGTGATCACAAAACGTAAGCATAATGTGCTATTACAAGATAAAAAAAAGTAAAGTATAAGAATCTAAATTGACATCATTTACCGAATAAAAAGCTTCATCTCGCATTAGGGGTGTAATTGGCGTTTGTAAGTTGGACCCTTGGCTGCAAACCTCATTGTCATCAGTGTTCATGGGAAACTGTGAAGCAACAATGGACTCAACTTCTTGGACAATCTTTTTTGCACGTTTGTCTACAAAAGTACCATCAATTTTCATGTGTGTCTTCCGCACTAAGTCAGTGATCGCTGGCTCCTCACCAAGCTCCATCATCTGTTTACATTTGTTATTAAAAATAGTAAAAGGAATTAAGGTAATAGGAGAACAAAGACTCGATCATAAGACACAATAAGGGAAATGTAGAAAACAGAAAAAGACAATAAAAAATAAGGGGCTCATCATTTGTACCATATCATATTTGACATTGGCGTACGATTTTGAACCTGAAATATTTTGATGCATACCATCTCCACCACGATCAGATTTACGGTTCTTGGAATTTGTATTGCTAATATGAATTGCCTTCTCTGAATCCCAGTATCGCCACATCAATTTACAATTGATGTCAGAGACAAAATTGGGCTTTTTGTTGTGTCTCTTCCCCTTGCTGATGTTGTTTGAGATCATTCTCCGAAGTTGTTTAGTCCATAGAGTCTTCACCAAGGTATGATGCTCCGAATCCCAATAATATTTTTGCTGGAAAGAGATTAAAAGAACACTTGAAGATTAATGAATAAAATTTCAATGTGAGAACTAATGCTATAAGAAAAACGTAATATATTTAAATTTTACCACAAAATCAGACCACCACATGTCTTGCTGTTCTTGTGGAACCTCACCAAGATTCCACCACGGGCCAGCAAAGTCATTGGTGAAAGCTCTTCTAATGTCATATTTGACATCATTGTCTATGGAGATCCTATCACAACAAGGCAGAATATTAAGTTATTCAAGGAGAATACTAGTGAAGGTATAGCTGAAATTGTATATAAGTTTAACATAATAATATCTTACCAAAGTGTGCCATCTCTATTTTCAGGATGGAGAGTCGGCTGATTACGTCGTGCAGGTGCCTGTAGTAGCTCGTTGATGCTACGAAGCGGATATCCCGGCGGTGCACATGAATTACCAGCCCTTGAGGGAGTAGGGGCTCCTCGTCCAACATAACCTCTTGCGGGTAGCCCGCCTCGACGTGGTGGATACATACTACAAGATTTGAAAGACATTAGTGACAAAAAGTGAAGATAACCATCATTCAAATTAAAGTAGTGTGCAATACAAATCATTTTCTAAATAAGTAAATAGTCAATCGATTTTAGTAATTCGTAGCAAATATCAATTAACCAAAACTGAAGAACATGATATCAGCCACAAAAGAACCCCCTAGAGTTAAAGAAGAACTAAACAATAAATTTTAACATAATTTAAACATTAAATTTCAATATTTAAACATCAATTGCCGAAAACTGCAGAGGATAATTTCACCAAAAAACGCAGAGATTCAAAGAAGAATAGAACTCTAATCAATTTTAACATAATAAACAGAAATTACCCAGAGTTTAGTTGCAAGATTTCACCAACAAAAAAGCTCAAACTAGTGATTTAAAGAAGAATCTAACCTTAGAGATGTGTGGCTTCTCTGGAAAGAAGGAGAAAAGGAGAGGTGGAGAGAGAGACTACAATATTGTGTTTTTCTGCCGTGAAAGAGATAACTAAGCGATTGAGAGAGGGAGGTACTGACATTATTATAGAATTAGTAAGGAGAAGAGGGAGCGAAGGAGGAGAGGGAAAAAAATTAGCCGCGAAGGAGGAGAGGGAAAAGAATCAGCCGCCAAAGAGAAGAGGGAAAAGAAGATTTAGGTTTTACGTTTTGTAGAAATGACGGGAAATGAAATTTTGGCCAAAAATTATGGCGGAAACTGAAAATTTGACCAGATTTTCGCGAAAACTTTCCAAAAGTTTGGCAGATTTTCAGAAAAAAATGCAAATGTTATTCTATTTTGAATATGATGTTATTAAACATAAATAACATTATTACAAAAAATAAGAGCACTTTTCTATTTAATGATGTTATTAAACATTAATAACATTATTACAAAAAATAAGAGTACTTTTCCATCTTATTTAAAATTGATGAATAAAAGTGAGGTTTCATATAGAAAACATTTTTTAATAGAAGATTCGCTTCCAAATTTTAGAGAACTCAAAATTCAAATGTTATTATAATCTAAAACTCAAACTTCATTATAAATAAAAAATATAAAAATCAAATGTATAGAAATTTGCGTACACATCTTTAATTAATCAACAAAAAATAAAATCATGGAGACTCGACATAAGAACCTTCGCTTGAAGTTTCATAGTGATCTTCTATGGTAGGCTCCTCATCTATTATTGGATCGTCCAACTCCATCTCATCGTCGGTCTCGGCATCAACCGCGTGACAATCGTGACTTTTTAAGTTCATAAGTCTCCAGTTTTCTTCGTCCACACAAGCTGATATATCAGCAACATATCCATCAGGAAATTTAATTTCTCGCTTTAACCATCAGAGAAAGATTTTTCGTGCTTCATTAGACAATCTAAAAATTGGAACTGGTGCTTTTCAATCTTCTGTTATCTCTAATCATCTTCTATTGCACACTGTAGGCAAGTCTAACCTTGTTTTCATGTTATATTTCGTCTTTCCAGGCACATTCAATACCGTATTCATGATATTGTCGAAAAAATTCTTTTCGATATGCATAACATCGAGATTATGTCGAAGCAACTGATTTTCCCAATACGGTAACTCCCAAAAAATACTCTTCTTTATCCAATTATGATAATCACCATAACCACTAATATGACGAGGTATATGTCCATTTCCTCCACAATCAACAGATCTCGATATCCCTTCAATCTGGTTGATTCTCTCGTAAAGTACTTCTTCGCCACTCAAAAATGGAGGTGAAAGTTCACTAATTGCTTTTTTCTTCGTGAAACTCCTCAAATTTGTCATGTAGGTATGATCTTCATGTAGAAATCTTCTATAGCAATCAAACCAACTATGTTTTCTCCCATTTTTTAACCAGAAAGATTGTGTTTCATCAAGACAATACGGGCAAGCAAGTCGTTCATGGGTCATCCATCCAGAAAGCATATCATAAGCTGGAAAATCACTTATTATCCACATGAAGACTGCCCGCATCACAAAATTCTGTTTCTTCGACACATCAAAAGCTTGTACGCCGTTTGTCCACAAATCTTTTAATTCATCAATCAACGGCTGCAAGAAAATAGCCAGACTTTTCTTGGGATGCTTAGGGCCATGAACTAAAAAAGAAACAAAAAAAATTTCTCTCTTCATACACATATCTGGTGGCAAATTGTATGGCGTAACTATAACAGGCCACACCGAATGATCTCGACTATGCATTCCTCCAGGGTTAAAACCATCTGTCGATAGCGCGAGATAAACATTTCTACGTTCTTGAGCAAATTGAGGATATACCTGATGGAAATGTTTCCACGATGCCCCATCTGATGGGTGATGCATCTCGCCTTCGGGAGACAAATGTTCTGCGTGCCATCTCATGTGTGATGCAGTCTTCTCTGATTGGTATAAACGCTTTAACCTATCTGCAATAGTCATATAAAACATCCTCTGATTAGGGATATTTTTCCCTCCACCTTCTGGTTTTGGTTTATACCTATCTTTTCCACAAAAATTGCATTTCAGTAAATTCTCATCGCTTTTCCAAAACAACATGCAGTTGTCCTGACAAACATCTATCTTGTGCATAGGCAATCCCAAAGACCGTGTCAGCTTCTTCATCTCATAGTATGATTTTGGAGCTCTATTATTCGATGGCAGATAATCGGTGAACGTCTCACAAATCGCATCCATGCACACCTCAGGCAGATTAAGATCAGTCTTTATAATCATAAGTCGTGAAGACAACGATAGTCCAGAAAGCCCTTCTACACAACCCTCATAGATAGGTTGTTGCGCATCCTCTAATCTCTTAAAAAATATGCTTGAATCATCACATGGCTCCTCAAAAACATTCTCAGATCCAACTTCTGGTGTACTCGTTTCAGGAATTTCGTCTTCAACCATGTTCTCCCCTGCGGAATCCAAGCCAGCTTCATCAACATGATCATGAACGTTGTTTGTTGATGCTCCGCCGGCATAGCCACACTGTTCTCCATGACTCGTCCATATAAAATAAAAATCCATAAATCCCTTTGCATATAAATGATTCCCCATCGTATTTGCATCTAACCGCTTTCGATTAAAGCACTTCGAACATGGACACAACAAATCACCTCTAGTTTTGTACGAAGATTGATTTTGAGCAAAACTCAGAAACGATTCTAAGCCATTAGTCAACGTATCAAGTCTTCTATACATCCATGCTCTCTCTTGAAAAATATTGTTGTTATACGATATTTCTCTAAGAAAAAAATAGTTTTTGTGAGTTCTGTATGAAAAAGGTTGGGCAAAGTTGAGAAATGTTGGGAAAAGCTGATATTTCGATCAGATTGTATAAACTGATCCGTAGCGTAATTAATATTTACGTACGAAACACACCTAAACATAACATAAAGTAAGTAGTGGTAGTTGACACAAACTAAAGTCTTCACGCGGAAACAAGTACGTAATAAGGTGATTAGACATAAACCAACATTGCATTAATTTATCATTCCACCAACTTCATCGACAACTAATATTAAAGCTATTTTAAATTCTGATTTTGTTCTCGTAATATTGTACGTGCATGTATAACATTTATCCATAATCTATATATATCATGAATGCTTATTAAAAAAGTATGACATGTAGTATCTTGGTGATTTTTTGGTTGTTACATTGAAAAAGGATAAACTGATAATTATTTGGAATTAATGTCAATATATGTATGCTAAGATTAATTACTAGAATTTTTTTTTTTAACTTAAAAACTAATACATATATATAAATATATAATGATGAAAATGGTCATATTCTACAAATATTATATAACAAGAAAATATTTTAACCATTTACCAATAATATTTTTTCATATAACTTTAAATTAAATAATTCGATAATTTAGTTTTACTTATATTATAATTAATAAAACTATGTTTTCTATTTTATTTTAGTATTATCTGTTATGTAGTAATAATATATAAAACTTAAATTATATCAAGACTTGTAATCGGATGAATCTCTTTGTAATTGCAATATTCTTTCTAGAAAATTTAGATTCTATGTCTTTTATGCATAAAGACTTAATTTCTCTAATACCCTACGAAAGTCAAAAAGATAATCCCTACACACGCCAACGTTAAAAATAAAATGTGACAACAGTTTTCTGTAGCTATAGCGGGAGACAGATATTTTGTCGCTAAATCGTAGCTGTGTTCGAGACGGATTGGTGAGGATACATGTTGTTGCTATTTAGCAACAAATTATTCGTAGCCAGTCGTCGCTAACTATAAAATTTATGGCGACAACTTATTTCTAGCTAGTGCGTAGCTATTTAGCTACAGAATGCCCATGGACTTTATCTTTAGCTATATAACTACGGATTGCTACAGAATTGCCACGGATTTGGCTACAAAATTAACATATTTCATTCTGTCGCCATCCCTTGCCTTTTGCGTAGCTAATGACGATGGCTAAAGAACTGCCCTCGCTAGTCCGAAGCTATTTTTGACAATTCTTGTAGTGTACTATGACATCAAACTTTTACATATGTATATTGTTGTAGCATGTGGGCCATAGAAAATATTTGTTTCCTCAGAAAATATTTTATAGATAGATTTTGGATGGAAAATCTCTTTTTTTTTAATTATATGTAAAAGGTGAGAAATAGATCGGGAAACGAAAAGATCTGACTTTTAGAGTTGCATTTTAGTCCCCTTGCAAAAATCCAAAGTGATTATCTAGATATATCCAGAATCGGTATATTGTAGAAGAGTTTTTTTGCTTTGCTCGCATACCACATAAATCTATAAGCACCGTATACGACTGAAAATCAGAGTTAAGGTTTGTGTGTGGAAAACAAACCGGAATAGATCGACTGGAGTTAGACGGAGAGACGCGAGGAAGAGTGAAGAATAGCATCAGTCTTAGGAGAATCAAGGCCACCAAATTGCAATGGAAAGGTAGAGTCGTTGTTTTACTTTTGTCTCGAGGTAGGTAATGAAATCTCTTCATAATTCCTTCTCCTTTGTGATTTACATGAAATATGTGGTGATATGGAGTTCGCCCAAGAATTATTGCCGCTGGTCATGAGCCATTTGGAGAGATAGAGTCGACATTTACCAGAAAATATATATGATTGGGGGCTTTTCTTGTTTCGGTCCTTAACGTTATATTTCCAACTTGTTCCCATCATCAACGATGTTAACGTTATATTTTTGTTTTGACAAATTGTTAACGTTATATTTATATCGTTATTTCATCGTCAACAACGAGGTTAACGATTTGTTTTAAAACACCCGAAGAAGTTTGTTTATACTTTCACATTTGTTCATATAAAGTTATGTTTCTCACTTCTCCTACCCACTTGTTCATGTATATACCTTGAGTCATGTTAACGTTTTTTTATCATTATCATTATACCGTTATGTTTGCATTAATTATCGTTATCATTAATGATATAGTTATCGTTATACAGTTATGTTTGCATTGTTAATGTTATCGTCATCGTAAATGTTATCGTTATACTTTGACAAGATGTTACCGTTTGTTTTACCAGTACTTCGTTGACAACAACTATGTTAACGTGTGTTTCTATCGTTAACATTATCAATACTTCATTGACAACAACAATGTTAACGTTGTGGCTAAAATACAGTCGAAAACTAAGTGCAATGTCGTAGATAACATTATGTTTCTCACTTCTCTCTCACACTATTTTTTGTAATGTTATGTTTCCCACTTATTTTTTCCACTTGGTCATATTTATACTCTCACCCGATGTTAACGTTATGTTTCTTTCGTTACCTGAATGTTTCAACCCTTGTTCATGATATCACGTCGTTAACGTTAAGTTTGCATCGTTAATTCATTGTCAACAACGATGTTAACATTGTATTATGAATACATCAGAGAACTAACAGAGAATTTTAAAAGTGGCATATGAATTCTACAAACGTATTTTTTTTTATTGAATCTCTAATAGATTTTGTTGCTCAGAGGTGCACAATTTTCTAAAATATTCGAGCAAAATCTTTGCATTTGATGTGCATCAGTGCTTTTAATGCTGCATAGACACTACTTCTTTGAGTTTATATGCATCATATAAGCGACACATAGGGGTAATTTCGTCATGAAATTAACAATATTAGGTGAGAGAACTCATTTGGGTTCTTCTCTTGTTAGAACTCTATTAATAGGTCAACCATATTTATTAACCCAACAAACCCTAAATACAAATTTGGATTAATTTATAAATTTATATGAATTTGTGTAACCAAAATCAATTTATAAATGTCGAAAATAATAATTTGAAAATTATTTGGTTAATAAATATTTTTTACATCAAGAATTAAAATTAATATGATTAAGATTACGATTAAAAATATGATTAGATGAAAGGATGAGCATTTTAGTTTTTTTTTTAATTAAAATCATCATGATGTAATTGTAAACTAACCAAACAAATAAAGTTATATTCACATGAATTATCCAGATGAATAATCGAAAATGGAACGAATAATATTTAGATAAAACATATGGATAAAGCATCTGGTCTAAATAAAAGATGAACAAACAAACACTTTCTTACTCATATTTTTAAGATGTAAGACTACCTCTTGGAAACTTAGTGAGTCTCTAAAAAAATAAAAATATTAATATCTTAATTGTATAATTATATTTCAATTTTTTTTAAACCATGAAAATATTAGGTAAGTGACATGTGGTAGTTAGAGGTTAGAACCGATTCTTAAACAATAGCTTTTAGAACATTTTTTCATTCTCTCTCCTATTTTTAATTTATTTTTATTTATTTTAATGGTGGATTTCTTGTTTAAGAGTTCACCATTGGAGAGGTGTTCTAATGTTTGGCGACTTGGTTTCCATTCTCACCATACGTGTGTTAAGTGTTTCCAAACGAAAGCAACCCATCCTTTTTTAACATTTTACCGATAATTTACTTCACTAGTTTTTAAATTTTAGATGATTAGCTTTGCAATTTGAAAAAAATATAAATAAAAACATTTGAATATTTTATTTATTTTGGATATTTTTAATATTTTGGTTTAAATATTACTCATATATTTTTAGTTGAACACTATAATTTTAAGTATAATTGGCTATTTCAAATTTAAATATAACTTATATATTTTGATATACAATTGTATTTTATATATTGCACGTATTGATTCGGTTATCAAAAATATTTTGAACAAGAAACCATTCGGGTTTTCATGACTGTTCAGTTTGGTTCGGATCCTCTTAATTAGGTTTGGTTCGGTTTTTCTATTCAGTTAAAAACACTAATTTAAACTTAAACAACAGATATTAAAGTAAATTGTGTTGTAAAAAGTCATCAAATGAAGGAGGCGTGCAAAACATTTATCAAAATATGCGGCGTCAAATATAAACGAAAGTGGAGCCCACCATCACTATGCGCGCACAGTAAATTTCTCTTTTTCTCTTCTATATAAACGAACGATTTCGTTCATTTGTAAACACACCAAAAAAACATTCAAATATAATACAAACATCTCTCTTATCTATCTTACCAGTACTTTCTTCTTTTACGGGTAATAAATTTTTGTCTTTATTAATATTTATCTATACGATAAATCATATAGTTATTATTATAACAAATTGGTCATATAATATGAAGTACATATAATCCGCATTAAACGATTTCCTTCTTTCTGGTGGCTGAAAACAAATTAAAAACAATGGCGATGATTCTGCAATTCCCTTCTTCTTCTTCGACTCCGTCTTCCTTATGGAACACCCAAAACCCTAAAACCCGATTCTTCTACTCTTCAATCCGAGCTTCGTTTGACTCTAACGCGAAGAAATTCAGATGCAGAGCCGTCCGAGAGAAAGCCGAAGAGATGGAGAAGAAGAACAGTTCGTCAGCCGATGAAGTCACGAAGAAATATGGACTCGAAGTTGGTCTATGGAAGGTCCTTTCCTTCCTCTTATCTTCGTTTTTCGTCTTCAATTTCTGATTCTGCTTTCGCTCTTTATATATTGATATCAGACGAATCGAAAATTTGCTATTGGTCAAAAATTCTCTAATTATGAACAATTTTTGGCAAATTTTGGTTGTTTTGTACATAATAAGGTTGTTTGAATGATTATGTGAATTAGAGATTGAGCTCAAAGGATGAAGAAATTGACAAGTTTTTGGATAACTAAAATGGTGTTTGAATGAACATTTGTGAGTACAGATATTGAGCTCAAAGGATGAAGAAGAAGAAACTGATGAAGAAGAGAATAAGAAGAAGAAGAAGAAATCGAAAACAGATGAAGCTAAGGAGTTACTTGCCAAGTATGGTGGGGCTTATCTTGCAACATCCATCACTCTTTCACTCATTTCCTTCTCACTCTGCTACGCTCTCGTCACTTCAGGTGTTGATGTTCAAGCTCTTCTTCTCAAGGTCTAACTTTCCACTTCTTGATCAATACATACACTAAGTTATGTTTTCTTGAATTTTGAGTAAAAGCTCTTGAAAATAGAGTAAAAGCTGATTCTTGATCTACTTTCACTTCTTGATCATATATACTAAGTTATGTGTTCTTGAAATTTGAGTAAAAGCTCTTGAAATTTGAGTAAAAGCTAATTCGTGATCTACTTTCACTTCTTGGTCATATATACTAAGTTATGTTTTCTTGATCTTGAGATTGAGTAAAAAAGCTGAATCTTGGATGTTTTGTGGGCTTTGTTTTGAAGGTTGGGATATCGACGAATGAGACAGGAGAGAAAGTAGGTGCCTTTGCTCTGGCTTACGCGGCGCATAAAGCTGCGTCGCCGATAAGGTTTCCTCCTACGGTGGCTTTGACTCCTATTGTAGCTAGTTGGATTGGGAAGAAAGTTGAGAAGGAGAAGGATGATTAGTCTTTTTCTTTTAGCTGTTATGTTAAAAGGATGACTACTAAAAAATGTAGATGTTATGTTAAATATTACTTGATAATCAATCACTATACCAGATACTGAATTCTCACTTTCTTTCTAGCTTCTATGCCTTTGATTCTCTAGATTATGATGATGAGTTAGTGAGGTCTTTGATAAGATACAGAACCAAAGAGTAGTGGTCCATGTGAGATCTGGTTTGGTCTTTACCTTTCACCTACCTGTAGACATATGACAAGAGGCTGTATAGTAGTCTTCATCCACATGGTGACATCATTTCTATATCAAATTAAAATTCGCGTTTGATTCAGTCACAAATAAATCAAGAAAAAACAATTACACAATGCACTTTAATTGGAAGAAGATGGAATCATTGATACAAATACTTAAGAGTGCAAATGGTTGTTAGAAGAATAAAATTAGAGGAATTTGACATTTTTCTAGAAAATTACCATTTGAGATGAAAAGTAGTGGAAAATATTTTCACTAATTATGCTGGAAAAAACTGAATTTGTTAAGAAAAATTTCAAAATTTGTTTTTATATGTATTTACAAACAGAATGAGTGGAATAAAATTATTCCACTAATCTTACAGAATTATTCCACTAATCTTTCTTCTATTAAAATTATCCCACTAATCTTATAGAATTAAATAGTTGTTTCTTATATATTTTCAGAAGTATGAACAAAAATAAATAGATTACTATAAATTGTTAACTCCGGTTAACCGTTGAACAGAAATCAGAAAACACTGTTAACGGAATTGACGGAGCATATGTAAAACCAACAAAATTTGAATGTTTGCGTATTATTCTGGGTCTATAAAATAGTTTGTGTATTTTTTAGAAAAAAAAAATAATTGGTATATTTTTCTTCCAAATTTTAAATAGTTCATATATTTTTAAAGTTTTTTTCCTAATTAGAATCATTTGGATTAAAAATTTGTTTTATTGTTCATACTCAATCTAGTTCCCAAGAAACAAAAACTTTGATACAATTACTCTCATATGGTGTTGTTACAGGTTTGTGCGATACTAATGGTATATTCAACAAGTTTATGGTGGAGAGACGAATACTACCTACTCTCAATCAAACACATGGATATACCAAAACATATCAACACTGCACAAATAGAATAAAGATTTTGAAAGCAAAATATCAAAGTGGTGCTACACTTCTTTGCTTCAGTTCTGGGTTTGGATGGGATCCAATCAGAAAACAGTTCTAGATTTTATTATAAGACTTAAATTATTGTAAATCTATTTAATTTATTTACAATTTAGGGTGAATTTGATATATAATCCTGGATAATATGAAAATAAAGAAAGGAGAACAAATAAATCGAAATTAGTTTGATACACATTACACATGAAAGTTATGACTGTTTTGCTCCTACAATTATCTTATGCGATTTTATGGGATAACAAATCGATTACCGCCCTAACTAATATGTTATCACAATAGATCGAATATACTGTTTCTTCGACCGTCCTCCAACATTGTTTATTTGATATTAAACCATCATACAACACTGTTATCATGCGGTTACATGTTAAACTAATTAGCATATAGGGGCAAAATATCGTGGTAAGTATGTTATCATATCGTAAAATTATCATGTTAACTTCGTTATCGTGATACCTTTCGTGTTAACTTTATTAACATATCGAAAATTATTTCGATAACTATTTAACTAACCGTATCGCTAACATTGTTGTTAACGCCGTCCACCGGTGTTACCGTTGCCACTGTCTCCATACATTGCGATCACCATCGTCATCGTCATATTTTGTTTTTCATCTTCTTCCTTTCTTCCTTCTTTCTCTTTTCAATCTCTTTTTCATCTCACAAATCTCATACAAATGTAAAGTGAGGACCGTGCTTAACATGTATAAAAAAGCACTTGCCTTAGGTTCCACATTTTATATAAAATTTTAAAAATCTATTTTTCATATTGAACTTGGTTTAATAGTCAATATTTGGAACTTTCCTTTTTATAATTTTGAGCTAATGTTTGTGTTAATTGGTTAGAGTGTTCAATAATTTTTGCTTCATAACAATTTTTTTTATATCTAGTTTTTTATAACACTACTATATATATTTTAAGACTATATTATTTTATACAATAGGATACATTAAAGTTAATAATTAATAGGATGAGTAAAAATCCCGTAAAACTTGTGAATATTATGATGATAATAATGTCTAGTCAATATTTTTTTGTTATATAAATTGGAAGTTTTGGCATTAAGCACAAAACCAAATTATTATTAATATGTATATTTTAATTTTTTTTTGGTTATTAAATTAATAAAGACACATCAGAATTATGAATTATCATTAATGTAAAGCATAATAGTTTCCCAAAGTCATAGTTTCAAAAGTAAATGTGTCTTTTTTTTTCTTTCCAATTTTCCTTTTTATTAATTAAATGCCAATGCCGGCCAACAAAATACTAGTACTAGTTAGGTATATATGAAAGAATTACTAATGAATTTTGGTTTATTTGAAAAGACAAACTTGACCTAATATATACTATGGCGGCGGCGCCGGCGATCTCTCTCGGAGGGAAAGGATCTTCTCTGTCATCTTCCTCCGTCTACAAACTCTCCGCCGGCGTTTCGCAGGTGCGAATCGACTCTTCCGCGCTCGACAGATTGTCCACCAAAAACCCTAAAATTTCCCAGAAGAGCTCCTTCGCCATCCCTCAATGCTTGACGGTAGAGGAGGCTCGAGCTTCTTTAGCCGTCCTCTTAAACAAGCTGCTCCTATCATCTTCCTCTTCCTCTTCTTCTTCATCTACTCTTCCCGATAAGATATCGGAGTCTCTGAATTTTAAGGCGGAGGAATTTGATTTCTCCGAGATTGATTTGGCCGAAGGAGAATGTACCGTGTTGGACAAGTCTTGTGCTCCACTGATCGCCGTATGTTCGGTTATCGACCACAAAGCTTCAGTCCTTTCCCAGATTGTAGACGCGGTTGCTGCTTTGAGCTGCGAGGCCACAAAGGCTGATGTGACCTCGTTTAGCTCGTTAGATTCAGGAGACGGGTATGGGGACAAAGACGCCATCGCAGTTGCTGGCGATCTCAAGGTTCTGCTAAACGGGTCTAAGCTTGTTGGAAAGGAACAAGTCGAAGCGGTCTCGAAGATCCCGAGGATCCATGGGAGATTCCGCGACGTTGCGAAGAGTGTTCGTGCTTCTGTTAGGGCAGAACTGAATTCCATCGTCAAGTTTGGTTCGGGAAACTCGGGAACTTGCGAGGCTTTTGGGACAACGTTGTCTGCTTTGTCAGTGGCGATCAAAAACGTGGGAGAGTGTTCGTTTTCTCGCGCCGAATTGGTTTTCGAGTCTATTGAAAACGAGCATCTGAGGAATGGTTTAACGGGTCTGTTCGAAAAGGGCTGTCTTGATTACGAGAGCCTGAAGAATGCTCACAAGGCAGCATACAATGCCCTCTTTGATGAAGAAGACTACTGCAAATTTGCTCACTTTGTGAATGAGTCTCTTGGGGTTTTGTATAGAATCGTTGGTTTGGAGGCTGTGGCTGCCTTCTTTGCACTTCAAGGCGGAGAATTGTTCACGGATGCTAATGAGGATGAGCCCAAAACAGATAAAAAGAAGAAGAAAGCAGTCTTGGGTAAAGGGA
>JAHZTW010000001.1:149465949-149767567 GCA_020283515.1 Alliaria petiolata | reverse complement strand
AATAAGCCAACACATCCGATCAAGCAGCGGGATTCACATAAATACGGAGCCAACTATCTTATATGAAGACAACGCTGCATGTGTTGCCCAAACGAAGGAAGGTTATATCAAAAGCGATAGGACCAAACATATCCCTCCGAAGTTCTTTTCATACACTCAAGAACTCGAGAAGAATAAGGAAATTGAAGTAAGATATGTTCGATCATGTGACAATGCAGCCGACCTCTTCACAAAATCATTACCCACCACTATGTTCAGGAAACATGTCCATAACATTGGAATGCGTCGTCAACAAGAGCCATGAAATGACTCCTTGCACAATCGAGGGGGAGCTTGCGTGGTTGTACTCTTTTTATCTGTCTATGGTTTTTTCCACTGGGTTTTCCTAGAAAGGTTTTTAACGAGGCAACAAAGACGTTAAGCTAAAGGCGATAGTGACGCTGGTCTCCAAGGGGGAGTGTTGTAAAAAGTCATCAAATGAAGGAGGCGTGCAAAACATTTATCAAAATATGCGGCGTCAAATATAAACGAAAGTGGAGCCCACCAT
Source organism: Alliaria petiolata (assembly GCA_020283515.1). Lineage (NCBI taxonomy): Eukaryota > Viridiplantae > Streptophyta > Magnoliopsida > Brassicales > Brassicaceae > Alliaria > Alliaria petiolata. The sequence goes on along the minus strand of JAHZTW010000001.1, from coordinate 149,767,020 downwards.
CACTATGCGCGCACAGTAAATTTCTCTTTTTCTCTTCTATATAAACGAACGATTTCGTTCATTTGTAAACACACCAAAAAAACATTCAAATATAATACAAACATCTCTCTTATCTATCTTACCAGTACTTTCTTCTTTTACGGGTAATAAATTTTTGTCTTTATTAATATTTATCTATACGATAAATCATATAGTTATTATTATAACAAATTGGTCATATAATATGAAGTACATATAATCCGCATTAAACGATTTCCTTCTTTCTGGTGGCTGAAAACAAATTAAAAACAATGGCGATGATTCTGCAATTCCCTTCTTCTTCTTCGACTCCGTCTTCCTTATGGAACACCCAAAACCCTAAAACCCGATTCTTCTACTCTTCAATCCGAGCTTCGTTTGACTCTAACGCGAAGAAATTCAGATGCAGAGCCGTCCGAGAGAAAGCCGAAGAGATGGAGAAGAAGAACAGTTCGTCAGCCGATGAAGTCACGAAGAAATATGGACTCGAAGTTGGTCTATGGAAGGTCCTTTCCTTCCTCTTATCTTCGTTTTTCGTCTTCAATTTCTGATTCTGCTTTCGCTCTTTATATATTGATATCAGACGAATCGAAAATTTGCTATTGGTCAAAAATTCTCTAATTATGAACAATTTTTGGCAAATTTTGGTTGTTTTGTACATAATAAGGTTGTTTGAATGATTATGTGAATTAGAGATTGAGCTCAAAGGATGAAGAAATTGACAAGTTTTTGGATAACTAAAATGGTGTTTGAATGAACATTTGTGAGTACAGATATTGAGCTCAAAGGATGAAGAAGAAGAAACTGATGAAGAAGAGAATAAGAAGAAGAAGAAGAAATCGAAAACAGATGAAGCTAAGGAGTTACTTGCCAAGTATGGTGGGGCTTATCTTGCAACATCCATCACTCTTTCACTCATTTCCTTCTCACTCTGCTACGCTCTCGTCACTTCAGGTGTTGATGTTCAAGCTCTTCTTCTCAAGGTCTAACTTTCCACTTCTTGATCAATACATACACTAAGTTATGTTTTCTTGAATTTTGAGTAAAAGCTCTTGAAAATAGAGTAAAAGCTGATTCTTGATCTACTTTCACTTCTTGATCATATATACTAAGTTATGTGTTCTTGAAATTTGAGTAAAAGCTCTTGAAATTTGAGTAAAAGCTAATTCGTGATCTACTTTCACTTCTTGGTCATATATACTAAGTTATGTTTTCTTGATCTTGAGATTGAGTAAAAAAGCTGAATCTTGGATGTTTTGTGGGCTTTGTTTTGAAGGTTGGGATATCGACGAATGAGACAGGAGAGAAAGTAGGTGCCTTTGCTCTGGCTTACGCGGCGCATAAAGCTGCGTCGCCGATAAGGTTTCCTCCTACGGTGGCTTTGACTCCTATTGTAGCTAGTTGGATTGGGAAGAAAGTTGAGAAGGAGAAGGATGATTAGTCTTTCAAGTTTATTTGAAAGGTTACTACTAAAAAATGTAGATGTTATGTTAAATATTACTTGATAATCAATCACTATCAGATCTTGAGTTCTCACTTTCTTTCTAGCTTCTATGCCTTTGATTCTCTTGAGTATGATGATGAGTTAGTGAGATCTTTGATAATATACAGAACCAAAGAGTAGTGGCAGAATTTAAGTTATAGATAGGTTTCGATTTGTCCATGTGAGATCTAGTTTGGTCTTTACCTTTCACTTACCTGTAGACATATGACAAGAGGCTGTATAGTAAGTCTTCATCCACATGGTGACATCATTTCTATATCAAATTAAAATTCGCGTTTGATTCAGTCACAGAAAAATCAAGAAAAAACAATTACACAGTGCACTTTACTTGGAAGAAGATGGAATCGTTGATTTTTACAAATACTTAAGAGTGCAAATTAGAGGAATTCGATATATTTCTAGAAAATTACCATTTAAGATGAGAAATAGTGGAAAATAATTTCACTAATTATGCTGAAAAAAACGAATTTGTTAAGAAATTTTTTAAATTTTGTTTTTCTATTTACAAACAGAATGAGTGGAATAATTTTTTTCCTCTATCAAAATTATTCCACTAATCTTTATTCTATTTATTTTGTTCATACTTCTGAATTTGCAAGAATCAACAATCAATGGTTCTAATTAGGAAAAACACCTTAAAAATACATAAACTATTTAAAATTTGGAAGAAAAATACAACAACTGTATTTTGGCTTCCAAAAAAAAATACACATATTTTAAAGGCCCAATTTAATACGCAAACATTCGAATTTTGTTGGTTTTACACTTGTTTCGTCAATTCTGTTAACGGTATTTTCTGACTTCCGTTCCACGGTTAACCGGATTTAGCAGGATTTTAAAAATTTTGTTAACAGTATTTTCTGACTTTTGGTCTTTGGGTTTCCTATTGTACTAGATATGAACTCGTGGGTTTTTTATTTGAGTCACTGATTTTTGGTTTGAGTTATTATTATATAACTTTTTAATTTCATATGAAAATTTATAAATACTTTTTTAAAAAATAACATATTTTTCTTTATGCCATTTTGTCTATTACAACACGATTTTATTTTATTATTGTTTAAGTTATATCATGGTTGTGTTTTAACTCTCGAATAATTGTTATTCTATGAATAAGAAAACCAAACATTTATTAAAATAAATAAATAATTTATGGTTAATTCGAAGTGCGAACAAAAAGATAACCAAAATAGTTAAATTTATCCTAACAATCGATCGAAACTGAGACAAAATATTGGTTTGGAGAGAAAATGGAGGAACTGTGTAGAAGAGGGCAAAATCATTCGTAGAAGAAGCGGATGTGAACTATCAGACTTGGTTGGTGACCTTCTTCAATCTTCGCATAATAACACGGTGTGTATGAAGATTAACTAACTCACGTGAAGTAAACTAACTTATATGAATCTACACTTACACACGGAAATATATAAATTTTGTAAGCCCACATGAAGTTAAACTAACTTTTTAGCTATGAAGTTTTATTCGAACATATATTTGAAGTTTTGGGTTTATTGGTGTGAAATAAGAGAGATATGAATCTTATTATTTAGATGTGAGTAATAATAATTTTTTTCCTTTTAGGATTAGTAATCGATTTTTAAATTTCTTTAATCTAATTTACATTTTTCTTAATTTTCTTATTTACCTTTTTGATTTGTTGTTATTTTTATTTTAGTATTAGTAATTAATCATATAATTTTCTTAATCTAAATAAAAAACAGAAAAGAAACTTATTTTTCTTTTTCTTAATTTTCTTATTTACTTTTTTTTTCCTTTTAGTATTAGTAATCTATTATACAATTTCTTTAATCTAATTGAAAAACATAAAATGTACATATTTTTTTTTTCAAACTAATTTGTAGATTTATGTAAACATTATGTTAAAATCAAATTCCTTGAATTTCTAACATTTGTCAAACGATAATGTTTAGCAAAACTTTATATAATAAGATACCTTTGCACTTGCCTATTTTGGCTTTTCATATAAAAAACGGATGACAAAAAAAACTGGATAAGTATATTATATATATGAAAGAGTTTCTAATGAATTTTCGTTTATATGAAAACACAAACTTGACCTAATTAAGCTCTCTCGTATACCTTTGCACTCACGCATAATATCGACTATGGTGGCGGCGATCTTTCTCGGAGGGAAAGGCTCTTCTCTGTCTTCCAGTGTCAAAGGAGGCAAGTCTGGTTCGGGAAAGGATTTCCTAAGAAGGATTTCCTATAATATATTGTTCTGGATTTCATAAAATACTATCAACGTTACTACTTTACCATGTGATCATCGTATAAAAGGGACAGTTTAAATATGGATGAATTGGTTTCATGGTTCTATATTTTGACCATTCATGTGTTACGTTGATGGTAACATTAACAAACCAAGGTGCACCCCGGTCATGCATGGCAATCTAAGTCTTAATGGGTTAGTTGAGCCGGTGAGCTTACGAGTATTGGTGTTTCTAATAAGCTGCTGATAAATTTTTTTGTTTCTAATTAGTAAAGGCACATTATAATTAACATTAATGTAAAGCATAGTTTTCCAAAGTCATAGTTTCAAAAGTAAATGTGTCTTTTTATTTTTCTTCCAATTTTCCTTTTTATTATTAATTAAATAAATGGCAATGCCGGCCAAAATACTACTAGTTAGTATATATATGTAAGAATTTTTGATGAATTTTTTTTATATGAAAAAACAAACGACCTAATATAGACTATGGCGGCGGCGCCGGCGATCTCTCTCGGAGGGAAAGTGTAGCATCCGCGACCAGAAATCCTAAGTATGGTCGTGCGGGTCATGGGATGACCGTTGTGTATATGTCCTGGTATAGTGGAGGTTCGTCCGTTTCTGTGAATATGTGAGGTGTACAGCGGTACGTCCGTGGTACGTTCGTGGTACGTCTGTGGTACGTCCGTGGTACGTCCGTGGTACGTCTGTGGTACGTCCGTGGTACGTCCGTGGTACGTCTGTGGTACGTCCGTGGTACGTCCGTGGTACGTCTGTGGTACGTCTGTGGTACGTCCGTGGTACGTCCGTGGTACGTCCGTGAGGTTAAGTACCGTACTGTGGTCGGACCAAGTAAAAGTTGTGGAAATTTGACTAAGTGTCGAGATGGGCCGTGGGCCGTGAGTTTTCTCGAGAGAATGTGGTGTTTCTCGAGAGAAAAAGGTTTTCTCCCGTGTTTTGTCGAGCGGTTTAAGTCTGGCCGAGAGAAAAAGGAAAGTTTGTTGGTTTGGCCGAGAGAAACTTAAATTGAACCGAGAGAAAGTGAAACCGCGTGAGTTAAACCGGGGAAGGGCGGTCGAGCTAGGGTTTCTCGGCCTATTTAAGAGTTTTCTCTCGTGGCCGCGTGACTTTTCTCGAGAGAAAACCTAGAGGCGATTTTGTTTCCCGAGAGAAAAGGGTAGCCGTCGAGAGAATTCGAGAGCCGTCGAGTGGTTGGGATTTCTGTCCGAGAGAAACGATCGGGAAGGGTCGATTTGCCGAGGGAAGTGCATTCGACCGAGGGATTTCTCGATCGGATCGCGAAGCATCCGAGAGATAATCAAGGTAATCCGTTTTCACCGTGAGTTTTCTGTTCTGGGTTGTTTTCACCGAGAGATAATCGAGTTATCTGTTGTAGGCAAGTTTTGGCCGAAGTTTATCCGAGAGATATCCGAGGTTTTTCTGCGTAGCCGAGAGATAGTCGGGAACACTTAGAACCGTCCGAGAGAATTCGGTGAGTGTTCGGCTAATTATTTTCTGGTTGAGTTTCTGCCGAGTAACATTGAGTTAATCCTCATGTTTTGGTCTGTTTCCGAGGGAATACAGAAGATTGTTCGAGGAAAAGTGAGCGGTTTGAAAGATAGCCGAGAGGAGATTGGATCTCGCGAGAGAAGTCCGAGTAATTCTGTTTCTGTCCGAGTAATCACCGAGTTTCTACCGAGAGAAACGTTTCTGAGGTGAGTGCGTGACTGTAGTTAATGTCTGGAACCGTAGGATTGCTAGGTTGTCTGGTTTTCATTGATTGCTTGTGTAAGTTAGTGTTTACTTAGCAAGGTCGATGTGTTTCTGTGATTGGGAAAGGTATTGGATACCGTGGTTTATACGTGGTGTCTAACTAGCTGTGTGAATGTTCGGATCGAGTTGCTAGCTCAAGGGGATGTGTGATTCTCGCTTGAGTAGAACCGAGGCCGTGAGGAAATTCACAAGTAGTTGAGATGATCATAGAACCGTGAGTCTGTTGATTCTGTGCTTACTTGCTAAGTAGTTAATGTGAATTGAATAACTGATGTACGATTGCGTTTTCTGATATTGGCTGGTGGTACGGGATGATCGTACTCACTAAGCATTTGTGATAATGCTTATGCCTCTCTTATGTGTGGAGTGTGCAGGTAAGGATGTTATCCGGGACGTTTAGTCTTGAAGGCGGACTTGAAGGCACTGAAGAAAGAAGTGGATTAGGACTGGGTTTGGGGGTTTATTTATCATGAGTTTTTCTGGGTATTTGGCTTTGCATTTCTGTTATGAATTAGAACGAATTTGGCTAAGTTAGTTTATGTTTTAAGAACCTTTGTTATATCTGGATTGGAATTATTATGCAATAAGAATGGGCTTTTTATGAATCGAATGCGTTGTTTAAGTTTAAGAAAATTCTGAAAAAAATATGCTAAGTCTGGAATCTGGTTAGAGTTAGACTCGGGTCGGCCGGCCTGGTTAGGATTATTGGGTTGGGTCGCCACAGAAAGGCTCTTTTCTGTCTTCTTCCTCCGTCTACAAGCTTTCCACCGGCGTTTCTCAGGTGCGAATCGACTCTTCCGCGATCAGAAGATTGTCCACCGAAAACCCTAAAATTTCCCACAAGAGCTCCTTCGCTATCCCTCAATGGTTGACGGTAGAGGAGGTTCGAGCTTCTCTAGCCGTCCTCTTAAACAAGCTGCTCCTATCAGATTCCTCTTCCTCTTCCTCTTCATCTAATCTTCCGGAGAAGATATCGGAGTCTCTGAATTCCAAGGCGGAGGGGTTTGATTTCTCCGAGATTGATTTGGCCGAAGGCGAATGTACCGTGTTGGACAAGTCTTGTGCTCCACTGATCGCCATATGTTCGGTTATCGACCACAAAGCTTCGGTCCTTTCCCAGATTGTAGATGCGGTTGCTGCTTTGAGTTGTGAGGCCACAAAGGCCGATGTGACCTCGTTTAGCTCGTTAGATTCAGGAGACGGATATGGGGACAAAGACGCCATCGCAGTTGCTGGTGATCTCAAGGTTCTGCTAAACGGGTCTAAGCTTGTTGGAAAGGAACAAGTCGAAGCGGTTTCGAAGATCCCGAGGATCCATGGGAGATTCCGCGACGTTGCGAAGAATGTTCGTGCTTCCGTTAGGGTAGAACTGAATTCCAGCGTCAAGTTTGGTTCGGGAAACTCAGGAACCGGCGAGGCTTTGGGGACGACGTTGTCTGCTTTGTCAGTGGCGATCAAAAACATGGGAGAGTGTTCGTTTTCTCGCGCCGGTTCGGTTTTCGAGTCTATTGAAAACGAGCATCTGAGGAATGGTTTATCAGGTCTGTTCGAAAAGGTCTGTCTTGATTACGAGAGCCTTAAGAATGCTCACAAGGCAGCATACAATGCCCTCTTTGATGAAGAAGACTACTGCAAATTTGCTCACTTTGTGAATGAGTCTATTGGGATTTTGTATAGAATTGTTGGTTTGGAAGCTGTGGCTGCCTTCTTTGCACTTCAAGGCGGAGAATTGTTCACTGAGAAGAGTGTTGATGCTAATGCGGATGATAAAAAGAAGAAGAAAGTAGTCTTGGGTAAAGGGACAAGCATACTTGTCCAGTTTATCAAAGACAGGTTACTCGTTGAAGATACAATCGCTGGTGATAAGGTTGAGACATTAAAGCATTGGGTAGAGAAAGTCTTGGGACTCTTGAACCTCGAGGATCATGGTTTTGCTTGCTTCTTGGATAAAGTAAAAGAAATCGTACAAAGTAATGAAAACAGGAGACTCCCAAAGCTCCCAAAGGTAATGAAGACTGGCTTTCCTGATTTGTATTTTCCTCTAGGTAGCTAAACATAGGATCTATTGTTCTTATATTAGACATGGGATGTATTGTTCATATATTAGCGGCTTTAGATATATAGAATGTCATTAGTGTACCTACGTGCTTCCTTGGATTACAAGCTTTCTCATTTGTTTGATTCATGACAGGGTACTCGCGATTTTGCGAAAGAGCAAATGGCAGTCCGAGAGAAAGCGTTTTCAATCATACAAGACGTTTTCAAGAGGCATGGTGCTACTGCTCTTGATACACCTGTTTTCGAATTGAGAGAGACGCTTATGGGGAAATACGGAGAAGAGTCGAAGTTGATTTTTGATCTCGCTGACCAGGTAAACTCCATTTTATTATAAATCTTCAGAATATGCTTTGCTCTTGCCATATATGCATGCTTATTATGTATATATGCCGTGATAAAGGGGGGAGAGCTCTGTTCTTTACGATACGATTTAACGGTTCCATTTGCACGCTATGTGGCTACGAATGGTATCGCATCATTCAAAAGATACCAAATAGCAAAGTCTTACAGAAGGGATAATCCTTCTAAAGGGAGATTCAGGGAGTTTTATCAGTGCGATCTCGATATTGCTGGTGTGTTTGAAAGGATGGGACCCGACTTTGAGATTGTAAAGATCTTGACAGAAATGCTCGATGAACTACAAATTGGAGACTACGAGGTGATGTTATTTTTACACGGTTCGGTTCTACTGTAGTCTTGCTCTTAATACTGAAAAAAACAACCTCTTTGTGTTGAATAGGTAAAGCTGAGTCACCGGAAGTTGCTTGACGGTATGCTGGAGATATGTGGAGTGCCGTCTGAAAAATTCAGAAGCATATGTTCCAGTATCGACAAGTTAGACAAGCAATCATTTGAGCAAGTGAAGAAAGAAATGGTGAGAATCTTTTCTCAAGTCGTTTATAGATTTCTCTCGTTTCTGTGTTCGATTATGGTCATATGACTTCTGTGTATTTTTTCATTAGGTGGAGGAGAAGGGTTTATCTCCGGAGACAGCAGACAAAATCGGCACTTTTGTTAAACAAAGAGGACAACCAATGGAACTGCTGTCGAAACTCAGACAAGAAGGGAGCGAGCTTTTGACTAACGCGCGAGTCATCAAAAGAAGCACTTGAAGATTTGAGCATTATGTTTGAAGCGCTTGAAAGATCAAACTGCATTAACAGAGTAGTCTTTGATCTGAGTCTTGCGAGAGGTCTTGATTACTACACGGGCGTTATCTTTGAAGCCGTCTGCAAAGGAGCTGAGGTAAAAAAATTGCACAATCACTCATGGTTCTAGGTTTAGGTTTTAAGATGAAGAACACTCTTAATAAAGTTTTTGACAATTTCCTAAGGTTGGAACGATTGGTGCTGGTGGGCGATACGATAACCTTATTGGAATGTTCGGGACACGGCAAATCCCAGCAGCTGGTGTGAGTCTCGGCATTGAGCGAGTTTTTACCATATTGGAAGAACGTCAAAAGCAACAAAAACAGGTACACACACACACTTACTTGACTTGTAAAAGTGTATAATGCTTTGATCTGTTAGGGTTGTATAACTAAAACTAGAATTGGTGGTGTACAAACAGGTGATTCGATCCACAGAGACGCAAGTCCTGGTCAGTATCGTGGCGGATAATAAGCTAGCGGAAGCTGCGGGATTGGTGAGTCAGCTTTGGGAAGCTAAGATAAAAGCAGAGTACCTTGTGAGCAAAAGATGGTCAAAGCATTTGAATCGCGCCACGGAATCTGGAATCCCTTGGATGGTGAAAGTCCGCGAAGGAGAAGTCGATGGAGGAGTTGTTACGTTGAAGAAGATGGTTAAAGGCAGTGAAGAGGAATATCGAGGAGTTCCCAGAGAGAGTTTCGTCGACCAACTGTTGAAACTTCTCACTTCTTGAAACCCTTTTGATTTTTGTTTTTGTTTTGGGGATTCAATATTCTTACGGTTTCTATTATGACATGAGATAGATAAACGTCGTTGTCTTACAAAATTTATATATTTGATCTGCATGAAAAAAATTGAAAAGTGTTGTTGGTTCGTGTTCTTGAGTAGTGTGCCACGTTGCTTCAATGAGATCATTATTGTTGACTTGTTTAGCTTGTCTTATTATCTTGTCTTTACTGTCGAAGTGAAAGCTCGGTTCTCGGTTGATGTTTTTAGATGAGCTTATTCCATCTTGAACTTCACAGTTTTAGGACGTTTGTTTTCAGTGGATTTCTCGTTGGCTGGATTTATGTGCGGAATTTAGCTCTTATCGTGAATCTTTGCACTACCTTTTAAAATATCCCAAGTTACTAGCCCTGTTCTTCTGACAATCGCTGTGGTCAGCGGCAGCGACTGAAAATAACACCTATCATCATGGTAAACACAGCACCGGAAAGGTAACGCCAATCTGTTTATTCTGTCGCGTATATGAATATTAAGAACAACAATAGCTCTTTATTAAAACTTAATCAAATCTCTCTTTGAAAGAATGAATACAACGCCTTTATATAGGCAAACCTTTGAAAACTAAAAAGGAATATATCTAAAACTGAATTCAATTGAAAATAGAAAAATAACTAAAGAAAAGGAAATCAGCAAAAAGGAAATAAGACTTGCGGAAAAAGCTACGATGCTGCTGCATCAGGTCCCTCCGGGTTTAAAAGATTCGTTCACGAATCGAGCAACGGATCAGCAGGAACAAAACGCGACAAATACTTTACATTAAAAACATATGATGTGGTGATGTCATCGGGAAGTTGAAGTCGATATGCGTTATCATTGATGCGCTCTAGAACCTCTAATGGACCAATCTTCTTTGCTTTGAGTTTATTATAAGCATGAGCAAGCATACGATCCTTTGTAAGTACAGCTCAAACACGATCCCCAACTTCGAAAACAAGACGACGACGAAGTGAATCTGCTGCATTCTTATACTTCAAAGTTGAAGCTTCTAAGTGCGCCTTTGTGTCCGTATGAACTTCGGCAATGTTGTCGATAAAGGCTGCAGCATCACCATGGAGACGAGTTCGATCCGGGAGAGTCGATAAGTCACATGGTCCGCGAGGAAGTAGTGCATAAATTACTTGGAAAGGGCTAAATCCGGAACTCCGATTTTGAGCATGATTGTGAGCAAACCCAGCTTGTGGCAATTTAGAATCCCATGATCTGATTGAATCGCCAACTAAACAACGTAGGAGATTTCCCAATGATCTGTTAGTGACTTTAGTTTGACCATCCATTTGAGGATGATAAGCAGAACTCATATCAAGACTTGTATCTAACATTTTCCACAATGATCGCCAAAAATGACCAAGAAAACGAGAATCACGATCCGAGACGATGGAGGATGGTAGGCCATGAAGTCGATAAACTTCTCGAAAGAAAAGTGTGGCGACTTGAACTGCATTTGTAGTACGTTTACAAGGAATAAAATGCACCATTTTTGAGAAGCGATCAACCACGACGAAGATAGAATCAAAGCCTCGCTGTGTTTTTGGTAATCCCATAATGAAATTCATACTAATATCTGTCCATGTTGAGTAGGAATGGGCAAGGGAATGTAAAGTCCTGCATTAGTCGCTTGTCCCTTGGATTTTTGACAGATAACACACCGTTCCACGAAGCGTTCGACATCTCTACGAAGAGACGGCCAGAAATAAGCGTTAGAGACTAGGTGTAGAGTACGATCTCGACCTACATGACCTTCGTTGTGTAACTCGGAGATCAGCTTTAAACGGAGACTGCAATCCTTTGTCCAAACAAAAGAACCCTCACGCATACAACTAGTAATAGGTGCCATCACGGAACTAAACCGAGGAACAAAATGTCGGTAAAAGGATGCCAGACCGTGAAAACTTCGAGTTTCAGAAAGTGTTGTTGGTTCTGGCCATGATTGTATTGCAGAAACTTTACTTGGATCCACTGCCAAACCTTCAGCAGAGACAATGTAACCAAGAAAGTGAACTTTTGGAGAACCAAATTCACACTTCTTAAGCGTTGCAAACAACTTGTCCCGCCGCAACACCATGAGAACTTCACGCAAGTGACGAAGATGATCCTCTAACGTCAAACTGAAAATCAATATATCGTCAAAGTATACCACCACGAATTTGCCGATGAAGGGACGTAAAGCCTAATTCATTACTCTCATGAATGTACTAGGTGCATTGGACAAACCAAAAGGAATAACAAGCCACTCAAAAAGTCCTTCACGCGTTTTAAAAGCTATCTTCCACTCATCTCCAGGACATATACGGATTTGGTGGTATCTGCTCTTTAGATCTAATTTAGAGAACACTGACGCAGTACCTATTTGATCAAGTAAATCATCAAGACGAGGTATAGGAAAATGATAGCGTACCGTGATCTTGTTGATAGCACGACTATCTACACACATTCTCCAAGAGCCATCTTTCTTTGAAATTAACAGAGCTGGAACCGCACATGGACTTAAACTTTCGCGTAGAAAACCTTTAGTAACCAACCCTTCCACTTGCTTACGAAGTTCTTCATGCTCACTAGGACTCATTCGATAATGTGATTTGTTGGGAAGGGCTGCATCAGGAACAAAATCAATACGATGTTGAATATCTCTCAATGGAGGTAGACCAGCAGGAAGATCATCGGGAAAGACGTCGGCAAAGTCTCGCAGAAGCTCCGTGAATTCAACCGGTGCGTTGTTCTGTGTAGAGAGTGTTGCTAGCGATGCTATGAGTATAAACACCTTTCCTTCCTCACGCATTGCAGCTTCAAAGGGTGCTCTTTGAAGCAATAATGTTGGAGATGGCGAATTGTTTAATTTAGGTGGCAATGAAGGCTGTAAAGTAAAACTGCGATTCTGATGTTTAAAACTATATGTGTTGAGAAATCCGTCATGAAGAACCTTGCGATCAAATTCCCAAGGACGACCAAGAAGTAAGTGACAAGCATCCATTGGAGCAATATCACATAGAATCTCATCACTATAAGCATTCCCAATCGAAAAAGCCACCAACGCACGTTGTGAGATACAAACTTCATTATCTTGTTGTAACCAAGACAACTTGTAAGGTGTAGGATGTGGTTCTGCTGTAAGTCCTAGTTTCTGCACCGCTTGTTCTGCAATAACGTTTTCTGAACTTCCGGAATCAATTATCACAGAGCATACTTTCCCTTGAATCGTACATCTGGAATGAAACAAATTGTTTCGTTGAGGAAACTCCACCGAATGATGCTGTGCCAAACATGATCGACGCAACATTAGAAGCGGACCAGAATATGCTATGAGACACTCTGTATCCTCTGTATCAGCGTCATCATAAATGATCTCCACATCACGACCTGATTCATCGAGTAACAGACCACGACGGTTTCTAGTCGGACATACGGATTGACGATGTCCTAATTCGCCGCAAGAAAAACAACGAAGGGTGCTTTGTCTAGCTGGTCGAGCTGTTTCAACAGGAATAATGGCAGCCTCAGTGTTTGGTGTGGTTGCTTCTGTCGCAGCCGGTGGCGGTGTTTGGCGAGAAGGACGAGAAGAGCTCCAGCCAGAAAAATTGCCTTTAGTTTGTGCCTCGATGGTGAGAGCTTGTTGCTGAGCTTCAGCCAATGAAAGAGGATTAAATAAATTTAGTGTATGATGAATATTATGTCGTAACCCACCAACAAAACGTGCGATCAGCTGCTTCTCTGAATCTTGCAAATCAATTCGATTAATCATCAAAAAGAATTCTGTAGCATAATCTTCGACGGAACGACTTCCTTGTCGTAAGTTTTGAAGTTTCTGAAACATAATTTGCTCATAGTTAAACGGCAAAAAAGTTTTCTTCAACTGCTTCTGCAGCTTAACCCACGAGACAATTGATTGTTTTCCTGCACGAGCACGTGACTTCTTAAGCTGCGACCACCAAGCAGCAGCTCTTCCACGAAACCGGGTGGCAATTAAAGGAACACAACGATCTAGTGGTACTCGTTTAAATTCCAAAGTCTCTTCCACTGTAACAATTCAATCAAGCAAGTCTTATGCAACTGCAGAACCGAAAAACTCCGGAATTTCAAGTCTGAAATTCGACTCCCAACGTGGATCAACATCTTCATGACACTTGATTGTCATTGTGTCCAGCAAAGGGGTTATCATCGTTGGGGTCATTAGCAACGACTCTTTGATTACGACCAGGAGCGAGTGGTTGTCCATTCAGCGCTTGAATAGATGCAATCAACGCATCCATATGTTCTTGAAGATCTTGGATAGATTGCCTCATATCGTTGCCGTCAGCAACAGGTTGATTATGTCGGGGCCGGAGTGCACGAACCATAGCGAGGAGCGTAGCAAAGCTCTGATACCAATCTGGCGCAGCGTGCCGATGTGAACCTAGCTCAACTGAGAGATTCAAGGATTGAATCTCGCAGGAACCGCTTCTTGTTTCTAAAACTCTAAAGAATTTTAAGAACAAGGCAAAGAACAATAGCTCTTTATTAAAACTTAATCAAATCTCTCTTTGAAATAATGAATACAACTCCTTTATATAGGCAAACCTTCGAAAACGAAAAAGGAATATATCTAAAACTGAATTCAATTGAAAATAGAAAAATAACTAAAGAAAAGGAAATCAGCAAAAAGGAAATAAGACTTGCGGAAGAAGCTACGATGCTGCTGCATCAAGAAGGAAGAAGAAGAAGTACAATGGAAGTGGAGTTTGGTGATGGTGTTATGGCAAGGATGGTGGCGATGGCGGATGCACTCGTGGTGGCGCAGTCACGGTGGTGATGGTGATGACGGCGTCGACGGCAAGACGGTTGTGATGATAACGCCAGTGACGATAATGATGAAGGTAATAGTGAGAATTAAACAATAACAAAGTTAGTTAAATTGTTATTAGTATAATTTTGTTAAGTTAACAAAGTTAACCAAACAATAATATATATATTTTTCTAATATGATAACTTGTTATCACGATAATTTTCATATTTTTATATTTTATATATGTTTATTGATGTGATAAGTGGTTTAACATGCTATTTTATATGATATGTTAACTGGTTTAATATGTTAATTACATATTAACAGTGTTAATGAAGCTGTTAACATTAGATGAACAGTATTACCGGTGTACCGAAAACAGTGTTGTCGGAGTTGACGGTAAACAGTGTTGTCGGAACAGACTGTAAATAGTATTATCAAGACGGATTGTGAACGGTATTACCGGAATTTTACTCTGCTAACAACATTTTCAAACCAATGGCATTTGTGTAGTTATAAAAAAATAAAAGGTTTTTTTGTCCTAAAATTAGTTTCTCTCTGTTAAATAACTAATTTTGAATTATCTATTACCATATATTTAATTAAGTGGTCAACCATTACCATATATTTAACTCACCCTTTATAATTTTGAATATTTTGATTATTTCAAGAGAATGGATGCCATATAATAATATGGTATTTAAGTTTGGTTAGCCATTTTTTTTTGTTTTTACTGTTTATATGATAATGCCTTTTTTGTCCTCTTTTTTTCTAACTAATTACTAACTTGTGTTTTTCTCTCTCTTCAATTAATTTCAGGCAAGAAAATCAGAAGAAAAAGAACAGAAGAAGAAGAAAAGAAGACGGAGAAGAAGGAGAAGAAAGGAGAAGAAAAGAGAAGGAAAAAAATATGGAAGATGCTAAGGTGGAGGTGGATATCGGTGATGGTGGGGTGATTTGTTTAGTTGGTGATAGTGACGGATGGCGACAACGGTGTCGACGGCGGCGGCAATGGTAACAACGGCGATACCGACGATAACGGTGTTGTGGCAACGACGGCGGCAACGACAACACAGTACCGTGGTGGCCGGTGGTGACAGAAACACAACGATAACTTTGTTAAGTTAACAAAGTTAACACGATATTTTCTTAGATAACTGGTTAATTGGGTAACTCGTTAGCACGATAATTTTCAAGTTTCATATTTTTATGATATGATAACGAAGTTAACAAGATAATATTCTATGAATAACTGGTTTAACATATAGTTTACATGATACCTAGTTTAACATGTATGATGGATAACAGAGTTAACAAGTATTTTTCACAATATGTTAATTTATTTAACATGTTAACTACATAATAACAGTGTTGGCTTGCGTTAACAGCGTTTTAGATATATTGTGAACAGTGTTTCCGGCGAGCGGTGAACAGTATTGCCGGATTTTTTCGTCGACAACCAAGTTTTCATACAATGACATGTTCTGTAATTAAATACAATAAAAAGGGTTTTTTAGGATAAAAAATTGTTTCTCTTTCCTTTTAATTTAATTTACAATTATCTATGGGAAATACCAATGAATGGTAACAAATAATGTCAAAATTAGTTCTCTCTCCTCATATACTATTCATCATGACAAGTCTACTATCAAAAACCTATTTTGCCTTTATATTTTCAAACTAATTACAACTTTGCTTTGTCTCTCTCTTCACATTATACCACCAATCAAAATGAAAAATAGAAAAAGATGGAAGCTTGTAAAAGCTGTATGAAGATGATTTTAACGACAACACTGGTGTTAACGACGCCGATAACGATGATGAAGGTAACTATGGACAAATGTGACAACAATAACGGTGCTGATGGTAACCGTGTTGGACGATGATGACGAAAATACTGATAACAATGTCGGCGGCAACGACAATGATTACGATAATACTATTGACGATGACAATTGTGATGGTGTAAGTTAATCAATAACATAGTTAGGTTAGTGGTTATCAGTATAATTTTGTTAAGTTAACAAAGTTATTTAGCTAATAACATATATTTTTATTATATAATAATAGTGTTAACACTATAATTTCCATATTTTAATAGTTTTTATTTTTTACGATTGGTAACTCGATGAATATGATAATTTATTATATGATAACTATTGTAACATGATAATTTCAATTTTTTATTATACTATAACTAGTTTAATCCAATATTTTTACAATATACTAACTTGTTTAACACGTCAATTGGATGAATATTGTCAACAAATTGTGAACAATGTTGTCGAGATAAACAGTTAACCTTGTTACCGGGATTTTATTTCACCAATAAAAAATTTCAGGGCCAATGGCATTTTGTGTAATTAAGACAAATGAGAAGGATTTTTTTGATTGAAAAATTGTTTCTCTCAGATAAATAACTAATTTTAAATTATCTTTTACCAGTTACTTAATTAACTGATTATATGTGTATATTGATTAAATTCACCCATTATCTATTCCTACTTACCTTATGTATATGTACTAAAAGAAAAATTGCAAAATATGGTAATGGAAGATGGGAAAATTGACTGACACATTTGCGCTTCCATCGATGCATATTGTAGCGTTCGAAATGACGATAAAAATCCCCTAAACCTCTGAGTCGAGTTGATACAGTGAATGGGACATAAGCATTATCGTTAAGTTTGTTAGCGCATTAAAATAGTTAGCTCGTATTTATTATAATGTCTTTGTTATCAATCTAATTTTTCTTTGACGTTAATTTACTTAGATCATTAAATTAGTTTGTTAACTAAATTATGCAACTTCTATTAGTTAGATTGTTAAATAAATTGTAAGCGTTGGTATTAAACAACTTCTATAAGTTAGCTTGTTAATATAACTATTGTACAAATATCTAATATGTTACTACTTTATAAGTTTTAGATATTATTATTACAACGTTATCAATCCATATAACTTGTTATTATATATATTAGTATGTTAATCATGTATAAAAAAGACTAAGTTTTTTTAATTAAATTGATATACACATCAAAAATTATTATTTCACAATTTAAAATTGATATTACTCATTTTTGTTTAATATGTTAATTCGTTTAACTTGATAACTTCATCATTAACATCGATCTTGATAACATTGTTGTTAACTTACTCAGATAACTTCGTTGTTAACATAGACTTTAATAACTTCGTCGCTAATTTATTCAGATAACTTCATCATTAACATCGATCTTGATAACATTATTGTTAACTTGTTAACATGATTTTAATAACTTCGTCGCTAACTTACTCAGATAATTTTATCATTAACATCAACCAAATTTGCTGAACGAGTTATAGGGATATTTTCGTCCATTTACAAGAAAGAGAACCAAATATCAACATTTCATTACATATTTATTAATTTTTGCATCTACTTATACTATCTACCCAACTCACCCCTACTAAAATCACCCTTATTTCAACTCTAAATATAATTAATATTTTTAATATATATAATTGCGAAAATCGCATAAATAAACGATGAAGGTGGCACTGATACGGTTCCTCGCATAATTACTTCAGTTACGGTTCGAGTTTGAAATTTGTGAGAAATCAATCAAATCCTCTCTATCTCTTCTTCTCCGTCGTACGCTTCATCTCCGAATCCCAGCTTCTCCGAGCTCTCGGTGAGTTCTAGATCGGCTCTCTATCTTCCATCTCACAATCACACCGATTATATTATCTGAATCGGAACCCTAATCGATTCCAGCTCCATTGGGTCAGCCACAAAAGCCAGATATATCGCGGATCCACCGATTTCGCCTCGGGTTTTATTAGGGTTTGGACCAAATCGACTCAATGTTGTTGCTTTACCTGATCGAGTTTCGCCAATCTTCTGAATTTTGAATTGATTTCGCAGAAAGAAGGAACATTGGAGAATGAAGAAGTACGGATTGCAAATCAGGGCTCCGACCCAGAAAAAGCAACCATCATCTCGGCCTCCGCTTCGCACCGCTTCAATTTTCGGTGAAGACGAAGACCATGACGTCGAGAAGGAGATTTCTCGGCAAGCTTCAAAGACCAAAGCTCTTAAAGAAGTACGTTTTTCCTCTCACCGTTATGACTCTGTTTCTTTCAGTTTGTATATCTTCCTTAATTAAGTGACTCTGTGTGTTGTTGATTCTGGGTTTATAGATCGAGGAGCAGCATAAGAAAACCTTGGAAGAGGATCCTTCGGCTTTTGCATACGATGAAGTTTATGATGACATGAAACAGAAAGCAGTTCTTCCACGAGCGCAAGATCGTGAAGAGCGCAAGGTAATGTAATCTCTCTTTTTAAGTTACCTGCGATGGTGGAATCATTAGAAAAAGCTTAGGATGTAATCGAATTCTTCTTTCTATGTTTTTAAAGAGGAAGAAGATCATAAAAAGCTATGATCTTGTTTATGGAATCGAAATCTTGTTTCCAATGTTCTGAAGAGGAATGAATGATGTGTGTCTGACTAGATTCTTCTTTCTATGTTTTAAGAGGTAGACATATGACTCGTTTAGTACAACTGTTGAGAATGTAACACCGTAAAAAAAGCTATGATCTTGTTTTATGGAATCGAAATCTTGTTTCCATGTTCTGAAGAGGAATGAGTGATGTGTGTCTAACTAGCGTTAGATGGCGTTACATATAGTTTGTTGCAGTTTTATTAGGTGTTTTTTTTTAGCTTGGCGAATTTGGCTTCTGCTTATGCGTCGTTTGCTATTTTGCAGCCAAGGTATACACAGCTTTTGATGAAAAAGGCAGTCCAGAGACAGAAAGAACAGGAAATTATTTATGAGAGAAAGCTTGCGAAAGAGAGGGAGAAAGACGAGCATCTTTTCTCAGATAAAGAAAAGTTTATAACTGGTGCTTATAAAAGGAAACTCGAGGAACAAGCGAAATGGACAGCGGAAGAAAGATTGCGTGAACTTAAAGAGGAAAGAGATGATGTAAGTTCTGATTTAGTGTCTCTATGCTTTTCCTCGTTTCCTTACTAAACTAGTAGTGCTTGCTAAGATAGCCGAAGTTCTAGTTTTGTCCTTTTTTCGTTTCTTGTCTTTAAGTAGCTCAGGTTTGGGGAACTAGGTCAATGTAGTTTGCTTGATCGCAATCTTTTTCTTCTTGCAACCTTGTTGCATGTTGTGTCTTTTAGTACGTGATAGGAGAAGTCTCTCTGTATTAGCAAATGATAAGGAGATGGAGGTTTGGTGGATTTTTTAAACTGAATTGTTTATATTGCTATTTAAACTCATTTCTCAGCCCTTTTACATTTGTTTTTCATCTTCTACTAGGTTACGAAGAAGGAAGACTTGAGTGATTTTTACTTCAACATGGGAAAAAACGTGGCATTTGGAGCACCAGATATCAAAGCTAAAGAGGCAGAGAGACTCGAGGAGCAAAGAAAGGCGGAGAAGCTGGAGGAGCTGAGAAAAGAAGAAGCAAGGGAAGAGGAGAAAATAGATTCACCGGAGAAGGAAGTGTCGCCTGAATCCGGAGATATTGGATCAAGTGGTAGGAAAAGGAAAAGCGTGGAACCGCAAGAAAAAGAGCAAGCTCCATCTGAGAAGAAGATTGGTTCAGATGCCGCAGAAGAGAGAGACTCATCAATCAAAGAGGCAGCAAAAGAAGCGCCGAAAGCGACTTACCAGCACAAGAAGAGCGAGGATGCCATCGCTGCTGCTAAAGAACGGTTTCTGGCTCGTAAGAAGGCAAAGATAGAGGAATAGTTGTGCGAACTTTGGCCAGAATTTTAGTCCAATGGTTACGTTTGGCGAGCTTCTCTTCTAATTATCGATGATTTCGTGTTTAAAATATTTTCAAGTAAACGCTTATTAAATGCAGGGAGTCACATACATTTTAGCCAAAGTGTTGAAAAATGCTCTTTCGAGAAATTCTAATGTCTTAACGAAATATATAGTTTTTCTCCATTTGCTTAAATTTACATTTTTGTAACTATCCAAACTAAAAAGGCTCAATTCATACACATACTATTTCAACGCATATGCCGGTCCAAAAGACAGATTATTAATTATTTGTCAACATAATGTCAACCGAAAACAATTACGAACGTTAGAAGAGACACTAATGAGGAATGCGTTTAAGACTAAAAACAAACTTGGAAAGAAGTGGATAAACTAAAGATGTGGTCGTCTATGGTGAACTCCCATGCTAGTATTTTGGGTTCATCTTTCGATTTCGTGCACTAAAACCTCTTTTTTAGCTATGGCAAGGCATACAAGATAGGTTTTCAATTGGTATTCACTCGACCTCCAATATTGGCAACCTAGCTACATAGCTAAAAAGATATGCGCTTGGGACCGAAATTAACATGATACTTAAAACCTAATTCACTATTGTTAGAGAAAAAAAGTTTTATTGCTAAAAAGATATTTCCAATAATTGTTTTTAAAGTTCAATAGTTACTAGCTAGCTAGATAGAGATTTGATATCTACCTTTTTGAGTTTTACCGTCTTCCTATGAATTTGTCCTTGCAAGAACGTAGCCGTAGGTATACGCTTTGAGTTCTTGATGTTAGTTAGATATTTCATTAAAAGGACGAAAGAGAGATCATGATATAAACGACAAAACTAGTTCCTGTCATAGCACAATGTGAAAGAGTTGTCTACTTCTTTAGCAAAGAAATTCCATCATCTCTAAAGTATAGTTTCTCTTCAGAGACCAAACAAGAAAGAAAGCTCTGAAGCTGTTGCAGAGACTTGTCGTAACAAGGATCAGCTACACAGAACATCTACAAGACAAGAATCAGAGCAAAACTGATCATGATCTTGAGAGATCAAAAGCAGAACAACGTTGCACAATCAGTGTAAGAAGAGGGTGTAATGTCTTTGATCGTTACCTTGAGAGTGTTATGGATTCGTTTCAGTGCCATGCTTCCAAAAATTTGTGAGCATTCCCATGATGAATTTCTGAAAACATTGTTTGACAAACAATTGTCTTAGATTTCACTCTCTTCATCATCTGCTAGAAAAGGTTCTCGCTTTCTTTCATTCCAGAATCAGTAATGGACTCAACGAGGGTATACACATTAGACTCTGTTCTTGTAGATTCTCTCAAAACTCCAAAAGTTCAAGAGACTTTCTTTACAAGTAATTAGCTCTTCCTCCAAATCAATGGTTTAAACTTAAAAAGCAGAAGACTCCAATTCCAATTACAGTAAGTACCTTGCTTATCCAGAAGTTTACTCTTTCGGTATCCCAATGGCTGCAGCAAGATCAAAAACAGAAAGATTTACATGACTTTAGTAACACACTTGAAGTGGAGGAGATATCCATATTGAGTGATTCTTGTAGATACCTTTTTCTTTTCTTGAAATTGCATGTATGTGTAGAGGAAACTGTGAACTGCATAACTATTGTCTTCAAATTGAAATCCCAACTGAAAATACATCCAAAACCATTTCAGAGAGATAATACATTTGTTCAGCTTTCTCCAAGACTCCAAACAAAACATGAATCATTCACTACAGTGCCGAGAAATTCTTGTTCAGTCTCCAATCTTTTCGGACCTATTAAAACGAGTCCAGAGAGATCTGTGACTACCCCTATAAGCTTCATGAGAGACTAAACCAGATAAGACTTTCAGTAAATAAAGAAATCACGACAATCTGAAAAGAAAGAGTCTGAAAGGACAAAGATCCAAACGACTCTTAATCACAAAACAAAGAAATTTCAAAGATTCCATTCGATTAAATCCCCCCCCCTCCAAATAGCGAAGAAGAGAAAGAGAAGAATACCGAATTTTTGGAATCGCCGATTGTCGTTAGTGACGATCAAATAAAACCGAATCCGAATAAGAGGAGATTGATAACGATTCTTCCCCAGAAGCTCCTCCTGCACATTAAAACGATCGAAACTGATACTCTGTAGATCGTAATCGCCACCAACAGCAGTAGAAGAACGCAGAGGAGAAACATGATTCTTCTTTCTTCTTCTCTGGTTCTTCTTTCTTTCTTCTTTGGTTCTTCGTCAGGCGGGCGTAACGTTGATCAATTTGAATTATATACTTTTTTTTCTTTTTTTTTTGGCGGCCATTTTATAGATTAGTCCAAATGGACAAGTACAATGGATACGAAGCCCAAACGTTACAGGCCCAAGAGAAGATTATACCACCGACACATATCAAAAACGCGCACTTCTAAGACACGTGTTGCATAAACAGATATACTCATGGGCCACGTGGCTTCATCGGGGGGAGATGTTATTGAAACACCACCACCGACTACCATCTTTGGGAACGATATGACCTTAAGCACGATCTTCCGCCGAATGGAGAAGCTCCGCTTATCAGCCTAACCCAACAAGGTGAGCGAAGATATTACTCTCACACGAAGCTGAAAAGACCGAGCCTAACAAAAAGCTTGAGAAAATCTAAACGGGATTAAAAAAAGATAGCAGATCTGAAAGAGGAAAAGCAAATATTTCTGTAAAAATTATTGAAAATTGAAGGAACAACCGGATAGAAAAGAGAAAACACAACAAAAGTCTAAATAAATTGGAAAGGATCTACCGGAAATTATTATCAGATTAAACGGAAAACAAAAAAACAAAAGAGATTTTACTCTCTCTCTCTCAATTAGACTTTAGTTCTGATTTATAGTTAATATTAAGAAAATGTATACAAGTTCTCGAAAGTATGATATTAAATGTACAAGTATTTACAAAGACATTTTCAAAAGTATTTTGGTTGGTGATTTGTAATAATACTTTCTAAAATAAAAGAATAGCCAAAATAATCTCTTAAGATTTCTATAAAATATTTTTTCTATATTATATCCTTTTTCATATGATTTATTTATTTTACTTACCACTTTAAAGTTAGTAACAATAAATTCAAAAAAAACCAAAAAAAAAACCTCAAAAGTATATAAATTGAAACAAAATATTATTATTAAGTAAAAAAAAAAAGAAATGCAATCAAATTTTCTTAAAGCTAATTATTAATTAATCAACTCAGTAGTAGTAATTTGCCCATGTGCGTGCTAAGAAATTTATAAGATATTTTATTAAACATGATTTTAAAATTATTTGATATGTAAGTAACTAACTAATTTTATGTGTATGCATGTTAATAATATTTATGAGTAACAATATGATTTGCAAATATGCACGCTGATTATAAAATTTTATAAATTGATATTAATTTTTTTATATAAATAAAATTACATATTTAATGATATTAAAGCGGACTAATAAACATTATTTAACCAATTATGTATCGAAATAAGATATTTAACGTGTTTTATCAGATAAATTCGGGAAAATTTACATTTTAAATTAATTTGTTAACAAAAAATGTTATTTTAAATTTTATTTTAAAATATTGAATATACAAAAAAAATAAAATATAAATTTGTTAAATTTGATATTGTTCATCAATTATTTAAAATTATATATAATTAAATAGATATTTATAAACTCTTAAATATTTTTCCAATTATAATTTAACAATGTAACATTATAATATTTTAACATTTTGATCAAGTTAACTTTTTGATGAATTAAAATTTTTATAATATCTAAATAGCTATGTCAAGCCGGTCAAACCCGTTACACAACTGGTTACATTTTTTGACCCGTTTCAATCTGATTTGCAAAGTTTATGAAGATAAAATGCTTGATCCACATTTGCTACGCTTGAGTTTTCAGATACCAACGGATAATTCGCAAATATTTAAATATTAATAAAAATAAATTATATATAATTTTAACAAAACAAATACTTAAATAAAAAATCCAATATGATAAAACATAAATACACAAAATATTTTTCCAATCTAAAAGAAAATTGTTAACAAATTTATATATATATATATATATATATATATATTACATTTCAAAATTTTCTATATAAATATTAATAATTAACATTTATTAAAAAGTTAAAATTAGCGGATAAACCGCGAACACCAGAGATAATTTTCATATTCATATCCTTCTTTTATTTTAAAAATACTTTCTACTCGTGAAACCCATTTTTTGCAAAATAAAATTTTTTTGACCTATACGTGCTCCGCAGCGGTTTATACAGAGAGAAACTCGCGGATTATGACTCAAATTGATAGGACTATATCTAACGGTTGCTCAAACTAAAATATTTATAATATCATAAATATTTTACCAAATTAAAATATATATAATATTTTAAAATTTGGATATATATATTTTTTAACTTTTTATCTTATTTGGTTTAATTATACACTTCTATTAAGAAAAACATATTAAACAAAATATATTTATAAATTTTGACACCTATTAAATCACCAAGCTTGCTACTTTTATAGTTTCTTATCATTTTGTTTTTTAATAATAGGTTTATGAATCAGCGGAAGTTTGGCACACATAAATTTCAGTATGTTAATCTACCTTCTTTTTTTACAGCGTATTCGAGTTTTACTGTTTTAGACAGACAATGTCGAAGTCTTTGAAAAAATTTACATACTTGAATTTTAGTTTACTAATTTACCATTCTTTTTAGTAGACTTTTCAAATTTTTGGCAGAACAGAGGTTTGGCAAGCTCTTGATAGTCACATATTTTAACACATTTGCATCTATTTATGCATTTTTTTGGTAGTTTTGGTTTTGTTTGCATTCATTTTTAAGTTTAGTGAGTCTTAACCTAATATTTTGCATATTCGTGCATTTAGAGTGTTTCTCAGGTATTTTTGAAACTAAAAAGGCTATTTGAAATTTGGTGGATGAGACGAGATCAAAAAGAAGTTGAAACGAAGTTGACAAAGATTGTCAGGCACCATATCAGACAGAATATCGGTAACCAAACCGATGCAATGCTTCCACAGATTGTATCGGTTTGTTGACATCGGTTTGTTGACATGCTTGTACCCGAGGCGAGACGTCCAAAGATTGCATCGGTCAAGCGTGCATCAGGCAAACATTCCCAGGTCAATCAACCAAAGATTCCATCGGTCTGTGGCCATCAGACAGACTATCTGATACATGACCAGACGAACTCCACATCTCACATCTGGTAAGGCAACAGACATACGTGCATCGGACAACAGTCCGATGCGAGTACTTGACCAAGCCAAAACCCGGGTCAACACCCGGTTTGTTTCGGGTTGATCCGGATCGATCAATATTCACTATAAATACATTTTACATAAATTTTTCTTAAGTATCTTATGTTCTTTCTTAGAAAACTTTCCCCTTTTGGGTTCTAAGTAATTTGTAAGACCATTTTCAAGAGTATTTGCAATCCAAGAGTTTATTTTTATCAATCTATCATCTTTTTTCTTTCTAATCATGTTTACCAACATATTTTTCATTGGATTTGTGGGTTTGATAATGATTAGTGAGTAATTCCCTTAGGATCTAGAGATGGGTTAGATTTAGGGTGTTTTAGGGATTAATCTTGATGTATTTGCTTTGATCTTCTCATTTTCCTCCTTGCTTAGTGATCTTAATGCTAGTTTAGCGTTGATCAAGATAAAACTAGATCTTAGAGCAAGCCCAATAGAGTTACTATTAGTGTGGGTCTTATTTATTAATTATTAATATTTTGTATACTTTATGTATATAAGATACATTGTAGTATTTTGATGTTTTTGAGCATATAATAGAGACACTTTTGATGGGTGTCTTAAAAGCAAAAAAAAAATATATATTTTTTAAATAAATTTAAGTAAAAACTTTTGTTAACAACTTTTAAAACATAATACATTTTCAAAAATGTAATACATGGAAACATATAAATTATAAAAGTGCAATTCAGAAACTCGGAAAACCAAATTTTTGCCATATATGGTCAACCAAATCAGCTTTCAATTGTTGATATCTTGTTCTATCATGAAGTTGATTGCGGACGCCCATCATATTGCCGAGATTTGTAGGTATATCAGTAGAGTACATCATATCCACTTCTGAAGTTCCTTCTCCGTATTCGAAATCTGATACATCAATTAGATTGTATCCATCTCGCTCGTCTTCTACTATCATATTATGCAGTATGATACATGCTCTCATAAATTTTCTTATGCCTGAATGATCCCAAAAAGGGTTGGGTTTTTAACAATTTTAAACCGAGCTTGCAAGACTCCAAAATATAAAGGATAATCAAATAATCCACGGTTTTATGCTCTCCTCCCGAAATCTCGAAGGGAAATCATGTCTCTTCGAGAAATAATCCAAAATATAAAGGATAATCAAACAATTTTAAACCGAGCTTGCAATTCTGTTTGTATGTTGGACTGTAAGACCAATAATTTAGAAATACGGAATATTTGATTTAATCGCAAAATATAAAGGATAATCAAAACCGAATAAAACGAGTTAAGAAAAATCGTAAACAATAAATCGGTATGAAACACTGGAACAGAGTCGAGATCGCAATCTCTTTCCTTAACTCAAAGAATCACCCGTAGTGTAACAGGTATAATCACGATTCATAAGACTCATGGTACAACCGTTCAACCCCGGATTGCATCACTCGATCGCGGGTCTAACGAAGTTGTATCTCAACAAATACTCTCGAAATAAAGAAACTACCTGATGCAGTAGTGGATTGAAGGAATGTGTATTTAGCATTTGCTTTGATCTGATGATTTGTGTTTGGTTGATTGAAAAAGAGAAGGTAACCCATCATATATATAGTATGAGAGGGGACTTGAAAATATTCCAAGTTTCCAATGTGTGATATTTTAACTTCCAGAAATAGTTATACCTAATGGAAACTTTCCATTTGTTTAAGCTTCTTCCACAATGAATTATAGCTAATGGAAACTTTCCATTTGTTTAAGCCTCTTCCACAAGAAATTATAGCTAATAATGAAAACTTTCTATTTGTTTGAGCCTCAACCCATCTCTTATTCACACAAAACACAAAATAATAAAGCCCAATTGTCTTTATTAAATTTTCTGTTCCAACATGATACATGCTCTCATAATTTTTCTTATGCCCAAAAGATCCCAAAAAAGGGTTGGGTTTTTAACAATTTTAAACCGAGCTTGCAAGACTCCAAAAGCACGCTCGACATCTTTTTTAATAACTTTTAAAAAAGAATTTTAATTAATTTAAGTAAAAAAATTATTTTTTAATAATTTCCATCGTTCACTCCCGACTTGACACGTGTGCGTTCTTAACTCAGAAAAAGTGTTTTAAAACATAAGACACCAATCACCATTTTTTAATTTGTTTTATTATTAAGAACACTCCATTAGACCCTCAAAGATCACCATTGGGTTGGTCTTAGGAAATTTCTCATCCACAAGGTGTTTGTTGAAATTCTCCAATCAACTAAGCAAGGGAATTGCATTCCTAACTCATGATAGTGATTTTCTAGGGTGTTTATTAGCACGTTAGAACTGATTCATAATACTTGTTAGCTTTTTTTCACAAATGAAAGTTTGATCTTCATTAGGATTGCTAATGATGTAATTAGTGACATGAAAGTGGATTAGTCTTGCTTTAGAGTTGTAAGCTCAGGGATTATCATTTATTGTGATTGATTGACATCATAGATTGGTTCATGAAGCACCCAAAGTCAATAACTCCATCCTTAGATTCGTTTTAGTTATTTGTTAATCGTGTTTAGTAGTTAATAAGTTTTTAATTTGCTTGATTAGCTTGTTTAGTGCTTGTTTAAGGTTCTAGTTTGGTTTGTTTGGTTTGTTTCTCATCTAGGTTGATAGATAAATATCAAAAACCATCTACACTTGTTTAGATTAAGGAGTTTTATGCATTAATATTATTACAATTTCCTAGTTTGGATTGGCTCTCAAGTATTACAATAATATGAGTAGCTTGAGTAATTGATAGATAAAAAAAACTAATTATCAACTCTACCGAAATCTTACAAACTTTCTGACATACTTGAATTTCAGTATATTAGCATGCACTTTTCAGATTTTTTTTGAATTTTTGGCACTACGCAAGTATTTCAAACTTTTTGATAAGTCAAGGAAGTTGGTGATATGATTACAGGGGGAATCGCCCCATCTATCCTCTTGATGAGAAGTTTGGTTTCAAATTTGAATTTCACTATGTTAGTATGTTATTTTGTTGGCAAACTCTTCAAATTTTTGGTAGATGTTACGGAAGTTTGGCAAATTTTATGGCAATTTTCCTAAATTTCTAGCAGACTTGAATATCATCACTATTCTAAGAAGAAGTCAACCATACCTTCATTGGCGATGATGCATGGGTGAAAAAAAATTGATTTAGGTTTTAGAACAAAAAAATAATGATATCGTTTTTTATATTATTAATAACTATATGTGCCAACAAATAAATAAATAATAATTTGGTCAAAAAGAATTTAGTTAACTTAGATTTTCGAGTAAAAGAATAATGATATACTAATTTTATTTTATTTTTTTTATTACCTCAAAGTTCAAGCCTAAACTCTAATCTATGGACCAAGAGTCATTTGGTGATATCTTAAATTTCATATGTTGGTATTTTGTTTTAGTTTTGTGAACATAGTTTGTTGTGTCTTGTGTTGGTATTTTGTTTTGGATTTGTGAACATGGTTGTATCTATATTTTCAATCAGGTTTTGCTCTTTTACAAGCATGTTTCTTTCTCATTTGATATATATATATATATATAAGCCTAAACTCTAATCTATGGACCAAGAGTCATTTGGTGATATCTTAAATTTCATATGTTGGTATTTTGTTTTAGTTTTGTGAACATAGTTTGTTGTGTCTTGTGTTGGTATTTTGTTTTGGATTTGTGAACATGGTTGTATCTATATTTTCAATCAGGTTTTGCTCTTTTACAAGCATGTTTCTTTCTCATTTGATATATATATATATATATATATTAAAGAGTGAATTTGAAAGTTTTTCAAACAAAAAAACTGTTTTACAGCTAATGCAACATAATTAAGATTTTGTCCAAAGAACATAGGAATTTAATATAATTTAGCCACCGATTGCAAACCATTTGACGAGGGCTTCTTCGTATTTTATATCTAGGGACGTCAAAATGGATAAACTAAACCAAACCAATCTATATGTCAAATGTATAATAGATCAACCCGACTCATTAAATACTGAGTTAAAACTGGGTTGACCCATAAATAATATTGTCATCATTTAAATAATTAATACTACAAAATAATTTAAACAAGTAAATGATTATGAAAATTCTCAAATGATCATATTATTAGTATGATTTATGTTAAACGTATTTATAATTATGTAAATTTAAAACTAATAAAAATCATGAACATAAATAATTTATCTAAGTAATACAATGATCGAAAAAACATGTTTCACTAATTAAAGAAGATCCATAGAATAGAAAACAAAGCAACAAAATTTATCAAAAACAGATGATGAAGTTGACTTTTGTCTTCTAAATTGACACACCCGTTAGCTGCAAAGCAACAATAAATTTATCAAAACAGATTTCTATATACAAAATTCTCAAGCAGGCAATTTGACAAACACCTTATGGCCATATGGCCATATGGCCATATTGTCCAAAACTGTAAACTTCAAACAAAACTATAAACGAATCCCCACAATCTATACCAAATTTTATAGTTTGTTTGCGAAAAAATTGGTTCAGTAATCAACTAATGATATTTACTTTCAAAAACCCTTCGGCACTTTCATTCAAAAACCCAAAAGTGATTTGACTCACAAGTAAGATGAATAGATGATGATATCATGGTGTCTTGGCAAGAGAGATCGAAGAGAGGGATTCAATTTGAGCGTGAGATGTTAGATTCAATTTGTTAATTTGGTTTAATCAGGTTAGATTCAGTTTATTAAAATCTGTTTACACATTTGATTCAGTTAGTAGTTAGTACATTTTATTTAGGTTATTAAATTTTCTTTTGGTTTGGTTATGGAAAACTCATTAATCCATTTTAATTCAATCCAACTCATTAAACATTTAAACTCATTAACCTATTAAATCCATTAATTCATTAAGATCCAAATTTCCAATCCATAAGATCCATGGATTTGATTGGTTTGGATTGACCCACTAATTTAAATCCACCCACTAATTTAAATCCACTAGAAATCAATCCGCGCAACCCGCAGAGATATCTATTAATCTTTTTTTACTTCATAATTTTATATAATTTTTTTATTATTATATTTATTTATTTTTTCTGTTTTTTCTTTATTATTGTTAACTATGTAGATTCGTTATGAAATATTTTACTTAATATAAATTGAGATGTGTTAATTGTTAAAAAATATATATTTATACGGTAGCCGTAAATATTTATGTATCCCACTGAATATTTTATTCAATTAGCTTTTTTATTTTTTTGTTTTTTTGTGCGAGATCAACAAAGTGAATTCACTATCGATCGCATCTATTTTTTATTTCTTTGAACTAATGTCATGTGGAGACCCAATTTATAGTATATCTTCAATGTAGTTTAAAGTCATTCGGATGTAGATACTTTTTCGTTGGAGTATATGCATTATGATT
This sequence comes from Alliaria petiolata, assembly GCA_020283515.1. Taxonomy (NCBI): domain Eukaryota; kingdom Viridiplantae; phylum Streptophyta; class Magnoliopsida; order Brassicales; family Brassicaceae; genus Alliaria; species Alliaria petiolata. The sequence continues at coordinate 149,736,293 of JAHZTW010000001.1, read as the reverse complement.
TTTATATGTAACATTGTTGATAGGTTTTGATGTCTTTCTATTTCTTTTCATGGATTATAGATTTTTTAAAAAATATTTTTGTCTGTTTTTGTAAGTTTTGTCCGTACATTTTCCAACTCTGTTTCTACATTTTATTTAATTTTTATTAACTTTTTTTATAGAGAATTTATAGTTTTTTGTTTGTAGAGAATTTGTTTTTTAATTTCTAAATTTATGTTATGTGAAGCACCAAAAAATGTATATGAATAAAATATATAAAATCCCATTAAAAATTAAGTTGATGATGTGGATAGTTTATATAAAGAGAGGTTTGGCTAATTTGATATATGATTTGGAATATTGTTCTGTTTTGTTTAGTAGAGAATTTTTAGTATTGGTTTGTATAATAAGTATTTGTTTTTTACTTTTAAACTAATGTCATGTGGAGAGCCAATTTATAGTATCTTTTCAGTGTAGTTTAAAGTCATTCGGATGTAGATTTTTTTTGTTGGAGTATCTGTATTATTTTTTTATGTGTAACATTGTTGATAGGTTTTGATGTCTTTCTAATCCTTTTCATGGATTTTAGATTTTTTTTTTAAATATTTTTGTCTGTTTTTTTTAGTTTTGTTCGTAGGTTTTTCAACTCTGTTTTACATATTATTTGATTCTTATTACAAGTAACATTCTTAACTATTTTTTTTCTAGAGAATTTATAATTTTTTTGTTTGTAGAGAATTTGTTTTATAATATCTAAATTTATGTCCTTTGAAGGTTCAAAAAACGTATATGAATAAAATATATAAAAGCCGATTAAAAAAATCAGATTGATGATGTGTATAGATTAGATGGAGAGAGGTTTGGCTAATTATATATACTAGGAGAGAATCCGCGCTATGCGCGGACCTTATTTAATTAATGCGTGTTTTAAATAATATATTTTATACATTTATATTTTTAGCATCAATTTTCTATTGCATTTTTTAAAAAAAAATTTATTATTTTGATTTTTTCGAATCTTAGTAATATTTTCTATATATTATTTTACGAATACTATTTTGTTTTTTTCTTTCGTCTTTAACTTTCTCAATTTACCATTTTGAGTTTTTTTTATATATCTTTCATTTGTATTCAAAAATTTATTTGTATTCATTTTTGTTTTTTGTCTATTTTTTTATTTTTTATATTTTTCGATTGTTTATTGAATATTGATTTATTTTGTATAGTTTTATAGATTGAAATTTTATTTTTCAATTGTTGAAAATTTCTTAAATTATTCAATCTCATAATTTATTCCTTTTTCATTCTTTTGTATTAAAATTTAATTATCTTTATTAGTTTAGAAATGAAGATTAAATCACTAAAAAATACATTTAAATTTTATATTATATAATATTTATATGTTTATGATGTTTTAAATTAAATTTAAAATTTAGTTACGTATATTTATGTTTTATTGATTTTTAATTAGTTAAACTTTTTTTTTATAACATCTATTTTGTTTGTATATAATATTTAAAATTACAAAGAAAATACAAAAGATTTACTTGCTCTAGTGTTCGCATTCCATTTTATGCGATCTTCATCTTCGGTTATGCACATAACCATTGTAAACATCTTCTTTTGTTGTATAACGTCGGTCAATTCCCAATTTATATCTATAGATATTCTTCCGTTAAAAATCCAATATATTGATTCTTCCGAAAAAAATAAAAATTGGGACTGCCAACCTTCAACGATTGTACGAATATCGCCATACAACAAACATGATGCATCTTTGATTCCCAACCATCTTCTCTTTTCTGGTGATTTCCATGGCGGTTTCCATGGTGGTTGTTTCCAAAGCAAATCGATTAAGAGAAGAACATATACACTGCTTGAAAACATAACCATGAAGTGTCTGCAATTCTGTCTCCAGATATCAAACGTACTGCCCACGATGCAGTAATGTTTATTATCATCTGGTTGTTGAAAAATCTTCATGAACATTTGCAGATCGTCATCTCTGGTCAACATCTCTGCTTTGCTGTGACAGAGACACAAAGGAGAAATTGCCGAGAGGTTTTGATTTGAGATGCAGATTTTGTAAATTGCCTCAAATCGCATCATTAAACAAACTCTAATCTCATTAGAATTTGTTTCATCGTGCAGGACCCAATTGTCCGTGCCGGAGATAACCGCTTGATTTTGGGAAGAAAGAAGACATCCCACACCAGCGAAGAAAACTGTCAGAATCTTCTCTAAAAGGAGAAGATGACACAACAAAAGTTGCCAAACGAAACCTACATGTAGTCGCATGGAAAACTATATTTGATTATCAAATCAACAAAAAAGCCATGATCGAAGAAAATCTCTCTTAGAAGAGAAGAGTAACCGTTGCTCCCGATCGCCTTTGTCGTCGGCCTTTTTGGATTGTTTTAACTCGTCGTAAGTTTATGGCTTACGTTTCTTTTTAAATTAATAAGTTAAATTTTATGTATAATAAATAGTTGGTTAATAGATCAACTTTCAAACTAAATTAATTTGGCAAAATCAACTCTCATCTAAAAAAAATGCAGGTCAATTCACTCACATCAAATGTCATCGAACATAAGATTAACCAATCGTACTAAGTGAATTATTAGATATTATATAAAAACAAAACATATATAACTCCTTCATCGAATTTCTCAAGCTTCGAACCCGACCTGGTTTTCATGACCCGGTTTAGAAGTGTAAAAGAAGGATGAGCGACGGAGACGAAGCTGTTAGACGCCGACCGCGGCGGTGGCCGAGTACTGGAAAAAGCTCGTACATCACAAGGAGCGCGGATCCCGTGTCCATACAAATTTATGGTGCTTGACGTGATTCTATGGGTTTTGGAGTTTCGAAATTGATTGATACCACTTAGTAATTTCGAATTCGATCTGGAGTTTTATTGATTTGGGTGTGAGTTTGTAATTGAGATTATAATTTCTGGGTCTTGTGCTTATGCAGCTGGGAAAATCTAAGAGCAGTTAAAAAGGAATTCAACAAAACTGAGGATGATTTGAAGTCTCTTCAAAGCATTGGACATATTCTTAGAGAAGTATAACGCCCACTATTAATTTTGTTGAAAAGAAGTATTAAATCATTATTTTTCTTTATTTTTGGATGTCTTCTTCTACCTTCTTCCCTTTTTCTTCTTCCCATTGGTTTACCCACGCTCTCCTCCTGCATTTAAAAAAACTGAAGCAATCAATTCGATTTTTCCAAATTTGTTGATTAATCAATCCTGAAATCGAAAGAGATAGAGAGAGATTCATACATCGGAGTAGTTCAGATTCAAACCCCATCGCGTCTTTTTCAACACCAGAGCTCCGTCGACGGAAAATGCTTCCTCGCCGCAGCTAACCGAAGACGATGAACTCGCCACCGGAGGTTGTTGCGCCGCCGCCGCATCCCATGGCACCACTTGATTCATCATCATCGCTTTCCTCATCTTCCTCAGCGTCATTATAAGATTCGGTGCCGTCGTCATCTCTCAGCCGTTTGTTATCGGAGAAGAATCAAAGGAGATCGAAGAAGAAGAGGCACACAAGATGCCTTATCTAAAGGCAGTGGTTTTGGAAGAGTTATAATTGTTTCGATTTTATTATAGTCCTGATAATTCCATTAGCACTATTGGTTAATCTTCAGTTTGATTCCCTTGGATATTCTAGAGGTCAAGGGTTCGAATCTCAAGTTTAAGACGTTTAGAATTGTATTTTTTTCGTAGTTTTAAGTTCTCTAAAAAACTAATGGAAATGTTGGTCAATAGATTGACCTGCATTTTTTTTGAGATGAGGGTTAATCTTACAAAATTAATTTAGTTCGAGAGTTAAATTACAGTTATCCCTTATTAATATTATTTGATTGTTTTTAAAAAATTAAATCTCATTTTGACCAATAAAGGGAGATTAATGTGTTATGTACAGAGAACTCCCTTTATTTTTTTTGAATCAAATATTTATTTTTTGAACCAATTGAACTTTCCTTCATCTTTTATAATATAGATAGATGATTTTGACACCCTATTTATATCCAATCTCCAAATCGATGAGATTCTACCCGTAACAACTTTATCAATGAATAAAGTTATTCAATTTCTAGGTGAGAGATTTTCACCATGTCTTCCGTTGTTCCTCTCCTTCCAAACATAAGTGATTGTGGTTTGAAGAACTTTCTCATTTGAATCCCCAAATATCGGTGGTGGTTGAAGCTTTATGGAGGTGGCGTTCAATCGCCGGTGGTAATGACATTAGGGACAGATCACAGATGCGATTACACGTAGAATTTTGGTCTAAATTTATAATACTATATTATTGAATTGAGATTATCCACGTGTTTGCATTACGCCATATTCAGTTGTGTACCTGAAAAATAGTATTGTTGGGATTTTTTTAGGTACACAGTAGAATATGGCGTAATGATGTTCAGTTGTGTACCTGAAAAAAAGAAAAATATAGCGTAATGATGTTCAGTTGTGTACTGAGATTGTCCACGTGTTTCCCTAATTTTTGAATGTTTGCAGTTTTTGGAATTTTTTTAGTTTTTGTTTTACAAAAACTAATTTTTTTTTGCCATTTAAGTTTTTGAATAATAAATTTACTAAAATTAAAAAAAATATAGTTTTTAAAAAATTTTGAATTTTGTAAACAAAAACTAAAAACCACAATTTATGGGTTTTTAAATAAAGTTGGTGATAAATCTATTATTCATAAAATCAAAATATCAATTGATTTTGTAAATAATCAATAGATATTGTTTTGAAAATTTGTCCAAACTACCATTTTTTAGATTGACATTTTCAACATTACCACCATTTTTAGTTAAGTAAATATACCACCATTTGATTATAGAGAATTGTCTTTAATACCCTTTAGTTTACAAACCATTGATCAAGGTCACTGAAACAAAGAGAGGGTTTGATTGTACCTAAGAGAACATCACCCGGAGGTGAGAGAGACGGCGCTCGATCTGGAAGCTCGGACGGCAAAGCCCGATGAAACGAAGAAGCACCCTAAACACCATAGCTAAACTCGCCGGATAGATGGAGCGGCTGTAAGGAGTCTCGCCGGTGACGACGGAGTGAGAAAAACACTTCTTCGAAAGACCTTGTACAATCTCGAGAAGAAGGAGACGACACTGCTCAGGAGGAGATCTTGCCAGAGGAACGCTATCGGAGGAGCTTCATTGATCGGAGCCTTCGTGTTTTGCCGGCGATTTCGCATCTAATTGGAATCTGATTCTCTCAAATCTCGCTGGCTATATTGAGGCAAAGGTATAAGCTGACTGATCTTAAGGTGTTTCGATTTTCTGGAGAAATGATTGAATGTCTTAGATTTAGGGAAAACTGTGATGTTTGTGATTTTAAAGTTTTGTTTCTCTTCTGTTCTTGCTGGAGCTGATGGCTGAAGCCAAGTCGAAATTGGCAGAGATGTGTCAGGAGTTTACTCCAAAGGATATTATCGGTAGGGATGCTATCGGAGCTGTGATTGAAGATCTGGGTTTGAATGGTAAGCTTAAGGATCAGAGATTAGGATTTCGAGCCCCTAAATTAGCCATCTCCGAGAAGCTATGTCTTGGGAAAACAAAGGTTTGTTCTACTCTTCAAGGAAAAGTTTTAACGAGGCAAATTGGTTCACATATCTTAATCCCATTCAGAGCTCCAATGGACCCGACGGAGACATGCGATCACTCATCGAGTCATTCCAGCCAAACCAAGATGATTCAAGCAACAAATCAAATGTTTTTGGAAACTCGACTCATCAGAGAACCATGCCGAAGTGGAATCAGCTCAAGCCGAGCTTATATGACGAAGTTATCTAACTTACAAAATGGGTGATGCCGAACTTATCTGATTCGGATATACGTCAGCTAATTGGAGGATTCCGGCCAAACCAAGATGATTCAAGCAACAAATCCAATTGTTTTGGAAACTAAACTCATCAGAGAATCATGCTGAAGTGGAATCAGCTCAAGCCGAACTCATATGACGAAGTTATCCAACTTACAAAATGGGTGATGCCGAACTTATCCGACTCGGATATACATGCACTAATTGGAGGTTTCCGGCCGAACCAGAAGGAATTAAGCTACAAAGCGACTTGGCGTCGAATCTTGACTCAACCAGGGAGCTCGTCGAATTGGATTCATGCCGAACTTCATGACGGTTTAAAAGTTATTCAACTTCTAAACCGGATGATCTTCAACTTGCCTTATTTGGACGCATTCACACTTGGGGCATTAAAACACCAACGGTTCCTTCCTTCCCGAAGCTGCTGCGTTCTGAGGCTTGATACAATGCACCTGGACGTCCCAAGACAGCATTCCTTCACGCCCAAGTTGTCAAGACTCAAGATATTCCGAGTTTCCTTTTTCGTCTGATTTGCTCATAATGACCAAATGGCGAGCCTTTAATTCTGCAAATCTCTTTCTTTCTTTAGAGTTTAAGAACGTGTACAGAGCTTCTATATAAGCCCCTTAGTTGTTTCATTTGTAAAGCACCTTTCAATCCATCAAAAAGTATAATACAAAGTATTTGTTCTTCTTTTATTCAAAGCGTATCTTTGTCTAAAATCACTGTCTTTAGTTTCATTTGAGTGATTCATTTGATTCTATAGATTTAGGATTAGAATTGTTTGTGTGATTCAAACAAGTCTAGTTCTCCAAGGATTGAGAGAGTCAATCAAACCCAAGGATTGAGAGAGTCAATCAACTTCCACCACCATCTCTATCATCATTCCCTTCCGCACAAGCTTCTTTGATCAGTTGCTGATCACCCTTTGGTTCTAAGATTGTGGNAGTCAATCAAATCCAAGGATTGAGAGAGTCAATCAAATCCAAGGATTGAGAGAGTCAATCACACTTTCACCACCACTTCTACCTTCAGCCCTTCCGCGCCAAGCCTCTTTGATCAGTTCCTGATCACCGTGTGTTATAAGATCGTGGAGTGATTCCCGATCCTGTGTCATGATGACTTTTAAACCGTCATGAAGTTCGGCATGAATCCAATTCGACGAGCTCCCTGGTTGAGTCAAGATTCTACGCCAAGTCGGTTTGTAGGTTAATTCCTTCTGGTTCGGCCGGAAACCTCCAATTAGTGCATGTATATCCGAGTCGGATAAGTTCGGCATCACCCATTTTGTAAGTTGGATAACTTCGTCATATGAGCTTGGCTTGTGCTGATTCCACTTCGGAATGATTCTCTGATGAGTTGAGTTTCCAAAACAATTGGATTTGTTGCTTGAATCATCTTGGTTTGGCCGGAATCCTCCAATTAGCTGACGTATATCCGAATCAGATAAGTTCGGCATCACCCATTTTGTAAGTTGGATAACTTCTTCTTATGAGCTCGGCTTGAGCTGATTCCACTTCGGCATGGTTCTCTGATGAGTCGAGTTTCTAAAACAATTGGATTTGTTGCTTGGATCATCTTGGTTTGGCCGGAATGACTCGATGAGTGATCGCATGTCTCCATTGGGTCCATTGGAGCTCTGAATGGGATTAAGACATGTGAACCAATTTGCCTCGTTAAAACTTTTCCTGGAAAATCCAGTGGGATAAACCAAGGATAATGAAAAAGAGTACAAATGGTCACAACCCATTTGTAAGCCTTAGCTCCACGTTCATATGCAAGCTCGGCAACTTGTGCAACTTCGGCACCATGTTCTAGCATTGCTTCGGTTTGATGAACTTCAGTGCTGGCCACGATCATGCCCTGCTCCATGGTTGATGACGTCCATGATCCTGTATCATACCCTCCCTCTTCAAAAAGTTTTTTCCTCAAAACTTGATTATCTGCACATAGATAACTCAAGTTAGTTTCATGAATTATATGAGAGTTTAGGGACTTACCTTGGAGACAGTTTCGGTTGTTGCTCAGTTTGGGTTGTTGTTGAGCATCTGGGAGTTTTTCTTTGAGCAAGTAGGATAGAATAACTGCTCTGCTATGGACTGGGGCGTGGCTCCTCTGCTTGATAGCCTTTATCCATTTTATAACCTCGGCCTTGTGCACCTCGCGTGGTGATGCTCTTTTGTATTGAGCTTGTTTTAATATCATCCTCTTCTCTGGTGGAACGTCTTTGGGATTTATCTCCTTAGTACCTGAAATAAACTCAACTATTTGGACAAGAAACAAGTGCATCATGGGTCCTTTATAAACTTTTAAACTTGTTAAACATTTTGTCCTAGTTGTGTCAAATCCTTTAACTAGCCTCGGTTTCAAGTAAGAAGTTGTAGCTGTATAGTTCTCACTTCCTATTAATTTCAGTAAGTTCACTAACAAATCTGTAGAATCTTTTAAAACAAGATTAGTGAAAGACTGACTTACATGAGGAACATATTTGGTGTTCTCGCGGTTCAGCTCGGCAAAGTGATCCAATGTTTGGTCCGGGGGCTTCTCTTTAAAGTCCTCTTCGTTTTCAGCTCTCTGGGTATGGTTCTTATCTGAATAATCTCTTAAAGACAAGAACAAGTGCATTATATCTGAGTTTAAAATTAGACAAATAGGCCTTGAAATATTTAAACTCACAGTGATGGTGTTAGCTAGTTGTAGCATCAGTTGCTCTTTGTTTACTTGAACTCCACGGTTGCAGTTGTTCTCTTTTCTAGAGATGGTTATAGCTAGCTTGGCTGGTGAGGAGGAAGCCTCTGGTCGTGCCTCTTCTCCTTTCTCATTCTTCTTTGGACAAATCAATTGTAGAATTAGCTCTTCTTGTCGTTTTCCATCTCTGCTTGTTTCCCTTTCTTCTTGTCTTATTCCTGGATCAAAACTCTTTTGCAAAGACAAGTGTATGAGTCTAGAATTGGGAATTAAAATATCAGAATGAATCAAACTATCACTATCTCTAGATTTTTCTATTTTCTCTTCTAGTGATGTTGCTTTCAAAGATTTTCTAAGGGAACATTTTGCAGCAAAGTGTCCTCTCTTATGGCATCTATAACAAGTGGGCTCTTTATAATTCACAAAATTAGAAGACTTACCTTGAGTTGGCGTCTCTGGTGACTTTGTTATAGTCTTAGGCGTGGTTGCCTTGGGTGCTGCTTCTCTTCTCATAGGTTCCTCTTTGGAGTTCAACTTCTGCTCTACTTTCTTATCCCCTATGTTGTAGTCTTTCTTGAACTGTTCCCACCATTCTAGTGTGGTGATGGGTTTCTGCTGAACTCCTTTTGCTGGAACTATCTTCTTAGCCTTTGTTTGACTTGGTGAAGTCTTTGTAGCCACTGTCTTTGGGGTTACTTGACATTGCTGCTTCTCTACAAACTCTTTGTGCATTCGAGATTTGAGATCTTTCCAATCTAGGGCCGGTTTCTTGTAGACAGTTGGAGTGTTTTCCTTTAGCCACCATTCATAAGCTTCTCCTGTGAATGCTTGGACAGCTTGTGATATCTTCTTTTCCTTGGGAATGTTATTGACTTGTAGGCACTTCTCCATATTGCTTTCCCAACTTAGATACACTTCTGGATTCTTGCTTGAACCTGAGAAGACTAGAGAATTTGAGCTGTAACTTCTCCTTTTGCTGACTTGCTTCCTCGGACCGGTTGGGTTGGAGTTAGCTTGTACTCGGTAAAGAACAGCTTCATAAATGTGGGATTTCGTTTCATGCTTGGGAGGGTCGTGATAGTCCATGCCTGCTCGTACCTTGCAAGAACAAGGAAGAAGAAATATATCAATTCGAAATTATCAATTTGATCTCAATAGGCTACCAAATGTAGTCCGTTGGAAAAGGAATCCAAATTTCGAAAATGAATAAATCTCCAAGCAATATCTCTCCTTAATCACGATCTTACAATTTAGACAAAGTTAAGAATGCAAATGAGACTCAAATATGGTAACTAAATGCACGCTTCTACACAATGCAATTTTAAAAATGGATCAAATATGGAATCAACACTTACTATACGGTAAATAAAATATGCAAAATTCTTTTTTTTTTTTGAATTTAAACGCACATAAAGCAAAACAAGGTAACTAGACTTGATAACACTTATGTTTATGGAAAAATGAATCAAATGCAAAGAAACCCGAAATAAATATGCAATCACAACGATTATGGTTTCCCTTTTTTTTTTTTTTTGAAATTTTCTTTTATGAAATAAATCAAACAGCAATTGCAGCAAGAATAAAAACGAAATGTGAATCAAATGGAACTTTTTATGGCTTTTTCTGGATTTATTAATAACAAAAACTAAAAACAAGATGAACAAAACATAATCAAATGAAACAGAAATTCAAAGCAAAACAGAAACAAATTTTTATGGGTTTTCGATTTATGAAATGAAACAAAATGACAAAAAATAATAGATAAAGGTTGGATTGATACAACCTGAGGGATAGGAGCTTTTGAAGCTCTGATACCAGATGACACAGGATCGGGAATCACTCCACGATCTTATAACACACGATGATCAGGAACTGATCAAAGAGGCTTGGCGCGGAAGGGATGAAGGTAGAAGTGGTGGTGAAAGTGTGATTGACTCTCTCAATCCTTGGATTTGATTGACTCTCTCAATCCTTGGATTTGATTGACTCTCTCAATCCTTGGAGAACTAGACTTGTTTGAATCACACAAACAATTCTAATCGTAAATCGATAGAATCAAATGAATCACTCAAATGAAACTAAAGACAGTGATTTTAGACAAAGATACGCTTTGAATAAAAGAAGAACAAATACTTTGTATTATACTTTTTGATTAATTGAAAGGTGCTTTACAAATGAAACAACTAAGGGGCTTATATAGAAGCTCTGTACACGTTCTTAAACTCTAAAGAAAGAAAGAGATTTGCAGAATTAAAGACTCGCCATTTGGTCATTATGAGCAAATCAGACGAAAAAGGAAACTCGAAATATCTTGAGTCTTGACAACTTGGGCGTGAAGGAATGCTGTCTTGGGACGTCCAGGTGCATTGTATCAAGCCTCAGAACGCAGCAGCTTCGGCAAGGAAGGAACCGTTGGTGTTTTAATGCCCCAAGTGTGAATGCGTCCAAATAAGGCAAGTTGGGGATCCTCTGGTTTAGAAGTTTAATAACTTTTAAACCGTCATGAAGTTCGGCATGAATCCAATTCGACGAGCTCCCTGGTTGAGTCAAGATTCCACGCCAACTCGGTTTGTAGCTTAATTCCTTCTGGTTCGGCCGGAAACCTCTAATTAGTGCATGTATATTCGAGTCGGATAAGTTCGGCATCACCCATTTTGTAAGTTGGATAACTTCGTCATATGAGCTCGGCTTGAGCTGATTCCACTTCGGCATGATTCTCTGATGAGTTGAGTTTCCAAAACAATTAGATTTGTTGCTTGAATCATCTTGGTTTGGCCGGAATCCTCCAATTAGCTGACGTATATCCGAATCAGATAAGTTCGGCATCACCCATTTTGTAAGTTGGATAACTTCGTCATATGAGCTCGACTTGAGCTGATTCCACTTCGGCGTGGTTCTCTGATGAGTCGAGTTTCCAAAACAATTGGATTTGTTGCTTGAATCATCTTGCTTTGGCCGGAATGACTCGATGAGTGATCGCATGTCTTCATCGGGTCCATTGGAGCTCTGAATGGGATTAAGACATGTGAATCAATTTGCCTCGTTAAAACCTTTACTGGAAAATTCAGTGGGATAAAACCAAGGATAAGGAAAAAGAGTACAAATTGTCACAACCCATTTGTAAGCCTTAGCTCCACGTTCATATGCAAGCTCGGCAACTTGTGCAATTTCGACACCATGTTCTACGGTTTGATGAACTTCAGTGCTGGCCACGATCATGCCCTGCTCCATGGTTGATGACGTCCATGATCCTGTATCACTGTAAGGCAAGTATGACGACATATTTCTCAAAAATGAGAGTGAAGTGACTGTTATCGAAGACGATCATGCAAGTTGGCGTATTTGGTTATAATAAGAGCTATAGATCCGTCACAGTTTCTCTGAGACATTGAAATGGAATGAAGAATATGTTGCCCCAGTCTCTTGTGCTGAAGAGAAGCTTCTCCAATTCCTCCACAATTTCTCCAATCTGCACATTCCAACATCCGCAAACTTATAAAAAATAGTTTTAAAACAGCATCAAAATCAAACCCACTACGATATTAAACTCAAACAAATCACATAATCGGATACTAATAGTAAACAAGTACACTAATTCTTTAGATAGAACATACATTTGGGAAACTTTTATAAACTCTAATAAATCCTTAGATTCATAAATCCTTAAAACTAGCAAAAGTTAGAGATGGTTTAAACACCCCAATCGAAACCTCGCGAAGCACGATTCTAAACAATCTCAATACACAGATCGGCTAAACATAGAGCGAAACTATCGCAAAGTTCAAAAGGCAAGTTCTACAGTAAATTTAAACCCAGATAGTTGGAATTTCAAAAATAAAATCGAAGTTCAAAATCAAAATTCAAATATTTCGTACCTTATTCCAATCAACACTAAAATTGTGAAGATCAAAATCGCTAAGATAAAATCTTTGATACCCTAGTTTTTGCCGATGAGTTTCTTTCGATAAATAGTGTCGCAGTTGCTTTTGTTGGTAAAGGTCAGTTTCGTCTTTTCGCGTTTCACTAAATTGTAAAAATGAAAATATCATGCCTGCTGTTGTATTTCTGAAAAGTGATCTCATGTCTGTGGTAGTTTTATAATTCTCTCTATTTTTTCACACATAATTTTATTTTTATTTATGCAGAAATTTAGTAATATTAGATATCAAGTTTTTCTATTTAGGACACAAATTTTATACATCAACTAAACACATACAAGAAAACTCAGAAATAACATCTTTACAAATTGAGTTACTATTTACCAAGCTAGAGTTTTCTGGGTAATTAATATTTTTGTATCAATTAAATATATATTTATTTTATCAGTTTTAATCTTAAAAAAAAATTAATAAATCTAGATTAAAAAAAAAAAAACTTAAAACCAAAAACTAAATAAATCACCATTCAAGTTTTTAGAAAAACCAAAATCTACAACAAAAATCAAAATCCAAAACCCAAAAACTAAAAACAAAAACTAAAATCTAAAAACCAAAAACTAAAATCCAAAAACCATATAAACATTCATTACCTTAATATAAGAAAGGTTGATAAAAAAAAAAAAGGAAACATAGCGTTGTTGGGATTTAATATAAGAAAGGTTGATAAAAAAAAGGAAACATCTTCACAAACAAGAAAGGAATTTTGGTCTTTACGGCAGTAAAACAGACCCTATTGGGCCGAAGTCAATTTTAATGGGCATAGTCGCATGAAAGCATAGCCACCGACATCAAAACTGAAAATCCTAATCCTCTGAACACGAAAACAGGAAGAAAAGGAAAAACGCCAAAATTGGAAAATCCAAATTCTTATAAAAAAGGATGTGCACACAAACAAAGAGAGAACAAGACAAAAACATATTTTTTTGTTTTACCAAAGCAACCTAAACCTAGACATCGAAAATATGATATCAGGAGGAGAAGGGCTTCGTCTATTGCATATGGTGAAGCCGTTCTTGCGATATCTGCCAGAAGTTCAGAGTGGTGGTGAGAAGAAGAAGGTTCCATTGAGGGAGAAGGTGATCTACACTTTGACCGCTCTCTTCGTGTTTCTCGTTTGTAGTCAACTTCCTCTCTACGGCATCCACTCCACGACCGGTGCGGATCCGTTCTACTGGATGCGCGCCATCCTCGCATCGAGCCGTGGCACCGTTATGGAGCTCGGTATCGGTCCCATCGTCACATCAGGTCTCGTGATGCAGTTCTTGACAGGCTCAAAGATTATTCAGGTCGACGACGAGGATCGTGCTCTCTTGAACGCTGCCCAGAAGCTTCTCGGCGTTCTGATCACCCTAGGTCAAGCCGTGACATACGTTCTTTCTGGTATGTACGGTCCCGTTGCGCAGCTCGGTGTCGGCAACGCGCTTCTCATCGTCCTCCAGCTAGTCTTTTCCGGGATCATCGTTTTGTGTCTCGACGAGCTTCTCCAAAAAGGGTACGGTCTTGGCTCCGCGATCTCCCTTTTCATAGCGACTAGTCTCTGCGAGAGCGTTCTCTGGAAAGCGTTTAGCCCCGTCACGGTCATCAGCATCGGACGCTCTGGACCCGAGTTCGAAGGCGCAGTGATCTCGCTCTTCCATAACCTGATAACAAAGTCCAGCATCCGACAAGCTTTCTTCAGGCAAAGCCTTCCAAACGTTAAAAACTTGCTGGCAACAGTCTTGGTCTTCCTCATCGTCATCTACTTCCAAGGCTTCCACGTTGTCTTGCCCGTCAAGTCAAAGAATTCCCGACAAGGCGGCGGCTCTAGTAATTACCCCATCAAGCTCTTCTACACCTCCAACATGCCCATCATTCTCCAATCCGCTCTCGTCTCAAATCTCTACTTCATCTCTCAGCTTCTCTACAACCTGTCTCTTATACACATCTAGATGTGTATAAGAGACAGCTTCTACACCTCCAACATGCCCATCATTCTCCAATCCGCTCTCGTCTCAAATCTCTACTTCATCTCTCAGCTTCTCTACAACAACTTCAGTGGGCACTTCTTGGTGAACTTGTTGGGACAGTGGAGAGGATCCATACCAGTCGGTGGTCTCGCTTACCTGATCACAGCTCCCTCTAGCCTGGCTGATATGGCGGCTCATCCTTGCCACGCACTCTTCTACATCGTCTTCATGCTCTCTGCTTGTGCGTTTCTCTCAAAGACGTGGATTCAAGTCTCCGGGTCCTCAGCTAGAGACGTGGCCAAGCAGCTCAAGGAACAACGGATGGTGATGGCTGGACACAGAGACTCCAATCTGCACAAGGAGCTCAACCGCTACATACCAACAGCAGCCGCCTTGGGAGGAATGTGCATCGGTGCACTCACTGTTCTTGCCGACCTCACGGGAGCTATTGGCTCAGGGACCGGAATCTTGCTTGCCGTCACAACTATATATCAGTTTCTTGACACTTTTGACAAGGAAAAGGCCATTGAGTCATGAAGCATGCGTGCCTATGGATGGCTACACCATATTGAAACATTTAAGATGTAACTTTCTGTTTTTCTTTCTTTCTTTTGTTTCAAGTGCACATGAAATCCATATAAAAACAAAAAAAAAATGTTTAGAGAAACATGTTTACCCAAATTTTTGTTTTTTTTAGAAGTATTACCTATTTTTTTCCTTTGTTGAGTTCATGGTATACCTTTCATTATATTCTTCTTCTTATTCACCTTTTGTTTTAAAGCTTTTCAATGATAACGCTTATCAAATACAGAGTGAGATATTTAAACCAAAGTGTTAAGAAAATGTTATTTGTTTCAGCCAAATCGGCCCAATTCGGTCCAAATCGATCTAAATTGGTCCAAATCGGCCTAATCGTTTAATTTTTGGTTTAATATTTAGTTAAGAAAAAAATAACTATTTTTTAGGCATGAATCGACAAAACAGGGTTTAACAGCTCGGTATTTGGAAAAGAATAAGGCTGAAAAATTAGGAAACGCTTACAAGCACACTTGATTTTGAGAGGGGCCCACATGACCGTGGTCAAGTTGAACCGTTGAAGGAGAAGTCCACGCTGTAGCACCTCGGTGCATTTTTACCGGGGCCGACCGGATGATAGGGTTTATAAAAAAAAAAAAAAAAAATTTGAGAGGGGATCAACGTAGAGATCGTCAAGCATGAACCGTGGAACTGGCAGTTTAATAGAGACGTAGATGACGGCAATCAAACCGGGCTAGTATAAACAAACAGCCTTAAATAAAGATTCCTTTTCTTATGTTTTGTTTCTCAATTTTGTTGATAATATTTTATTTTTCTATAAATTTCCAATTTTCAGCACTTACTAACATAGAAAATCAGGAATCAAGATATATACGCCCAAGTTACAATTTATATTAGATAGTAAAATTGATGAATACTTTTGTAGCCGAGGATAACTTAGAAGTGTGGATGTCTAATAGTTTTTTGCTATGAGTTTTTAGATAGCAAATTAGTACAAGTTCATTCAAAGCAATCTCTATTGAATTGTTGACTTGGAATGGCAGTAACCACCACACTCTTATACTTAATTGTAAGCAGACGACACTTACAATATTATTGATGTCATGTTTATTTGTTTATAATGTGTTATGTGTATACTTCGTCATCGGTTGGTTATTCCTTCGACGCTGCACCTTCTTCCTTTCCTTCTGGTTTCTTCGTTGTTGGTTCGGTCTTCTTCGTTGTTGAAAATCTTCTAAAATCAAGATTTGTAAAGAGAACAAAATTGTGGAAATGGAAAAATTATGGTTTTGGAAATCTTCTAAAATAGAGATTTATTAAATATGTAAATATGAAAGTTTTTAGTTATATTATATATGTAGGGGAAATTGAAACTCATACCAATTAATAAAGAGAAATTAGTTTTTGGTACCCATTAGTTTCTATTTCCTATTGTTTATATTATAAAGTTTTTTTTTATCCTTATTTTTTTTAACTAATTACTAATATCTTGTTTCTCTTTTCACAAAACTTTCAGATGAAAAAACAAGAAAAAGTAGGAGGAGAAATAAGGAGGAGAAAGTAAGAAGAAAAAAAAAAGAACGGTAGAGTGGAGGTTGGTGTTGACGTAGATGGTAGTGACGGTAATGACGGCGGTGGCGATGGTAACGGCAATAACGTCAATATAGTAAATGATGGTGACGGTTATACAATGATAGATGGCGAAAATAATAACATTGAAAGTTAAGCAATAACAAAGTTAACTGAATGGTTATCGATATAACTTTTTATAATTTTGTTAAGTTAACAAAGTTATTTAAACAATAAGATACATTTTATGTGATATGATTAAACAATAGTTTTTTGGATATCTGGTTAATTGAATAAATGGTTTACACTATTATATTTACGGTTTTCATATATCATATTTTTTTTTATTATATGATAACTCGATGAACATGTTAATTGTATGATACGATAAATGGGTTAATATGTTAATTTCGTATTTTTAAGAGATTATTGCAAAAAAATCCTTAAAATAAATTTTTTTTGCAAGATTAACTCTCACTTCAAAAAAAATGCAAGTCAATCTATCACCTCAAAAGTAACCCGCTATATAACCCCTCTTTATATGGCGAGTGTGAACGTCTGTCACAAAGCTAACAGAAATCAAAATGCACCGTTTAGGACTGATGAAAACGGGACGAAGTTTTCAATTGTGCAGTCGTTTTATCCACTAAAAAAACGGAGAGTAGAGGAGTAAAAGAGATAAAAATCGATTGAAGGGAAACTGAAAAAATTAGAGTTATTCGAATGTGAAATCGATTTGGGGGAAATCGTATACGTTGAACTGGTGTGTTGAGGGCGAAACGAATCGTGTGAAGGGGTCAGTGAGGGTGTTTTTCAGAGCTTAAGATGATGTCAATTCTCTTATTTTCGCTTTGTTCTCAGGAAATTTTGGTATTGTTTAAACTTTAGATTCTTTTGATTTTGATATTGTTTGAAGTTTTCATTTGTTTTGAAAGTTTCTATTTTGTTTTGAAGTTTCTACCCAGAGACCTGCCTCGATGTGTTTGGTACTTTGGTCTTCTTCTCTCAACCAATTGGGTCCAATTTTCGATCCTAAATCAATCCTCAACCTAATTATTCGAAATTTCGAATCGATGCTAAAAAAGGTATCAAGCCTCTCTCCTTGACTGAGGAAGCGGCGGACTACGTGAAGCTCTACGCCGCCATGACTAATTGTGAGACTTGTTGCGATGGGCTTGAAGAAATGAGAACAATGGTGGTAAATTGGTTAATGACTTTAATCACTCTCAGAATTTGATTAAGTCACAAATTCGTTTGAGAAATGCGATTCTCTCACTTGGATCCTCGTTTGATTAGGTAGATCAATTTTTGGGAAAGATAAAAAAAATGAAGATGGAAAGAAAGAAGAAGAGGTTGAAGATGAGCACGATAAGCTCCATTTTTTTTTATCTCCTTTTTTAAAAAAGGATTTTTTGAAAAATAATGGAAGAGTTCTTCTTTTTTAACACGTGCACTAGTAAGTATTAACACTGCCCAAAACAACACGATTTTCTTTCGATTTACCATTATACAAAACGCAACGTTTTGTGCTCTGTCATCGATCTAACGGCAATATAACAGAGGGGTTATAGCAGGTGACTTTTAAGATTGATAGATTGACCTGGAGGGTTAATTTTGCAAAAAAATATTTAGTTTGCCGCTTTTTGCAGTAATCTCTATTTTTAATGATATGTTATTTCTATGATATGCTAACTATTGTAACTTGTTAATCGAGTAATAATAATATCATTGTAACTCGTATGTGTAAACAGTATTTTCCAGAGAAATAGTGAACGTTTTTCGGTCAAAAATTAATACAAAATTACCCATCGATATTGTTCAGCTAGTCTTAGTTTTGATTTAAACATGCATGGTAAGAAAAACAAAACTTTTAATCAAGTTACCTCCATTGATACGTGTTCCTAACGGAAGAAAAACAAAACTTTGAATGGACTAGTAAACGAGACATTTGTTACACTTGTTGTTGTCAAATTTTTTTCCTTTATGGTTGAGAAGAAACATGTTCCATCATCTTCTCAAGTATTATTTTGTTTTTCATTGTCCTAAATAAAATCTGAAAATCCAACTAAAAAAAAAAAAACTGTATACTTTACAGAGAGACTTATGATTTGCTTATACTTGCAACCTTTCTATTGCCTAAGCACGAAGCACACCTATAATTAAAAAAAAAAAGGAAAAGCTTTAATCAAATCAGAGCCTTTCGTAATGACCCATGAAATCTTATAAGAACCCTCTTTAAGATTCAGAGAATATAGTTTGATAGTAACAGATGACGAAATAATGCAGAAAAATTAGACATAAAACCCCACCAGCAAAACTACTTACTTGTTCATATCACTAGAAAGCTCGAGTGGTCACAAATCAAACGCATAAATGAATCTTACCAAAGAAACTAGAACCATTCCCTTAATCATCCCTCTTCCTCACCCAATCCAAAACAACAGTAGCACTTTTCGAATGAGATATTTCCGAATTTCAGCCGCAAGAAACAAATCCAGATACCATAAGTAGTCATATCATTCAAACCCCCACAAAAATGTATCACCACAAGTTCACAACTAGAATCACCAAGAGACCAGAATATGGCCTTAACACTACATAAGAAGTCGAGCAAAAACTCAAATTTCACCTAATGAAACCCACCAATTCTTCAACAAGAGTAAGCACGCCTGATTTGGTAGTACTTAACCTCAAGGTTTTCAACTATGACACACTCTAAAAATGACTCAATCATGCCACAATCTCTTATGTTCCCATCTACCATATCATGTGACCATCACCAAAAGATATCTTAACAAGAAGTAAGAACTCACTAGTACCAAAACCACTCCAAAGACAGTTCAAGTTTCATTATCTTCAATCAAGTGAGAAGCAAAATCACGAAAAAAGTAATCTTAATAAAAACCCAATAGTACTAAATCAATTTTAAGTTGCATAATCTTCCAAGAATGAAACAGAGAATCATCATCAATCAATCAACAACACATTAGCTGAATCACCATCGTTATCTTCAATCAAGTGAGAAGCAGAATCACAAAAAGTAATCTTTAGTAAGAACCCAATAGTACTAAATCAATTTAAGTTGCATCATCTTCAAGAATGAAACAGAGAATCATCATCAATCAATCAACAACACATTAGCTTGAATCATCATCATTATCTTCAATCAAGTGAGAAGCAGAATCACAAAACGTAATCTTTAGTAAGAATCCAATAGTACTAAATCAATTTAAGTTGCATCATCTTCAAGAATGAAACAGAGAATCATCATCCATCAACAACACAATAAGCTGAAATTTCCATTTGTTTCCTTTCTGCAACATGAATATCTCATCATCCACATTGAAAAAACCATAGTCGATTTACATTCATCATCGCAAGAACACAAATAGAATTGGTTAATTAAAAAAAACCCTAAAATTGTAAAATCCCTAAAGGTAAGCAATTCAATATTATGATTTTCAAAAGAAAGAAACTCACTTCTTCATCCTTTTTCAATAAGATTTGCATCTCTCTGACGGACCAATCATCTTCCCCGAACCACTACTCGCCGGAACACCAACGGCCACGTCATCACAGTAACTCGTAACGTATCTCCTCCTCCGGTAAGCTCCATACCGGAAAGTAACCGTCGAATAAATCCTCAAATCGAACTCCACGCTTCCTTTCGCGGTTCTATCTTTCCCAATCGAATCAGCCAATCTACCGTCGACGTAAGTCCCGGCGACAGAGAGCGTCGCGTTGATCGGAGTCTGATCTTTCGTCCCCTGATAGAACGGCTGTAACCGCGTATCGGAGAGAGACGAACGGCCGTAATACAGAGCGCAGAAGACGGTGTCGTATTGGAGCGACATCTTGGAATTAGGGTTTTGGAATTGGAGCTGCAGATCCCACTTTCCGGTGAGCTGATTGTTGGAGACGTTGAAATTGGAGACGGAGAGGGAGTTGATGTAGACGTCGGGGTACTGGGGGCGGAAAACGAGCATGAGGATGAAGAGGATGAGTCCTAAGAGTAGGAGAAAGACGAGGAAGGTGATGATCAGACGGCGTAGAAGGATGGCGCGTGGATTTGGCTGCGGCGCGTAGTAAGGGTTGTGGTTTTGGTAAGGGTAGGCGGTTCCGGCGTTGGGAGGGTAACCGTTGGCGGAAGCGGCGGGTTGTTGCGGCGGATTCGGGTATGGATACGGGTATGGATACCCAGTGGCGGGTCTGGGATTCGGGTCTTGCTGCATAGCTTGATTTGAAATCTAGGGATTCGAATCGGAGAAGATGAGAGAATCTGATTTTTTCTTCTTTTTTTCTGAAGAAGAAGAGAACAAACTGTTTGAAGTGTTTAAGTAAAAGGAAGTCAGAAAGGCAATTAAATAAACATAAAAGGAAAGGGATTTTTTCTTACGCGGTTTATTTTATTTTTGGAAACACGGTTTTGTGTAATTATTTATTATTATAGGTTAATGATTTTTCTAAAATATTCGTGAAGAAAAAAAGAAAAAAATTAAATTTTAAGTTTTAAGAATGGGAAAATGGCATTTAAATCATCAACTTCACCATTTCACCATTTGAACCATTTAAAGCCCCACTTTTCACGTGATCCATTTAAATAACAAATTTTTTTGTTGACCGATCTTTAAATCACGAACTTTTGTTGACTCGGCCATATTAGACACGACGTTAACTTCACTAACGGATCGACTTAACGCCGTTTAATCCCGTCTGGTTGGAAAATTAACGTCGTGCCCAATATAGTCAAGTCAACATAAGTTCGTGATTTAAACAATAGTCAACGTAAAAGTTTGTTATTTAAACAGTCCACGAGAAACATGGTGATTTTAATGGGCAAAATTTAAAAGTTTAACATTTAAATGGCATTTTTCCCGTCGATATTTTCAATTTCTTCGGATTTCGTAATATTACGTGATTGCTAATCCAAGTAAACCAAAACTAATTTAAGAAGATATTTAAACATAAATTAAATTTACATTACACAAAAAATTGGGTTTAGTTTTTAAAACATCAATTTAACCACATCTTATGATTATCTAACAATATGTAAATCTTACGAAACCCTAAATCTACATACAGAAGTTGAAAAACTTGTTCTACCTCGCTGGTGTTATCATAAAAAGGATTCATTTCGGTTAGCGTTCAGTAAATGAAAAAATCTTAAAACAATGATCATTCATCGATCATGATTACAGTTTCACTAGGTCACAAAAAGCTTGAGATCCTTAATCTTTCACATTGTAAAATCTTGAGTTTGAGATACTCTTTCATCAGAAATAGAAGCTTTGAGATACTCTTTCATCAGAAATCATGATGTTTAGAATATCTAAAATTTGAAAGTTCGGCATTTAAATGACATTTTTCTACTGACGCATAACTTCTATTTCCTAAAATTAGTTTATATTTAAATATCTTCTAAAACTAGTTTTGGTTACTTTGATTAGCAATCACGTAATATTATGTAATCCAAAGAAATTAAAAACTCTATTTCGTAAAATTAGTTTATGTTTAAATATCTTCTAAAAATTAGTTTTAGTTACTTTGGTTAGCAATCACGTAATATTACGTAATCCGAAGAAATTAAAAATATTGGTTAGCCGGGAAAATGCCATTTAAATGTCATACTTTTAAATTTTGACCATTAAAAGCACAATGTTTCGTTTGGACGGTTTAAATAACAAATGTTTACGTTGGCTATATTTTAAATCATGAACTTATATTGACTTGACCATATTAGGCATGACGTCAATTTCACCAACAGACGGGATTAAACGGCGTTAAGTCCATCCGTTAGTGAAGTTAACGTCGTGCCTAATATGACCGAGTCAACATAAATTCGTGATTTAAATATCGGTCAATGAAAAAGTTTGTTATTTAAATGCGTCAGGTGAAAGGTGGAGCTTTGAATAGTTCAAATGGTGAAGTTGAAGATTTAAATGTTCATTTTCCCTTTTAAGAATCGTAAGAATAATTACAGGTTGACAGTTGTGTAAACATACTAATTGAGCATTTTAAAAATTTTGCGATTTATAAATTTTTATCTTTTCAAAAAAAATAAAAAAAAATTGTGACGGTTTTTTAAAATTTATTGACTAGTTATGTCAAGCGGGTCAAATCCATTTCGCTAAACTCGCATGTAAATATTGCAATGGGTTACAATTTTTTTTTACTCGCTTTGGATGGCTATGTAAAATTTTTGATTATAAAGTACTTGACCCGTTTCCGTTCCATTAGAGTCTGTGGATATATACGAGTAACTTGCAAATCTTATTATATAAAGTAGGATGTATCAAAGTTAGTTTTTAACATGATCGTGACACGGTAAGTTAATCGATTAGATTTTGACACGTGTTAAAAAAATTCAACCAATTAGATTTTAACATAATGTTTACATAAATCTAAAAATTAGTTTTAAAAACAAAAAGAAAAAATAAGTTTCTTTTTCGATTAATAATACAAAAAGGAAAATAAAAAAATCGAAAAAAGTAAATAAGAAATTAAGAAAAAGGAAAATAAGTATTTTATGTTTTTCATTTAAGTTAAGGAAAGGAGAATAAGTTTTTTATGTTTTTCATTTAAATAAAGGAATTGTATGATCAATTACTCATACTAAAAGGAAAATCAAAAACTTAGTTTTAAAAATTGAAAAAGAAAATAAGATTCTTTTACAATTACTAATACCAAAAGAAAAATAAAAAATCAAAAACATAAAAAAGAAAATTAAGAAAAAAGAAAATAAGTTTTTTTAATGTTTTTCATTTAAATTAAGGAAATTGTATGATCAATTACTAATATTAAAAGAAAAATAAATAAAAATGTAAATAATAAGAAGAAATTTTAGATACTAATGATATGGCATTAAACAAATGTGAGCTCAATAAGAAGAAATGTATCAAAAATCATGTAGAGAGACTTTTGATGCGAGTCTTGAGAAGCATAACTTCTCTAGAAAGCAGATAGATCATATAAGGGAGATGAATGTGAAGAGAAAGAGAGACTTTATTTTATTGAAGAGAGTTAATGGAGAGATTGTTAACATACTCAAATGACTCGAATTGCATACCCAAGTTTTTTACGCAGCGGAGCAGAAAAAAAATAGTTGATAAAGTGTGTGAAATATATGAGAAGGATATTTAATGTTGCTTATGACCCGCAACAGATTCTATGTTTTGAGTATTTTAATTTAAAATAAATGAGAATTAAATTAAATAAATAACTCTTAGGTTTCAAAATTGTGTTTTTCATATATTTTTCTCAGTTTTGATCATATTTTGTTTTCTATTTTCTTAAAAAAACATTTTAATAATTTTTAAATATTATTATTATAAATCTGGCGGATCCTAATCTAGATTTTAATTATGATAAATCTAATTATGATAAAAGAAGGATAAGTAATTCGTCAAAATTTAGAATAAATAAATAAATATACATATATATATATATATATATATAGATAAAGCATTAGAAATAAACATAATTAATATAAGAGTATTAAATCATATATATCTGAAAATATTTATAAAAGTAAATTTTATTTTTTCTTTACAGATTATTCGATTTTGGTTTTAATTTATTTTTTCGAGTTTAAAATATTTTAAAAAACCCGCATATATGCGGATCCTATTATAGGATTTAAATAATAATAAATACAAATTATATTATGTAGTTTTTAGAAAAAATATATAATAAGAAATATTCAATATGATAAATTAATAATTGTTAAGTAACAAAAAAATATTACATAATATTTCAAAATCTTAATAATATTTGCTATATAAAGTTCTTCAGAATTCGACCTGAATTTTTTGGGAAAGATGCTAGAACTGTTTGGGAAAGATGCTAGAGCTGGTCAATGTTAGAGTTTGGAAGACGAAGACGAAATAAACAGAGAAGCTGACATGTGTTATAGTACATTGAAACCACGACGAGAGAAATCGCTGATAATCGCCAACTTTACCCCGTTAATTGATAAACCGATTCAAAATCGTAAAATAAACCGATTCAAAATCGTAAAATCCGGTTCAAATCTACAGTGTACCGGGATTTGGCCCCAGCAAGATTCGGCATTAGTGTTTTTGTACCTCATTCCTTCCTCAATTAGAGTAATGTGAATGCTCGAAGGAAGAGAGAACGAAGAGATGAGATTCGAAGCATCCATGAAAGCCGAAACGGTAGAAAATTTTGCGGGAAAATGCAAACCATAAGTTTAACAGAATCTTGATAGTTAAAAGAAACTGTCATGTGCCCTGGACGCGAGATTAAGACATTATTCAAATCATGTAAATGTTAAGGTTTAGTAGAATAATTGTCACAGAGCCCTGTAAATCTTAATAAACACATTGATCTCGTCCACTAAAAAGTTGCAAAAAAAATATAAACACAATCAGAAAGGTATTGGTTGCCGATTAGGCCAAGACTCGATCTTTTGGAAGTAAACGACAGGCACTACACCATCAATGCCTTCAGTCAAAATCACCTTGTTGTCTGATATGTAGAACGCTATCCCATCTGAAGGGAGCAAAAATAAAAATGAAAATATTAAACCTTTCGAGAGCATATCAACTAGCCCTGCGACTAAAAACCGAATCGAACCGAAGTAATCGAACTGAGCTGAACCGATTTTTTTGGTTTTTGATTCATTTATCTGTTAACCGATCAATTACCCTTTTTTCTTTCTAAAAACCAAAATTATACAGAACTATACAGAATTATACCAAACCTAGAACTATCCGAATTTACTCGAATTTTTTTGAATTTAACCGAATTTACCCAATTCTAACCGAATTTAATCGAATTTAACCGAATTTTAAACAAAAAATCAAAAACTTCGGTTAGGGTAAAAAAAATACTCAAACTACCCGATAGCCGACCCTAACCGAAATTTACTTCAGTTCTTTTCGGTAAAATTTTGTTTAACCGAACTACCCGATTATCGGGACTATCCGAACCGAACTACCCGATTTACCCTAAGTCAGAGGGCTAACTGATTTATCAATATTGTTAAGACAAGGGGAATTTGATTTCTTGTACTAAAAGGTAATTACCTTCAAGAGCTTTCTTGACGTCGAGGAAGATTAAGACATTAACATTCCTTCTCATGGCTTTACGCCAAATGATGTGAAAAATATGGAATCAGATAAATGTGCATTTACGCCATCAATCATGCATGAACAACAAAAAAATGATCAAAATCTTTACCACTTATCACTTCACCATCTGTCGGCAAGCCACAAGAGAAGTGAACATGGAGTCTATTCATGCGCTTTAATCCCGATGCTAAGATTGATTCCAAATTCTTCATATAAGTTCCATGTACACATACTGCCATGACACAAAAAATGCAAAATGAATATGAACAACTCTGCGATACAGAACATAAGTCAGAAGTACATGTGTCCTGTTATACTGCTTTTACCTGGAGCTTCTTCCGATGACAATACTGGTTTAAGTAACTTTTCGGATTCAACCGTCTGCACACAAAGACAAAAGAAGAAGCTATATAACTTGTAGAACTGCAAATAGATGAACAATGGTTTCAAAGAGAAATATATCAAAAACCAAGAAATGAGGATTTCTTAACAGTGATCGAGTGGCCTTGATTTGCACGAATCAAAAGCTCTCCATTCTCTTCTATGAGGCTAAATCGTTGTTTATTGTCCCTTCTCACTGCCTTGCAAGTTGAACGAAAATCAATAAGCAAACTCACACACGAAGCACACTGAAATCGAAAAAAACAATTGAA
This sequence comes from Alliaria petiolata, assembly GCA_020283515.1. Lineage (NCBI taxonomy): Eukaryota > Viridiplantae > Streptophyta > Magnoliopsida > Brassicales > Brassicaceae > Alliaria > Alliaria petiolata. The sequence continues at coordinate 149,710,034 of JAHZTW010000001.1, read as the reverse complement.
GATAGTTGTGAAACTACTGACCTCTGTGATTTCATCGATCGTGTGTGACTTCAATTGAACGTTGAGAGATGTTTTCAAGCTGAGCAAAAGTAAATCTTCGACTTTAACAAAACCATCGCCTCGCATGTTCAAGCTCAGCTCAGTAGCCATGTGTCGCAAGATTCGCGTCCTGAGATTATCCATCCAAAGAGAGAGAGAGAGAGATTGAAAAAAGTTAAGCTAAATCTCCACGATTACAAACTCGAATCAGTCTCGATTCGCACTTACAAGAGTCTTCCAAGGGCTTCGATTCTACCTCTACCGCCTCCTCCTCCGCCGCCGCCGCCACGTCCATGAGGTCTCCGTCGATCGTTCTCTTGAACATTCACAGAGAGAGAGAGAGAGAGAATTATACAAGAAATAAGCTTAATAGATAGCTTAATCACAAGCCCATGAGTAATTGATTGCGGTTTACTAGAAAACCAGAGAGCGTTTCGGAGACATTAACCATGAAACGATTCGAAGATCTTTTCCGATTCCCAAAAAAAAAAAAAAAAACTCGATGCTATCAACATGTTACAATCTCCGGCGTTAAGATTAGGGTAAAGAAGAGATTCACCTCGAGCGAGATCAGTGGAAGATACGGAAGAAATCGAAGACGATAACGGCAGACGGTTTATGCTAACCGGATACGGAGATAAACCATTGGTTTAATGAAATTTGATTTAATAATTAACCGGAAAAGCGTTTGTTTCATTGAGAGAGATTTTGAAGATACAAAGGGAAAAGCTAAAAAGATAATATGGATGGATCTCTCTCTGTTTTTAAGTTGCAGGAGATGCAATCTTTCTTCTTTCATTTGTATTAGTTGTTGAATACCGAATTCATAACCCACAAAACATCAATCAGAAAGCTTCAATCTTTAATCGTCAAAAAGTGTCAATCTTTAATCGACAGGTCCTAAGACCATCTCCAATCCTACTCTATTTTCTACTTCAAACTTCATTTTGAAGTAAATTCTTCTCCAACCCTACTCCATTTTGCATTACAAAATGGAGTAAAAAATGAGATTGCTTCATATTTAGAGTAAACCTAGATTTTACTCAATTTTGAAGTTGAACTTTTTTATTTATAAACTTGTCCTTCAAATATTATATATTTTTATTTTATACTTTTAAAATTATGTTATGGTTTTTATAATTTGATTTTAATTTTATAATTCATGATTATAAGATTTTAATACTTGTAAACGATATAAAATAGATAAACATAAATATTTGAACATTACAATTTATAAAAGTTTTGCAAAAAATATTAAAATGGAGTTAATTTGTAAATTTTAAAAATAAAAAGTATTAATAATAATAAAAGAAATAGAATATATTTGAAATATTCATTTTGGAGAAAAAAATGGAGATATACATTGGAACAAAACTGAACTCCATTTTGAAGAAAAAAATGGAGATTTACATTAGAGATGCTCTAACATATCAAGTGTGAAAAAATTGCTATTTTTGATTTTTTGTCAGTTGCTTGCAAAACAAACTCTTACTTTTGATCTACTACTACTACACAGACCCTATCATAAAAAATTGCAGGATGGTTACTTCAAGATCAAGAGAGGGAACAAACGAATGTGGAATCGAACACGGCCTTGTGGCTTCAGATAGAAACGTGTATTTAAAGGTACAACTACCACCACTTGAGATGATCTTCTGGTTTCCTCATTCTAAAACTAAAACCAGAAAAAGATTTATGTCTCTACTCTGTAATATATAATATAATTTGCTACAATGTTGCTGTTTCCAATGAAAGAATCAAAAGACTTTAGAAACCCAATCAAAAGTATATATCTAACATTTAGCGTTTCAATTTTACATGCTTCCTATGTTTTTTTTTGTTGCTAAAAGGCTTAACATGCTTCCTATGTTTACATTCTAGTTTCTACTGGGTTTTTTTGTATCTACTGTTTCATTCTGCGCTATGTGTGACTAATGGTGGATGCTTGAGGTTTATCAGTTTACTAGATTGCTCGGCAATAAGCTGAGCAGTAGTATTAGAACCTTGATGCAAAATATAGACCTCGTACCCATAACCTAACAGACCCGTTCTATTGAGTTGTAAGTTGCTAGAAAACTCCACCACTACACGAGCCACCGGTACTTGCACTGTCGTAGATAACATCATAGACCTCTTGAAAAACTTGTTACGTTACTCTAAGCTGAAACCAGGAAACTTTGAAGATTTTCCAAACTCTGTTATCAGTAACTACGAATGTCACTTGATGATTTAAGAATATAGTGTGATAAACTGTAAACGAATTATGGTTTATTAAAAAGAGTGTGTGGCCATGTTTCTCGGATATGTGAGCACAAAAAAATTCAAAGAAATGTTGCATAACGATTTAAAAGAACGAAAAAAATAGTGAATAGAAAATATTTTGAAGCCTGAATTACAAACAATGTATTGGAATCAGTACGATAGAACATCATTTAATATAATTGCAATCTATGATCTAAATTTGGTATTGAAATATGTATGGAATGGAGCATCATGATCATTTCATGGTACAACATATCTTACAATGGCATAAGACAGTGATTCTGACTCTTCTTTGCATGGACATACAAGTATTATGCGGTTGATATGGTTGTCTAAATAAACAAAGTTTTTTTTCTCTCTCTCTCTATAGATCTTCATGAAACGTAGTTGCCAAGTAACATATGTCACAGTTCAATACTGCTTCTCCTAGAAATAAGAAAGAATTATTCAATTGATATCATATATCTTTATGTTCTATTATCATTGATATCATACATCTTTAGTATTAATATATTAAACATATTTATAATTATAAATTTTTTTATTTTTTTATTTGGTTATATGTTTTATTATTTAAATATTTGATCTTCAATTATTTATATTTTATATCATAAAAAAAATATTTTTAATTGCTATGCATTTGTTCGATATCGAGCTTCTTTATTTTCTTGCTGTTATGCGTGTGCGATCTGGTTTGGATATCACTCATTTTCTCTATTATGTGTTGTTTTCGTCTCCGACCAAGGAAATGGCGTCTCCGACCAAGGAAATGGCTCCAGTTCAAAGTATTTGTTGTGTCCGCTGAGCTCTCATCGTATTCAACTCATTTTTTTTCTTGTCTCGCATCTACCGTCCTCGTGGTACTTAGGTTCTTAGATTTTTTTTTGTTTTTGTAGGGTACTGAAGTTTGCTTGGCCTCTTTCCGGTTAAGAGATTGTTATCGGTTCCTCGCTCAGCTTCGTGCGGCTGGTGTCTATCTACCTTAGCTCAACATGGCCTTCATCTCGCGACTCGGATGCTTCAGCTCATCTCCTTGTTTGGGGATTGTTTCCTTTGCGCCATCTTTTGTTTCTTTGAAGATTGTTTGTCTGAGAGGAATTCCGGCTTTTTTGTGATTTCAATTTCAAAATTCTATTTTCTAATTTTAAACATCTTTGGTTTGTTTGTGTTTATTAGATTTGTTAAATTCGGAGTTTTTTTCAATTTTTTTTGCTAAGTTTTCCCTTTTTTGGAGATAGTGTTTATAGAATTTTCTTGTATAAACTCGCCAACTATGTATTCAGATGGATTTCATCTGTACCGATTTTATATAAGTTAAGGTGCAGTCGGAAAAAACAAAAAAAAACTAATACCATGAGGGCATGAGGGAAGAATCTAAATAACACTATCCATAATATTATACTTAAATAATAAATATAAATATATTAAATTAAATAAAAAAACATGGTCGATATGGCAGTCGAAAGAAGTCAAAATATTTGGATTTTGCAATTTACATTGCCACTTTGGTTTTATTGGTTATTTAATTATTAAATTAATTAATATATATAGCTCGAAAGTAGGTGGTTATTAGACAAAGAACCAATGAACGTAAAAAGATTTTAAAAAACTCAGAATTGACCTTTGTGACTTCTTCAATCAGTCTTTTCTTGTTTCTACTCTCTTCCTCTCATTGCATTTTCCAGGCTGTTTTTATCTTTCTTCGTATCACAGTATCGGTAACGAATCGACGACATGTAGAATTGTAGACAGCAACGGATGTAAAATATAGTTGGAAAAAGACATAATAATTTACTATAATTTAAAATAAATCTAAAAAACTATTTTACAATATTTATGTTCTTTGTAAGTTGCATAATGAACTTTTTTCAAATTTATTAAATATTTACATATATATGAAAGAAATAGAATTTTGTTTTTTTGTTACGATTGCAATAAACCCAACCCAAAAACAGAGTAACGAAAAATAAAATAAAATATATATAGAATCATGATATATTATTAAATTGAATAAAATGAACCATAGATCTAATAATAACACATATAATATAATATTGTCACTATTATTTAAAAATCAAAGTTAATTTGGTAAATGACAAAAAAAAAATTTAAGTAAATAATAATGGGTAGATGTCTAATTACGTAAATAACAATGAAAATAAAATATATATTCTGTTATATATCTAATTTTATTTTTCATTTAACAATTATCATACATATAACCTTTTACCATAATATATTAATCTTTCTATATTTTACTTGTTGTTATTCCTATTTTTTTATTCACTATCTAATTTTTACCATCCAATTCGTCTAAGAATTATGATCACAATAATATTATAAATGATGGTAAATAAATTTAGTTAAAAAAAAAAATAATTTCAAAATTCATCATGGATCAGACGGTTTTGTGTGGTTTGACGGATCTGTGATTTCGCGACTTCATTAGATTAGGAGTTGCTATCAATAGATTAGGAGCAAGAGTCACTAAAAGATCTATAATTTTTGGGCTTATTAATGTAGAGAATGTTTAATCTATCAAATTAGAAATCATTTATTGTGCTCTCTCCTGATTAGTAGTTTAAAGATTTCAATCTGTATTTATTTGTGTTTCTCGTTCGGGTTTATGTATCTGACAATGTATCAGTCTCTATATTTTTTTAATGAATTTTTTTAAGTTTTAATAAAATTTAAGATGTAAAAAAAAAATTTAGTTAAAATTTAAAAGTAGTGTGGCACTTTTAACGAATTGGCCCAAAAAAGAAACCGGCAAACGAAGCAAAGCCGAATCTGAAAACGTATTTGCTGTGATCGGACGGCTGAGATCTCACACCATCAGGTTGACACGTGTCAGAAGCACTTCAGCCTCCAGGTATCATTCTCTGCCACATGACATCAGCCGATGGTACCCTCGATACGGCGCCGTCACGGCACATGTTCATTATTTTTTCTCTATACTTCTTGTTTTTGCCAGCAAACAGATTTGGCATAGATTTGATACTCAAGGAAATTAAAGTATCCAAATTGTTCCATATAATTAAGGGTAATGCATGTAATTCTTATTCCGTATTGGATACCATTTCATGAACGTATAGAAGATATTAGGTCAAATGTTTATATCTGATTTGATTTTAACTAAAAGAAAACTATATTAACATTTTCATTTATTTTTATGGATAATATAAAATGAAAAACTTTCTTTTTATATCCGAATTTCGGAATAGCTAGATTTTTTAAAAAAAACAGAAAATGAAATATAAGTGGATTTTATCGAAATATATAGCATTAAAGATTTTTAGACATTCGGAATAATCCATTTATGTTCGAACGATATTTGTTTTATGTTTTTTTTTATCAAACATCCGTGAAGTTCAGGTCCGGTCCATAGTATAAACAAGAGAAGCGACAGATTATGATATTTAATATAAAAAGTATTTTGTTGTTATATATATATATATATATATATTTTCTTTTTATCAACTTATTATATTTTTCTTATTAGATTTTTTAACTTTTACATTAAGTAAATATTCAGGCGATTAATAAAAATGCTCCACAATTTTTAACTTTATTGCTCCACAATTATGATTAACTCTTATTGCTCCACAATTGTTTAGATCCACAATTGTTCAGATCTAAACAAAAATTTTAACTTTTAAAGCTTTTTTATAATAATAGTAATATTTATAGGGATTTTGTTAACAATGTTTATTGATTTTTTATTAGTTATCAATTGAAACAATTATGATTGAAAAACTTGACTATGTAAATTTAATGAATGATTTTTATAGGTAAAAATACAAAGAGAACTATATTTCAACAACAGAGTTCTATTTTTACTGTTTTTTTTTTCTTTTTTTTTACAATTATGAAATAAGATTTTTTGTTTGAAATTTGATTATTTTAACCAAAATATTTTATATTACTATTCTTTGTAATTTTGAATACAATATATATATATATATATATATTTTTGAACTTTTACTTTTGAATACAATATATGAAAAATATATATTTTAAATTTACATATGGCATTAAAAATCGTCGGAGTGGTACTATTGAAGTTCTGTTAAAAAAAACTAGCAACGAGTAAAACTCACTTATAACTTTGTTTATTCATGTCGCATTTCATATTACAACTTCTAAAAAATGCTGTAGATTTAGTTGGAGATGATTTTGACTGCCGGGACGAACAAGCTTCTATATTGTTGGTCACGTGTAAGAAGAATATTTTGATGCTATTTACTATTGCGACAAGCTTTGTTTAGTGTTTTCTTGAGTACATTTTTGTGTCTAAAGAACAGAATATTTGGTTAATGATAAGTATTGTATATTCCAAACAAGTTTGTTTTCTTAAACATTCATGTGCTCTATATATGTTGTAAAACGTAATGCTTTTTATTTTGACGTCATATAATACTCTTCTTATATGGTCATCGAGGCTGTGGATCAATGAACAATGCCGTACCATATATTATCAAAAAAATTCGTTTAAAAAAAAAAGCTACCAAAATATTTACTAATACAATATTACGTATTTAACCAATAAAAAATAGGAGATCCCCTATAAATTGGCTTGTCCTCTTCTCATATCTCATTACCACAGTAAAAAACAATTTCACTAGATCTCTCTCTCTCTCTCTCTCTCTACAAAATGGAATCGAAAAGTCTGGTGCTACTACTGCTCTTCTGCCTCATGTTCCTGCATGACGCTTCTGGTCTCTCTATCTCTCTTTCTCTCTGTATCTTTCTTCTATATATCTATAACTCATGTTCACATATTCTTACACTCCAATGTTTTTACTACAGATATCACTCACGCTCATGCTCATGCTCATGCTCATGCTCACGTTCATGCACTACCCACTCGCAAGGTTTATTTCAACTTGTACTATTGTCTCTCAACATATATCATCTACAATTTGTACTATTTCAACTGTTTCATTGCTCTTGTTTTCCTACCCTACATATATATATGTGCCTTTATAAACACATACGAACACTTATTAGATACATATATATGTAGTATATATTAAGGTGAGACATGTTTTAATATGATACATAATAAAATGGTGTTCAATTTGGCAGATGATGATGATGATGAAGGAGAGTAAATGGGGAGGAACAAGTGGAGAGGAAGAAGAGAAGAAGAAAGGTTTAGGGTTAAATGAAGAGCTAAGGACTGTTCCTTCAGGACCTGACCCTTTGCACCATCATGTGAACCCACCAAGACAGCCAAGAAACCACTCTCATCTTCCTTGACCTCACCTACCTTCTTCCTTTTGTTGCTTTCGTATTGTAAATTACATCTTCTGTTTAATCGGTTTCATCTCGAGAGATTTTTTTTGTTTAATCACTCTCTTTTGCTAGGCTTGTTTCATGATATTTGATGTAAGATAATTAATGCACTAGTTATGTTATATTTCTCAGATGAATGAAAAAGCAATCCTCTGCCTTTTCGCCATAGATCTCGATCATTATTTTCTATAGAAAATACATTTATTAAGATGTCTTGGTGAACCAAAAAAACAAAAAACAAAAATTATCATTGCCTTTCTATTTTACTTGATATTACCTGTTAAAATTTATGGTTTATAGTTTTATACGTATTAACAGCAAATTAAAGACGCAAGTTGCTCCAATATATAATACTTTTACGATTTAATTTGCCAAATATATTAGACAGAAAATATCTAAGAATACCCATTTAAAATGAGGTGACTATAGCGTTACGATTCTAATTTACTCCAATGTTATCTGTAAAAATAATGAGTTTTTTAACCTTCACGTGTAAACAGCAAATTAAAGACACAAGTAGTTCACAAAGGCAATGTGCATTGGGGAACGTAACTTTTGCGATTGTCAATGCATCTAATTAATGGAAATGATAGTAATAATTAATTAAAACATATAATAATCATGATGATGAATTGATGATGTGGTGGGAAGTATAAATGGAATCGGCTTTGAGGCAGTGACAGGCAGTGTCAGTGTCAAAGATCTTTTGTAGTCACAACTTCTCTATCGGAGGCTACGATTGTGGAGGAGTATCATCAACACGACACACATACTTAAAAAAGGTATTTAATAATATGAAAATATTGGTGATGTCGTAATAACAAACCTAGAGATAATTATTATCCTTAATGATACCAAATCTATTTGAAATGATATTTATTGTTATATAAAGAGTAAAGAGACTGACACTTGAGGTGTGACACTGGCGATTTCGCTCACGTCACTACTTTCCCACCTCAAAGATCGCTTACGCTTATCCGTTCACTTTCCATATCCCTTCAAGCTAATTATTCAAATGTAATTTTTATTTTCTCTTGTCAAATTTAAGGTGCTTTTTAATTGGACTAAAAACATATTATTATTGTTAACAAATGCAATTCAGGTTCTTATAATTGCTAGAAAATATGAGAGATGGCCAAAATTTCGTTCTTCCCTCGGATGTTATCCCAAAGCGTTTGCGTACTAAAAAAAAGATGTTATACATGATAACACACTTAAATCGCATTGAAAAAAACTAATTTACGTTAAAAGAAAAAAGTGAAAAATGTAAGTTTATACTATAAAATGCTACAAAAAAATAGGTACAAAATAAAATCAAAATTATTCAATATTGATGATAAAGTTTTTGAATTTAAAATGATTGAATGTACATTCTAAAGTATTCAGTTTTTTTTTTTAAAATGATTTTGAGTTACGATCGTGGTTAGAATCATATTTTGAATGTTCATCTTTTTTTATCTATTTCAAAAATTCATCTAATAAAATAATTAAATACCATAATTTTTCATATGCACGAAATCGAAGGTGTATTCAAATTGAAATTTAAAGTGATTTGTATGTTATTAAAACATAAACTTTAAAAGATAGTTTAAAATCTCATGCTATTAAACTAGTGATTTGAAAATATAATTTCAAATTTACTGTTATTGAAAATATATTAAACAGTAGAATTAAAAGTATTCTGAATGATTTTAAGTTGGTTTGATGGAGTTTTTTAGTTAAAAATATAAAAGGACTAAAATCCTATAGTTTTAGATGAAATTTCATAGAATTTTAATAAAAAATCATAAAAACTTTTCTAATTCTTCTAAAATCATTTAAAAATTCATTAAAATACAAATCATTCCAAATATTATATTGAATACATCCCTTAGATATCACTTTTTTGAAATATCAAATAAGTTAGGAAAATTCTTATAATATGGTTGAAGATTACCATTAGTATTTAGTTCGGATTTTGGTTTGTCCGTTTGTGTTTGACAGTTTGCGGTTATTTTAATTTTTTTAGCATTTTCGGTTTAAGAATATTAATAGTATACAAAACAAAACATAATTTAGTATAAATGTTTTAGTATAATATTGATTTGGGGTTGTATTTAGTTTAATTAAATATATTCTTTATTTTCAAATAAATTATGTTTTCGATCATTTTTAAATTAGGATTTGTTATTTCGTTTTGGTTCGGATCAGTATTTTTTTGACTCTAATTATCTTCTGACTCGATCCCATATGAGCATTAAACCTTCATGTGCTTGATTCTCTTTGTTGACTGAACTCGAAGTTTTTTGGATCGAAAACCAAAATTACATCTCTAAACCATAATCTCTAAAACATTTTCCAAGATATGTTTCCATGTGGACCGGTTCCGGCACTGTATTGGATTGTTTGTTCCTTGTCTTTACATAATAGATCTGATCGAGACCGCCACATCCACGAGAAAGTTTGAGGACTAATTTTGGTTATGTCTTGCTGGATTATGAAACCTAAAAATTCAAAAATTAAAAGTCATTATTACAATTTTATGGGATGAATCTTTTATCGATGATGGTTGGCCGTTGGCATATTCGGTGAGTCTTTTTCAAATATTTTCAGAAGTTATGTAATTTTGTTGGTTTGATGCGATTGCATAGTTTTAGGTCAACAATTTTTTGTTTTGTTTTAGTCATGGGTTCGAGCCCTTGCGATATTTAGTTTTTTTTTGCGTTAATTTTTTTAATTTTGTATGCTTCCTTTTATAGTATTTTGTTTTTGGGAAAATCTTGTTTTTCGTCGGTTTTGTTAACATAAATCTTATTATATAAAGTAAGATGCGTTAAAGTTGCTAATTCACTTGACCGCGACACATGTCAGATTTTGTGTGTTTTCATATATTTGTTTATAGCAGTGATTAGATTTTGTTTTCTACTTTAAAAAAAAATAGTTTAACAACTTTTAAATTTTATTATTATAAATATGCGTATACACGGATCCTAATCAAGATTTTAATTATGATAAATCTAATTATAATAAAAATTAATTAGTCAAAAATTTAGAAGAAATATATATATAAATAGATAAATAAATCGAATTCATATAAAAGTATTAAAACATATATATTTGAAAATATTAATAAAAGTAAATTTTATTTTTTCTTTACAAATTATCCGGTTTTGTTTTTAATTTATTTTTACGGATTTAAAATATTTTATTAAAATCCGCAAATATACGGGTCCTATTCTAGTTTAATATATTTTTACTGGCTATGTATTTTTTCAAAATTTTTAATAAAAATTACAGAAAAAAAAGAAAAAAGATGTACAAAATTCTCTAGTTAAATATAACATCATTAAATGTTTGTTACCCAAAACCCGTGCTTTAATTTTGGTATCTTTGCTGCCGTCCGATTTCATTGGATTTTCAAAACTCTGCCGCTTCTTTCGAGCCAACCGTTGTAGAGTATATTCTCAATTTAATTCAAACCAAAGGAGTATGTACCGCCTCATTACCATCGATATCCTTGTTGTCGTGGGATAGTGAAGTCGATGAGAAGAAAAGGCTACACTATCCTCAAATCACAAGATGGGCTGACATGAAGTTTAAACTTCACAACAAGTATGTACCGCCTAATTACTATAAGATTTACTAAAAAAATTGCGTGCTTTGTTTCTGGGATGTAAGAGTGTTGGAGAGTACTATGGGGAATTTGATCTCCTAAGAACCTTGAGTTAGATGAGAAATAGGAATCCCCATGTCCCAATTTGTTGAAGGTTTACAAGATTGGATACAAAGAAAGGTAGAGACACAACCTTACAACTCGCTGCCTGAGCTTCTCCATCTCGCTATACAACGTGAGCAACAAATCAAGAAGAAGACTTCAGCTAGAACCAAGTCCAGCAGCACCCCTTGGAGTCAACCAAAATCCCAACATCCACCTACAACAGTAGACAAAGGAAAAGCTGTAGTAGTGGATTCACGATTCAAGTCGAATGACTACCATGCTGATCAAGCTAAGTCTAGTACTTCTCAAATATCACATGACATGATTTGTTATAAGTGTCAAAGCAGGAGACATATGGCACGTGATTGTCCAAACAAGAGAGTCATGGTGATCACACCCGACGACTATGACTCACAAGATGATGTTATGCCTAAGGAAGCTGATGATGGAATCACCATCTATGCAGAGCAAGGCGAGCGCTTAGTGGTCCATAGAGCACTATCTTCCCAACCATACCTAGAAGAGCATGAGCAACGTGACAACTTGTTTCATTCCCGATGCACAATCAAAGATAAAGTATGTCATTTGATTGTTGATAGTGGTTAATGTGCTAACATTGCAAGTGTTACTCTTGTTGAGAAGTTGGGTCTCATCACAACCCACCACCCGAGGCCTTACAAGCTCAAATGGCTCAATGACAAAGAAAAGCTAAATGTGTCTAAGCAAGTGGAAGTGCCATTCTCCATCGGTCAATACAAAGATCAAGTATTATGTGATGTTGCACCGATGCAAGTTGTGCATATCTTGCTCGGAAGACCATGGTAGTATGACCGAGAAGTCTCTCACAATAGCGGCATAAATGAATAATCTTTTTGCTTTAACAACCACAAGTTTACTCTTGCTCCTTTAGATAAAAAATAAATCTGTGCAATGCAAGTCAGAGCGAGAAAAAACACCAATGCCAAGGCGAGTTATTTTGTTATCATAGACTCATTTCCATTTGATTCGTCATCTTCTTCGCTTGAAACAAAATTATTCTTTTTTCGTCATCTTCTTCGCTTGATTCATCTTTACTAACACGTCCACTTCGATCCTTGGCTCTATTTATCTACTTGTGCGAAATTGATGCTCCAGCTTCGGGAAAATGGTGTATTCTAACCTTAACAAAATGGGTCATGCTCTTTTATACCTAAACAATTGAGTCATGTCTTTTACTATCCAAATCGACAACCAAATTTAAATATAAACTATATAAACTAAGATAATTGGTGCGTAAAACATCTTTAACTTAAACGGTGGTTAGTTAACCGTTAACTCTCAATGAGTCAAATAACATGTAGGCGCAAATTGACGGTTTTCTTTTGAAAAAAATTAAGAAAATTCAAAACAAAATCGAAAAATTGAAAAAATTAAATTTTTTTTTTTAAATAAAAAAAATTCAAAATATGTCTACTATACAAATATGCTCAAACTACTCAATATTGGCGTATCTGATGATCAAACATAGCAAGCATACAAAAAGTTATGTATGATTTACAAAGTTTGACTCATCGAGAGTTAACGTTTAACTAACCAGCGTTTAGATCAACGCTGTTTTACGCATCAATTATCTAGTTTATGTTGTTTATTTGAATTTGGTTATGCTTTTGGGTAGTAAAAGATACGACTCAATTGATTAGCTATAAAAGGGCACGACCGTTTTGTTGAGGTTGAAATACACCATTTTCCCTAGAATTGACATGAGGTTCAAGTACCAAATACTAAAACTAACCAACCAGATTTAAAATCTGAATCTCTCAATTCCTGTTAAGAAAGGGAGGTGAGGGAGAAAATTTATTTGATCTAATCGTTAATGGCGGCTTCGCACTCGTCTGAGTATTTCTCTACACTTCATAAAAAGTATTAGCAAAAGTTTAAATTTTTAGTACTTCTGCAAATTATATCGATGCTTAACATGTTAAATAATTCTATATGTCTATATTGATGATATGCTTCTATAATAAAAATAAACATCCATTCAATTTATTGCATGTCTACATAAAATAAAACCATGTTGTGGAAAAATCTGTATATCTAATGCTCAATATGCCTTCTTTTGCAAATATGAACTTTTATTGATACACATAAAAGCTTGATAGTTTTTTTTTGTAAATACAAGCCTTCATTAACCAACCAACATAAGATATTCACATCTATATAGAAAAACAACAACCATATGTGTTATCTTCCATTTCCATGACTTTAGCTTAGCTTGCTTTAGCCGATACTCTATGCATCCAGATATAGCAAAAATACTCCATCAACCAACATACATAAGATATTAAACTTCATAAATGAAAAAATAATAATTACCATTTACCAAGACTTTTATGTGTTAACTAAGACATGTCACATTAGCCAGTATCTTTATTTTGGTTAATATTATCATTATGGTTTTAAATTGGTATCATTTATACTCGGGTATAATTTATCGTTGTTTCCATGTCATCTTAATGAATTACTTTAAAACAAACCATTAGCCGAAACAAGTTTGTTTACTGGTACATCTAATTGGCCTTTCACCAAAATTAAGATTTTGTTTTAAAGGAGAAAACAGAATGAAATCATATAATTTCGAAAATCTGGAAAACAAGAATGTAACCAATCAAAATCATTATAAAATAAACTTTTTAACCGATAATTAGTAACAAAATTCAAGTTTCTTTTATATAGAATCTAACAGTTAATCCATACATATTAACTCTATATAAGCAGATAAAGTGGGCCAATACTTCTCAGAACAAGCATTTATAAATACACACACGTTTGTAATTTCCATATACACTAAATAAAATAAGAAGATGGCTTGCATTGCTTCTGCGTTTAAGGCTTTGTGTTTGTCTTTCTTGTTCGTCGCCGTTGCAAGTACTCGTCCGACCACGAAGCCAAAGGTTTTCAATGTCCAACGCTATGGTGCTAAACCTGACGGAAAAACTGATAACGCAAATGTATGTACATGACAAATATAGAAACAAAAAAGATAATTTTTTTCTATTTTTAAATTATTGGAAAAATTTTGTTTAGTAATTAACTTATCTCTTTCTTAATGCGCGACCAATATTAGGCGTTCACAAATATATGGAAAAGCGCATGCGAAAGGATAAGTGGAAGTAGTAATATATATGTACCGAAAGGAACATTCTATCTCGGTGGTGTAGAGTTCGTGGGGCCATGCAAAAATCAGATTGAATTTGTCATCGATGGAACTTTATTGTCTCCAGCAAACCCAAGCGACATTAAGAAGGACACGTGGATCAACTTTAGATACATCAATGATCTCTCTATCTCTGGTGCCGGTACACTCGACGGCCAAGGAAAGCAGTCTTGGCCACTCAATGACTGCCACAAAAATACCAATTGTCCTAAACTAGCTATGGTACCATTTCCTAATCCTTTTATATATTGCTTTATTAAGATAATTATTTGCATTTAAACCGTATTACAAAACCTTACACAATGAAAAAAATGTAGTTCAATCATGTTTTTGTTTACACCGTAAATTCCTAGATTCAGTTACTTATTATACAAAACGTTAATTATTAGTGTGAAAATAGTTTTAAAGGAGGCAATATCCACATAAAAACTATATAATATGTTATATTCAAGTCTAGCTAATCTTGTAATAAACTTGAATATTTTCGTAGACCATGGGATTTGCATTCGTGAACAATTCAAGAATCAATGGGATAACATCACTCAACAGCAAAATGGGACACTTCAACTTCTTTTCCGTCCATCACTTTAACATTACCGGCGTCACTATAGCAGCTCCCGAAGATAGCCCAAATACCGACGGTATCAAGTTCGGTTTCTCTAGCAACATTCACATCTCTAACACACTTATCGGCACCGGAGACGACTGTATCGCCATTCTTTCTGGAAACACTAACATGGATATCTTTAACGTCAAGTGTGGTCCCGGACACGGAATTAGTGTCGGAAGCTTGGGGAAAAACAAAGACGAGAAAGACGTTACATGCTTAACCGTAAGAGACACGGTTTTTAATGGCACAAGCGATGGTATTCGGATCAAGACTTGGGAGTCTTCGGCTACGAAGATCACCGTTTCTAACTTTGTGTTCGAGAATATTCAGATGATTAATGTTGGAAAACCAATCAACATTGATCAGAAGTACTGTCCTCACCCACCTTGTGAAAAGAAGGTTCGCGTTCTACACAAAAGATCAAGTCTATTTTTATTTTCTTTCATCACACGAAACACATAATTAAAGAAAGAACGTTGTGTTCTTCTTTCAGGGAGAGTCTCACGTTCAGATACAGGACATTAAGTTAAAGAACATATATGGGACATCGAAGAACAAAGTGGCAGTAAATCTACAATGTAGTAAGAGATTTCCGTGCAAGAATGTGGAGCTAGTTGACATTAACCTAGAGCATAACGGAATCGAGGATGGTCCTTCCACTGCGGTGTGCGAGAATGTTGACGGTTCTGCTCATGGTAAGATGGTTCCTCAGCATTGTATGGGTTGATTGGATGGTCGGCACAATGATCGTATGTTGTATTTGATATTTTCATATATGTATAATTGCCTAATTAGTGTATAATATATATGCTTTTTCTTCTTTTGTTAGCTTGTGAAAAGTTTTTGATTGGTACAATAAAGATAAAGCCACTTTATTTTTGTTTTTGTATGTGGTTTATATTTTGTTTTGGACAAAAAAAAATATTATTTTATTAATCATGCAAAACAAAAAAACGTTTCAAAAGAAAATCTAGATTGGGTACAATGCGATGAGTAAATTTATATTACTTACAACATGAAAAAACAGTCCGCGCGAACATTAAACACATATTTTCTTTTTATCATTATCCATATTAGATCTTAAACCCGCGGGAAATCGCATATAAATTCATTTTGAATAATATATATTTTATTTATAAGATTTGATTTTAATTATTAATGAATTTGTTTTAGCAATACATGTTAATTAAAAACGAAAATGCAACCTAAAAGATATTGCCAAAAACAATTGCACAAACTTATCAAGGTATCAAATTCAGTAATCAATATCCAAATTTTGTAAGGGCTTGACATATTATATTTACAGAAAAAAATATTAAAACATCAAATTAGAGAGATCAAGATAAATTATATGATCAATATATATCAACAAACAGAAGGAAGAGGAGGGCCCTTCTTTTCTTTTTGGAGATCAAAAGTTAAGAGCATCTTTAACCCTATTCCATTTTTGACTCCAAACTCCATTTTGCAGTAAATTTCTCTCCAACCCTACTCCATTTCTCACTCCAAAATGGAGTAAAAATTGAGATTGCTCCATATTTGGAGCAAACCTATATTTTACTCCATTTTGGAGTTCAACTTTTTAATTTACAAACTGATCTTTTAAATATTAGATATTTGTATTTTATACTATTTTAGCAACACATGAATAATTATTATCGATATATATATATATTTGAACACTATAATTTTTAAACAATATAAAATAAATAATCATAAATAATTGAAAACTACAATTTAAAAAAAAAAAGATTACAAAATAAAATAAACTTAAAAATGCATTACAAGTGCTAAAATTAAAATAATATGTTTAAATCAAAAATTTCTATGTTTTTATGATATTATGTAACTTTTTTTTATTTAATAAATATTTAATTTATAATTTATAAAAGTTTTGTATGAACAAAAAAGTGGGGTTAATTTGTAAATTTTAGAATTAAAAGGTATTAACCATAAAATAGAAATAGAATCTATTTAGAATATTCCTTTTTGCAGTAAACAATGGAGTTATACATTGGAGCAAAACCCAACTCCATTTTGGAGTTACTCTATTTTGGAGCAGAAAATAGAGTTTTATATTGGAGATGGTCTAAATATGGCTGATCTGCAAAAAATAGATTTGTAAGTGGTTTAATGACTCACTCACAAATGAACAAAACCATACCTATGCAACAATATATGGTTTCAATTCTATTATTGTTGTTTATTCGTTTATCAACATAATGTAGATTGGTAAAATAATGAATCGTTTTTTGAGGAATATTAATTTTTGTGTAGAAAGACATAATCCTTCTACACAACCAAAAATAATTAAAAATATTAAAATGATTCAAACAACTTGTCTAGAAAAAGAAGATGAAAACATCAAGAAGCAATGCATACGAAAAACGGTAAGACAGAAAAAATGTTATCCTTAGATAATTAAAAGTTAGAGACACATATAAAATGATATTATCCTAGAAACTACAACATACAAACGTTCGATCAATGGGTTACACAATAATATAAACTAAAGAACAAATATCATATCAAGTGGTTCTTGATCTAGTGGTTTCTTTGAGAGAATAGGTTTTTTAGTTCAAATCAATTTTAAAAGAAAAATATTTCTAAGGAAAATAAACTAAAAGCTGACTTTGAGCCAAGCAGATTAGGGCGTAGGCCTAAGCTTCGAGGTTATCAGAACGAAAAACAAAATAATGAATATTGAAAACGAGTTTGGATAAGGTAAAGAAGAAAGTCGAGCAAAGCAGTAGGATCGTTTGACAGTCAAAACCGAGACCTAAAATGAAGTTAAGAAACACCAAAATTTATGATCAAAGAGAACGAAACAGAACCAGAACCAGAACATACAGAAGTAATGGACAAGGTGGATATATGAACCAGAACCAGAATAAAGTAAGAAGAGATCCAAAATTGTTTATTGTGTTTTTTTTTATTCTCCATAAGATACACTAAATTCGTACATCCCACCTTACAGTCCTTGAAGATTTCCTCAACCCCAGGATTCAATACTATGAGAAGAGAAAGGTTAGAAAATTTAAACAGTGATTCCTTCTTTTAAGAGGGTTTTTATTTACTAATGCAATGTGTTACCACTATGTGTAAGATGTATACAGAAAGTTCTGCTGGAGTTATGGGCAGAGAGAGATGAAATGAAAGAAGAATTTGAAGACTTGAGGAAAGCCACACCAAAATCGTTCTGGCTCAGAGACTTAGAGCCTCTTGATATGGAACTAATTCATTAAAAGCTAAACCCTTTACCAATTCACATAGAAAATTACCAATTCATTGATGCATCTTTGCCTTTATATTGCAGAAAATTGATTTGGACAATGCTTAAGAAGAAGAAGCCAGAGAACAGAGAAAAGCGCTGGCAACGAAGAAGACCACTAAGAGAGCAAGTGAATCAGAAACAACAGAGGCTTCCATTGCAGTAATGGACACAGGTTAGTCTCCTACTCCATTATCGTTTCATTGCGTTTCGTTTTCGTGTACTCGATCTAAGTATCTAACATATACATCTGGAAACCTTTTCTTGATTATTTAAGATAACAACGTAGCAGAAACGGCGAAGCCAAAAGGTAATAAAAATACCACATTTTGAACAAAGAAACAACACAATTAAAAGGTGCTGAAGCTAATCTTGTATTTTCTGTGGTTTTATCGACAGAAACAACTAAAACATCTAAGGCAATAGCTGTGGACGACGATGAAGTGGTGGTGAAGGTTGCCAAACCACAGGAAGCTCCGAGAAAACGAGGATGAGCAAGAAGAAGGTAACGACGGTTGTTGTGTGGCCTGAGAAGAAAGGGAGGAAGATGAGTTCAAGAGCGAGTCTAGGAGTGATTCTGAGTTAGACGACGAATATGATGAGTAGAGAAACAGAGAACCCATTGAGTTCTTGATATTATTTTCCTCGTTTTTTTCAAACATTCAATTTATCTCCCTCTCTTATGTTCTTTAGATTTGGAGTTATTATTATGTTCAATTAATGGTGTTCCATGTAGAGACTATTATTGTCACTATGCTTATTCACAAAATTCTAAACTTTTTAAGCATTTGGTCTCATTAATATATTTCTCTTTGGTTGATTAAATTGATATTTCTTATTGATAAGAGGCTCATGCCTGCAGTCTCGCAACAGTTCAACCTCTAGATTTAGTTACGGTCAAGCGTGAAAGCTATTCAACATTATGTATACTTTTTTTGGTTTTACTCAGCATTATGTATATTATTTTTGGTTTTACTCGACATTATATATATATAACTTTTTTAAGAGATGATCCGGTTTTGACCACCTAATTAATTCTCCAACAATGAGTATAGCCGTCAAGTATGGTCAAATTGTTAGATCCAAAGATCCTACGCTGCTGGAACGTAAAAGAGTTGTGTAACACATGTACTGAACTGTGTAACACAAAAACTACTGCAGAGTTGTTGCAAAGTCGCTGGAAGTATGTGGAGCTGTTGCTTGCACAAAAGATGTGTTGGAACGTGGAAATCAAAGGAAATATGGAAGATGTGCATTGAAGATTTATTGAGAATATCAAGTAAAAGGAAATACTTGATAAGGGTGAAATATCTAGTGGAGATATTTCCTTATATGCATATATGATGGATATTGAAAGCTGAGCGTTTTGGACTCTATAAATATAAGATTTATGAGTCAAATTAGGGTTAACCGAAATATTGAGAAAAGAGAAGAAAGTTAAGTCTCGGTTTCGGTTGGTGAGCACGAGTCTGCTCGGTGTCACACAGGAAAATACGTGAGTAACACAGTTGTGTATTTAAGACGGTTGTGTCTTGTTAAGTGATAGAGATTAGTTGGTGTCGAACTAAAGGGTGTCTTAGTGTCGAGTAATTCCATTAGGCAAGGTCTTGTTGTAAGATTGTCTAAGAATCTCTAGTGAATACTTTAAGGACGTAGGCACGTTGCTGAACCTCGTTAATTTTCTTGTGTGCTCATATTCTCGTTCTTACAATTGGTATCAGAGCGGGAAACCTACCCGTGAGAGTTTTTCTCGAACACAGGTGAGATCTTGAGAAGAGAATATGGCGACACCTTCACAACTGATCGCTGCTCATAATCTCTTAATGTTAGATGATGTGAATTACAGACATTGGAAAGTGAGAATGAGGGCGACTATACATGAAATAGATGAAGACCTGTGGACCGTTGTTCAGTGTGGTTGGGAAGAGCATTGTGTGATATCTGAAGATGGGGTGAAAACAGTTAAACCCAAGACAAAGTGGATTGCAACAGAGAAGAAGCTTTCAAAATTTAATGCAAAGGCGTTGGACGCAATCTTCAATTCGGTGGATCGAAAGTAATTCGAACTAATACAAGGGTGTGAATCAGCTAAGGAGGCATGTGATATACTACAAACCGCCTTTGAGGGTACTGAAAATGTCAGGAGGATTAGACTAGACTTGCTGGCATCACAGTTTGGAAACATACAGATGAGTGATGATGAGAAGATATGGGAATTTAGTGTAAAACTCAGCTCCATAGCTAATGAAACACGAGTTTTGGGTAAAAGCTACAAAGATGAAAAATTGGTGAAAAAAATTTTGCGATGCTTGCCTTCTAGGTTTGAAGCACATAAAGCTGTGATAAAAATGACGATGAATACTGATGAACTCAAGTTTGCTGAGGTGGTAGGGATGCTAAAGGCTGAGGAGATGGAATGAGAATCTAAATCTCCAAAACTTGTAGAAGATCTTGTGTTCACAATTGATGATTACAAGCACAAGATTCAGAAACTTGAAGAAGTTGTTCGCTTGATGATCCAAAGTTTGAAGAAAAGATGGATCGTTTCTTTGAAACATTCAGATATAGATTGGAAAGAAAGGAAGAAAGACAGAAAAGATGTGAAGTTGAGTGCTATAAATGTCATGGCATTGAACATGTCAAATCAGTTTGTCCATCATTCAAAAGAAAAGAAATCAAGTGTAATAAGTGCAATGGTTATGGTCACATAAAATCGAATTGTGTGAACACGCGAACAAAGGAGAAGAAGATGGTTCAAAGTTGCAGTGATACAGAGTCAGATAAAGATGAAGATGTTCTTAGTCTTGTGGCCTTGCATGGAGTTATGGAGCGTGAGAGAGAAAGTAGTGAACATGAATCTGAAGTATCACGTGTGTCACACACAGATTCAGCTGCGTCAAACACTGATTCAAAAAGTGATGAACGTAAATTTGCAGTATCACATGTGTCACACACATATTCAGTTGCGTCAAGCAGTGATTCAGAGAGTGATGAAGAGGTGGATCTTCAAGCTGAAATCAGAAACCTTTATGTGAGTTGGGTTAAATTGAGCACTGATAACCTTCAATTGATCAAGGATAAGAGGATGTTGGAAGGCAAAGTCAACATTCTAGAGTTAGAGCATGATCAAGTGAGTGTTGCAAGTGAGATGTCTTTTTCCAAAATTCAGACCTTGGAAGACAAGAATAATAAGTTGCAGGAGGCACTTGTAGCAGAACGTGAGAAGAATAAAACCTTGGAAGATAAGGTCATTAAGATGCATGAAGTTTTCATGCCAGAAAAAGAGAAGGCAAGGACCTTGTGCATGAGCTAAATGAGAATAGGAAGAGGATACATATGGAGCTAAATGAGAATAGGAAGATGATACCTATGTTAAACAAGGGATCTGAGAATTTGAATCAGTTTTTGGCTATGGGAAGAACTTGGAAGACAAAGGCTAGTCTCGGTTATAAAGGAGGTACAGTGAGTTCAAAAACTGTATATGTGTCAAACATGTCAGACTGTGTTGGAGCAGAGAAGACAAGTTGTGGTCATGGAGTTCGTAGAAGTTTTTCAGGATGTTTCTTTTGTAAGAAAGGACATATCAAGGCTTACTGCTACAAATTCATTGACAAAATAAGGTGTGCTTTGAAACAAAATAAGTTTGTTCCAGATTCAAGGAAGTTTCAAAAGGTGTGGATGAAGAAGATTGATTTGTATGATTATGTGTCTTTGAAATCTTCAGCCAATATATCAAATAAGTCTTCATATCGCACATGTAAGTGTTTGAAACATGAGTCTTGCTATCAAGAACGACATAGGGAGAAAAATGTGAACACATTCAATGCAAGACGATGGAAAAATCGAAGACGAGGAAGAGCTCGAGCATGATGCACATTCCAGCAGGTATGACGAAGCTTATTGTATGACTTGGAGTTTTCACAAAGTTTTATACCTCAAGCAGGGGGAGATTGTTAGTGTGTACTCGATTAAGGGGGAGCTTCTAGATTAAGGGAGAGCTTCAAATATAGATTTATAGCCAGTGAGCTTGAATTATAAAACTCAATGAAAAAGGGGAGATTGTTATATCCAAGGATCCTAGGCTGCTGGAACGTGACAGTTGTGTAACACATGTACTGAGCTTTGTAACACAAGAACTACTGCAGAGTTGTTGTAAAGTCGCTGGAAGTATGTGGAGCTGTTACTTGCACAAAAGATGTGTTGGAACGTGAAAATCAAAGGAAATATGGAAGATGTGCATTGAAGACTTATTGAGAATATCAAGTAAAAGGAAATACTTGATAAGGGTAAAATATCTAGTGGAGATATTTCCTTATATGCATATATGATGGATATTGAATGCTGAACGTTTTTTGACTCTATAAATACAAGATTTATGAGTCAAATTAGGGTTAGCCGAAATATTGAGAAAAGAGAAGAAAGTTAAGTTTCGGTCTCGGTTGGTGAGCACGAGTCTGCTCGGTGTCACATAGAAAAATATGTGAGTAACACAGTTGTGTATTCAAGATGGTTGTGTTTTGTTAAGTGATAGAGATTAGTTGGTGTCGAACTAAGGGGTGTCTTAGTGTCGAGTAATTCCATTAGGCAAGGTCTTGTTGGAAGATTGTCTAAGAATCTTTGAGGACGTAGGCACGTTGCCGAACCTCGTTAATTTTCCTGTGTGCTCATGTTCTCGTTCTTACACAAATAAGAGTGGTTAGATAATTTCACGTTTAAAAAGAATCGATGCATAGCATAAATCAACATAATAACTCTTTTTCAAGTGGGAACCACTTGTGGGTTAGTCAACATTGTTTGGAAGAAGTTATTATTTACAACTCTGATTCAGTATCATAAGATAAATGTTTATATAAAATAATCAACTATAAATGGGGAACACATTTAAATGGTACAAATAAATCAGTTTATTACTAGAATAGCTCTTATTTTATTTTTATTATTATTCATACCGAAAATATCCTTAAATCCTTTGTTAAAAAAATGTAATTACAGAAATACCATTATATTTTTTTCCACGTCAGCAAAAAAAAATAAGTTTGTCCTAATAAAACTGTTAAAGTAATGATAACATACTTAATTTCATCCACATATTTGTTTTGAATATCAGATTTTTTTCACAGACTTATTAAAACTGTCTATCGTATGAAACAACAGTTTTGTTTCTTATGACATATTTATTTTGAATGCCAGATTTTTATCACAGATTTATTGCCTTTAACCACAAATTTATTTATTTTTAGAAGATTTGATTGTTCGAAACATATTAAATTTCCAGACTTATTTTCGGGACATATTAAATTCACAGACTTATTTTCGTGATAGATTAAATTAACAAACTTATTTTGGTGACAGATTAAATTGACAGACTTATTTTCATAACATATTTACTTGACAAACTTATTTTCGTGTGTTAACAGTTTTATATTTTGATGTGTCAATTATAAAAGACTTAGTATTAGTTTCTCATCATTAAAAAACTTTTTTTCCTTTGCAAAATTAATTACTAGATAAGCATCAATGTCTTGTCTTCTCCACACATCCTTCCTTCCTTCTTCAACTTCTCTCCACTCCCAAACCCGATCCTCCGTTCCCAGTTTCCGGTCCAAGAAGCCCCGAATCGTCCCCGTCCGAGCGAAGATCCGAGAGATTTTCATGCCTGCTCTCAGCTCCACGATGACCGAAGGTAAAATCGTCTTGAGGGTCAAATCCGAAGGCGACAAGCTCAGCAAAGGAGAGAGTGTTGTCGTCGTCGAATCCGACAAGGCATATATGGACGTCGAGATTTTCTACGACGGTTATCTCGCCGCATTCATGGTCGAAGAAGGCGGTGTTGCTCCCGTCGGATCCGCCATTGCTTTGTTAGCTGAGACCGAGGAAAAAATCGCAGATGCTAGGGCTAAAGCTTCCGGTGGTGGAGGCAATTCTCAATCTCCGTCTATATCAGAAGAACCTCGTCTAGAATTTAAAGATGATTTAAGAACTCAATGATTGATAAAGAATGACTCTCTTTATTAACTTAAGAAAATAACTCAAAACTTAAGTTTCTCACAATCTCTCAAATCATAAGTTATGTCACAACTTGACATCTCCTTATATAAGAAAACATTAATCCTAATCCTATTAGGAAACACTTATGTTTAGATAACTCATAAACACTCTTTGATCCTTATCTCTTTAGTAACCATAACTCGGTTAGGATTAGGATAGCTTCCCGCTCAAGATAACTTCAAGCTTACGCCAACATTCTCCTTCCTAAGCTTGAAGTCATCCTCTTCAGCCAAGTCTTTCACGCCCATGAGCTCCCTCATTTCTTTGAACTTGATTCTTCAAAGAGCCTTTGTAAAGATGTCCGCCTTTTGCATATTCCCGGAAACATGCTCGACTTCTACTTGTCCATTCTCAACGCATTATCTAATGAAGTGGTACCTTGTGTGTATGTGCTTGCTTCGACCATGAAACACTGGGTTTTTAGTGAGAACAATTGCTGATTGATTATCTATTATGATAATAACCTTCTCACATGGTGACCCGTTGATCTCACTAAGTAAGTTTTGGATCTTGCTGCCTCAGTGTCTGCCATGAACTCAGCCTCGCATGAAGACAATGCTACTGTGTCTTGCTTCTGTGAACACTAAGAGATCAGACTTCCACCAAGATAGAACACATGACTGGTTGTGCTCTTACTGTCCTTTGGGTCTACGTTGTGGCTGCTATCACTGTAACCAACCAACTCTGTTGCCATTGAATCGGACCTCTTGAACATTAGCCCAAACGTGGTAGTGCCTCGTAAATACCTTAAGCATTGCTTCATTGCTGCTCCATGAGACTCCTTAGGGTTCTGCATGTAACGAATTAGCACACCTACACAATAAGACAAATATGGTCTTGTGTGAAGTAGGTAACGGAGACACCCAGTATTCTTTCTATAAGTCGTGGCATCAATGTCCTTTTCCTCCATCGATTTTGACAATTTTAAACCAGCCTCCATTGGTGTATGGACCAAGTTACAATCTTTCATTCCGGCCTCCTCTAAGATTTTCAGAGCGTAACGTCTTTGATTCAACGTTATACCTTCTTTGTTCTGGCATACCTCGATGCCAAGATAGTAGGTTAACATTTCAAGATCACTCATCTCGAATTTAGATGACATCTCCTTCTTGAAATATGTCTATGACTTTTGTATTGGTTCCTGAAACAAATAGGTCATCAACATACACCGCAACAAGGAGAATGTCTCGGTTTATCCTTTTTTGATAGACTGATGGTTCTTTAGAACACTTTGCGAACTGAAGTTCCTTAAGAATTTGATTCAACTTTTCATTCGATGCTCTCGGGGCGTGCCTTAGGCCATACAATGCTCGATTTGGCTTGTAAACTTTGTCTTCACACCCTTTTACTATAAATCCTTCTCGTTGTGTGACATAGACTGTTTCTTTCAACTCCCCATGAAGAAACGCTGTTTTGACATCAAGGTGATGTATTTTCCATCCACTAGATGCTGCAAGATTTATGAGGAGACGGATTGTCTCAATCCGAGCTACCGGTGCAAAGACTTCCTCAAAATCGATCCCATGTCTTTGTACGTATCCCTTGGCAACGATTCTGGCCTTGTACGTGTTTATGCTACCATCAAAGTTTCTCTTGAGTTTAAACACCTACTTTAAGCCTATTGGTTTTGCCCCATGTGGAAGATCGACAAGGTTCCAAGTATGGTTCTTCACGATTGAGTGGATCTCATCTTCACATGCAAGCGTCCAGTTCTTTGACTCTTTTGCCTCATAGAAATCTCTTAAACACATTAGTAGCCGATCTTTTTCTTCTTCAGCAAGCAATACATAGTCATCGAGATACTTCAGCTTGGTCCTTACTCTTTGTGATTTTCCTAACCCGGGTTGGCTTTGATCCTCATCATCGTCATTGTCTTCTTCGATCTTTGTTTCACTTTCATTATTGCCAGCATTTGTTTCCGCGTCTCTGTTACATTTAGCAACCCCACTTGCATCTTCGGCTCCGCCATCGTCAAGCTCTGTTAGTGAGCTTCGAGGGTTTCCGCCATCATCGCCACTTTGATCTACTGCTTGAAATCCATGATTTCTGAATTCTCCAAGATCAATCGTGAAGCTTCCAGCCCTGTTCTGCTCTTGATTACTCCAGTTCCAATTCCAACCTTTTTTCTCATCAAAAACAACATCACGGCTCACCACTATTTTTCGAGTTTGTGGATCAAACAATCAATATGCTTTTGATTTCGGCTCCGTTCCTAGGTGTACCAGCCGTCGTGATCTTTCATCAAGCTTCTTCAGGTGTGGTATATCAACTTTTGCATACCCGATGCATCCAAATATTTGTAGATGAGTGATGTTGGGTTTTTTTAGACCGGAACTGATACAAGCGTGAAGCGTTTAAAACAATCCGGCTCAAACTTGTCAATTGGACTAAGGTCGCTCTTTGACAAGATCTAAGGATACGATGGAAACGGGGGTGGATTAAGTTGAACTACAACAGGTGTGAAAGCCTATTGATACTTCAAGGGGTTTCTCAAGACTCGGACTTGGCTCACGAGGCGAAGAGAAGAAGATTTTAGGAATAACCCAAAAACGATGATCTTTATTAAAAACGTGAAAAACTCGGACTACAAGTGCAAGGCATTATATAGCCAGGTTCTTAGAAATGGAAAGGAAAAACACATTAAACCTGCAAAAGAGAAATAGGGAAAAACACAAGCAATCGAAAGAAAAAATAGCCGTTAGGCTTTAAACACGAAATAAGCTAAAAATGGAAAAGATGATATTCTTGTGGCTCGACTTGAATGAGTGAATGAGCCGAGATCTTCCAGCGGTCTTCTTGCTATCTTAAGTGTCTTGTGAAGCCAAAGAAATCGTAGTGAGATGGGCTTCACGACCGGGCTTGAATAAATGCCATTTGGTGGTCCGGCCTAGTAACGGGTCCAGCGGACATGCCTTCGGTATTTGGCCGGTATCGGACAATTGGTAAGGCCTTTTGATATGATCTCGAATGTTTTGAAAACTAGACTCAGAGAGCTTTGAATTCATATGAGGATCATCTCCTAAGCTTCCGTGACCGAGTGGTGGTGGCTGGTTTAGCAGGTCGGCTAGATGCGAGCTCTCGGATGGAATAAGTTGTAAACCTTCAAACTGATCAAGTGTGATCAGTCCTTCTTGTTCCAGCTGGTTCATGAATATGTTTAACTTCTTTTCCAGACTCTTGCTCCTAGTTCTTGTCAAAGGTCCGCTTGGTACGAGTGGTGCTTGAATGATTTGATTTGGTGGTTCGATGTCCTCATCACTCCCTCCCTCTTTCGAAGGTTTTTTGACCCCAAAACGGTTTCATCTCCTGCATCAAAAGGAGCTAGGTCAGAAACATTAAAGCTAGCTGATACTTGATACTTACCTGGAAGCTCGAGTTTGTAGGCATTGTCATTGATTTTCTCCAAAATCCGGAATGGTCCATCTCCTCGGGGTGAAAGCTTGGAAACTCGTTGGTGCGGGAATCGCTCCGGCCTCATGTGTAACCACACCCAATCCCCAGCTTCAAAGGTCACGGGTTTCCTCCCTTTGTTAGCGGCCTTAACACATTGTGCATTGGTCTTTTCAAGCTGCTCCTTAACCTTCAGATGTAGCTTCTTAATCTGCTCGGCCCGCCTTGTACCATCAAAGCTTATGAGCTCGGTTTGGGGCAATGGTGTGAAGTCCAGCGGCGTAGGTGGATTGAATCCATACACAACCTGAAAAGGAGACATAAGGGTAGCACTGTGAACAGCTCTATTGTACGCAAACTCAACAAAAGGTAAGGCTTGAAGCCAAGTTGTAAGATTTCTCCCTATGGTGGCTCGGAGAAGAGTTCCGAGTGTTCTATTGACGACTTAGGTTTGACCATCGGTCTGAGGATGGCACGTGGTGGAGAACAATAGCTTGGTTCCTAACTTTTTCCACAAGGTTCTCCAGAAGTGGCTGAGAAATTTGGTGTCTCGGTCCGAGACAATAGTTCTTGGCACTCCATGTAGTTTCACCACCTCTTTGAAGAAGAGATCCGCAGTTTGTGTAGCGTCATTGGTTTTTGCACAAGGAATGAAGTGCGCCATCTTAGAGTATCGGTCTACCACCACAAAGATGGAGTCCTTATGCTGTATCTTCGGTAATCCTAACACAAAATCCATTGATATGTCAATCCATGGTGAAGTAGGTACAGGTAACGGAAGATACAAACCGTTGGGTTGAACCCGAGACTTGGCTTTCTTGCAAGTGATACATCTTGCACATAAAGTTTCGACAGACTTCTTTAGGTGTGGCCAAAAGAAGTGTTCTTTGAGCATGGCGAGAGTTTTGTCTACTCCAAAGTGTCCCATTAGGCCACCACCATGTGCTTCTCGGACAACTAGCTCTCTTAGTGAACATTGCGGAATGCATAGCCGTTTATCTTTGAATAAGTAGCCGTTGTGGATGTAAAAGGCTATGTGAGCTCCTTTACCATGGTCCTTATAGCTTTCTGAAAAATCAGGATCAGTTTCGTATAAAGGAATAATCATTTCGAAACCAAGAACCTTAGCATCCATGGTAGAGATCACGTAGGGAAATGTCTCAGGATAGTGCATCGGCCACTACATTGTCCTTGCCCTTCTTGTACTTTATCACGTAGGAAAATGTCTCTATGAACTCGAGCCACTTAGCATGCCTCCTCTTGAGGTTCGTCTGGCCTCGTAGGTGCTTCAAGGTTTCATGATCCGTGTGTATGACACATTCCTTGGCGAGGAGATAGTGCTGCCAAGTTTCCATCACTCGGACTAAAGCATAAAGCTCTTTGTCGTAGGTGGGATAGTTGAGAGTGGCTCCTCCCAGCTTCTCACTGAAATAAGCAACGGGCTTGCCTCATTGAGTTAGCACGGCCCCTATTCCCAGTCCTGAGGCATCACGCTCAATCTCAAAGATTTTAGAAAAATCGGGTAGAATTAAAACCGGGGCATTGGATAACCGATTTTTAAGCTACGTGAATGCTCCTTCTAGAGTGTCTCCCCATGTAAACCCTACGTCCTTCTTGATGATGGCAGTGAGGGGTGCTGCAAGCGTGCTGAAATCTTTGACAAATCGCCGATAAAAACTAGCTAAGCCGTGGAAACTCCGGACTTGGCTAACGTTGCTCGGCGTGGCCATTCTTGAATCGCCTTGACCTTCTCTTGGTCCACTCTGAGGCCCTGTGAACTCACTATAAAACCTAAAATGACAAGCTCATCAGTGCAAAAGGTGCACTTCTTCAAGTTGGCGTATAAGCCTTCTCGTTGAAGCGTCTTGAGAATTTGCTCTAGGTGAGCTATGTGATCTTCCAAGGTACGGCTGTAGATGAGTATATTGTCGAAATACACTACTACAAACTTACTTATGTACGGCCATAAGACTTGATTCATGAGTCTCATGAAAGTGCTCGGTGCGTTGGTGAGATCAAACGGCATGACTAGCCACTCATAAAGACCTTGCTTGGTCTTGAAAGCCGTCTTCCACTCGTCTCCTTCTTTCATGCGTACTTGATGATAGCCTCTCCTGAGGTCAATCTTAGAAAACACATTAGAGCCAGATAACTCATCAAGCATGTCATCTAACCTTGGTATTGGATGTCGGTATTTGATGGTAATGTTGTTTATGGCCCGACAATCGACACACATCCGCCATGTCCCGTCCTTCTTTGGTACTAGGAGGACCGGTACGGCACATGGGCTAAGGCTCTCTCGAACATATCCCTTCTCCATAAGCTCTCGAACTTGTCTCTCCAACTCCTTAGCTTCCTCTGGATTAACTCGGTAAGCGGCTCGGTTGGGTAGTGGTGCTCCTGGTACGAAATCTATTTGATGTTCAATTCCACGGATAGGGGGTAGGCCAGGCGGGATATCATCAGGGAAAGTTTCAGCAAACCGTTCCAGTAATGCCTTAACCTTCGAGGGTAGTTGTTGCTCCAAAACGCTAGAACCTGCACTCAACACTTCCTTGAAGATCATTAGTAATACCGGTTCGTTACAAGTGATAGCCTTAGTAATAAAACTAGGCTTGATCAAAAGGTTACTCTTAGTAGAAAATTCCTTCTCTTTAGCCATTTTCATTTGGAACTCATGAAATTGTGTGGGTGTAAGCGGCGTTAAGTTATACTTTTTCTTATCATGAATGAATGAATACATGTTGCTATGCCCATGGTGAATGGTGTCCTTATCAAACTGCCAAGGTCTACCTAGAAGAAGGTGGCCAGCTTGCATAGGAACCACGTCACACATGACTTGATCCGCGTACTTTCCCACATTGAATGGTACTAATACTTGATCCGTGATTCTCAACTCAGCCTTATCATTATGCCATCTTAACTTATAAGGGTGGGGATGTTTAGTCCGTTCAAGATTGAGCTTAGAGACCATATAATCACTCGCAACATTGGTGCATGAGCCACCATCTATTATAAGGTTACATACCTTGTTTCGGATGGTGCATCGGGTATGAAAAATGTTATCTCTTTGAGCTGCTTCATCAGGGTGAACCGTGAGGTTCAGGGCTCGTCTTATGACAAGAGATTCTCCATACTCTGGCTCACAGTCGACTTCCTCCGAGTCTATCTCCACCATCTCGATGTCCGCCTCATCTTGAGACTCGTATTCGCCAGCATCTGTGAGGATCATTACCCGTTGGTTAGGGCACTCTCGGGCCATGTGTCCTCTGCCTCTACATTTGAAACAAGTAATGTCACGTCTTCGAGAAGTACTAGGGTTTGCAGACTTACCTTGGTTAAACTCGGTGGGCTTAGCCTTGAACCGAGAATCAACGGTAACGGCCTTTCCCTTGTCCACGGCAGCTAGTTGGAAAGGGGGTTGTGGCTTGGGACGGTTTTGAGTCCAGGACGTATTTTTCTTAGCCCTGTTAGTCACGGTAGACTTCTTCTTTAGATGGTGCTCGACTTGAATAGCATGGTGTAGGATGTCCTTCATATCGTGGTAAGGAAGCTTCTCCACCTTGTTGCTAATCCGCTCACTTAAACCATCTATAAATTGAGCCATGAGGGTCTCAGCATCCTCGTCTAGCTCCAGCCGGTTCCTCAAGTGCTCGAACTCTTCGAAGTATTCCTCTACACTTCGAGTTCCCTGGGAGAGCTTACAAAACTTATTTTGTAGCTCTCGGTGGTGATAAGCGGGAACGTACCGCTTCTTCATGAGTTGCTTCATCTCGCGCCAAGTGGCAACTGTTGGTGTCCGATTTCGTCTTCGGTCCGAGACTTCACGATCCCACCACGAGAGGGCGTGATCAGTGAGCTGAGCCACGGCCAGTACGAGCCTTTTCTGCTCGTTGTAATCGTAGTAAGCAAAGATGTGCTCCATTCGTTGCTCCCATTCCAAGTAAGCCTCCGGATCAACTTGGCCGGCAAAGGTTGGGGCCTTTACCTTCATATCTGGGGCATGGCGTCTAGGAGGGTCCCCATCATCATCTCCGGGTTCATCAAACATCGGTGCTTGCCTCCTCCTGGGGGCTTGCTGTTGTTCCTCCTCCTCCAACGGATCAACCTCTACATTTTCTTCCCGGTCAAGATCCCTTGGGTTGCGCCTCGGTGGTCGATTGTTCCATGGCTGCTCCATACGTTGGAGTTGTTGCTGGATGCGAGTGCTTGTAGCATGGCAGTATTGACCTCGGCTTGGGTCCCTTGGTTCTCCATAGTACCTCGCCAAAAGTGAAAAACAAAGGTATCAAACTTCTTTTAACGGGAGTAAAAGGATAAACAAGAACACTTAGGCGCTGTTATCAAATCCACGACTATCAAATCTAAGAAAAACAGTGTGGTTAAAGGCAAAATTTGGAGCTTAGATTTTAAAGAGAAAAGCCGGTTTGACGAGAGAGAGAGCGTGAAACTTCCGTTGGTGGCTAGTTCAATTAGAATTCGCGAGAATGATCCCACGGTTCTGCCGAGCCACGGGAAACTCCCTCTTGGTCCAAAGGTTCTCTTCTGCGTGCAGGACCTTCGAATAATCGTTAGAGATGTCCTTGGGGAAGATGCTCCGGATATATTCTGAAGTTAAGCCCCGTATCGCGAGTTTTTCCTTTCTTGACCGGATCCGTCCCGTTTAAGGAAAGCGTATGCTTTGGCCTTAAAGTAAAAAAAATCGGATCGTTCCCTTTTCAAACCTTTACGATCAATTTGTAATCAAAATACTTTTTTTTTGGTATAAATATAGCCTTTAGAAAATCTCGAAATGAAATAAACTCGAATAAAAGGTTTTTTTATTTTTTTTATTTATCGAAACAAAATGCAAAAAAGAGAGTGGATCTCATCTTCACATGCAAGCGTCCAGTTCTTTGACTCTTTTGCCTCATATAAATCTCTTAAACACATTAGTAGCCGATCTTTTTCTTCTTCAGCAAGCAATACATAGTCATCGAGATACTTCAGCTTGGTCCTTACTCTTTGTGATTTTCCTAACCCGGGTTGGCTTTGATCCTCATCATCGTCATTGTCTTCTTCGATCTTTGTTTCACTTTCATTATTGCCAGCATTTGTTTCCGCGTCTCTGTTACATTTAGCAACCCCACTTGCATCTTCGGCTCCGCCATCGTCAAGCTCTGTTAGTGAGCTTCGAGGGTTTCCGCCATCATCGCCACTTTGATCTACTGCTTGAAATCCATGATTTCTGAATTCTCCAAGATCAATCGTGAAGCTTCCAGCCCTGTTCTGCTCTTGATTACTCCAGTTCCAATTCCAACCTTTTTTCTCATCAAAAACAACATCACGGCTCACCACTATTTTTCGAGTTTGTGGATCAAACAATCAATATGCTTTTGATTTCGGCTCCGTTCCTAGGTGTACCAGCCGTCGTGATCTTTCATCAAGCTTCTTCAGGTGTGGTATATCAACTTTTGCATACCCGATGCATCCAAATATTTGTAGATGAGTGATGTTGGGTTTTTTTAGACCGGAACTGATACAAGCGTGAAGCGTTTAAAACAATCCGGCTCAAACTTGTCAATTGGACTAAGGTCGCTCTTTGACAAGATCTAAGGATACGATGGAAACGGGGGTGGATTAAGTTGAACTACAACAGGTGTGAAAGCCTATTGATACTTCAAGGGGTTTCTCAAGACTCGGACTTGGCTCACGAGGCGAAGAGAAGAAGATTTTAGGAATAACCCAAAAACGATGATCTTTATTAAAAACGTGAAAAACTCGGACTACA
The DNA here is from genome assembly GCA_020283515.1 of Alliaria petiolata. Taxonomy (NCBI): domain Eukaryota; kingdom Viridiplantae; phylum Streptophyta; class Magnoliopsida; order Brassicales; family Brassicaceae; genus Alliaria; species Alliaria petiolata. Next base: position 149,676,456 of record JAHZTW010000001.1, on the reverse strand, counting down.
AGTGCAAGGCATTATATAGCCAGGTTCTTAGAAATGGAAAGGAAAAACACATTAAACCTGCAAAAGAGAAATAGGGAAAAACACAAGCAATCGAAAGAAAAAATAGCCGTTAGGCTTTAAACACGAAATAAGCTAAAAATGGAAAAGATGATATTCTTGTGGCTCGACTTGAATGAGTGAATGAGCCGAGATCTTCCAGCGGTCTTCTTGCTATCTTAAGTGTCTTGTGAAGCCAAAGAAATCGTAGTGAGATGGGCTTCACGACCGGGCTTGAATAAATGCCATTTGGTGGTCCGGCCTAGTAACGGGTCCAGCGGACATGCCTTCGGTATTTGGCCGGTATCGGACAATTGGTAAGGCCTTTTGATATGATCTCGAATGTTTTGAAAACTAGACTCAGAGAGCTTTGAATTCATATGAGGATCATCTCCTAAGCTTCCGTGACCGAGTGGTGGTGGCTGGTTTAGCAGGTCGGCTAGATGCGAGCTCTCGGATGGAATAAGTTGTAAACCTTCAAACTGATCAAGTGTGATCAGTCCTTCTTGTTCCAGCTGGTTCATGAATATGTTTAACTTCTTTTCCAGACTCTTGCTCCTAGTTCTTGTCAAAGGTCCGCTTGGTACGAGTGGTGCTTGAATGATTTGATTTGGTGGTTCGATGTCCTCATCAGGAACACTTCATATGGAGTTTTGTCCTTGAGTGCTCTTGTAGCTATCCGGTTTAAGAGATATGTTGAATGTCTTATTCCTTCTCCCCATAAATAGCTTGGAACGAGCATATGCTTTAGGATACTTCTAGTCATCTCCATTAGGGTTCTATTTTGTCTTTCAACAACGCCATTTTGTTGTGGAGTATACGAGGCTGTGAGATGCCGTTTTATCCCTGAATTATCGCAATAAGAGTTAAAATATTGTGATACAAACTCTCCTCCTCTGTCTGTTCTGAATGTTTGAATCTTCGCCCTGATTCTTGTTCTACCAGACCTTTAAACGTTTTAAACTTGTTGAAAACATCGTCCTTCTCTTTCAGCAATATCGTCCACATATACCTCGAGTGATCATCTATGAGAACAAAATATACTTATTTCCAGCCGTTGTGTTCGGTGTAGTGGGTCCACACAAATCACCATGGATGAGTTCGAGTATTCTTGTTGCTCGATATAAAGTAGCATGTGGGAATACTTGCCTAGTTTGCTTTTCAAGTAAGCACGAATCGCAGATCTTCCTTTCGATCTTAACTTGTGGAACTCCTATGACAAGCTTTCTTTGTAACATCGACTTCATTGTCTCAAGATTTCTGTGCCCCAAACGCGCATGCCATCTACTTGAGTCACTCATTGTTGTCGAGATTAGACACATGGTGTCTCTTATCCCCATACAAACTTTGTATAGCCGATTCCTCGATCTAGTTGCTTTGGAAAGTAGTCTCCCATCACGATCATGCATTGTTAAGTGTTCACCTTTCATTCTCACATCACAGCCTGATTCGATAGCTTGCCCAAGGCTGATGATGTTACTCTTCAGGTCTGGAATAAAATAGACATCAACCATTGTTCTTGCTTCACCATCCCTGTCGATAAATGATAGGGCTCAGGTTTTACCCTAATAAAACTACTGCAAGTGCACAGCAAATGCAATCGTAGTATAATGGGTATCGAATCCCAAGGGAAGTAGATGCTACACTATGGTTTCTAGGTTCAAATTATGCTAGATCAAATCAGATAAAAATAAAACAAGGCAAAAAAATAAATGAGTATCACGAANTGGGTATCGAATCCCAAGGGAAGTAGATGCTACACTATGGTTTCTAGGTTCAAATTATGCTAGATCAAATCAGATAAAAATAAAACAAGGCAAAAAAATAAATGAGTATCACGAAATAGGTTCTTAAAATCAGGAGACTAAGGCGCTGCTAGGTTAAGGAAAATTCTCAAGTGATCTAAATTTCAGGTCTAGACAGAATGTTAGGAATTATGAAGAACTGTTCTAGAACTCGAAACACTAATGTAAAATCAACCAACTCTCGCTGCGAAGATTATCTATGTCTAAACTCCTAGAATTCCAAATCTCTTTGCAAATTCAAACAATTCAGACAAGCATTAATATCAGGTTCAATTGTTCACAAAATCCTAAACCAAATCTCTTTGCGAATATGTATTTTTCTCATCTAACATTAGTTCAGACAATTAATAATACTCTCGCATTTATTAATCAACCTAAGATCAGATTCTAGGTCATGAAGCTAGAATAAGCATTAAACACAAATCCAGATGAAGAACTCTAATGATTTTATCCTAACAATTTAATTGACCTAACAATTCATTAATCACCTTTGAAAAACCCTAAACCTAACTAGCAAACTACTCAGACATGATGAATGAAAAAAACATCATGAATAAAGAAGATTGCATAAAAGAGATTAATAGAATTAAAGGGGTTCAAAAACTTCTCAGAAGAGTATATAATTATCTCCCCAAAAAGCTCTGGACAAATCTCTCTCTAAGTTTCAAAAACAGAAAATTATGAAAAGGTATTGGGCTAAACAATGTCTGGAAACTATTTATAGAAGAGAATTTTCGTCGGGGACAGATTTGTAATTTCTTCAAACTTGAGACGATTTCCTTTTTCTGATGGAAATCCGAACGATGCGTCGGTCTTCATTGGTGTCAATCGACACTAAGTGGTGTCGATCGACACCTTGCGCGTAAATCCACTCCTGACTTCATCTCTTTGGCTGTTTCTCCAAAATGCTCCAAAAAGTTCCAAAATCTCTTATTAAGCTCCAAATGCTCTCCATCCTGTAAAGACTCTAATAGGACACTAAAACTAACAAAAGACTCTATAAAAACACTTATATCATGGTCCAAAAACGGGTAAAAACCATGATATATCAACTCCCCCAGACTTTGCTTTTGCTTGCCCTCAAGCAAAACAGAAACTTAGAATGAAGTAGAGGTTTGAAAACAGAAACTTCCAGCTATCTTTTGAATTGCCACAACTCGTTAACACTCTTAAATCCACATGCAGTAGAGCCAATTTTAGGAAAGTTCAGTGTACTTACCACAAGCTTAGCAATCTCTCAGTTTGAATCCAGATCCTTTCCTTGGTAAAATTTCGAACTCTAACAACGGTATTGCCACATAACTTTATAGATTCTTTTCCCTTCCTTAGTGCCTGAACAAGATTTTCTTCATACAACTCTCCTATTTTCTCTTCCCTTAGTCAACTACTGCCCATTTACAGGGTGTTCTAAGATCTTTTCATTGACTCTTCTTATTCTTTTGAAGTCTCGGGAAATAATGCTACTCTCTACTTGTGTTCCTTGTGAGGAGACGGGTTCAAGAGCACTCACTAATATTGTTCCTTGTGAGGAGACAGGCTCATGAGGTTCTTTGCACTATTCCCAGACTTAGACTCTTTTTCTTTCTTTTCTTTTCTCAAGGGAAGATCAAGGAGAGACTGCAATTTTCTATTTGTTCAGACTGAAAGAGGAATCAAGTTCTGCGCATACCTAGTTCTTATAAGGGGATCTGAATTCGCCTTGTTAGATTGATTCCACTTGCAGCGTTCTACTTAGTAAGACCTGTAATCAACTATTAAAACAATGGTTCTTCAAGTGTCAACATTCTGTGGTTAGTTCTAAGAAAAACTGAAAGTTTCAACTGATTTTTAGTCAATAAAACCAAGTTTTTGACTGACTCAAATGACTCAAAACAAAATACAAAGTCAGTAATCACCTCCCCCAGACTTAAACAACACTGTCCTCAGTGTTATCAAGCCCGAAGCTGGCTAAAAGAAAGATTAGAAACAACATAAAAGACCAGTTAGAAGACTTACCTTCGTCTGCGCGTGGTGTCGATCGACACTGGTCTGTGTTGAGGCCAATGTCTCCTTTTTTCAACTGACTGAAACTAGGACTTAGTAAAACCAAAACAAAATAAAAAGAAAAACGTACCTAACAGTGGGTTGCCTCCCACTCAGCGCTCGTTTTCAGTCATTAGCTTGATTGTGTCGGGGTTTAGACGTCTGGTGGATCAGACAGTGGCAGTGAATGCCTCCCAGAAGAATGTCTATTCATCCATGGTGGAGTATAGGCAGTAGGTGCATGAGATCGCCCAAGGAAATGAGGAACAGCAGCAGGGCGGGACTTGACTTCGGGTGGGACACTTCGTTTTCCTGCGGAATCATCAAAAGAAACACCAAGCCTTCTTTGCTTTCTTCGAGATTTCTGGTAAGAAGGTTGTTGAGTCGTCTGTTTGACCAAATATGATGGACTTGCAGCAGTAGAAGCAACTTGTGTCGTGATCTTCGGAGGATGTCGATCGACACTAGGATTGATGTCGATCGACACCAACTCTGCAGCTCGAATCTCTGCACTTTTTGCAATTCAGCTCTGCAATCCTTGCCTCCATCACGAAAACATCTTCCTCCATCAACTTGGCATTGATTAGACTCTCATCTTCATTCATAGTCCTGAAAAGATGATCAACAACTATGTTTCCACTCCAATCCTCTAGCTCAACAGCTTTCTTAGAATTCTCAGCCAATGCCTCTTGAACAGCCACCTTATTCACTTGCTCCAGCTCCTTGTCATACCCAGCAGTAATGTCGTCTGAACTTTCCATGATTGGATCTTTATCCATGTAAATCTCTACTAAATAAGCTTGGCCATTGATGGTGGATGGTCCCCTTAACTTGTCCATGTCAAAATTCATGGCAACATCACCCAAATTAAGCTCCATTTTCCCTTTTTCACATCAATGATGGCACCAGCTGAAGCCAAGAATGATCTTCCCAGAATAAGAGGATCTGCAGGTTCTTCATCATACTTCAAAACCACAAAGTCTGTGGGAATTATGCAGCCTTCAATCTTCAAGGGAACATCTTCTAGAACACAAGTGAGATTTTGGTTGGCTAGAAATCAGTCGTTCCAAGTCGAACAGCAACTGAGTATGGTATCAAGTTGATACTTGAACCTAAATCACAGAGAGAATGAGGAAACCTTCCTGTTGAGATTGAGCAATCTAGCACAAAGTTTCCTGGAACAGGTAACTTCTCTGGAATCCTCCTCTGAATCACATCACTGACTTGTTGATTACCATTCTCTTGACATATCTTCTTAATGCAGGTGAAAGTTGGACTGCATCAACTAGGGGTAGCTCAACAATCAGCTTACTCATCATCTCTTTGCATCTAGCTTCCTCTCTCTCCTGTTTAGACCTTCTAGGAGGTATGGGATAAGATATCTTCGGCTTATACACCTTCTCCTCTGCAATATTTGAAGCTTCAGCACGATCTAGCGAGGTCTGAGCATGGTGTCGATCGACACTAGCATTTTGTGTCGACATTTCAGTGTCGACATTTCAGTGTCGATCTTGCTCGATTTCGCTTCGTCAGAGCTCGAATCGTCGGGCTTTTCTAGTGGTGTCGATCGACACTCAGTGGTGTCGATCGACAATCAGTGGTGTCGATCGACACTACCTTTGCAGCAACAGTCTCGTCTTCCTCAACTTCCTGAGGTGCCACGATTTCTTCTACACTCTTCACCATAATGGCATTGACTTGACGTTGAGGGTTCATGTCTGTCTTTCCAGGAAGAAATCCCTCTTGTCTCTTCAAAGCTCCCGCAGTTTGAGCAACTTGGACATCCAATTGCTTGACATGAGTACCTAGAGACTCAATTTTCCCATTCAAATCAGTGTACATGGCATCAATCTTCCCATTAAAGTGCACAGTCATCTTCTGTTGACCTTCCAGAATTTGATCTATCATAGACTCCATCTTATTATCTTGTGCAGGAGGATTATGGTAAGAAGAAGAACCATAGGTTCTTTGGAAGTTGTTTTTCTGAAAAGGCTTCTGATAAGAAGAACCATAGCCTTGCTGATTGTTGAATCTATGTCCTTGAAAACCAGCACCATTGATATAGATGACTTCTTCTTGCTCTGGCTCAAAGGTCTCCACTTCTGCAACAAAGTGAACTTGATTCTTTCCAACCAAAAAATCCAGCTTCCTGTTAACCTCAGCTATTTGGCCTCCTCCATTTGCACCAACATGTTGTTTCCTCTCAAAGTCTGCATTCTTGGTGCTGTTGAAAGAGGCCAAATTCTCTATAAGCACCATTGCGTCATCTGAATATATGGTGTTGAAGTTACCATTGCTTGCAGCATCAAAAGCCATCTGATACCTCCAATCGATACCTCGGTAAAAGATACAGAGAAGCTGCGGCTCGCTGAAACCATGGTGTGGACAGTCTCGCTGATAAGCTCTGAACCTTACCCAAGAAGCTTTGAATGCCTCAGTAGGTCCTTGGGAGAACGTAGTGATCTTCATCCTTAAATCTTCAAACCTTGCATCATCAAATAAATTGCATAAGAATGCATTCTTTGTGTCTTCCCATGTGGTCAAGGATCCTGGATCTAATTGCTTCAGCCAGTATGATGCATCTCCAGCAACCGAGTATGGGAAAAGCTTGCAGAAGAGATAATCATAGGACACTCCATTAGCCTTAATGCTTGATGCCAAGTCCTCGAATCTCTCAAAGTGGTCCATGGGATGCTCATTAGGAAGACCATGGAAAGGATGCTGAGCCATCAAAGTGTAGTAAGCAGGCTTCAGCTCGAAGTTATTCCTCTGAAATGCAGGAGGACGGATTGCAGCTCTATTAGCATAGAACTGGTCTGGTCGGTTGTATTCACCCAGTGTTCTTCCGCGTCCAACGTCTGCATGAGCTATCTCTTGATGCGCTTGGTGTCGATCGACACCATGATTGTGTCGATCGACACCCGGTGGTTCGATGACAGCAACTCCGTTCTCATCGAGTCTCTGTCCTTGCGCGTTCCTTATGTTCCCCTCTGCATCAACCAAGTTGCCTTCAGCGTCTCGGATTAGAACCATAAGATCATCCATCGTATCTGCGCAGGGTGTCGATCGATGCTGGTGGTGTCGATCGACACTCATGTAGATGCTCGGTTCTTGTGTTCGAGACGACCTAGTTCTTGGTTTAACGCGATTAGTTCCTTGTCCTTGTTGCTTTTGGTAATGCGATTAAGCATGTACCTGAAAAAAAAAACAAAAATAAGAAACTGAATTAGTAACCAAAATTAAAAACCAAACCTAGTCAAAATTCTAATACTAGATTCCGTAGGCAGCTATTACTTCCCCGGCAACGGCGCCAAATACTTGATAGGGCTCAGGTTTTACCCTAATAAAACTACTGCAAGTGCACAACAAATGAAATCGTAGTATAAGGGGTATCGAATCCCAAGGGAAGTAGATGCTACACTATGGTTTCTAGGTTCAAATTANTATAAGGGGTATCGAATCCCAAGGGAAGTAGATGCTACACTATGGTTTCTAGGTTCAAATTATGCTAGATCAAATCAGATAAAAATAAAACAAGGCAAAGAAATAAATGAGTATCACGAAATAGGTTCTTAAAATCAGGAGACTAAGGCGCTAGGATCAGGGAAATTCTCAGGTGATCTAAATTACAGTTCTAGACAGAATGTTAGGAATTATGAAGAACTGTTCTAGAACTCGAAACACTAATGTAAAATCAACCAACTCTCGCTGCGAAGATTATCTATGTCTTAACCCTAGAATTCCAAATCTCTTTGCAAATTCAAACAATTAATAGAAGCATTAATATCAGGTTCAATTGTTCACAAAATCCTAAACCAAATCTCTTTGCGAATAGGTATTTTGCTCATCTAACATTAGTTCAGGCAATTAATAATAGCATCTATTAATCAATCTAAGATCAGATTCTAGGTCATGGAGCTAGAATAAGCATTAAATACAAATCCAGACGAAGAACTTTAATGATTTTATCCTAACAATTTAATTGACCTAACAATTCATTAATCACCTTTGAAAACCCTAAACCTAACTAGCAAACTACTCAGACATGGTGAATGAAGAAAACATCATGAATAAAGAAGATTGCATAAAAAAGATTAATAGAATTAAAGGGGTTCAAAAACTTCTCAGAAGAGTATAGAATTATCTCCCCAAAAAGCTCTGGACAAATCTCTCTCTAGGTCTCAAAAACAGAAAATTATGAAAAGGTATTGGGCTAAACAATGCCTGGAAACTATTTATAGAAGAGAATTTTCGTCGGGGGCAGATTTGTAATTTCTTCAAACTTGAGACGATTTTCTTTTTCTGATGGAAATCCGAACGATGCGTCGGTCTTCATTGGTGTCGATCGACACCTTGCGCGTAAATCCACTCCTGACTTCATCTCTTTGGCTGTTTCTCCAAAATGCTCCAAAAGTTCCAGAATCTCTCATTAAGCTCCAAATGCTCTCCATCGTGTAAAGACTCTAATAGCACACTAAAACTAACAAAAGACTCTATAAAAACACTTATATCATGGTCCAAAAACGGGTAAAAACCATGATATATCAATAAACTCAACCGATCCTTTCCCTTTGATGTCTATGCGAGAATCATCACCAAATCTTATTTTTCCGGTAATGGGGTCATCCAAGCTAGAGAAATATTGTCGATCTCCAGGCATGTGTTTGGTTGCTCCATTGTCGAGGTACCAAACATCATCTTCTCCGGTATTTGTTTTGTATTTGCTTGATACAACCTTTTTCTCGTTTAGATACACCACCTTGTGCATCATGAGCTCATCCATTTTTTATGTATCTTTGGTATCATTCTCTTGTGCTTCTTGTAGTTTGAGCAATCGATCTGGACACTTTGAAGCATGGTGGCCATATTTGTCTCACCGGAAACACTCTACTTCCGACAAGTCTCTTGTTCCATTAGATCTTCCACGACCTCTTCCCATATAGTGTCCTCCACGACCACGGCCTCTATATCCTCCATTGAAGTCGCGATTTGTTTGTGTTGATTGTGAATCCATTTTTTGCATACATTAGTTTGCTTTGATCTTCTTGTGCCTCTTCTTCCTCGGAGATACGTTCTTCATAAGCCTTGAGGCGTCCTATGATGTCTTTGAAACTTGTGTTCTTGAGGTCTAACACTTGTTCAAGCGATGCCACAATGTGTATGTATATCTTACGAGGGAGGCTCTTAAGAAACTTTTTAACCAGCTTAGACTCTTCGACGTTCTCTCTTAGGGCAGAGGATTTTGATGAGATCTTTGACAATTTTCCAACAAAGTCATCAATTGTCTCGGTATCTTTCATCTTAAAGCGATTAAATTCTGCCATCAACGTCTGCAATCGAGCTTCTTTGACTCTATTTGCTCCCACATGTCTTGCTTTAACCGCTTCCCATATTTTTTACTTTATCCAGTTCTCCAACTTGAAGGATAAGAGCCTCGGGAATTGATTAAAACAACAAGGTTGTGGCTATTTCATTCTTGTCTGTGTCGCCTTGTTCCGTGTCTATGACCTCCCATGCTTAATTTAGTTTGAGCAGAATTTTCATCCTCATAGCCGACACGGTATAATTGCTTAAGTTTAGCATGGGGCACTTGATTGAGAAAAGTCCTCCTTACTTTAGCTTTGACACTGATGCTGTTGTAGTTGTTAAATCTCCCATGGCTTTCTTTGAAAAAACGATCTTCTTTTCTCCCAAAATAAAAAGGTGTTTTCCTGAGCTTTAGAGGTTTCACGATTGAACTTTTGTTTTAATCGATTATCCCTTAAGCTTTGATACCAATTCTAGAATTTAAAGATAATTTAAGAATTCAAAGATTGATAAAGAATGACTCTCTTTACTAACTTAAGAAAATCATTCAAAACTTAAGTTTTTCACAATCTCTCAAATTATAAGTTATGTCACAACTTGACATTTCCTTATATAAGAAAACATTAATCCTAATCCTATTAGGAAACACTTATGTATAGATAACTCATAAACACTCTTTGATCCCTATCTCTTTAGTAACCATAATTAGGATAGCTTCCTGCTTAAGATAACTTCAAGCTTACACTAACACCTCAGTTGTTGAGAAGGAGGTTTCGGTTTCGGTTCCCCTGCCGCCGATTGCATTTTTGTCTGCGTCTGCGGTGCATCTGGCGTCTGAAGGATGGAAGAGAATCGTGGCTTCTCCTTACGCTAAGAAGCTAGCAGAGGAATTGAAAGTGGAATTCGCTAAATTTGGTTGGTAGTGGGCCAATGGGAAGGATTGTGGCTAAAGATGTTGAAGTGGCTGTAGCTGGAGGAAGAGCTGCTCTCGCTGTTAAAACGGAGGTATCCCCTGCGGTTGCGGCGGTGGCTTTTCCTGGAGTAGATTTTGGATCGGTGGTTCCATTCACGACAATGCAGGGAGCTGTGAGCAGGAACATGGTGGAGAGTTTGGCGGTTCCGACTTTTAGAGTGGGATACATTATTAACACGGATGCTCTTGATGCTCTGTACAAGAAGGTGACAAATTTTTGAGTTTTGAGTTACTTGAGATGATAGAAAATTGGATTGGTGGTTTCATTGATTGTGATTCGCCCTGGGCGTTCGGATCTGCAGTTCGCATCAGGTGGGTCCAAACGAGTTCGGGTTTTTTGGATCCGTCAATGTTGGACCCAAATAGGAACCACAATTTTTTTGGTTTGGGTCGGGTCGATTCTATGTCAGGTCGGGTTTGTATTTTTGTGAAGGAACCAGACAAAACCCGAAAATAAATGGGTTCAGTTTGGAACCAAGGAACCGGCAGTCCCATCAGCTGAGGAACCCGCGGCCGAGCGTCGCCGCTGCAAACGCCGGCTTCGGATCGAGCCTCATCTCCACGCTCTCTGAAGAGATCCCTCAGCTCCTCCTATGAAACACAATCCCAACGAATCTCTAGGCTCGTCTCATATCAATAGAAGAAGAAATAGTTGAGAAGGAGTTAAGGGAAAGAAGGAAGATGAGGAAAAGAAGAATTGGAGAAATATAAGAATTGGAGGAGGAGAAGAAGGAGAAGAAGGAGTTCATAGATGTGATTGTGGTTAAGAAGATGGAGAAGGAGAATAAGAATTGGAGATGGAGGAGAAGAAAGAGACGGAGAAGAAGATAAGAGGGAGGCGGAGAAAGAGTAGGTTTAGGTTTTTTTTTAAGTTTATGTTTTTTTTAATCATATAAAAATCAAAAATCTAATATTTAATGGTTTTGTTCGGGTTTTCGGATAACCGTTCGGTTCTCGGATTTAACTCGAACCGAACCGAGAACCATTTGAAATTTGAGTGAGAACCAATCGGGTTTTATGCATTTATTTGGTTCGAACCGAACTTTGATTTTTGGTTCGGTCCGGGTCTAGTTCTCCGGTTTCGGTTTAAATGCCCAGGGCGAATTGTGATTGCAAAACAGATAGAAAATTAAATGGTTAATGGGAATGGTATGAATAAAGGTTGAAAAAGTTTTGAACTTTGGGATGATAGTAAAGTTGATGAAGATTGGAGCTTAAGGGTTAGAGTTTAAGGCACTTTTGATTACTTAGATGCTTAACAACACATTTTGATCGGTAAGGAACCCATTGAACCGTTTTTCACTGATTTGCATTTTTCGATTGGTTGAGCGATGATTATAATCAGAATATGAGATGATGAGAAATTGTTGGTTTATGTATATATGATAGTATCTTATGATGTGCATCAAAGGCAGACACTGGTTCCAACCTGCAAGTGTTATTGATTTTGTTTAATTTTTTTCTTTGTTTGGTTGGTTTATAGATTAAGTCAAAAGGAGTAACAATGACGGCACTCCTAGCGAAGGCAACCGCACTTGCGTTGGCAAAACATCCAGTTGTAAATTCGTCCTGCAGGGATGGTAACAGTTTTGTGTATAACAGTAGCATCAACATTGTTGTTGCTGTTGCTATTGATGGTGGTTTGATCACTCCAGTGCTTCATAACGCCGATAAGGTTCTTTTTGTTATATAGCTTCACCAGTGTTGAGTACTCCGCCTTTGCAACTATTACAACCGGATTGTTCTATTTCTCTGTAACCAGGTTGATATATATTCTTTGTCTAAAAAATGGAAAGAATTGGTTGATAAGGCCCGTGCCAAGCAGCTGCAGCCTCACGGGTATAACACTAGCTTTTGACTTTATTGGGCTTCATCTATATTTGTATGGGATTTACCGAGATGGACTTGTGCCCCATGTGGGCTTTCAATATAACTAGTTAATGATAAAAAAAATATAACTATCGAGATGGATTTGTGCATGATTTCTTGTTAATGACGTGGCCTCTTATATTCGATAAGGATTAATTGGTGAGCTAGCAAACTTAATTAAAACCTAAAACCTAAATTAGTCACTATTATGGGAATGCCAATTGGGAATGTGGCAGATCAACATGTATGGGCTCCCATTAAACACGGTGCTTACACGGTCAAAGTGGAAGCTGGCTGCAAACAAATCTCCATTCCGCTGCCACAACCCCTCCCAACCAGGCTGAGCAACGAACGATAGCACTGAAACAGAGAATATGGGCACTCAAAACACTGACTAAAATTCGTCTATTCTTGCACAGAGTGATATCATGAGCTCTGGCGGTATCGACAAGGCTGAGCTCACAAGGAATCGAGGTGGATCAGACATGTAAGCTATGTCAACATCAAGAGGAATTAATCAACCATGTGATGTTTGAATGTGACTCTGCACATCAATTCTTTCACATCGCCAACATCACAGCTCCCACGGGAGGGTTCTCTAATTCATTTGGGGAAAATTTGGAATTTCTCATAGATAGAGTGAAAAGCAACTCAACCCCAGCTGATCAAAATCTAGTGATTCCTTGATTTCTTTGGGGTATTTGGAAAAATAGGAATGCCATCTTATATGCAGGCAAGAAGGAAGCAATCCATAGTCTGTTCCAACAATTGCTAGAAGAAGCTTCTCCCTGGGCTGAAGTTAATGCACAACCGTCTCAACAATCTGTGAGCAACAATGAAGCTTCCTCCTTAAGCACTCGATGGCAAAAACCGGCGCCGGGAACTGTTAAATGTAATGTTAACGCCAACTGGAGGAACATCATTCTTCATAGCGGTGGTGCCTGGATACTGTAAAATTCTGATGGGGCTGTCCTCAATCACGCAAGAGATGCATTCACAAGTTCCCCGCACAAAGTAACCGCTGAACTGAAAATTATCGAATGGGCACTCCAAAGCATTCACGATCTGCGATTCAGGGTGGTTTCTATTGCTTCAGATTGTCAACAAGCCGTGGAAGCAATTTTAAAACCTGCAAATTGGCCAAGATTCCGAGTTCTCAATTCGGCAATAAATAGAATTCGAGAAGATTTCGAGGTTTGATATCAATCCAACTCCCACATTGAAAGATTAGACAGCAATGGTCTAATATATAAGTAACATCCAACTCTGATTATTATAAGATCTTTTGGGGGGAGCCAAAAACAAATCCGAGTGGGTTTTGCCACCTAGGCACAAAGCAGACGATATCATACTAATGGAGGGAGTTGGACATGGGCTTGAAAATCCCAACAAGTGGTATCAGAGCCAAGGTTCTAAAAGGTAAACCTGGAGAAGTGGGTTGAACCTCATGTTCGTTGTGGGAGGAGAGCCCTCAAGGTGACCTTGCGATTAAAGGTGCCAATACAAGAGTTCTGTTAATGAATACGGCGGTACAAGATGGGTGCCAAGGGTTTAGTTTAGCTCTGCTACAACTTGTTGGGCTTTTCAAGCCCATGTCCAACTCCCTATTAGTATGATATTGTCCGCATTGGGCCTAGGTGGCAAAGCCTGCACATATTTGTCTTTGGATTCCTCCCAAAAGGCCTCATACTAATCAGAGTTGGACATTACTTATATATTAGACCATTACTGTCTAATCTTTCGATGTGGAATATCCCAATATTTGTTTGTTCTATACCTCCGCTAGTTAGATTTAGTTTTCCGTTTTATCAGATCTAGTCTTCCGTTTGTCGGATTTAGTATTCTGTTTATCGGACATTGTCTTCTGCTTGTCAGATCTACTTTTCCTTCGAATCCTCTGTTCAACTTATTATTTCCGGTAGGATGGTTACAAATCTGATTCTCTATCTTTCAGTTTCATCTACTCATTTCGACCAGAAGTTATTTCCTCCCTAAGACTCCTATCGAAGAAGCCTATCATGGCAAGAGGAGACAGGTCATGAGACTTGATGAACGGCGGCGAATTTGTAGAGAAGAAGGTTTTCTGACTAGGAATATGCATATCCCGGAGCTAAAGGATGAAGAACAATTCAACATCGATGGTGAAATTCAGAGGAGGGAGTAATCAAGTGGTTTTCGAAGAAAAGTGATCTAGATCTTGTCGGCGTTACGTAAGTGTCGTAATCCAGTCGAAAAACACGTAGAGGACACGTGTTTGGTTTACAATCAATCTTATCTTGTTTTTCTATTGGACTTTGATTTGGGCTTATGTTTAATATGTAATGGGTTATGAACACTTCTTAGATTTACGCTTGTATCAGTTAGCCCATTTAAAGGTTTAATAATAATATGACGACAAAAAAAAATTCCAATACACAAAAAGGAAAAAATTAAACCCCGACAGCCGTCGAACCCCCACCATTCACCATCTCTGGTTCTCATAATCAAAAGTCCTAATCGGCAAGCAGCCGTCGGCCGCTTGAAGCGCTCACCGTTCTTTCACCTTCTTTAGTTGTCGGAATCGAAATTCCTCACTATCGACGAGCCGCTGCTACATTCTTTCGTATTTCTTTATCCGTCTCTTTTGAGATTTCAATTAAATCAAACAGAATCCAAGTAAGTTGACATTCTTTCGTATTATTGGGTGTGACCAAGTTTCTAGTGAACTAGATGCTACATTTTTTTTCATCGACTTTGTAACCATTATTTTTCCCCTCAAATATATATTTTTCTTTTTTTTCCATGTTCCTTAAAACTATTCTTGTTACTTGTTTTCTGGACTTTCTTAACACATATCAAGTGGGTAAATCATCCTGAGACTTTTGTCTGCACCATCCACGTGTACAATTTGTTTTTTTTTTAAACGGTTAGACTATGAAAAAATCTGTTATAAACAAACTATTAATATTGAAAACGCTTAAATTATGGTCAAATTACAAAGAGAAAATAACAAGATTATACTAACGTACCAGAGCTTTACTGGTAAAATCTTCGTCTAAGTTGACGATAGAATTGGAGGCGTCTTTGGTATCAACGACTTCAAGTCTTTCTTTGAGGTTTTTGACATCATTCTCCAAGATGGCGATCTTCTCAATAACGGATGTGAATTTTTCATCCACTTTAGCATCAATGATAGGGTCAAAAGAAGCCAAAATCTTATTTGCAATGTTGCCGTCCATGGTGTCTATTTTTTTCGTTAACGTTTTGACCATGTCGAAAAGTCCAACAATTGTTTTTTCAGTTACTATTTCAGTAACTTCACGACCAGCCTATTAAAATTCATACAAAAGAAGAAAAATTACAATTATGTCATAATAAACATAACATACTAATTTTAAAGAACAAGTCCTAATTTTTTATTTACTTCTGAAGCCCCTTTCTCTAGATGAGCGATTTTGTCTTCTTTTTCTTCTTCGTAGTTTTCTCAACTTCACTATCTTCATCGACATCGGAATCATTCTTATGGACAATGATTTTACGTTTATTCATCTTCGGCACATCAATGACATCCCAAACTTTTATGTCCAAGCAATTATTTCGTAAATCTTCAATTAACCTGTTTAGCTTGATATCCTTAACATCATCATCCCACTTAGGATACGTATCTTCTTCTGACTTGACAATGAAATGCCTAACACGCAGCTGAAAATTTAACAAAATATTGTTATGAAAGGCACAATTTTTAATGCTGTTTAAGAGAAAAGAAAACAACCAAAAAAATTTACACACACTCCAAATGTATACCCATAATGTAAAACTAATCATTTTCTTTTCTACCTTCCCTAAGTAATCGTATAAGGCAAACTATACGATTATAGTTATATCCAAATCATTCTTTCTAGCTTCCCTAATTCCTATCCAACTCCGTGATATCTTTTGTAATTAAAGCATTACGAAAAAACAGAAATATAAAACCAAAAATATTAAAACATTACGAAAGAAACGAAATTATGAAAATTCATACCTTGCCAATATTTGCTTTTTTCTCTTCTGATATGAAGTCTTCAAATCTGAATCGGGTACGTGATCCACCCCATAAAAGAAGAGGAACTTCCTCACCAATCCTTTTATTTCCATACCGTTCTCCTACACCAATAATTGTCTCGTAGGCCCATATGAGAAAAACATGAATACAGCCGTGTAGTGTATATGTCTTTTTCACCCCGTACGTTACCACTTTAATTGATTCTATGAGGCTAGTAAATGCAACCCGCCCCCACTGATAACATTCAAAAACTTCTGAATCAAGTACCCTCTTGGCAGATTCCAATGTGATTCGACTAGTAGGAGAAATACCATAGATTCCAATAGACAAACTACACAACCATCCAACCATTATTCTTTTGTCAAAACTCCAATTCTTACATCTTTCCAGCACCAATTGCAACACCTTGAGACAAGGTCCATCCCCTGTAGAAACACCCATGTCCTTCCAAAAATCTTTATGATCAATATCTCATTGCTTGTTATCTTGAAATGGAGCACAATTGAGGCCCGTAATCTCTTCAAACTCGTATAGAGAAAATCGAATTGGTTCAGTATCTATCAATGTCCATATCTCGTAAGGCTTATTAATTGACAACTGATGAGTCCATAAGTAATGGACAACCATGGCAGACCATATGTAATCAACCTCTCTAAACTTAGAAATTACTCCAACGGATGTATTCTTCAATGCATCCCATACATCGCTTCCAACTCCTTCTTCAACCATTTTCAAATTGGACAAATGTCAATAGTGGTTCATACTTTATCTTTGCCTCGGTGTATTTCCGTTTGCGTAGTCGCAGAGGATATCTCTTTTTACCATTTGCTGAAGCCATGTCTAGCAAAAGAAACACCAAAAAGAGATGAATGCAGAGGCGGCGAACTAAAACTTACGTATAGATTCTATAGACAAGTACAATCCACTTATCCACATGCATTTTCCTAATAAGAAATTATTAAACTTTACGTATATAAGTCAACTGTAATTTGAGTTTGACAAAGAAAAAACTGTAACCTGAGTGTTTTTAATTTGATCATGTTTCCCTCACTAGCTAAAGGCATCAATTTTAACCCAGTGAACAAACATTTGAGAAGTTACTTTGTGTAGTTAATCTTCGTAATATTTCAGCTTTGCATTTTTTTTAAATTATATGTTAAATTAATTTTAAAAACCCGTTTTTACATTAGATGCTTCTTCTGTTTGAGTTTCTGAAATTTTTTTATGAAAGATTACATTGAAACTTTAAGTTGAGAAAGAAAACCATCGTTGGAGCCCTTCGTCAAATCTCCGATATCCCGTGCTTCGGATCATTAGTAATTGGTTTCTCATTTGTTTATCAATGAGACGAACGATGGTTGTCGTAGGTGTTGGTGTTTCTCCATGTCGCCTTGCATTCCGTTCCCACCAAATGGTGTGAATCGAAACTTGGAATACGTATAGAGCAAGGAAACCTTGGATACGTTCTAATCTCTTATCATTGATGTAGTTGACAATGACTTACCAATATGTGGAGTATTGAGTGTTGAGAAGACGTCTTACAAGCTTAGACCAAATTTCAGAGGACCACCTACACGGGAAAAACAAGTGATCCCGTGTTTCCATGCGTGCTGCACAAAACACACAAGTTGTTGAGCTCATGTATTCCATGTCCCCATACGCTCTCCCACTGATAGTCGGTTATTCATCGCAAGCCAAGTGCAGAAGGAGTACTTTGGAGTCGCATGAGTGAACCAAGTACCCTTGTACCAATTGATTTTGCTTGTGGTTGTTCGAATGTGGTTCCAAGTGTCTTTAGTTGTAAACTTTGGTTTTGAAAATATCCCTTTTACTTCTCCATTTGACCAAATCTGTTCCTCCGTGAATTATTTGATTCCGAGCAATTGTTAAAGCGGTTTCGATATCATTCAAAATCAGAGTTCTATGTCCGCACCTTCTTCTCGTGCTCCAGGCTTCTGCTACAGTGGCATTTATTTTTATCCCCATATCTATTGTGCCTCTCGGTTCCACCAAATCCATCAAACATCCCAAATCCGACCACTTATCATACCAGAATGATGTAGTTTCCCCATTCATTAGTTCCACCTTACATAACTCTTTTGCAGTTGTTCTGTATTTGAGGAGCTTTCGCCACATCCATGAGCCCTTACTTGCATTCTCCTTGACAGCCCAAATCGATTCATTTTGCAGCAGATTTGTTTTGACCCATTTAACCCATAGCGAGGGCTGATCCGAGACAATTCTCCAAATGAGTTTTAGACAACATACCTTATTGGCTTCCTTGAGAGAGCGTATCCTAAGGCCTCCCTCTTCTTTCTTTTTGCACACATCAGTCAATGTTATCTTTGCTTTTCTCGGATTTAATTCAACTCCTGACCAGAGAAATGACGAGCATAGTTGATCAATCGCACGTATACATGCTCGAGGTAGCTTGAAAGCTGCCATCGAGAAGTTTATAAAGCTCCATAGCACTGAGTCTATTAAACAGAGTATCCCCGCAAACGATAGGAATCTCGAGGTCCAAGAAGCAATGCGGTTTCTCACTTGTTCCACCAGCGGGAGATAGTCTCTTGTAGATAAACATTTCTCAGCTTTGCTTTTATTCTCTTTGAAGACACCAAATGGATTTTTCATATTTACTACTCATTTTCTTTCTCCTATCTTAAGCATAGTAGAAAGAAAGTTTTCTCAAATAAACAAACACATCTTAAGCGTAATAGAAAGAGGGTTTTCTCAAATAAACAAAAATACAAAAGGCGTGTAGAACTGTATAAAACTGGATACACATCAATCACCACAAAAATCTTAGTGTTTTTGGAAATGATTATAGTGAGTTAAAAATTGCCTATAAACGACATAATGGTTTCAAAAACTCTAGAAAAATAGCATTACCTAAAAAAATGGAAGACATAGACGACACCGGAGATTGGTTAGGCGAACAAAGCGAATTGACAATTAGCGCGAGACTCCCGAAACAGGAGAAACCGAGAAAGAATGTGAAATTTGCCGAGACACCGATACAAATCCCTAGAACCAGAGACAGCGGCTCGTCGATTGTGAGGAATTTCGATTCCGACAACTAGAGAAGGTAAAAGAACGGTGAGCGCTTCACGGCGGCCGACGGCTGCTTGCCGATGAGGACTTTCGATTATGAGAATCAGAGATGGTGAATGGTGGGGGTTCGACGGCCTGTCGGGGTTTAATTTTTTCCTTTTGTGTATTGGGGTTTTTTGGTCGTCATATTATTATTAAACCCTTAAATGGGCCTACAATCGAAGCAGTGTTTATAATCCATTACATATTAAACCTAAGCCCAAATCAAAGCCCAAAAGAAAAACAAGATAAGATTGATTCCAAACATGTGTCCTATACGTGTTTTTCGACTCGATTACGACACTTACGTAACGCCGACAAGATCTAGATCACATTTCTTCGAAAACCATTTGATTACTCCCTCTGAATTTCACCATCAATGTTGAATTGTTCTTCATCATTTAGCTCCGAGATATGCATATTCCTCGTCAAAAAACCTTGTTCTCTTCAAATTCGCTGTCGTTTATCAAGTCCCATGACCTGTCTCCCATTGCCATGATAGGCTTCTTCGATAGGAGACTTAGGGAGGAAAAAACTTCCGACCGAAATAAGATGATGAAACTAAAAGATAGAGAATCAGATTTGTAACCATCCCACCGGAAATACGAATTTGAACAGAGGAGTAGAAGGAAAACTAGATCCGACAAGCAGAAGACAATGTCCGATAAACGGAATACTAAATCCGACAAACGGAAGACTAGATCTGATAAAACGGAAAACTAAACCCAACTAGCGGAAGTATAGAACAAACAAATATTGGGATATCAATCTAAGTCCCACAACAAAAGATTAGACAGTAATGGTCTAATATATAAGTAATGTACAACTCTAATTAGTATGAGGCTTTTTGGGAGGAACTCAAAGACAAATCATTGTAGGCTTTGCCACCTAGGCACAAAGCGGACAATATCATACTAGTGGAGGAGTTGGACATGGGCTTGAAAATCTTAACAAGTTGTAGCAGAGCTAAACTAAACCATTGGCACCCCATCTTGTACCGCCGCATTCATTAACAAACTCTTGTACCGGCACCTTTAATCGTAAGGTCACCTTGAGAGCTCTCCTCCCACAACGAACATGCTGCCCAACCCACTTCTCCAGGTCTACCTTTTAGAGCATTGGCTATGATACCACTTGTTGGGCTTTTTAAGCCCATGTCCAACTCCCCCCATTAGTATGATATTGTCCGCTTTGTGCCTAAGTGGCAAAGCCCGCACGGATTTATCTTTGGGCTCCTCCATAAAGGCCTCATATTAATTAGAGTTGGACATTACTTATATATTATACCATTATTGTATAATATTTCGATGTGAGACTTCGATTGATATCTCAATAATCCCCCCCCCCTTCAAACTCAGGACCACACGAACCCTTGCCCTCCAACCTTCTGCGAAACTTGTCACCCATCTTGTACCGCCGTATTCATTAACAAAACTTTTGTACCGGTACCCTTAATCGCAAGGTCACCTTGACGATTCTTCTCCCACAACGAACATCCGGCCTCTTTGCAAGCGACTCCTTTGCAGCCACATTCTTAGGTAAAGCACTAAAATTCTTGATTCCAGCAGCCTATATATCTTCGTAAATTGAGGGTGTAGATGAAGCAAATAGAGTCGTTGGATTCGCTGTAGTAAACGGCTGATATGCCGAAATGATCATGAGGCCCCGATTATTCTGATTGAGCTCCCTTATATGAACACCTATCTTGTTCAGCAGGTCGATTTGGGCTAATTTTTCTCTTTTTCTTTGGTGGTAAGGCTTGATGGATTTTGCATATGGTATTTCTTGTCGAATAAGAAGGATGTATATATATTTGAGCATTTGAGCTCGTACCCAACAGAGTATTACAAACTTTATTATCAGAGCCCATTGCATAAATGTGTAGTTTGGTCAAGTGGTACTCTGTACCGCGGTTGCCTGTGTCGATAGCGGATAGTTGCTTTATGATATCTCGTACAAGATTTCTTGACTTAGAAAGGGTAACTACTGTCTTCAGATCAAGAAAGCACTCAACTCTTGTTTCTTCGGTAGGTTATTCATTAAACTTTTGTGGTGGCTGACGACTTCTGACTACATTACAAAGGGTTGGTATATAAATTCACCATGCTCGTCATCATCATGCTCGTCATCATCATCCTTGTGATCATCCTTCTGATCATCCTTACGATCATCCTTCTGATCTTCATCATTCACCATCATCCTCGTCATCACCCTCGATGGTAAGCAATCCGAAGCGATTGATGTTGCAGGATTATCCATTGTAGCCGCCTGAGCCATACCCACTACGGGATTGTTGATTGCCCCGGATAGACCCACCTTCGGGTTTACGGCAGCTTGAGCCATAGCCACCGCAGGGTTGTTGCTTGCCTAGGCTTGATCCGTCACCGGGTTCACTTTATGGAGCGGGATCCTCGGAATTCCCAAAGGATAATCCCCAACCACCTCGAAGACCTTCAGGAGTAGGTGTTTTAACCAAGGAATTCCATCCACCAAACTGATCACCAGCCCATGCGCTTCTTTTACTTGGCATATTTCCTTGGTTCGCTGATTTAATTTCTCACATGATTGTGATTTGCAGTAGAAATATCCAGCATTGTCTTCCTTACTCTCAGTTGTAAATTTTGAATCGAACGGTCCATTGTGCATTTCCTTTTTTGCAGCGGGTCCATCAGAACCTTCTTTCAGAACCTTGTAACCGTCACCTTTGTCATCCACGCCCACAATTAAACCGAAGTCTTTTCGACTGAAACAAACTAGGCTATATAACTCATAGCTACTCTCTGACGTAGATCATGATGAACCTTCTTCTCTTTCACCCACAGATCCTTCTCCTTTCCCACCCACACTGCCACTTGGAAGAATCTTTTTCTTCTTTTCTTCTCCCACACTGAGAGGTCTGAACCCCTCAAACCCGCTTGAACTGATCAATATTGGAGCTGGAACCAGAGACATCGACTCGTCGATAGTGAGGCATTTTGATTCTGAAAACTAGAGAAGGTGAAAAAACGGTGAGCGCTTCACGGCGGCCGACGGCTGCTTGCCGATGAGGAATTTTGATTATGAGAATCAGAGATGGCGAATGGTAGGGGTTCGACGGCGTGTCGGGTTTAATTTTTACTTTTTGTGTATTGGGGTTTTTTTGTCCTCGTATTATTATTAAACCCCTAAATGGGCCAATTGATACAAGCGTAAATCGAAGCAGTGTTCATAACCCATTGCATATTAAACTTAAGCCCAAATCAAAGCCCAATTGAAAAACAAAATAAGATTGATTGTAAACCAAACGTGTCCTCTACGTGTTCTTTGGCTGGATTACGACATTTACGTAACGCTGATTGCTGTTTCCACTGGTGAGAAGCTCTCCCGGGACAAGATCCAAATCACTTTTCTTCGAAAACTAATTGATTACTCCCTCCTCTGAATTTCACCATCAGTGTTGAATTGTTCTTCATCCTTTAGCTCCGGGATATGCATATTCCTGGTCAAAAAACCTTCTTCTCTTCAAATTCGCCGTCGTTCATCAAGTCTCATGGCCTGTCTCCCGTTGCCATGATAGGCTTCTTCGATAGGAGACTTAGGAAGGAAAAAACTTCCGGCCGAAATGAGTTGATGAAACTAAAAGATAGAGAATCAGATTTGTAACCATCCCACCGGAAATACGAAGTTGAACAGAGGAGTCGAAGGAAAACTAGATCCGACAAGCAGAAGACAATGTCCGATAAACGGAATACTAAATCCGAACGGAAGACTAGATCTGATAAAACAGAAAACTAAATCCAACTAGCAGAAGTATAGAACAAACAAATATTGGGATATCAATTCAAGTCCCACATCGAATGATTAGACAGTAATGGTCTAATATATAAGTAATGTCCAACTCTGATTAGTATGAGGCCTTTTGGGAGGAACCCAAAGACAAATCATTGCAGGCTTTGCCACCTAGGCACAAAGCGGACAATATCATACTAATGGAGGAGTTGAACATGGGCTTGAAAAAGCCCAATAAGTTATAGCAGAGCTAAACTAAACCCTTGGCACCCCATCTTGTACCGCCGCATTCATTAACAAAACTCTTGTACCGGCACCTTTAATCGCAAGGTCACCTTGAGGGCTCTCCTCCCACAACGAACATGTTGCCTAACCCACTTCTCCAGGTCTACCTTTTAGAACCTTGGCTCTGATACCACTTGTTGGGCTTTTCAAGCCCATGTCCAACTCCCTCCGTTAATATGATATTGTCCGCTTTGTGCCTAGGTGGCAAAGCCCGCACGGATTTATCTTCGGGCTCCTCCCAAAATGCCTCATGTTATCAGAGTAGGATATTACTTATATATTAGACCATTACAGTCTAATCTTTCGATGTGAGACTTGGATTTATATCCTAATAATCCCCCCCTTCAAACCCAGGACCTCACGAACCCTTGGCCTCCAAACTTCTGTGAAACTTGGCACCCATCTTGTACCGCCGTATTGATTAACAAAACTTTTGTACTGGTACCCTTAATCGCAAGGTCACCTTGAGGGCTCTCCTCGCACAATGAACATGCGGCCTAACCCACTTCTCCAGGTCTACCTTTTAGAACTTTGGCTCTGATATCACTTGTTGTGCTTTTCAAGCCCATGTCCAACTCCCCCCCCCCATTAGTATGATATTGTCCGCTTTGTGCCTAGGTGGCAAAGCCCGCACGGATTTATCTTTGGGCTCCTCCCAGAAGGTCTCATATTAATCAGAGTTGGACATTACTTATATATTAGACCATTAGTGTATAATCTTTCGATGTGGGACTTGAATTAATATCCCAATAATCTCCCCTTCAAGCACAGGACCACACGAACCTTTAGCGTCCAACCTTCTGTGAAACTTGGCATCCATCTTGTATCGCTGTATTCATTAACAAAACTTTTATACCGGTACCCTTAATCGAAGGGTCGCCTTGAGGGTTCTTCTCCCACAACTAGGCCTGGGTTGCGGGTCGGATCCGCCCCGCCCGACCCCCCCCCGCAGCGGGTTTTAAATTTTATATACCCGCATCGACCCGCCCCGCAAAAGATTTGTACAAAAAAATTTTGATCCGCACCCGCCCCGCTTGAATTTAAGAATACCCGCGGGTTACCTGCAGATAACCCACAAATATTTAAATAAAAATAAAAATATATATTTTGTATAATTTTAACAAAAAAAATCCTAATAAAAAAAATCCAAACTATAAATACACAACTATACAACTTATTTTAAAATTTTAAAAAAATTATTAGCGAATTTATACATATATTACATAATATTTTAAAATTTTAATAATTTTTTTTAATAATTTTTTTAATAATTAACATTTAAATATATATATATATATATATTAGCGGGTAACCCGCAAACCCGCAAAAAAAAACTTGGAACACCCGCACCCGCCCTGCATTTTAAAAGTATCCGCCCCGCAAAACCTGCTTTTTTGTAAAAAAAAATTGTTTGACCCGCACCCGCCCCGCGGCGGGTCTAACGGGGCGGGACCCGCGGGTTGTGAACCAAATTCCCAGGCCTACCCACAACGAACATCCGGCCTCTTTGCAAGCGACTCCTTTGCAGCCACATTCTTAGGTAAAGCAGTAAAAAGCTTGATTCCAGCAGCCTTTATATCTTCGTAAATTGAGAGTGTAGATGGAGCAAATAGAGTCGCTGGGTTCGCTATAGTAAATGGCAGATATGCCAAAATGATCATGAGGACCCGATTATTCTGGTTGAGCTCCCTTATATGAACACTTATCTTGTTCCATAGGTCGATTTGGGATAATTTTTTCTTTTTCTTTGGTGGTAAGCCTTGATGGATGTTGCATCTGGCCTTTCTTTGCAAGCGACTCCTTTGCATGCACATTCTTAGGTAAAGCAGTAAAAAACTTGATTCCAGCAGCCTTTATATCTTTGTAAATTGAGGGTGTAGATGGAGCAAATAGAGTCGCTGGATTCAATGTAGTAAATGGCAGATATGCCGAAATGATCATAAGGGCCCGATTATTCGGGTTGAGCTCCTTTATATGAATACTTATCTTGTTCACCAGGTCGATTTGAGCTAATTTTTTTATTTTTCTTTGATGGTAAGCCTTGATGGATTTTGCATCTGGCTTTTCTTGCCGAATAAGAAGGATGTATATATATTTGAGCATTTGAGCTTGTACCCAACCGAGTGTTACAAACTTCATTATCAGAGTCCATTGCATAAATGTGTAGTTTGGTCAAGTGGTACTCTGTACCGGGGTTGCCCATGTCGATAGCGGATAGTTGCTTTCTGATATCTCGTACAAGATTTATCGGCTTAGAAAGGGTAACTGTCTCCAGAACCAGAAAGCACTCAACTCTTGTTTCTTCGGTGTGTTTTTCGTAAAACCGTTGTGGTGGCAGACGGCTTCTGACTACGTTACCAAGGCTTGGGTATATAAAATCACCATGCTCGTCATCATCATGATTGTCATCACCATCCTCGTCATCATCATCCTTGTGATCGTCCTTCCAATCATCCTTACGATCATCCTTCTTATCATCATCATCGCCATCATCCTCGTCATCACCCTCGATGGTAAGCGATCTGAAGCGATTGGTGATGCGGATTGTCCGTTGTAGCCGCTTGAGCCATACCCACTGTGGGATTGTAGATTGCCCCGGATATATCCACCACCTGGTTTATGGCAGCTTGAGCCATAGCCACCGCAGGGTTGTTACTTGCCAAGGCTAGATCCGCCACCTGGTTTACTCCATGGAGCCTGTCTCTTATACACATCTAGATGTGTATAAGAGACAGCCTCGATGGTAAGCGATCTGAAGCGATTGGTGATGCGGATTGTCCGTTGTAGCCGCTTGAGCCATACCCACTGTGGGATTGTAGATTGCCCCGGATATATCCACCACCTGGTTTATGGCAGCTTGAGCCATAGCCACCGCAGGGTTGTTACTTGCCAAGGCTAGATCCGCCACCTGGTTTACTCCATGGAGCGAGATCCTCAGAATTCCCAAAGGATATTTCCCAACCACCTCGACGACCTTCATGAGTAGGTGCTTTAACCAAGAAATTCCATCCACCGGACTGATCACCAGCCCATGCGCTCCTTTTACTTGGCATATTTCCTTGGTTCGCTGATTTAATTTTCTCACATGATTGTGATTTGCAGCAGAAATATCTTGCAATATCTTCCTCACTCTCAGTTGTAAATTTTGAATCGAACGGTCCACTCTGCCTTTCTTTTTTTCCAGCGGGTCCATCAGAACCTTCTTCCAGAACCTTGTAGCTGTCACCTTTGTCATCCACGCCCACAATTAAACCGAATTATTTTCGACTGAAACAAACTAGACTATATAACTCATAGCTACTTTGTGACGTAGATCCTGATGAACTATCTTCTTTTTCACCCCATGATCCTTCTCCTTTCCCACCCGCACTGCCAGTCGGAAGAATCTTTTTCTTCTTTTCTTCACCCACACTGAGAGGTCTGAACTCCTCAAACCTGCTTGAACTTATCAATATTGGAGCTGGATTCAGGCCTTCAGACCTTTTTAGAATTGTCATCTCTGCACAGTATATCGTAGCAGCTTCCAACACAAACTTGTTGTCATTAGGACCAAAAGAATTCAAGCAAGTCTGAATCATCACATGATTCCCATTCAAATCTTTAACTAGAGCAAGAAAGCCCGGTTTGAGACATGGCTTCACCATCCCAATATGTTGTCTTGTCTTCACTGTTTATGTCATCTTCTGGACAGCCCTTGTCTCATAATTGTTGAGACAGATTTCGATGAGCTCCAATGGTTCTGAGGTTAACACATTCACAATAATTGTCCTCTGTTCCTCATCACACAAATCTCCAAAGAGATCCATGAAAAGTTCAACGACATGGTCAATAAACCTTCCTTCATTGACCAATTTCTGCAAAACTCTGCAACCAACTTGATATTTGGCCATTCAGTTCACTTACACGTAGATGTTAACCATGGAGACTGGACTCTGAGGCAAACTGTTACTGCTCATTGGATTCATCTTCCCATATGAGCTTTGACCCATCAGAGAAGCTCTGGAACCTTCCATGGCAGCTCGAGCTCGAGAAACCCTATTTCCTTCAAACATCAACGCATCATTCCCAAGAAAGACTACTGGATATGAAGATTCAAGTTCCCTAGAAGCTTCCATGGCGGCTCGAGCCCGATCCACACACTCTCATCGTCTGGCTCAGGAGTGGCCTTTGCTCCTCGATCCGAAATTGATGGTCATGGCGAGATTAATGGCTAGAAGGGCCATTATCTCGAGGGGGTATTGGGATTAGTAGGGTTAATGGGTCATGAGGCATTAATCTCTAGAGAGTGTGTGTAAGATATGTCCCACATCGGACGTTGGAAGGGAGCTTGATTAATATATATGGGACTTGAGCCAATCCACTCTTTTCCAATTGGTTTTGAGTTGAAGCCCGGAAAACATAACATGGTATCATAGCCCGATCCACACACTCTCATCGTCCGGCCCATAAGTGGTCTTTGCCCCTCGACCCGAAATTGATGGTCATGGCGAGATTAATGGTTAGAATGACCATTATCTCGAGGGGGTATTGTCATTAGTAGGGGTTAATGGGCCATGAGCCCTTAATCTCTAGAGAGTGTGTGTAAAATATGTTGCACATCGGAAGTTGAGAGGGACCTTGATTAACATATAAAGAACTTGGGCCAATCCACTCATTGCCAATTGTTTTTTAGTTGAAAGCACATGGAACTTAACAACAAAAGGATCCCACAGAGTCGTAAGATAGATCCGATCTATTTCAGATCGGAAAAACAAAATGATTCCGTTTAATTTTGTTTATTTAAGTTGAAGGTTTAATTTTGTTTATTTAATTTGAAGGTTTAATTTTGTTTATTTGAATTTTAAACATTTTATTTAAATTTAAATTTAAATGGCATGAATGTCATTATTAAAAAGATCATTGGGTATAGTGTCTTTTGTCAAAAAAATATGTATTAGTCTAGTAAGAATTATTCGTTGGCCGTTATTTTAGTAATAATCAAATAAATTAGTGTTTTTTTTAACCTCTAGGTTTTAGGATTACAATAATCAAAATGCAAAGAATCAGCAATAGTGTTTGGGACAAAGAAATGGAAACAATAGGGTAGAGGATTTGGTATTTGACTCCTAGCTAAAATATCTGTCGGATAATTTGCTTCTCTGCAGATCCATTGGATTTAACATCTTCAAACTTCATTTTACATTGTCTTGCCTCCCGTATCCAGTTGAACGCATTAAATTTTAGCGAATGCCCAGACATTAACGATATGAGCTCTTGATTATACCCTTCTAAAATAATCTTCTGGTATCCACGAGACCAAGCGTTTTGCATACTATTATCATCGCTAGGCATTCGCTTTGTAAAGCATACGTAACCATCTTTCCTTTTGGCCTGACCTGCACCTAAGTAAACGCCTTTGTCATCTCTAAAAATCCTCCATGCTTTACTCGCTTGCATTTCGTTAATGAATGAGCCATCAAAATTGCATTTTATCCAGTCAGCGGGAGGTGGTTGCCAACGTTGTTTTGTGTTGTCGATACGAGATAGAGACGATTGTTGCCATATACAGACATCATCATTTGAGTTATGCATAGCATAATTCCAATCGTTTGCATCATTTCAGGCATATCCAAGACTCTGACCTCAAGAGAAATTTTTGTAGTTGAAATAGTAGTAGATTACGATTCTTCCATAATCTGCAGAGAATAGCCAATGGTAGTTGTTCAAAAGGTCTTCCATTCGGTTGTATATTACAATCAAAGATAAACTTCATTTTATCTTCGAAGGGAATAGTTGAATCGGATAGCTGATTGTTCGAAATACCTGACCTTCTCCACAGACATTTTTCATAGGAACACTCGAAGAAGATATGTTATGTAGTTTCATCACCTTGCCAACATCTGGGGCTTAGTGATTGTTGAGTTATATGTCTTCGCCGGAGATTGTCGCCTAATGCTAGAGCACCAGATAATAGCTTCCAAAGAAAATGCTTTATTTTTGGTTGTGCTCGTAACTTCCAAATCTGAGCTTTGAGAATAAAATTTTCATGTGGTGGATGCACCTCAGTACGCACTTGTCTATGACATGCTAGCCAATATGCAGATTTGACAGAATAAATTTCCTCCTTTATATACTCCATCCAAAAAGATCATGTGTTCCCCTAGAGCATAACTTGATCTTCAATATTTTGTTGGCATCTTCATCATTGACCCATTCCTTTATTTTCTCAACATTCCAATCTGTCCGACTTGCATTGAACCATGTACTCACTGTAGAATCCCCCTGAAAAGTATGTTAAGGTATCGGCGGGCGGAGCGGATGCACAGACATCCAAAAATCCTTCCAGAAGTTAACATTTTCTCCATCGCATTCCACTTTTTAATAAGTCTCTGCCATGAAGAATAGACCACCACGCAAAGGAAGCATTCTTACCTTCTGTTGCTTCTAGGATGTTTGTATCATTGAAGTAACTTCCACGAAGAAACCGAGCCATCAAACATTCAGGGTTTTGCAGTATTCGCCATGCTTGTTTTCCAAGGAGGGCTTGGTTAAAATTTTCCAGGTCACAAAAGCCTAAACCTACTTCTCTTTTTGGTAATCCTATTATGTCCCAAGAAAACCAATGCATCCCTTTCTGGTCTTGCCCCGAACCCCACCAAAACCGAGCCATTATACTATTGATTTCTTCACAGATTTGCTTCGGAAGTCGAAAAAAAAACATCAAAAATATTGGCATTGCCAAAGCCACCGACTTGAGGAGAATTTCTTTCCCTCCCTGGGATAAGAATCTTTTATTCCATCCTTGTGTTTTTTGTTTGATTTTATCAATTATATATTGGAACATTTCAACCTTCTTTCTTCCAAACTCTTCCGGAAGACCTAAATATTGTCCTTTGTCACCCTCGTTATGAATTCCTAGGATGTGTCGCATCTGTCGTTTGATTCTCTGTCTGACTCTGCTTCCAAATGTAATAGAATATTTCCTTAGATTAACAGCCTGGCCTGAGCACTTCCATAGAGATGTAAAATATGTTTATCTCGACAAGAATGGACATTCGCTAATGAGAAAAAAAGGGAATAATCAACAAACAGTAGATGATTGATTGTCGGTCCTCTTGTTGAAATTTTAAGGCCTTGAATTCTCCTCTTTGCCATTGCTTTATTCATCAAATGCGATAGAACTTCTGCACATAATATGAATAGGTACGGGATCAAAGGATCACCATGTCATAAACCTCTAGTTGGTGTGATGTTCCCCTTTGCAGCCCCATTTATCAAGACTGGAAATCTAACCGTAGACACACATTTCATAATCCAATGGATCCATGTATGTGAGAATCCCATATGTCTCATAGTTTCTTCTTAAAAAAACTCATTCCAAGCGATCATACGCTTTAGTCAGGCCCGGCCCAAACATAAACTGGACCCTGTGCCAAAAAAAATGTTAAAATCAAACTTATTTGTATGTTTTAAAAATTTGGACCCTCAATTGCACAATTTTTAAAAAATTTGGACCCTAAAATGTAATAAAAAATTGATGAAAATGGTGGGACCCTGTGCTTTTGCACCGTGGGCACACCCCTAAAGCCGGGCCTGGCTTTAGTGATGTCTGTTTTCAAAGCCATATAAGAGTTAGCTTGTCGCTTACATACCTTGAGACTGTGGAAGACTTCATGTGCTATAATGATGTTGTCAGTAGTCATCCTCCCAGGAATGAAGGCAGCTTGGTTTTCAGTGATGATTCCCGATAGGTATTTCTTCATACGGTTTACCAAAATCTTGGAGATGATTTTATATGAGACATTACATAGGGATATTGGCCGAAATTCAACCATAGAGGATGCTGGGGTGACTCCATAGAGGATGCTGGGGTGACTTTAGGAATCAAGCAGAGGTTAATGTGATTGTGCTGTATATCCAATTGCACATCCTCAAAGAAAAGTTGTACTTCACGAATTATAGTGGGGCTAATGTCACTCCAGAATTGTTGGTAAAAATGTCTTGTAAATCCATATGGACCCGGAGCACGGTGTGGGCCTATTGTGAATACTGATTCTCTAATTTCTTCTATACTCACTGCCCTTGTTAAGTCCTCGTATATACTTGAAGATACTCTGCTTTCAAAGTCTCGAAATATCTATGAGTACAATCCTGCATGTACTGGTTGTGAAGTATATAATTCCTGAAAATACTGTTCAGCCACACTAGTAATCTCAGAGTCGCCTCTCCTTATAACACCTTATGTATCAAGAATATAAATTATTTTGTTGTGAGCTTGTCTCTCCTTTGTAACAGTGATAAAATTTGGTATTTCGGTCGCCTACTGCCAGCTATCTATTCATACTCTTAATCTTCCCAAAGGTTTCTTCATCAATGTAGGCTTGGTGTAATTCACGCTTTAGTTGTTCTCTTGCCTCAGGAGTTGTTGAACCAGTCGATACAGCTCTGTCCAATTGAGTTTTGAGATTTGTAACTCATTAGCATTAAATCTGTGATGCCGCTTCCATGTAAAAAATAATAATTCTACATCTGACTAATCGATTGTAGAGGGAAGGATTGCCGCGTTCATGAGAGGTGTTACATAACCAATCATTGAGAGCCGCTTGTTTGAAACCTTCCTGATTAGCTAATCTGCTATTATATTTGAAACTCAGTCTTCTTTCTTCAACTATGTTTGATATGAATGTCACCAATGGACGAGGATCAGATTCCTTGTACTCCAAAAATTCAATTTCTGAGCAAGGGAAAAGCTCATACCATTCTGTATTTCTCATTGCTCTGTCAAGACAGCAATGTACATAATGGGAGCCTCTAGTCCCCGTCCATGAGAATCGATCACCTCGAAATTTTAAATCTCTTTTAGTGTTAATTTGAGTTAACTTGAGTAATTCCCTCTTATGATTATTCTTTTATTCTCTAGAAATTTATAAAAAAAAAAAAAAACTAAAAACTAGAAACAACCTATTTGAATATAATTTAGTCAAAATAATGTAAATAAATTAATGTAGTGTATGATAGAATAATATATACTATGGTCATTAAACATAAAATGTTTTTCATAAATTAATATATAAAAACAGAAAAATATATGTTTCATTTCTCTGCGATTTAGCGGGGCTCTAGTGCTAGTACTAATAATTAATTATCATGAATTCGTGTAAGACTATTATTATTTACATTCTACAACAACACGAAGACTAGTGTGACTAGTGTGACTACATGAATCACAGCTCGAATGTACATGCGTATCACCATCTTCATGGTTCGAGCGATTATCATTTTTTGATGTAACATCATTATAACCATCATCTTGAACAATTGTGACCACATGCTCATCATGGCATTTGGTCGGCCGGCCACAAACAATGCTTCTGGCAATTGGTTTAGGCGGCTCAATCTTGTTCTTGAATCTTGCAGCTGATGCAAGTTCATGTAGAGATTCCAAGATTTTCTCGGTCAGATTGATAATATCGATGAGTAAGGAGATTGCCGTCAGAAGTGAGATCAATTCTTGTGGGTCAACTTCTTTCAAGATGCCTGAACTAAGTAAGTTGGTGAGGGATTTGCAGGCAGATTGTGCGTTTTGGAGATGAAGATCAGAAGAAGATGGTTTGATCATGTTCTTTAACGAACTTGACATTTCTTTCATCGCTTTGCCCGACTCCGAACTCATTCTTCTCAACGGTTCTTCTAGTTTCTTTTTTATACTAATTGATACCTGAAAATATATAAACAAAAAAATATATCAGTTTTTGATAAATAAGGTATACAGAAATAGGGGTTCGGATTGGTGCTTAAAAATTGGGTTTGATTTGGTTCGTAACAAAGAAATATATAGGTGATGAATGTTTGTGTTGTTTTTAGATTTTGGTTTTTGGTTTTTGGATTTTGGTTTTTGTTTTTAGATTTTAGTTTTTAGATTTTGGTTTTTTGATAATACTTGAGAGAAAAACTCCAAAAATATAGATTTTGGTTTTTGCTTACAAATTGGAAGTTATTTTTAAAAACTAGTTTCCCTAAATTTTAGGGAATCTATTTATCAAAAAACTTGATTGGCAAATAAAATAATTTTTGAAAAACAAAAGCCAAAAACTCTTTCAAAAACTACAAACATTCATCACCATAATCTGATACAGTTTACTTTTTCTGTTTTTTTTTTTATAGATTTTATATAAACAGAAACCAGCTTAAACCATTTATGGTTCCGATTGGTGCTTAAAATTTGCGTTTGGTTTGGTTTGATTTTTTATTTAGTTTCGGTTCAATCTTAATCAAATATTACTTTTAAAATAGTAATATAATGATTTAGTTTATGTTTTAACCCAAAAAAAAATTGTTATATTTTTATAATCTAATTATATTGATTTTAAATATGTTTATGTAATTAAAAATCTAAAATTTTAATATACTTTGGTATATTTGGCTGGGTTTGGTTTAGATATATATGGAATTCAGTTTTGGCTCGGTTTGGTTTTGGTCTAAGCATTTCATTTTTTTTGTTTACTAACTTTCTCCACTCCTTAAAAACCACCGTTATTAAACTTAATTTTCCTGAACACTAAAATTCTGAAAATGATTCATCAAGATTGATCTTTTGAATTTTTACGAAGATGTAGTGAAACAATACCCGAATATCTGCATTAAGATATGAATTCAGGGCATCAATTCGGTAAGCACATTGTCGGATTAATCCACCAATGGCTAGATATTGTTTCCAAGGATGCCGGAATCTGAAATGGCCGTGACCAGGTTCCCATTTCGCAAAATTAGCCTATATAAAGAAAACGACAAACAAAATGATGAGTCTTGTTATAAAATGAGATATAAGTGTAAAAAAAATATTAAAGCAAGAAGGGAAAAATCAGGGTTCACCCACACCACTCACCAAAGATTCCTCATTGCTTTTTGAGTTGAGAACACTTTCATAGTTGCCAAAATCCTTTTTTGGTTTGTCAACCTCTTTGGTGTCACCATCTTCTACCGTTTCACAATACTTGTCCCCAAAATCTGCCAATCTCCAACTTTTAATTTTCTTGATAATGAAAATAAAACACTCATTTACAAGGACGTCTCAAATTATTTATGGCCCATGTTCAATTTTTTTTTATTGAGGATGATAAGAGAAATTTGAAAAACAAAATTGGCCCCTAATTCATATATTTTTTCTTTCAGATTTTTTTTGTTTTTAATCTCGAATCATGTTCGATTGCTTCACTTACACATATTAAAAAAAAAATTGCTCATTTATTTGATGTCATGGTATATGTAATGAAAATGACATGTCCACGACTAACCACTAGCATTTAGCAATTTTCATCCAATTATAACAAAATTGTAGTTAAAAAAAAATTGTAGTTTTATAACTAAAGAGTTTTAACAAGAAAACAAAAATATATAACATAATTCCTTTTTTTGTTTTGACGTCACTCTCTAACATATTCTTATTAGTCATCCACAAACATTCGAAAGCGGGTAGATGATAACTTGAAACTTTTCCCACAAGAAAGACGCATGACCAAGTGCAAAGCACCTAGCAAGGACCTAAAGTTCCAAACTAACCTAAAAAGAGTTATACTATTTAAATCAGAACAAGCATAATTAAAGGATATACCTAACAAGAAGAAGGAGAGTTTTTCAACGTTAGAAGCAATGAGAGAATGAAGATCTTGGCCGGCCCAAACAGGGCAGACAAAGATGGAGATTAAGACACAACTCAGCCCTCCGATGATCACAGTGGAGATTCTCTTATGGGTTAACATTAGAACCTGTTCCTCTCGAAACCCCGACACTGATATCAACGCAAAGGTGAGTATCTGTCTCTTATACACATCTAGATGTGTATAAGAGACAGGGTTAACATTAGAACCTGTTCCTCTCGAAACCCCGACACTGATATCAACGCAAAGGTGAGTATGAATATCAACAGACTGTAATCGTATCTCGCCTTCACCCGCGGGAAGAACCTCACAAACGTCGACAACGCAGCTAAAGAAACCAACCAAAAAAAGAACATTAATTAATACTAGTACTGATTATAAGATTTAGGTTGTGATTATTTTAAAGACCAATTTTTGCGTTGTTACATGTAAAGCTTTTACATCCGTTTATAAAGTAAAACGCTATATTATAACATGCAGACGCAAAACAATTGTAAATGCAAACGAAAAATCGATGTGATCTTAATAATATGGCTTTATATGTAAGACTTAATTGCTAATTATATGGTTTTATATGTAAGACTTAATTGCTATATATATATATACCTTGTATAAAGACAAAGATTGCGAGAAGAATGGGTTCTCCTGTTGAACCAGACAAGCTTGCAAGGTGATGAGCTCCAATTCCAAGTGCCCCGGCAAATAGTGTTGCCGCTACTCTGTTAAGTCCTTTCCCTAGAGTGGCACCTACATATGTATACACCATCTAAGTTTATTATAACAAAAAAAAAATGATAAATTTAGCTATAACATGTGATCATTATCCAAACTTTATATTCCTTAATACATATCCATAATCCATGCAATACATAGTAACCACCGAGAAAAAAAAATTTTGATGGCAATGACGTTGACGATCATGATATAATACTAGATAAAGAAAGAGCTTAAAGAATACGGACCAACGGAGAACTCGAAGACGACAACAACTGTCATGACAGCCCACATTGCATTGACACCGAAACTGTCGTAGAGAGGTTGGTAATAATCTGTCTCTTATACACATCTAGATGTGTATAAGAGACAGTCTTAAAGAAGACGGACCAACGGAGAACTCGAAGACGACAACAACTGTCATGACAGCCCACATTGCATTGACACCGAAACTGTCGTAGAGCTGTCTCTTATACACATCTAGATGTGTATAAGACACATCCATAATCCATGCAATACATAGTAACCACCGAGAAAAAAAAATTTTGATGGCAATGACGTTGACGATCATGATATAATACTAGATAAAGAAAGAGCTTAAAGAATACGGACCAACGGAGAACTCGAAGACGACAACAACTGTCATGACAGCCCACATTGCATTGACACCGAAACTGTCGTAGAGAGGTTGGTAATAATAGAAGGAAGAGACTAAGGCAAGAACAAGACCCACTTTGAACGAGTGTACTACTCTCCTTGGGTCTTCTTTTGCCACTCTTCTCCATTCTCTCACTATCTCTCTCACTTTTTCCATATCTATCTATCGATTTGTCTAAACCGATCCTTTCGTTATTACTTGCACACTGAGAGAGAAAGAGTTGAGAGAAGAGGTGTTTCTGTGTGTGGGTTATCACATGTGATGTAGATGATCAAGCGTATTTATAAGGAGAATGAAAGAGATAATATGATGGATAGCTTATATACTGATAATAAATTAGAATGGCTTTTGTACACAACTTATCAAAAATTTATCATTGGTTTTGTTTAGATAATAGATACAATATAATTTCTATAATTTAATACTCAAAAAAATTAATAATTTGCTTGGTTCTAAATTAGTTTCTGATTCGACTAGTCTTTCTATAAATTAATAAAATATAATAGTCCCGACATTATTAATCTATAAAGGCTTTACGGTAATTTTTGAGTGTTAATACTAACTTGGAAATTAAAAGAGAAGGTTGAGTAGTTTTAATAGAAACATATTACACTTGCTTTTCCCAAATAGCTAGTTCTCTACATGAGTACATGACCTGCCCATTCACATATATAATCTCGTCTCATTTTGTTTTTATTTCAGTAATTAACCCAATATTAAACTACAGGGTGTTAAATTTTTAATATAAATGCTTGCTATTTTTGTTTGATAATTCGATTGAAGCTGAATGTGAGATGGAACAAGATATGAATGCATACTATTAATTGTTAAATTCTGTTCCATATTATAAACTATTACTCCCTCCGTTTCATAATAAGTGTCATTAGACAAAATATATCTGCAATGTAACTGGATGTATCTGAATGTGTTTTGAATTTAATACATCCAGATACATTGCAGATACATTTTCTCCAAATGACACTTATTATGAACAGAGGGAGTATAAATTAACTCATCATGCATCTAACAATTCATGTATAGATTGAAATAAATTTAGAAAAAGGGTTTAATTAGTCATACTTTATGATTCTTGCAAGTGCAAAAATGTAAACAAACCATTTATTTGAGATCATGCATGTACGACTCCGATGTGTGTTAGACTGTTAGTAAAGTATCCAGGTACACACATAAGTGGATTATGTATAGTACTTTACTGCAGAGTTCTTTTTTTCTTACGAATTTGTCATCTTTCTAAGATTTAATTAGGGTTCTCAGTTGCTCCTTCGTTCTTAAGGTTAGCCACAAGCTTTTTATGGTTTTTGTGTGTCTCTATTTTGAAACTCTATCTTGCATCATTTATAGGCATAAGAAAACCTTAAAACCTGATGTTCATTAGTGAGTCATAATCCATGTTAGACCCACTAGCTAATTTATTAATGCAACATTTTTTGGTGTGTGATTCAGAATGATCACAAGATACTGATATTATGTTTAAAACTAACCAAGCGCTAATAACTCCCTTGATAGCAATGAATCCTTGTTCTTTAACAAAAAAAAAGATGTTAAATCTTTTCTCCTGAAATCAAGTCCTCGTTTGGGAGAAATGGTTTACGCCTTAAAAACTCATTTTTACCCATAAATTATATATAATTTTTATTAATATGTTATAAGCATATAATATATTATATGATTTTTTAAATCTCAACATAAACAACATTTTAAATATTTATATATAGATAACACATAGTACATCTTCAACAATTTCTTAAAGTAAAATCATTTATTCTAATAGATCTCTATGATCCTGATTTAAGCATAAAAAGAAAGAGACAAAAATATCATTTTTTCATAACATAATTTAAGATATTGTATAAGCAGGGATGGACCATGGTAACCAATATATATATATTGGTTAATTTGAGGCCTCTAATTAATTCCAGGTTGGATTTTGCCTCACTGGGTTAGCTCAACTTTCAGCCTCTAACTCTATATATACCTCAAATGAGAAAAAAAAGTAAGATCAACCTTTTGAAAAATCAATCGAGGCATCTTGAATATCTTAAATTTGGACAATAGCTTAGTGAAACAAGTCTCATTAACTTTCTTATTATCAAATTATATGCTATACAAGAAAAAGAAAAAAATAGAAGTCGCAGATAGGATGACCACTAAAAAACTAAATACAAGGACACTAACACTTAAACTCTATTGATCACGACGTGTATGTAGTAAAGTAGATGAGTTCTCTTTAATCTGTTTTTTTTTTAAAGGGACAAGTAGCCACATTCCAAAATCATACTTACCCAACTTCCTATCAAATCTATTTGTTATGTGATGATGGGAAACAGAAACACAAGTTGCCCTAGAACTAAGAAGTGCATGCCCACATTTTGTTACACATCTTTTATAATTTCATAATTCACAGTCAAAACATATTTAAACTAGTTTTATCTAATTTCTCATACGGAAAAGAAGATTATAAGATTTTAATCTTAGCTGCGATTACCTCGCCCATCTGCTATCGGATGCCATTACATTTCTTTGGTCTTAGCCGACGGTCTAACTGGCCTTTCCCTGATAATTCTCTTAGAATTACCCCTATGAGTAGAGAAGTGCATCTGTTTAGGAGATCAAGGGTTTGAATCCTTCTATTATGATTTTTTAAATCCTCCTTTTACTATGATTTCAATAAAGTTGGTCGTTTTAAATTACAAAAATACATGATGTTTTATAGATTTTTGAAAATAAGTTTGGGTTTCGGCCCGAGATAAATATATTTAAGTATGATCCAAGATCCCCGTTACATAAATAATAATAAATAAATAAATTGGAAAATTTATGAAATAATTCATTAACAGCTAAATGTCATTGACTTTAACTTGGTTTCATGATTTGATGGTTTTGTACTTCAGTTGAAGGGGAAGTGGCGCAATAGGATGACAAGGAAAATGCAAGTGCTGATTCACCGCACTCACTAACAAGGAATCACACTCCACTTTGTATAATATCTTCTATCAGAAGTCGAGTCTTGATTAGTTTCGCCCTCAAATCAGACACTTTAATTATCTTAATTTCGTTTTTATGTTTTGCCTAACGTTTGAGTTTACATCTCAATGACTAAATAAACACACTCTAAATGATTCCATTGATTTTTTAACCCTCCAAATGTTATATTATTCACCAAACTTGTATAACAAAGGAAGATGAATAAGCTAGGGACATGGTGTGTTTTTGTTTCACATTTTTTGCAACATAGTATATTTTTATTCTTTTAAATTTTTATCACAATTCAAATTAGAACTCTATCTCTTGTTGTAGCGTTTACAGTGTGACATGCACTGGCTCCAACTTTCTCAGTATTCCAAAAAATTAGAAAACTTGTTGACTCAGCTTTTAGATTACTAGAAGTTTTTTTTTCATATTTTGGTTCCTCTCACACGTGTTAAAAGTCGTTTTGCAGTTCCATCTTAAAATTACTTTAGGCTAACACGCTTAATTATTGAATTATTATTGTATATACTCAAATCAAACAAACTAACTCTAGTAACTAATTAAGACTACTCAATAAATCACCATTTTCATCATAGTTTGATCTTTGAGGCATTATACATGCACTTTCGCAATCTCTACATCGTCAACAAATATAATTATTATAACTATTCGAATTCACATCAGTCACATAATAACGTTGTTACCGTCAAAAAATGTAACAATGAACACTACATGCATGTGAATCGCTGAATACAATGTGTAGTAATGCAATATATTCAAAATATCAGGCAGCAAAATTGTAAATAATCTAAATCATATCATGTTCATTTAATAGATAAATGGCAAATTGATTCATTTTTAAAATCTCTAAGCAAGTCAAAAGTTGCTATATCATATTTTTGAATATGTAGCTATCTATCTATTCAAATTCAATCTAAATTAGATAGTAAACAATTGATGGTTAATTATTTACAACTGGAAAAGGTCTACAGTATTTATGTAAAG
Organism: Alliaria petiolata; assembly: GCA_020283515.1. NCBI lineage: Eukaryota > Viridiplantae > Streptophyta > Magnoliopsida > Brassicales > Brassicaceae > Alliaria > Alliaria petiolata. Next base: position 149,636,270 of record JAHZTW010000001.1, on the reverse strand, counting down.
AATACACATCTCTAGCATAGTAACTCTGTTAATAAAGTATAATTGGAAGCATATTTTAAAAGTGAGGAAGAAATTTAAGAGCCCAAGAAAAATATAATGAAAAATTTGTGAATCATAATGTCCTGTCGATTATCCCATCATAATCTCTAGAGTGGGGAGAGAAGGCTAAAAAGCAAGAAGCAAAATAGTTCATGCACCTTTTGCAGCAAAGTTTAGGTACCTCAAAAGGGTAAAAGCAGAAAGCAAAAAACATGGAGTATTACGATAATAACAAACACAGTTTTAATTGTATTTGAGCTTCATTAGAATCCACAAATGCGTTTGAACTCAAAAGATTTTTTGAAGAATTTAAATTAGGAATGGATTAAGACATCCATCACAGATTAGTTAATAAACACCAAGTACTTTAATTATAAGGCTGTTAATTAAAGTATTGTAACTACCAATATAAATCTTTTTTGTTTTTTTTCTCAACCTCACATTCTTAATAAAAAGATCCAATTTCATTGAAAGAAGAGCCCCTGTTTTTTTGGTTCTGACCAATAAAAAAAAAGAAGAGCCCCTGGTTTTTTTTTCTTAATAATAAACTAATAATATACATAGAGTTACTAATCAAAGTAACATAAAGGTACAAAATACATGTGAGCTTGTGTACTGTTAAAGCTGTTGATGGACCGGTTCTTTTTACCGGCCTTGAAATTCGTGAAATTGTTTGAACACTAAACCGGTAAAGTACAAATAATTCCAACGCATTATACAACTATTTCAGCTAATTAATTTTTTTTTTTAAACATATTATAGCTACTTAAATATATAATGAGAACACATTATACAACTTTTAATTATACCATACTCCACCTAATTATAAAAGTAAAAAATCCACACAAATGAGATTCAATACAGGAAATAAAAATTCGCAAAAATCCCAAAAGAGATAAAAGAAAGAAAAAAGAAGCATTCAAATGTACAAACAAAAGGTAAAAAAGCTTGAAAAAAAATAAAAATCATCTGTGTTTTTCAGAATGACTTTAGTTAGTCATAGCGAGCCTAAAATCCTGGAGCGGTCCGCTCGTAACCTCTCTATAAGAAATCCACCTTAACCAAACCGGTTTAACACCGGACCAGTCCGGTACGATTACATTGAACAGCCACCAGTAACCGGTAAGGTGTTGGTAATAGGCATTGTAGCTTTGATTCCATCCAAAATAGTCTTAGTGTTTCCTCCACATTTCATCGTCTGCTCCAAAATATTCACTAGCTGCATGAATATCTCCATCCTCGTCACATCTCGATTCGCCTATAATCCAAAATCCAATTTCAAAAACCGAAATTTAGTGATCTAAAACATCTTCTTGAATCTCTGAACTTCACCAACAAAACAAACTTTTATAACTGTAATATTATTATACCTCAACAGTGAAGCGAGCCCAAATCTTGTCTATACGAGTTTCAATGACGCCTTTCAAGATCGTTAACCCTAAGCTTCTGATCCAATCAGCGATTTCAAGAAAGAATCCTCTTTGTTCACATAACATCTGTTTCAAGAAACACACTCAAAACTTGAACATATGATCTTATTACAATCTTTTGCTTGTAGTAGTGGTATGGTAGTATAATGTTTACCTCAACTTGGAAAATGCGAGGCGGGTTTAGATCCTCTACGACAATCGGACACACCATAGACTTTGACCCGACTTCGAAAGCCCATGTTGCTCCTCCTTCAAACGCACCATCCTCTTTCACAATCTTTGTATCACACCACAAGAAGGAATGTCAGAACAAGAACCTAAGAGAAGACGCGTAAATAAGATTATTATTCGTGTTATACCTTCGATTCCCCGGTTTGTTTCAGCTTATCACCATGCTTCGAGACATTTTGTAAGAAGAGCATGTGTTTGATTGTACGTTCGAGGAGTGCATCTATGCTACACTGTTAAACAAAGAAGCACATTTTTACTATTTGTTAGTAACAAAACAATCTTTCCAAGGGATTGTTTAACTTGTCGAAAACAGAGGATTTTGTCACTTACTTTGGCACCGTTTGGTATGATTTCACGCAACTCCTTGACACGATCTTGGATCATCTGGCGATCTTTAGGCCTTGGTCTTGGGTTCTCTCCTGGTTTAAGCCTTTTACGGTTATTATTTGCCGGTTTCGCGGCTTCGTTCTTGCTCATCGTCCTTGGACTGCCCTCACGTTTCAAGCTGTGCGCTTGTTCAACCCAAGAACTGATCTGAGACCCGTAAACCGACGATGGACACACCGGTGTCCCTTGTTTCTTCTCGTAGAACTGGTTATGACCTTGAGGGCTACTGTGAGATGGCGTGGTGGTAACCGAAGAGTTGCTAACTTTGGTCATAGTGGTTTTGCAGGACTCTGAAGTATTATCATCTGAGATCTGCTTCGTGGAGGAGCAAGCACCCGAGACCACGGCATCTAACAGATGATCTGTTCCGGAGAGTTCATACCCCGAAGAACCGAAATCAGAATCCATTTCTTGAATGATCCTGAAGTCAGATAACTCCCTTGTGAGTACTTCTGTTCTCATCTGTGAAGATCCCCAGCTGTTTTCACAGCTTCTGTTCTTATCATCCAAACCCAACATATCAAACAAGTCGTCGCTTCCAAGGGAACGTTTTGAGCTGGAGTCTTCACATGGGATCTGTTGCTGCTGCTCTGCTGCGTCCACATTAGACATACAAGAGAAGTTTTGATTCAGCCACGCATCGGGAATCGAAGAAGGCGGTACTATTGCTTCCGCTGCTGCTAGATAACCCGTTGTGTTTTGCCATCCTCCTTGCTGTCTATCTCCCATATTTGCTTGCTTGAGCTGTTGTTGTTCATCCACAAGATTACACGAAGCTTCTTCGACCATTTGATCTGATGATCCCGTAGAGTTGAAATACGGTTTGCTAGTTTCAGCTACGAAAGCAGCCGAAGATTGGAGGATCTTGTGCCTTTGAGAAGGTATCATCCTGGAGACAGGCACTCCGATAAAATCTGCGGCTGGTTCATATGTTCTGTAGCTTTCAGATAAGAGAGCTCCGGGAACGCATCCGAGTTGCAGGATAAGACCCTTCACATCATTCACAAACCCCAAATTCTCCATAATCTGGAACACATGGGCACAGTTTAACAAATGAATCAAGAACAAGAATCTCATCTTACATAACAATGTAACTTAGGAAAGAATCCAAGAACAGAATGTTAAATCTCCGAAAACTTACAGGCAGAGAGGAACCGAGTTGAACAACACCATGAGGAACAACCGGAAAAACTGCAACAGTCTGAAGAAACAAACGGATCAAAACCTATACATATATACTTACTCAAGAAACCGTATATTCGAAAAACAGAAGTATCAAACCTGAATGCCAGCAGAGAATTGGAGGAGCATCTCGTTTATAACCTCGGGGGGATGAGCATCGCGGTTGAAACTGTTTGCTAGAATCCATTGATGATGTCCAGTAAACGCAGCTCGGCCAACTAACCTGAAACCAAATACATTAATCGCAGATAAATCGGAAAAAAAAAACGATAGAAGGGAGAGACACACACCGATAGATACATACCCTTCGCCTACTAAAATGATTCGGTTGTTCAACAACATTCTGTTTGTAAGCAACTGAACTTTCTCATTCCCTTGTGTATCAATGCCGAGTCCAGAAAGCCTTCGAGGAAGTGAGCTCGATGCGGTTTCGTTGTAGCATTCCTCCCAAATCAACAAGCTGGCACGAAAGAAGAATGAAGGAATTAATGTAAAAACTTTAAGATCCTTGTGCTACAATTGTGAGTAACAGAAAAAGACAACATGGTTTTTAGTTACTATTACAAAAAGATTTTCGGCTAAACGAAACAGGACAAGAAACAAAACAAAAAAAAATTAAATGACAAGAGAGTAAGAACAAAGTCATGAACAATAAACCAAAGAATAGGATATGGTTTTGTCAAGAAACACAACCTACAAATCGAAAGATTCTTTTAGACAACCAAGATCAAACCAAACACAACACTCCAAGAAAAAAAAAACAGGGAAACAGAGATAAAAATAATTCTACTCGTCCTCCTCGAGATCTGAGTTTCGAAGAACCCTTTTTAAATCAAAATTCCCAAAACATTTAAACTAACAAACACAAGTGATGAAATTTGAATAAGCTTAAACTTCATTCAGACACATAGAAAGATCTAACTTCGGTTTTTGGTAATTAGAAGAATGGGATTAGTACCTTGAATTTTGGCAACCGATTTTCCAGAAAACAGCATAAGACCATTGATTGTTAACGCACATAGACCTCAACGCTTCTCTTAGCAAAACACCCATAGCTTCTCTTTCTCTCTTTCTCTTTATCTCAGCTTCAACTAAGAACGATCTTCACTTGCAAACACTGCAATTTCAAACTGCCCAGAAAAACAAAAATCAAAACTTTAACTCTAAAAGAACATAACTTTTCAACGAATCGCAAGAAACCCAGAACCAAAAAACAAAAAACAAAAAACCCATTATTACATTCTTTTTAAGGAGATTGATTTTTATGGAAGAGCAAAGACTAACTTCCACGGCAAGATCCTCTTCCAGCTTGTTTTGTTCGAAGTCCTCCACTTTGCTTCCGTTCAGGATCTAAGCTACAAGCGATCATACTCCCACATGCCATTTTCCGGTAAGAAAGAAAGAAAGGGGAAAAGAAAAAATCAAAACCCAGAAAAGAAAAACCCGAAAAAAAAATTGCTTCTTCTTCTTCTTCACAATATACTCCAAGCTTCGAGCTTCAAGATTCCAGTGATTCCAGCCATTGATAGAAATTCAAGAAATAGAGAAATAAGAAACTCAATGGAGCTTTTTTTTTTTTGTGTGTTTGTTTCTCTGCTGCTTTATCGCTCTTCTTCTTCTCTCTGTGAAAAAAAAAAGAAAATTGAAAACGGAGCAAAAGGTACTGTCTTATTAAAAACAAAGATGACGATGAATTCGAGAAAGGGTATAATGTTTTAGTGGAAATTACAGGATTGTGCCACTGAGTGGGGTAGTCGAAGTCTTTTGTCCGTTTCCGATGGTGGTAAGACGATTAATTTTTTTTGTAAGGTAATATCCTAAAAAGTTAGTTTTTAGAAAAAAAACAAAAGAGATAAAGAAAAACAAAAAGTGTACCTCTCGGAGAATTAAAAGACGTTCCCAAAATATTTAAAACATTTAATAACGGCAAAATCTTAGAATTTAGGGCGGGGTTTATTTGTACTTTTGTATAATGGTTGGTTGGTTTAGTAAAAAGATTAAAGAATAAAAGAAGATTTGGAAGAGATTTTTTCTGTTAATTTTCTGTTATTGCTTCTCACAATACCGTACACAACACTTATACACAACAAATTCACATAAGTTCAAGATATTTATTTAATATTCATAGAAGTTCAAGGTGTTTAAAACTCAATTTTTTCTAATACAAATCCATTATACAACTTATGCTTTAGTTGCTATATATGAGAGCTTGAAAGGATGAATTTTGTTTATTAGGTATTGGTGATTCAGTTCGCGATATGTAAACAAGCAATGCAAATAAGATTTTCTCTTATCCTATTTTGCGTTAAAACATTATCTCAAAAATATTTTTATTCTGTTAATTGGTTTATGAATAATCAAATGTTTAGGGTTTACAAGAGATTCATTAAAAATATGGTAGAACAAGATACATATGCTTTTCTAGATTATACAAAAACATCATTACATTGATCCTGTAACAGGTGTATAAATAATCAAATGTTTAGGTTTACAAGAGGCTCATTCAAAATATGGTAGAACAAAATGCATATGCTTTTCTAAATTATACAAAAACATCATTACATTGATCCTGTAACAGGTGTATATTACCTTTGTAGCTAGTGTGTTCTAGAATCGCTTGATATGTAAGCCAACACTCATTTGAATCGTTTCAAGTAGGATACCAAATGACTGATACCCGATAACTTAAAATACTAGCTTAATATAGGTACAGTTCATAAACATACCTTAATTTTTTTTCACAAAATCGGATTCAACTTGGATTTCTTCAACCAAATTTAGATAAAAGAAGATGTGTGTGCATTGGACGTTGGAGGATTCTTAGAAAACATCACATCGGTGTCTCATACAATATTAACCATTTTTTCTCAATTGTGAAAATTATTTATTATCTAGCAAATAAACCTAAAATGATTTTAAAATACAATCGCTAGAAAAGGATAACCGAAAAATTTCACAATTAAGGGCGTTAGCCTTATATTACTTGGTTGTGTTATCTATAAGTTTTTAAAATTTGTGAGCAAATGTCTTTAGTTAAGTAGTTAAAAGATTATTTTCGTGATCTTTTTCATTGGAGTTCGTCTCCCTTCCAACATCACTCACGCATAGAATTCGAATCTAAAATGTGAAGTTTGTGAAACTGTACATCTATGGATGCGGAACATAATCGAAAACTTAGTTAATTTTGGATTATGATATCATATTAGTAATAGACATAACTCACATCCAAAAACTAATTTTACAGTAAAAAAATTACCACATACTAGCCCACAAATCTTTTAAATTTTCGATGTGGAATAATTCCAACAGTAATCGATGAACAAGTTCTTAAAATCTATTTCCTTTTTAATGCGAAAGTATAGTACTCAGTTCAAATTGAAGTCATCATATAGTTATCACAATTAAAAATAAATAGAAGAAGCAAGTGGTAGCAAAATCTTTGTGTCATTACTCATCGGTAGCGACACTTCATGATGTGATGTTATTCTCGCCAAGATCGAATTAATTCAAATAAACAAAAACTCACACTTCTAAATTTTTTTGTAACGTTGATAACATGTTAGAAACATAAAAAAGGAAAAGGTATTTGATAAATTTCTTCGTCAAATGTTTCTTATTGAAAAACAAGTTATATACCATTTTGGTCAAAGACCAACAATTGCTATATACCGAAAACAAAAATGAATCTGGACATATATATCCCCATTAAGATTAAAAGATGCTTACTTTTTATATTAATATTGTGAAAATAGACACTTTTGAAAACTTTCTTATAGAAATAAGGACTTTTTCACTATTCAAACATAAACTAAAACCCTGAAATAACTTTATAAATCCAATATTTTTTAAATTGAAAAAAATGTGTAAGTGTACCTTAAAATTTTAAGAAGTCCTATTTTCACAATACCTTTCTTTAAAGTACTATTTCGTTAATTAACTTATCCGTGATAATATACCTATGGTATAGGTAGTAATATATTTTTGTAGGTTTCGAGTGAAAAAACCAATTAAAAATCATTTGTTAGTAAAAAAAAAGGTGAAGAGGAAGAAATTGGGAGAAACACCAACAAAAAAAAACAAAAAACAAAAAAAAAAGAGAAATGTCAAAAAAATACAAAAAAGAGAAATGGCAAAAAAAAAAATGTTTAATTGCTTAGGTGTCTCGTAAACCGTCGAGAGAGAATTAGTGGTTGTTGCTGTCTTGATGACGTCACCGGTGACAATTTGCCATTCCCTCTCTGAATATTCACAGAAGTGGCAGTGCCTTTTTACACTCAGAGAGACCCCTAAGACAATATAGAGGTCCAAACTACATTCTCTTATCGATTACATTCGATGAATTATAATAATAATATATTTCTATTATTGTAAAGAATAATATTTCGAAAAATAAAATAATGTTATTCTGTTTGAACGAATTTTTCTTTATTTAACTCATCTTCTTTCTCTAAAAATAGTGTAAACTCATTCCATTAACTTATAATGGATTGACTGGATTGAGTAAGAAGTATATATAGTTAATAGTTAAATTTCAGAAGATTATTTGTAAAATAAAAGTGGACTTTTTTATTTGCAAAATAAAATGAGTAAATATATAGTAAATTGTTAAATTGTGGAAAATTATTTGTAAAAAAAAATTCTACTTTTTTATTTACAAAATTAAATTAAATAGTTGATTTTTTTTAATGTATGTATGGTGAAATACACCGCAAATTTACAGAAAAATTTTTAGCGCGATTTTGTCAATTTTAATTATGTAAATAGTTAAGTTTATTTTTGTAACGGTTATAAAAATATTTTTAAAATTTTTTTTTACAAAAGTGCACATTTGTTCGTCAATTTCGTTTTTGATTATTGAGATTATCTTAAATTAAAATTTAAATTAATTTTTAATATGTATATTAATCTATGTACGTATTTTTGTTATTTAAAATGTTTATAGATGATCAAACAAAACAGTGAGATAATTCTATGTTTAAGTGAATTCGTACTATGGCTTACACCAACCAACAAGGCGGAACCATTTAGTTTACGTTGGTTGTTAATTTTTTTTTTTTTTTTTTGAACCATTAATTTTATATTTTCTACACTATTTTCTTTTGTGTTCGTAGTTTATTCGGTTATTGAATCACGAAGTGGTTCTCTTCCGTTTTACCAAGTGAACACAAGCATTCAAATAAAAAATTAAGATATTCACATTCGTATTTTATGTAATAATTCGTGAAAACAAGGAAGAGAGAAATGATAAATATACCGACATGTATAGCAATTATAGAATGAGGATGTTGGAGGGTTGGAGAGAGGAAGAATGACACGTGGGTAGAGTGGTAGGGTAGAGAGGGTAATAGAGTGGGAATAATGAAGAATGATGAGAGATTGAGAGGCTTTGCTTTGTTTCATTTCGAAATTCAATCCTCAATTTATCTTCTTCTTCCATCATATTTGTCTAATCTTATATGTTTTTGAATGATTGATTGCATTTTCAAACACTATTCATTTCAACATTTCCGATTTGATCCCACAATCCTCAACTTCTCTTCTTCTTCCATCATATTTGTCTATTCTATATATTTTTGAATGATTAATTGTGTTTTCAAAAGCTATTTTACTCCTAAATCGTATGACCTTAGGGTATTACAATTTGAAGGTCAAAAAGAACGAAATTTACTCTTGGACCCAATACAATTTAGGTGTTCAAGGGGAGGTATTTCCAATATACAAACCGTTTGAACCCAGTATGTTTTTATTACCCATCATATGGATGGAAAAATATTATATTGGTTAGATCTTTGATACAAAAATAGCTTATTAAAACAAGTTGGTTCATGAGCTACCATTTTCGTATGAAATGATCTCTAGATATCAGCATCTCACCCAAAATCAACAACATATAGATGGTATAATTATTATTCCAATCTAAAGATCAGCCAACTAATAGACCCAATAACATCACTATGAAATTTATCATTACCGGAAGCTTAATTGATTCAGCATATATACCAATTATCTATGGAATACCGACCATATCCGAGTATAGACTAGACCTGTGGGGCTAGTGATTTACGAAATCAGACAAATACATGCTTAAGTCGGGTTATACCATTGAGAAAGAATATCTTTCTACGGCCGCAAACAATGTAACTTATATACCAGATGTGCAAAAATTACAGGCTCAAACGTGGACGGTGAAATGCTCACCCAAGACTCACCCAAGATGAAACATTTTCTATGACAAATTATATCGGGATGTCTCTCGGTTAATGTTCGTCTTCATAGATGGGGTATCAATTGTGATCTTCTCTACGCACGATGCGGTATGGATTCTAAAAAAATTAACCATACATTGTTTAAATGTCCCCCAACATTACAAGTATGGACGTTATCTCTGATCCCTATCCCAGTACAAAGGTTTTCGACGAAAGCACTTTTCACTAACATGGCATATTTATTTTGGCATCTCCTCAAAGATGACAGAATGCAAGTTTACTCTTCGTTACTTTGGTATATATGGAAAGCACGCAACGATAAAAAAATTTCAAATATTGATTGGGATCAAGAGACATGCTCCGTATCACAAATACAAAAGCTTTATTCCGGGAGTTGGCACAAGGGGACGGCATAAAGGAGCACCCACAACATGATAATCAGTACACGAAAACACCGAGGTATGCTGTTATGCGTTGTCTAGTGGATGACACGTGGAAGGAGATAGTAAATAGGGCGGGCCTAGGTTGGCATTGTGTTTGTGCAGCTACGAGAGCTACCTTGATGGGTGCAAGAAATTTGGGTCGGGGCCTCTCACCGCTACATACTTAGTTAGAATCATTGATATATGCAATGTTATGTATTGTAGAGGTAAAATAGTTAAAAGTTACATTCGCTAAGAACTGTGTCGAACTAGTGAAGATGGTGTCGAAACCTGAAGATTGGCCGGCTTTCTCTACTTATTTGGAGGAATATGAGAAGACAAGGGAGGCTTTTACTTTATTTGCAGTCTCGCAAGTCCCACTAGCTCAAAACACAAAGACTGACAAGTTAGCACATAGTGCTCGAGAAACTATGTAAATTCGATTCCCCAAATTGGATTTCCGAACCGTTTCTAGAAACTAATGTTGTTGAAAAAAACTCTTTTTTTTTTCTTTCTTTGTTTGCCGAAGGAATTTTACATTTTTAAATGATATATTAAACTGATCTCTTCGATCCTCTTGTTTAACTAGTTTAAATGAGAAGTTGTAATTTATGTCGAAATGCCCTACATAATAATAATAATAATTTGTATTATTGAGTTTTTATGAAACGTGCTTTATATGTCAAAATGGAAAAATTGCAAAATATAATCCGGTCTATATTCGAAAAAAAAAAAAAATCCTGTCTATATCAATTGTACCAAATAATAATGAAAAACACTTGAGGTATCATTTAAACCCCAAACTAGTTTAACAAACTATTTTTTTTTCTTTTGTAGAAGTCAACAACGTTTAATCGTATACATGAAACATACACAATACAGCCATTTTGACACTTTGGTTTGATGACCATATTTCTCGTATTTAGATTAAAAACAAATTGAAAATATAGTGGGAGGAGTGGAACCATCTAACACCGTTGTGAGATCAAATCGGAAGGTTTTTATAATATGATCGACGAAGTGTAATTTTCCAGGACAAATCATTTCATTCAAGCTCTAAATCGTGTGTTTGAGGGTTTTAACGTGTTTAGCTCACGGCCAACTTCTTCTGTGCCAGTCAACGACTGTTGACCCAATTTTCCGGTGTGTTGGCCGGTCATGTTTATATTTTTCTATGAGTTTTCGAGTCCACATTCAAGTTATAACTTAATTTTTTCGATTTCGGTTTAGGAACTTCAGGAAATTCAAAAGTTAGCCCGGTTTAAGTTAGTCAGGTCAAAAGTCAATCTTTTAACTTTTTCTAAATCGGCTAGGACTAGTTCGGTGAGATTTGCTTCAATTCTTGGTTAGTCAACCCAAATTATTGGTCGGTTTGGTTTGATTAGGATTTGGTTTGTGAATGGAGTTGGTTTAGTTAAATCGGGTTAGTATTCAAATTGATTCTGAGAACCAGAAAATGAACCGGTTAAGTCGATGATTGATTGTTTGATTTGGGTTTCTTGAATAGCACTAGCTTTTTTTTGGTATTAGAATAGCACTAGTCTTATCTTTCGGATTGGTTCAATCTCGAACTTTTATTTAACCCAAGTGGATCAATACCACATTTTAAATTTGGAAAATAAATACATGATTAGGATTAACCCTTGCACAAAAAAAAAAAGATTAGGATTGAACCCTAAATGAGACCAATTTACTTGGCTTCATTTGGTAAATAAATATCGGTAATGATATTAATATAGTATGTTATGACCAAGTAGTAATGATGTTATTGTTTGATTGTGTTTAATTACCCATATAATCATGATTAATACCAGGAGAGTAATAGTGGGTAATTAAGAAGGATAGTTTCTGAATTCACAAGGAGATGGTGTGTGGTGGCTGTCGAGTTGCTAAAGGACTAATGAACCCTAATGTATTATGTAATCCATGGATTGGTGGATATGGTTGCTACTGGGTCTAAATGGTAACGGTTTGATTTTGCTGAATGTGTAATCTGATTGAATTTTTCTGTGATTTCTGGTACAATCTAGTTGAATAACCAAACACTTAAATGATAGCACATGAATCTGGCTGAATAACTTAAAATATTTATAAGCTAAATAATAACGAAAAAAATAAATCTTATCGCAAGAGTTTAAAATTTCACTTGAATATTTACTTATCATGTTATAAATTTTAATTTACAATTTATAAAAACTATAAGTCTTCCACTTTTAAAATATCATAATATTTTTTAATTTAATTTAACAATTATTTTTAATTTCTAATTGTTTGTGGTATCCAACATTATTTTCATGATCTTTTTTCAATTGTTAACTGATTTAAGCGTCATCCATCGAAAAACACTTTTTCACCGTGTTTCAGGATTTCAAGTTTGTTTTTGGGAGATCTTGCCCTTTAAAGAACTAAAAATTTCTTAAATACGGACCTTAAAATCAATATATTAGGATCTAGATCCGTTTTTGATGGATTTTACTATCTGGATCTAGATCCAACTCCTCTAATTATCCAAATTTTTAGAGCATATTTTGGATTTAATCCTGGTAATTTTATTATTTTATTAGCTGTTCGGGTAATTTTTGATTGATTTTATCTTTTCAGACTTAATTTTTTTAATTTTTTTGTTATTAGAGTAACTGAAAAAATAGTTCGTGGAATAATTAAAAATTATATGATTTAATAGTTAAAAAATAATATAATGAGTAATAAACAATAATATGAAAATTTGATTAATTAGTGAAGTAGTTAAATAACTTTTGGAAAGATGATTTTTAAAATAATATTTGAAATTTTTTATCAAAAATATAAAATATATTATATTAACTATTAAAACAAAAAATTAAAAACATAAAAAACACTGAAAAATAGAGTATTTATCTTATTGAATAGTATTCCATCAATTCCATTCCACATGTTCAAATGGTGAATTTAAATCTTTTCAGCCAATAATATTCTACCATTCCTCAACATTCCACAAAATTTATGTCACCATTTACACCTATTTTTTTTTTTTTTTTGAACAAGGTTTATTTACACCCATTGTTAGTGTTGATTATGTTTATATATGTGAGATTGCGTTTGCTGAATGAATTGTTATTGGTTATATATTTTATTGCATATTGTTATTGAATATTAAACGTATAATTGTGTTCACCTCTTCTCATTTTGGTCGCTGCGACTTATTTAAGATTTAAGTAAATCAGATTTAAGCAGAAGATTAAAAAAAAAAAAACAAGGGAAATGTCACTGGTAGACAATACGTGTTCTCATGTTTTATCTTCGAAAAATTTGAAAACAAAGATATATATATAAATATATAATATATAATACGTTTATTTTAAGAAAAACAAAGTTATACTTTTATTTTAAGAAAAAATACTAATCATTAGTCATTAGTTAACTAGATATGCATGATAATTCAAAAAACAATAATGAAGCATTTTCAAAAACTTAAAAGACTCGTAAAAACCTTTCAAAATTTATCATTAAAAAAAACAAACCTTTCAAAATTTCACTAATAAGAAAATTTAAATCAATTTTATGTATCACTTACCAAATATCGAGTAAAATATTGTCTTCAAAAAAAATAAAAAACCCATTACTTTACTTCGGAATTGCCCTCTGCAACTATTCACGTTTTTCTGTTACTCAATTCTTTTCTTACATCTTTTTTGTGATTGATAATATTTCAAAGAATTCTGCATTATTAATTAATTATACTTTATTTTTTTGCTGGTTGCTGCCATGTCAGTAATTGTCCCACTTTCTTACAGGAGTGAGAAATGACTAAATGACGAGTCAGCATGTCAAGATTCTCCCATGGATGCTATGTTTTTTTTCTTTTAAACGCAACAAACATTCATTTTACCACTTATAAATTATAAACTTTTCACCTTCAAGTTATTAGTCTCAACCAATGATCGTTTCATACCATATACGTGTACAAGTACTTAACCAAGGATAAGCATAATAATCCTATATGTGCTATCTTATTTTTAGCTACACAATTACACTCATGTAATTGCGTGGTTGAAAGCTAATTAAATATAAGTAAACCTTTATATGGATACTTAAAGATAATCAAATCTTAGATCAATAGACACCTTCTTGAAGTTGGGCATCACTTCTTGTTGTACACATTAGACTATTTGACTCTTTCTGGTTTTGTTTTTTTTCAAGTTTTATATATTTATCGTTTTATAGAGATTTGTCTTCGAGAAAATTTTATTTTTTGGCCAATTTTTGTTTCTAGGGAAATCAACATCTTCCGTCAACTTTTATGTTTTTTTTTCTGTTGTATGTGGTTTTTATATATATGAAGAAATAAACGAAGGTGCGCCACTAAATCTAACAGAATCTCAACGTCCAAAAGTCGATGTTGACAAAAAACAAAAGGACTATGTTAAATTTTGTTTTTTTGATATGTAAAATGTATATACACCGAAATGTACAGAAAATTGCGTCGCAGACGCATAATATCCACTAAAAGAGCTATAATACCATACGCTTGACAATATTGACTCTTTGCGAAAGGTAATAGAAGAATGATGACGATTCTGAAATCTCTGACTAAATAACCAGTCTAGACTCTAATGTAATGTTATAAGAAATTAAGACCACCCACCCATTATAATTTATGGATAAGAGTCATGAATCGGTCACATATACTCTTACCCGAAATGTGTGTATTCTGTCGACTTTTGTTTACGTGGAGTGGGCCACTATTTGAAGTGATATTATTTACTAGGCAAGGCCCGTTAACTTATTCCGGAGCCCACATAGTAAATTTTGCGTACTTACGGTCACTATTCTCTCGTTCATACCAAATCGGGCTCAATTATAAATTAAATTTAATGGATATTATTGACCTCGATTTTGGTCATTTTAATAACTGATTGACCAAAATATTTTGTCTATTAAATCTATAAATCTTATATATATATACTCTTCTACATTTATTACTATAAAGTATAAACTTACATTTTAATAACAAAGATATATGTATATAATAAATTATTGACCATATTTTAGACCATTTTCAGGTGAGCTTCAGCTTCCGATTACCCTATTCCGACTATTTGCAGCGTCCTGAACATGATTCTAAAGTCAATTTGATGTTTTGAATTTCGTTAAAGAAGGGCACAACTTTCATGTCATTAAACCGGATTTTGGTCAACATATTTGATCTTCTGAACCGGTCACCAAGACCTTCAATTGGCTAACTAGGGTCCTAGGAATAATGATAATTTCTAATTGGTGGTTTGATTGGTTAACTAGGGAAACTGCAAGAGAAACTCTCGGATCACCTAAACCCAATCGGTCAAATTGGTTGACTCCTTTTACCGGTAAGAGAAGCAGTCAATTAGAACTTCAGTTGGACATTTTAGGTCATGATTATCAAAATTCAAATGTGTAAGAGTAATTGAGTAGATTAATAGGTACAGATTGGTGTACAACAAGGAAGTGTTCTCGAACCCTTTTTGGTTTAGTGCGAACCGGATTGGTTCATTACCAATTTTAACTTCAGACCGAAGCCAGGTGAGTCATGGGGGACTAACTTTGTATGACTAAGTACCGATATTTGTTCATAGCGAGTAGGATTGAACGAATACTAAATGATGAGAGTGGAAATAAGTTTAGTATTGGTTATGTAATTAGTTGTATGAAAACTTAAATTATGAGATTGAGTGTGTTAAAATTAAATGATGTAAATTAAAGTGGTGCAGGATTAATGATTTATCATGGGGACTAACTTTGTATGACTATTAGTCATTGACTAATTATCGGTTGTAACAATCTGTAGAATGTTGTTTGCGTTATTTTGATCCTCGCTTGCATTGCAAATGATGACAGTTGGCAGAAGAAACATCATTGAGTAAGTCAATAAGCAAAAGGCTCATATACAATGACTAAGTAACGAATTGTTTCCATAATGGCCATCTAAGATGAGAAGTTGCATGATAATGCAGTTCACACGAGATGACTACTTTTTAGACTACTTTAATTAGCTTTATAACCCTATCTTAGCGTTTTATAATGATGATGATTTATCAGTTATGATAGTTTTTCTAAAGTAAACAATACACTTGTCACTCTCGACATGGCTTCAGATTAATTCATATTACATGCTAGCCCAACTTTTTCAGTACCCTAGTGGAATCTCCAAGTCATGCCTTTAATCAATATTTTGTTTCACTGACCTTTGTGATATAATTAACAGAATATTTTGTTTAGTGCTATATATCAAATCCAAATATGAGTTAGAGGTGCTATATTTGTGGATCAGTCACAAATATTATCAAGCGGTTGTCAGAAATCTATAATAGAGTGCGATCACAACGACAGTTTTTTCTTTGAAATTTGAACCTATTAGTTCTAAAACTAATTGTATAACCATGTAAATTAAATATTAAAATTTTATTAATTTATTGTCTTGAAAATTTGTGTTATGAATTAGGTCGAATTCCAATTAGAAAAAGTAAAAAAAAAACCCAGAGAAAAAACGAAATTAAAGTAAATACCCGTTTAAGATTTCTTCATTAATGTGTGAATGAATAATTACATACTATAAAACATTGTATTTATAAGCTCCAAAAATCCATTCTTAATCCCACTTACTAAATAATTTTTTTTTAAGCCCAATAAAAAATCGTATGGGGGCATTAAGCCAATTACATTCCTATACTCGATCAATCATGGATCCATAGCATATTTTGTAACGAGAAACAAACAATTTGTTACAATGGAAATAGTTTGTTGACAGAAGCAAAACCAACGCTAACAATATATTGAGGAAACCAATTCCAAAGAAGAAGCCGGATGTAAAGTAGGCTAGATCCACCTTAAGTGGTGACTATTTTGTAGAAAGTTTTTTTTTTTTTTTGTTGTTGTTGTTGTTGTAAATAACTCAGTTTGTTGATAATGAATTTAACATTTCAAAAAAAAAAAAAATTTGGTAGACAGTTTGATTTATGATTTTCTTTCGAGTCAACGCTATTTTATTTCTTTTATCGAATTTATAAAATCTCACATATAAAATCTCAAACCAAATTTACCCATATTTAGTTTGATTTAAGTCAGTTTAGTTTATCTTGGTTTTCTGTTTGGACTTAGCTCAGTTTTAAAATTTTAATTAGTTAAAAGAAAAACAAAAATATAAATAAATAATGCTTTTAGTTTATAATATTGGGAATCTATTTATGTAATATGATGGCATTCACCAAGGATGACCAATTAATCTTTAAATTAGTTTATTTAAAGCCGGTTTTTAGGTATTGGAGGAGATTATGGACCGCTTTCAGGTTTAAAAATAATAATAATATGTTGATATGTATTTTTTAATATATTTGTGATTCAAAATACTAAATTTTGATAACTGAACATTTGTTTATTGACATTGTCTTTTTATTGATTGTTCAAAAACCAATGACCTTTATTTACTTAAAGCCACCACAAACTAGAAATCGACACAAAACCTTGAATGTAAATAGTAATGACGCATTATATTTGTAAACTGAACGGCGATGAATGTGCCCAACTTGGATCCGACCGACACGATATGGTCCCATGCATAGTCTCAATCTACCTATCTACCATAGTTATTATCATACTGAATGGGAAAAAAATTCTTAGCTCTATTTATTACAACAATTAATTCTCTAACGTATTATCTATTTAGAGTCTTGAATGGTAACCAATTGAAAGTGAAAGAGTGGAAAAAGCTCATCGGTTGCTCGGTTTATATCGTTTGCCGAAAGACTACAATTACTAAGTTTGGTGATTGTTAGTATAGATAATTTCTAGATGTCAGCCTATAGACTTCCCAGCAGGTGCATAAAGGACATATACATGCTATGTTCAGCTTTCTTGTTGTCGGGGCCGAGTGTTAATACCAAAAAGGTAAAGGTAGCTTGGGGTGTGGTTTGTAGGACGAAAAGTGAGGGTGGTTTGGGTCTAAAATCTATGAGGTAAGTGAATAAGGTGAGCTATTTGAAATTGGTTTGGAAGATTCTTTTTTCGCACGATCCATTGTGGGTTAATTGGATACAAAACTCTATAATTCATAATGGATCTTACTGGTCGGTGATGGACATAGCGAGGAAGCAAAATCTTTTCACAAAGTAGAGGTTTAAATGACACTCAAACATCCTTTTGGTACGATAATTGGTCTTTTTCGAGACGATTATATGACATTACGGGTGTGAGAGAGGTATTGATATGAGAATAAGTCATCACGCCACTGTGGCCAAAGTTTTACACAACTCGCCACTCAATCGGTTGATATTGTTCCTATTCAGGTATATCTTTCAAGATAGGATATACCACATTTGGCGAGAGCGAAGGTTCGAGACATGGCGAACCACCGTCTCCTTCCTCTCATCTCATAAAGCTTGTCGACAAAAACGTTCTTAATCGTATAAGCTCAATAGGCAAAACAGAAGATCGAACATATGATGAGGGCCTAATTGTGTGGTTCACCACACAATCATCTTAACGGTCCAACTCCAACCGAGCATCTCTTCTCTTTTCTATCTAAAGTATAATGTATTCTTTCTTTTAGTTAGCTCAAACAAACGGATGCATTCATTTAAATATATATATATATATATATATATATATATATATATATATATATATACTTTTTTTTTGTTCGAATATAGTTTTACATTCAATTAAAAAGAAAAATGAAAAAAGTTATATGCTGGACCCACCATACTTAAGTGAATATTTTTTTGTTATCACACATTTCTTTCATTTTCCAGCTTTATAGTTATACGAAAAAATAGAAATAAAAGATATTTTTTTTATTATTTTGTCTATGTACACTTTTTAACTAATTTTTGTGTTTCTGTACCTTAAATTAAACTAAATCCTATTATACCTTCTAAATAACTAATTTATTTCTATTATAATTGCAAAAAAATTATAACACATTATTTAACCAAAAAACCATACGATCAACGCTTATTATTTTTTTACAAGAGTAGTAATCAATTGCAAAGTAAGTAATCTAACACGTTTTTTTTATCAACAATAAATCTTCACTCGTTGTTGCCAAATGATCTTCATACACGTACGTCACATAAATTTCTAGCACATTTATCTATGATAGACAAAAAAAGTTTTGATAAATTCTCCCAAATAGAATTTGCACACATCAATTTGTTGTAAAGCAAACAAAAATTCAATAAACTCATCAAATTTATGTGAAATATATCTAATATTTTTTGGTTTACACCACTGATTTTCGCAGATATCTGAAAGAATTTGCACATATCAATTTGTTGTAAAGCGAACAACAAATTCAATAAACTCACCAGATTTATGTGAAATATATCTAATACTTTTTTGTTTACACCCTTGATTTTCTTATAGATCTGAAAGAATCATAAACAGAGAGTATAGTTATGACAACAACATGAAAAAGATGAAGAAAATCATGTTTCTAATTTCAAAACCCGCAGAAACATGTTCTAAACTTAGCATAAGATGTACATTATGCAGAAAATATATTATATGGAATCACATAACATATATGAATTGCAGAAGACACATTCTAAATCTTGCAGATTATAGAGAATCCGCAGAAAAAAACCTTCTGAATTTCAAAGAAGATATCGAAAAATATTTTGTAAATATTGGGTTGTTACGTTTTTAGAATAATAGATATTTTATGTTTCCTTAAATAAATGTTTTTATTTAAAAACAAAATTTTAAAATAAATTAAATATTAAAATATATGATTTTAGGGGTTAGTTAGACACAATTTGACATAAAAATAAAAGTGTAGATGAACAAGAGGATACAAAAAATATCATTTATTTTTAATTTTCCCTAGTTCAAAGCGTTTTTGTTGCAGAACGTTTGATATCAGATAATATACTAATCGCTCACGAGGTAGTACACAGTCTCAATACTCATCCAGAGATCTCGGAGTGCTTTACGACCGTTAAGACTGACATGTCAAAAGCCTATGATCGTGTGGAGTGGCCTTTTCTGAGGGCTATCCTTACTGCATTGGGCTTCGACTTAAGATGGATTAAGTGGATAATGAGCTTTGTTGAGTCAGTGACTTACTCGGTGCTAATTAATGGGCAACCATTTGGATGCATAAAACCGGAGAGAGGAATACGGCAAGGAGATCCACTGTCACCTTTCCTATTTGTCTTATGTACCGACGCTCTAACCCATCTACTGGACAAGGCGGAGCAAAGCCAGAAAATCACAGGAATAAGATTTCATTAGCAGGGTCGTCTATCAATCATATGCTGTTTGCCGATGATACTTTATTCATGTGTAAGGCAAAAAAGGGAGAGACTGAGGAAGTCCTACGGTGCCTGGATATCTATGGAAAAGTTTCAGGTCAGAAGATAAATGTTGCAAAGTCTGCAATAACTTTTGGAGTGAAAGTTGCGGATGAGATCAAACAATGGATCAAAAACAGGACCGGAATCCAGAAAGAAGGAGGTACGGGGAAGTACCTTGGGCTACCGGAATGTCCAAGTGGTTCAAAACAACAACTACTGGGCTATATTAAGGACAACTGTCAAAAGAGGTTAACATGCTGGTATGCAAAGAAACTTTCTCAAGGGGGAAAAGAGGTGCTCCTCAATTCTGTGGCGATGGTAATGGCGGTCTTTGCAATGACATGTTTCAAACTTCCAGTGGAGCTCTGCAAGAAACTCACAAGTGCAATGATGGATTTTTGGTGGAACTCAGAAGATCACCAGAAAAAGATTCACTGGATAGGCTGGGAAAAACTCACTTTGCCTAAACGATTAGGTGGAATTGGTTTTAGAGATCTCATATGTTTTAATCAGGCTTTGTTAGCAAAACAGGCATGGAGGCTCTTACATGAACCAACTTCCATGCTGAGTCGGTTCTTCAAAAGTAGATATTTTGCTACTGAAGAGTTTTTAAAGGCACCTATCGGTACAAGACCCTCTTACGCTTGGAGAAGCTTGATGTTTGGTAGAGAACTTCTAGCTAAAGGGCTCTGAAGAAGTATTGGGGATGGCAAGAATACATTGGTGTGGGTGGATAACTGGCTTTATGATGGGAAGCCTTGCCGGCCAGGAGGCCGACACTCTCTGATGAATATCAATTTAAAGGTGGCGGCATTGATTGATCCAACATCAAGGAATTGGGACATGCAAGTTCTAAAGGAGCTGCTCACTCTGGATGATATTTGTTTGATCCGAGCTCAAAGACCAGCATTAGGAAGAAAAGATGGTTTCATTTGGGCAGAATCTAAAGACGGTATGTACACAGTTAAATTGGGCTATGATTTGAGCAATGGTTTAACGGAGGTTCAAGGAGTTTCATACGAGGATTTATATCCCAATCTGCTATTTAAGTAGGATAAATGGTTAGTTACCTCCTTGTAAACTAGCGCTTGCTATATCCGGATAGTGCTTCTCTTTATTTAGTTCTTTGTTTCTTATTCGGGTCTCGCCCTCTCCGGTTCTGGCGTCCCCCTCTTGTTTCACTCAAGAGATTTATTTATAGTGGACTTATCTTGGAGTTGGTTGCGTCTCATAAATTTTCTGAACGACGGAAAAAATCGTGTCTGTCTCCTTTAATTTGTCGTGGGTAGATGGTGGCGCGTCCTAATGTGGCACATACTTATTGGATGTTGTAAAATCACTCCCAACAATATGAAACAAATAGAGTGATACTGGTTCTATATAGAACGTCATGTTCTTACTAATATTTTTTGAAAATTTTGGAATCGTTTTAACAAAATTAAAGTATGTTAGATATCAAAATATGTGATTTTTTTTCTTGATAACCATTGAGGATTCAAACTTTTATCATCCGACTAATCATTCAAGATGATTGTAGTCGTCGAATAGTGCAATTACCGGATTTTCTAATGGGATTAAAGCATGACACCATTTTGACTGGTCAGTGAGAGTGGTTAGATAATTATACGTTAAAAAAAATCGATCTCTAACCAATATGGCAACTCCTGCTCAAATGAGAATTACTAACGCATCATCACTTAGTAATGTGTTTTTTTAATTAAATCATAAAAATTTAATCAATTAAAAATAAAAAGTTTAAGTTCTGATATAAGATGAGGTGGAATAATTTTTGTTGTTATGTACCAAACAGAACAAAACATTACATAAAAGAAAGAAAGAGAAAATGATGTGTCACTAATAGAAAAACAGCTTCGTTCATGTAGAGCTGAAATAGTTATTTGTATCAATTAGATGTTTATATTCTATATTTAAAATGTTTTATTTTGGGTATTGAACAAATTCTCTCAAATTTAAAAGTAAATGGGATCAAAAAAAAAAAAAAACTTCATTACTTTGGTTGACAAAAAAATATAGGTTATGATTTTTTTTTTTTTTTTGGTTATTGAACAAAATTTTCCTTTCTTTTTCCTAATACATTAATTAGTTTTGTTACAGAAAATAAGAAAAGAGTGACTTGTCGCAAACTAATTTGATTACCTATTTTTTTTTTCTTTCTTAAATTGATTACTTTAGAGAAGAAAAGACTTTTAGTGTGTGGAGTGAAAGTAGACGTTTCCTCGTTCCTCAACTATCTAGTCTATCTCCATGGTTCTGCTGACCCACTTCTCTTATTTTTTCCCATACATTTGATTACACACATTGACATAATGACATACATAGATTCATCGTAGATTTTAGTAACAAAAGTATTATATAACTAGTAATAAATGTTGACCCAAAAAGTACTAATAAGTTATTCATGATCGGATCATATGTATGCGCTACCATATAGTAAACGTGCGCACATCACATCATAAGTTATAATGCCATCTCTTATATTGATTGGTTTAGTTATTGTTTTTTTCTTTTTCTGAATAATATTTTATTTGCTGTTTTAGGTTTTTTTTTCAAACAGGAGATTTTTTGTAGTTACAAATATGAAACAGATACAACTGAGAACGGCAAAGACAATCATCTAAATAAAGAAGAGAAAAAAGAGAATGAAAGTAAAGCATACCAAAGCACGTGGATAAGAGCCCTCTTCTTTAGTGGGATAAGTGATTCAATGACTCAGGCCGCGGAAGTGAATGTGAACTAAAAATAACCAAACCAAGTGGATAGATAGGAAATACTGTGATCTTGAGCAAGACGTTGAGGATTGGCGTGCTTGTATAATCCGACCAGCTTTTACACCTTATAGTGGATTGGATTTTACGAATTACCTGAGTTTGAGGCTTGGTATCCGCTCGATGCAATCTTGAATTTCTTTCGCGCCAAAGATCATAAATCGTGGCATGAAATATTACTTTGCAAATTACTTTAACCTTCGGAGCCGAAGAAGAGTTCCTAACCCACTGCACCATATCTTCATAAAGCGTGGGAGGAGTGAGAGAAGGATGAGCGAAGAAAGAAAGCCAAATCCTAGCGGCGTAAGAACAGTCGAAGAACAAGTGTGGGCGACTTTCTAAACCGGGATTACAGAGAAGACATTCTCCCGGAACATCAAGACCCCATCTACGAAGACGATCCCGAGTTGTTAGCATGTCACGGGATACAATCCAGTGAATAAACGAGTGCTTGTGGATCCGTTGAGGGAACCAAACTGATTTTGACCATGGAACATCTTGGCCAATAGGGTGCATACTGATCTAAGTCTTGCTTGAAGAGAACTTTGTAGGCGGAGCTGAGGATGAGTTCCTCCACTTAAACACATCAAAAACAGAGTCATCCAGCGTGGGAGTAGAGGGCAACGCCTGTCTGAGGAGTATGGTGATTGGATGCCTACCACGAGGAAGACGCCATTCTCCATCTGCTACTGCCTATGACACAATTGCTAATCTATGAATTCCAGTGACTCGAGGCCCATTAGCTCCTGTCAAATCTTAAAGAAGTCCTAGTTCCGTCCAGTCATCATACCAAAAAGAAGCAATCTTTCCCAAACCAAGAGTGCAACAGAGAAACGACCTTGCAAGGGGACAAAGTTTGAGAAGCTTTCTCCACAACCAACTACCAGTTGAATCCGCATTTACATCCCATAAAACTTTCCCTCTGAGTAGAACCTTTTGAATCCATGAAAACAAAAGCGAGCCACTCAGAGTAAAAAGAAGCCAGATGAGCTTCAGACCGAATACTTTATTCCAAGCCTCAAATTTTCTTAGTCCTAACCCTCCCATTGATTTCGGAGTACATACAAAATCCCTCAAAACCTTTGCACTGCGAGACGAGTTCGGAGCACCCGACCATAGAAAAGCGCTACACATTCTCTCAATCTCAGACAAACAAGATTTCAAAAGAGGAAAAACTGCCGCCCAGAAATTAACAATACCAGAAATGACGGATTTGATCAATTGAAGGCGACCCGCAAAGGAAAGGTGCCTGGCCACCCATGAGCGAATTCTCTGCCTGACCCTATCGATGGGAGGCTGATAATCTACGGTCCCCATCTTGTGAGGGAGAAGGGGTAGTCCTAGATAGTGAAATGGGAGAGCACCTGCAACAATCCCAAAACGATCTGCCTGCTGCTTTGTGAGGCTGATATTATTTCCATCGAGAAATATGAATGATTTCTGCATATTTAATGCTTATCCCGAAATCCGGTAGAACTGGTTGAGCACCTGCATAATTCCTGCTAATGAACCCTCTAAACCATAAAAAAACAGGAAAACATCATCCACGAAGCTCAAATGCGTCACCAACGGGTCCAAGCATAAAGGATGGGGACGAAACGTGTTTAACGCAATCGCTCTGTCCATATCTTTCGATAGAATGTCCATAGCCAAATCAAAGAGGGAAGACGAAATAGGATCTCCTTGTCGTAGTCCTTTTTTGCCTGCAAAGAACCTCACAAGTTCACCATTAAAATTTACCGAGTAAGTAGGTGTGGTAAATCATTCCTTAATCCACCCTATAAACACATGAGGCAGATCGAAAGCCTTCAAAATGTTGATTATAAACACCCAGTCAATGCTGTCGTAAGCCTTGGTAAGATCCACCTGAAGGCAACCCCGAGAGGTAACCCCGTCTTTGTGAAAATCCGAGATAACTCAGAAGCTAACATGACATTCTCGCACAAAAGCCTGCCCGAGAAAAATCTCACCTGATTTCCCTGAATCGCATCGCCAAGGAAAAAAACTTCAGCCTGGACGAGAGAATACGGGAGATAATCTTATAAACAGTTTAACAACGCAAAATTGGCCTAAAGAATTCCGCTTTAAAACCATTAGGGCCCAGAGCATTATTCTTAAGGCAAGGCGAAAACCACCACTCTAATCTCTTCAGCCGAGGGGATCTTTAAGAGAGATTCTGCCAAGCCAGAGCGACAACTATACGGATGAATATCTCTGATTTGCTGCACTGTGTAAGGCGTAACCAGGGTATTAGCGCACCAGAGAAGGTTAAAATAGAACTGTTCCACCATGATCTTCAGTTGTTCCGAGCCAGTAATCTTGATATCATTGTCATTTCTGAGACAATGCATACGATTTCTGCCCAAATTTGCGATAACTGATTTGTGAAAAAACCAAGCTTTAACGAATTCTCGCCTTCTTCCTGAAGAAAGATTCCTCCGCCAAAATCCTGAACTCCTGGTCTATCCTGGCCTATTTCTCTTCCTCAAAAAGAGCTGAAGAAGGAGCGGCAAGGACCTGTATTTGAACTGCTTCTAACTTTTGATTGGCTTCCTTAGCTCGATGTTGTATGCCACTAAAGCAAGCTCGATAAAGAGACTGTCAACAAGCTTCAGCGTCCCTCAGACGCCTATAAAGAGTTTCCATTGGAGAGCCTGGAAAGGTGGAGTCGCTCCAAGCCTCTTCCATTCACCGCCCATAATCCGGATGAGTAGTTAAAAAAGTAAAGAACCGAAATGAAGTTTTTCTTCTTTCCTCAACTTCTGTTAATCTAACCAATGAAGGAGAATGATCTGACGGACCCAGAGCTTCAAAGGTAACAGAAGAAGAGGGGAAGGCATCCAACCATGGTTCATTATAGAGTACTCTATCAAGTTTCCTAGCGATATGGTTTTGGGGCTGGCTATTTGTCCAAGTAAGAAAGCAACCTCGAATTGGAAGGTCAAGAAGCCTACTTGTATTAAGACACTCCTGGAATTCTAACATACCCTGACAAGAAGCAATGTACGGATGAAGGGAGAACATCTGAGAAGTAGATAGAACTTGGTTGAAGTCTCCCAAAATGATCCAAGGGGAACGAGACGGTAACGACGTAGCCGCCAGCTGCAAAATAGAATTCCAGAGGGAACAACGCACAATTTCTAGGTTCCTACCATAAACGAACCCAACTGTTAACGTTTGGTTTGTCGCTGGAATCAGAACACTACATAACACCAGCTGATCCGTCTTTAGATACAATATAAGCCTTGTTCTAAAACTCGCCCGAGTTACGGATTACACGGCCGATAATTTGGTGTTCGGTGGGTGACCGTGGCGAATAGGAGATGATCGGTGAGATTATACGGTCAACTGATTTTGCTCCGCCATCAACGTGGTTTTTTAGAAATCGGCGCGTAATTGGTTAATCGGCCAAGGTTTCGCGTGAGTCCTTTTTTTCTTTCTCTCCCAACTACAGTGAAAGCTTTCATCGGAACAAATCACTCAACTCTCTGGCCACAACCATCTCTTCCTCCTCCTCATCCACTCTCTCAATTCAACGAAGACACCTTCCAACAACGTATCCATGCTCTGATCGAATCCACATGAGAAGGCTGGACTTACTCGAATAAAGAGAAGAAGAAGAATAGCGTATATAGCGGCGGAGAACGGCGGTGGAAGTGTTGAACCATAGCTCAGGTTTGATGATAAAGTCAATATTTTTTCAATTTCAACAACGACAATGGGGTGGTGGTGGTGAAGCTTGTTCTTGGGGGTTTAACCTGAATCCAAATCAAGGAGAGAACCATCCGGTTTTGTGGATCAGCGAACTTACCATCACCGGAATTGAATCGGGTCCGGTAACACGGACGATAAACAACAGTAATTCCAATTTCAATTCCAAATCCAACAAATCCGATTCTCACCTTGAGAAGAACGAGAGTTCCATTCCTTTATTTTTCTTTTCTACCAATGATTGATTGATGATTTTGGTGATTAAGAAAGGGAGAAATGGGTTTAATTTTTCATGTATTGGCATTCAACTCGATCAAATTTTTTAGTGATTTGTGGGTAGATTTGTGTTTCTTTTGACGTTAGTATTTGTATAGCGTTTCAAGTTTACTGATTTGCACTCTAACTGTTTGTTAAAATCCCTCATAGAAAGTTCTATACTTTTTTTTCCTGTAATTATTACTTATCAAACTAAGATTTAAGAGTGCTAAATGATCGAATAAAAATTGCTGATGCGACTTCTTATGTAGGATTGTGCCTCATGTTATGTGCTCTCGTGATTACATTCATGGAGCTTGTAAAGGCAATAAGCATAATCTCCTAATCAAGAAAAGGCTTTGAAAAGCTCATCTTCATCTTTTCTTTTGAATTCCCATTCTACTATGCTAAATGTGAATTCCCATTTAGTTTTTGTGTAACTTGTGAGTGAAATTAATTTTTGGCTTTCTGTATCAGATGTGAATTAGACGAAAGAACAATTTATGTTTTATCTAATTTGGTATTTATATGAATCTTGAAAAAATATTTATAATAATTTTTTAATTTTGATGTGATATGTATAGAAATGTTTAATAAAATATTAAATTGTACAAAAATTACTCCCCGATTACTCTCCGATTTATTTCTGATTTTTGAAAAAATCGCTAGGTGCAGACCGGACGCCCAACTAACGCATAGCGCGTTCGCGAACAAGGGATATAAGGGTAACTTCCGGTCTTCAAACTACCAAAACCCTGCCGTTTACCGCTTCCAACCAGTGATTACTATCAAAATGCCACTGTGGAAGAAAATTATTCATTACCGATGAGAGATTATCCTCTCTAATACGAGTTTCCAAAAAACCGCCAAGTAAAGGATTATTTGCGGTGATCCACTAGGAAACATCTCTCTGCTTTTTATGGCCATTAAAACCTCTTGTATTCTAACAAAATATCATCAGTGGTTTAAAAAAAAATGCCCAAAAGACTAATTGAAGGCAGAAGCAGCCACCAGAGGGAGCGAATGACCACCTGAAGATTGAGTATCCGAAGCAATACATAACTCAACAGAAGTAAAGACTAAGGGAGGGGATCCACCTACGAATCCTGGAGAGATTGCTGGCGAAGTTTCCTACGCTCCCGCTTGCGAGCTTTAACGGACAAATGAGACAAATCCGGAGGAGGGTGAGAGGAAGCCGAATTACGAATTCTTGACTGAGACACCTTGATACACTCCTCCTCCTCATGGAACTTGGAAGATAACAAAGATTCCGTCTCTTTACCTGCCGAAGAGTCCTCTGACGGAGACGGAACATGAGCAGAACGCCTAACCACAAACTCACCAGACGACCCTGAGCTAGCCTATGACAAATTACGGAAGCCACGGGGGCTTGAAGGCATGCTCTTTGCTCGCGAACCCTTTGTCGACGATGGATTCAGAACCACCGGAGATTTTGGTCTAGAAGATGCGACCTTTTTCCCCTTTCTAGACACCACTGTCCAATCAGAAGCCACTTGATCCTTCAGATTTTCACCCAGAAGAGCCTTAGCAACCGGTAAACTTGTCGATCTCACCAGCTTGGAAGGAGAGCGATTATCGATAACTACAGTCCTTGGCTGAAGTCCACTAGAGCATCCCGCCTCAGAAGAGACTTTTCAGGAGCTTCCCCCTTGGAAGTCGGTTGGAGAATAACAACCTTAAAGGCACTTCGGGAGCTGAAATACGTTTCTTCTGCTTAGGAACAGTTGATGACACCAGAGAGGCAAATGGCCAAACTCTCCGCAAGAACCACACTTTGGAGGAATTCGGAGGTACTCAGCACCCACCATAACCGAATTCCCTGCCTTGTCATTACCCTAACTGAGGAAGGTATCACTTTGTCCAGGATTACTACAACTTTAATTTTTACCATACTCAACGGATTAATAACCAAGTTCGGCTTCTCAGTGTACATATGATCTCCAATGCCTGACCCAATGACACTCAAGCCTTCATAGGTGAACAGGGGTGGCGGGACATTACACAGCACGACCCAAACATGAGCAGAAGTCAACGGCTGAGGAGGAAGATTAAAAGCTGGGGACCAACAAGAGACCGAGAAAGCACAGTTTCCCGCTTGCAAGAACCCCACATCCAGAACCCATTTTCTGGACACCTCAGAGGGAATGAAAATTAGAAAAGTACGATCAGAGTACTGCCTAATTGATATACGATCCAAAGTACCCCAAATCGGGTTCAAATCTGCGAAGATCTTAGCCATCAAAGGAGGGGATCCGTGAAATGGAGCAACGAGGTGATCCTTCCAGATATCAACTGGGTTGAGCAAAACTGAAGGAAGGTGTTCCATCCTCCACAAAGGACGGGGAAGCAACCTTCTTCAAATTTAGAAGAGATGAGAAAAATCGAGAAGACCAAAGAGCCAATTTGACAACATCCGCCGTCGCCAGACCCTTTGTCGGAGAAAGAGAAGGTAAGGCATGGCCACCAGCCACAGAAACAAAACCCGAAGATTCCAGAATAGCTAAGGTCCGAGGAGCCAAAGCGACTGTGGAATCTACCACTGGAACCCCCTCTGCCGGTTGCAAAACAGGTGAAGACGAGGGGCGAATCGAACTAGGGCGAGGAGCCACACTACCAGAGCAAACCGCAAGGAGATCTGGCGGAACTTCCAGAGGCAGATCTGAAGGATCAACAGGAACCAAATGAGTCAAATCAAGGCAGGGAGGAAGCGGGGGGAGGAGAGGAATACAGAAGATTCTCACTGGAGGGCGTGAGGCCAGCCCAGCGGCGGCGAGCCAGAAATCCTAATCGCCTGAAATCGCCTTTCTTTGGGAGGCTTTTCTAGATTGATCGCCACTTTTAGTTATTGAAAATACTTATCAAATTTTTACGGCTATACTATACAAGTGATTCCATTATACAATGCACATGTTATAAATATACCTAGAAAGATAAACATTATTAATCTCTTCAATCAATTTTAGTATTCATAACTATTTTGTGGAAAGTGAAAACTCTTTTTGATTAAAATGTTGCCGAATAGATTCGATCAAATAAGTGTCTGCTACCTTTTTGCCCTATTTTAGTTCCGAACACAGGAAGAGAAGAGAACATAAGTTCTGGCAACTCAAACACATCTCAAGCATATCTCTATTTGAAAATAACGAGAGAGGAAAATAATACAAAAAAATTTACATATGAAACATAAAAACATCATAGTGAGTAACTAAAAAATGAAATACAGAAAAGGTATTTACAGTTGGAAGAAAACTTAAAATAGATACAGTAAAACCTCTATAAACTAATAATATTGGAATTATAATATTTTATTAATTTATAAAGTTAATAATTTATAAGAAATATCTTTAAATAGCATCAAAATAAATTTTTAACAATAAATTCATAATTACTGTTTTAAAAGCACTATAAAACACAATTCAACCAATGATAAAACAATTTATCAAATACAAATGGTTAAAAACACTAAAAATTAATTATTTTAAATTAAAAGTTAAAAAAATAATATAATTTGAGACATATTTCTCCTTTAAAACATTACTTATTATAAAATAGAAAAATATATACAAATTATTAATTTATGATATTAATGGGACCATATATTTACATAGGAGTTTTAAGAAAATTATTATCTTATTATCTTATCGGAAAAAAATTATTAATTTATCCAATATTAATTTATAGATGTTCTATTGTATACGGCTTCTGAAAAGACACGTGGATATATATACTTATGTACATTACTTTTTTTTTTTTGATGAAATGTTAAATTTATTAATCATCATTTGAATGCACTGTTTACGGAGACTCTTGATATACTATCGTTTAAAAGAAAGTTGAGAAACACAACATTGATCTAAGACAAATCACACATATGAAACCACCGCCTTAATAACCCTTCCAGTTTGTGTGGGAACCTGTAGTGCAAGGAGACAATCCTGTTTCGTATGACTCTGTCAATAGAATGACTTAGTTGTTGAGTCGATACCCAGCTTGTTTTATGTCTTCTTCCATTCCTCTCTCGCCAGAGATGATAGATTGTTGCTTGGAACACTAACCGAAGTAGAATTAAGTCCAAATTGCTTAGGTTGGCGTCAATAAGGGATTGCACCGAGTCTCCCCAATCTGGTGTTATGGCTGTCCACAGCAGCTTGGGTGTGATTTCTACCTGCGCTGCCACTTTGCATATGTCATGTATGATGGATAGAATCATCGTTGTAAGAGAAATTATATAGGATTAGTCAATGACCCCATTTTAAATTCAAAACAGCACAAGAAAAATAATCGTGAGTATCACTGTTTAGTTGTCCAATCAGATTAAAAGAAGAAAGTATACATTTCCCATTTCTGAAAATTTCAATCATAGTTTATATATAAAAAGCTACTTACTAGGCAGAAATTTGTGAATGTCCTCATATTATAAATCGTCATTGGACTTTCTAGTTGACAGATCATTGAAGCAGAGGACAATGGGAAACTCACACCTATAATTTTTTCAGCTCATCATTTCTAATAATAAAAACGGTAAATAAAATTTCTTGATGTGCCCCATTATTAATTTCATCATCTCTGCCTTATCTTTTCTTTCGTAATTCTCTTAGCGTTATCTTCAAGCAAAACTAGATAATATCGGATCCATTTGAATTGCTGGTTTTGTGGATGCTATATTTTATATTTGCTTTCTTCTAATATATATACATATATGTAGATTGAGGTAGCAATAATAATGGCTGCTTTCTTCCATGGAGAATCTGAAATGAGAGAACCTTCTTCAGATCCTTTTATGATGAACCTGAATCCGATCTCGGACCCAACAACGATCATTAATGCTCATAACCATCACTTCTACAACTTGGCGTTCGGGTCTCAACAACATCCACGGAGAGTGAGCAAAGATGAAGTAGATCATATCGAACAATGGAACTCTTCGATCTCCACGGTTTCAAACGGAGGAGTCCCACAAAGCTTCATGGTTTTGGCTCCGACCTACTTGAAAGCTGCTCAAGAATTGGTCAATGAGATTGTCACTGTTGGAAACGGTAGCCGCCCTGGCGCTAAACAAGAGCAACAAATGAATAAGGACATCGAAGGTGGTCATATGCCCCGCGTGGCTGCTTGTCGGCAAGAGTTGCAAGTGAAGAAAGTAAAGCTCATCTCCATGGTGGAAAAGGTAACTCATTTATACCCATATAGATATGCCTCACTTAATCCAATATAAGAACTCGGCGTCCGTAGATCAACCGGTGTACTAGTGGCTCCCTAAAGGGAGTCTTCAAAGTTCCAAGTTCGAATGGCGATGGGGAGGGAACTCAACTAATCCAACTTGGTCTGGTCCATGGTCCGAGAAGATTATTGGCAGAACATCTTGTTAACAGAAAGAAACAAAAACAAAATAATGTGAGATGAATAGCTAGAAAAACAAAATAATTGAAAATCTATTAGTGAAATGAACTGAACTTAATAAAATTTCTTTAAAATAATTATAAAAGGTTAAAAACTACTTTTAGTAGATTAATCACATTTTGTTTTTCTAACTATATTTCTGACACACTACTTGCATACAACAAAATCACTTTTGAAAAATGTAAAAACGTAAAAATTTGATGAATAGTATAAATGGTAAAAAATAGCAAAATTATTTA
Source organism: Alliaria petiolata (assembly GCA_020283515.1). NCBI lineage: Eukaryota > Viridiplantae > Streptophyta > Magnoliopsida > Brassicales > Brassicaceae > Alliaria > Alliaria petiolata. Next base: position 149,603,654 of record JAHZTW010000001.1, on the reverse strand, counting down.
AAAAAGTTAAAACGTGAACAATTGGTATAATTACACAGGTTGAACAGAGATACAAGCAATACCACGACCAAATGCAGACTATAATTTCATCGTTTGAGCAAGCAGCGGGTTTAGGCTCAGCAAACTCATACACACATATGGCGTTACAAACGATATCAAAAAAATTTTGTGCTGTAAAAGACATGATATGTTTGCAAATTAAACACATAAACAAGTTGTTGGGAGAAAAAGAATGTGAAGGTTTAAGTTTAGCTGATGAGCAGCTTAAGCAGTCCGGGAAGATGCCACATAACCATTCAAATGCTTGGAGACCGCAACGAGGTTTGCCTGAAACAGCTGTTTCCGTTCTTCGCGCTTGGCTCTTTCACCATTTTCTTCATCCGTAAGCAAACTTTTACCTATATTTTCATTTCTTCCGATTTTACTTGATATATATCATAAGAATTCTGTAACTACCAAATATTAGAATCTTTTAGATAAGAATCATAGACTTCAAACTCAAAACCAAATGATAATAGTGGATTACCAAAGTTATAAATTTCTCCACTTATATTGATGTTGGACATTCTAACAATGAAACCAATGAAGTTGGTTAATATGGTTATTAAAGGATTATTAAGTAATGTTGTTTGAATGTGTCACCTAATCAATTAACTGTGCCTTGTTTTGGATTGCACAGATACCCGAGGGATTTGGATAAGGAAATGCTTGCCAAACAGACTGGCCTTACTAAGAGCCAAGTAAGTTTCTGCAATTGCTTATAAGCACTCTAATGAATTTGAAATAGTTTAGAAATATCCAGATTTTGGAATAGTTGAACTACAATTTTTATAAGAGAAGAACATGTTTTTTATATATTTTTTGTATCAGTTTTGTAATTATTTACGAAGTCATTTCTGGAGAAAGGGTTTGCTAAATTTACTAACTCATTTCAATTATGAACTTAGTTGGACATACTTTTGTTTGGTTATGCTAGATTTTCCATTCTGATTTTTTTTATTTCATAAAAAAATACAAATGCAATATTCATAACAATGGCTCACAAATACTCCCACGAGAAAATAAAACTAACTTTTATTTTGATTATTGTTTTTTAAAAGAAGAACAATTAATTATGAATTTTTATGTAAAATGAATGTAGGTGTCAAATTGGTTTATAAATGCTCGAGTTCGAGTGTGGAAGCCAATGGTGGAGGAGATGTATTTGGAAGAAATGAATATTGAAAGAAGAAAAGAAGGTAACCTCAATGACCATATTAAAGTTTCATCCTCTAAGCAACCAGATGAATCTTCAAACTCGATATCACCCGTTTTTCATCAAGGATTCATTGAAAATGAAATCCCTATGCAAAACTCATCCTCAAGTTGCAGCGTAGTGACGTTCAAGAAGCAACATGTAAATCAAGTTAACTTGATCCATTTCAACGGAGGGTTTGAAAACTATCACTCAACGGTTGGAAACGATGTCTCTCTTTCTCTTGGCATGCATCACTCTTGCGATCAAACCTTCAACAATATTCAGTTTGGATCGACAAGTAATGGAACTGAGATCTCGGGTATATATCCTTCTTTAGCATATCATATAATGGATTAGATATCTTAATAGAGAACACTAATGTGTGTTTCTTGTGTGTATAGCATTGGTCCATGGGTGGTTTCATAGTGACTGATGTGTGTAAGATAGACAGAGAGGAAAATACTAAAGTATAGGTTTGATACAAATGTAGATAACACTACTTAGCTTAAGAAACTAAATATAATTTGGTGTTACTTGGTTTTCTATAGTAAGATTTTAGTTACTATTGTTATGGGTATGGTGATCATTATGGCGATCAAGACTGGATATAAATAGATATCAGATCAGCCATGAGATCCATGCTTCCTTTTAGTTATGTCTTTACAAATGTGTTTGTGTGTGTAAATGTATATATATGAGTTTCTTTGTTCTTTTATATAAGAACCTCTAAGTGACCATCCATAAAAGACTTCTCAGTTGACTATTGTTCTGGATTTTGTTTTCGGAGTTCACAAATTTGTTTTGGAAGATGTTAGAACAAATATCTTTATTCTTGGGAAATGGGTTGAAATAGAGATGATACGGAAAAACTTAAAAATAAATTTGTGCGGGCTTGATTTAAATCGGACGATATCATATTAATAGGTAGTCGGAAATGAGATTGAAAAACTCAACAATTAGTATTAGAGCCCGTGTTAAAAAAAAGTGTATATGGAGAAGTGGATGTGGGTTGCATGTTCATTGTGGGAGCTTCCAATGTGAGATCGCGATTAAGAGGTGTTGTGCCTTAGGTCCAAAGTCTTCCTAACTATGCAGAAGGTTAAAGGATTTTTTTTGTTTTGGTGATTACGGCAAGGTGCCAGATTTCGCAGGTGGAGGTCAAAGGGTTGTGTGTCGGCCCGACCCAAAAATGTATATGCTGGAAGCCAAAAAAAAATAAAAAAATTATGGACTTATAAATTAGTGTATTTAAAAAAAAATAGTATATTTTTGTACAAAAAAAAAAGAAATCATATATATAATTAGCCAAATATTTCTCAATCTAAGCTATCCACATCATCAATTTTTTTGTTTTAATGGGCTTTTATATATATATTATATACATATATTTCATATGAATTTTTTGAAATTAAAAAAAAAATTCTCTACAAACAAAAAAACTATAAATTCTCTAAAAAATTAATTATTAAGAATCTTAATTGTAATAAGAATCAAATAAAATGTAGAAACACAATTGGAAACCCTACGAACAAGACTAAAAAACCAGACAAAAATACTAAAAAAACAAATTCTAAAATCCATGAAAAAGAATAAAAAAACATTGAAACCTATCAACAATGTTACATATAAAAAAACAAATGCAGATACTCCAACGAAAAAGAATCTACATCTAAAAGACTTTAAACTACACTGAAGAGAGGTTATAAATTAGGCATCCACATGACATTAGTTCAAAAACTAAAAACAAATACGTATTCTACAAACCACAAAACTGAAAATTCTCCACCAAAAAAAAAACCATAACAATATATCGAATAAGAAATAAAGAGAATGAATGGGATCGATGGTGAATTCACTTTGTTGATCTTGCAGAAAATAAGCGATAGAAAAAAAAAACTACTTGAATAAAAATATTCAGTGGGACATATAAATACTTATGTAGCTAACGTATAAAATAAAGTTTTTTAACAATTAACATATCTCGATTTATATCAAGTAAAATATTTCAGAAAAGATCTATATATTCAACAATAATAAATAAACTATTTAAAATTAAAAACAGAAAACATAATAATAAAAATATATAAAATTATAAAAAATTATAAATTAAAAAAAAAAAAGATAACTACGCGCAACGCGCATGTTAGTTTCTAGTTAGTAAAATGAAGAAGAGGGAGCTCGAACCCTCTGGACATAATCTAAGTAAGCTGATGAATATTTTATGGAATAATTTACCAAAAATATAGTTAATATTTTGAATGCTCGAAGCATGGGTTGGTTTATACTGCTTCTATCAAGGGCCAGGCTTGTTTATGTTGTCCTTGATTTGAGAGAAAAATTGTTATGATAACAATTCAAGTTGCACATCAAAAGTTTAGACAGATGATCCAAAGACATTTACAAAATATACTCTATAACTTCAAATTTGAGGTTTTATGCACTACAAGAGCATCCTCAAAACCTTAAATTTGAAGTTTCACTACTAAAAATCATTTTTTTTTGTTAATGAGATGAAAATAATATGTTTTAGAGATGCAGAAAATATCTCTCAAAACTGTGAGCTTACGTAATGCAAAAATACATTTTTTTTAAAAAACTGTATTTTACTAGGTTTTGCGTTTATTCTATTAGGTGAGATTACTTCAATTTTTAAGGGTCTGACTGCTTTAAACGCAGTGAGTACGGATGTGCGTGATAGAGTTTGCCGAAGTGGAAGTTTTGTGTTATTAAACGATTCATACGACTTGCGCCGTAATTAGAAACGAATGTGTTTGCGCGATATTTATGACTGGTCGATTTGGGGATGCAATAGCAGTTAACGATTAATTAACAATATAAACATATATAATTATTAAAAACCTCAAAAACCATATTATTATGAGAAAATATAAAAATCATTAGTCCAACATAATTAATAATAGAAAATCATAAAAAATACTTATGTTTATTTTTATTTTTAGTTTGGATGAAAATTATGATTTTAGTGGTAAAATTTGCTTTTTGTGTGGAGATTAAGGTTATATTTGGAGAATTTTAGTTGTTATATATAGTAGAAACTCTATAAATTAATATTCGATAAATAAATAAACTCTATAAATTTCTCCGGTCCCAAGTTGGACCGGTTCAAAATATAACACAAATCGATAAGATAATAAGAATAAGTTTTTTTTAAGAAACCTATGTAAATATACGGTCCCATTAATATCATAAATTAACAATTATCATACAAATAATCTTATAGAAAGATATAACAATGATAATCTACTAAATGTGAGTATATTTTTGTTTGTTTTTGTTAAAATTGAAATATTTTACAATTTATCTCTAATTTGAAAATGAAAATTTTAAAAATATTATTAATTTTAAAGAAAATATTATTTTTAATTAATTATTAATAAATAATTTATTTTATTCAAAACCGATAAATTAATAACTCTATAAATTAATAAAATATCAAAGTCCCAACATTATTAGTTTATAGAGTTTCTACTGTACATATATTAGTGATGGGAAATTTTTTATCGAGAGAATAGTTTAGAGATTTTATAAATATAAAATTATGATAAGTAGTTAGTGAATATTAATTAAAGTGTGTCAAATTTGTTTATATATTTCGTGATTATAATATATGTTTAAGAGTTTTTTTTTTCAATCTCTGGAGGCAAGTCTCAAAGTCCGGAAAACACGATGGTGAGATGATTTCTGATGGCTCTTCGACGCCAAATTAAGAAAACGATGAAAATGACCACAAAGTGGTACGTCGAAAGAAAACATAAAGAGGATTGGAAAACAAGGAAGGAAATGGTATCGATTGGGTTCGAATGAAAGGATGGATCCACAATGGGTTTTAAAATGATGGGATTTTTGTAGTAAAGGGAAGAAAACAAAGAGTTAGAAAATGAGAAATCTCGGCCAAGTAGTGACCATAGATATGGCCGGAGAATGGCTAGAAATGAGTTTTTGTCGTCGGGTTGATGGGTAAGATATCAGATTCGTTGAATGGGTTGTGTACCGGGTACTCGACTCCTGCCTCACATACTTTCTTTAGATGTATATGCCAGCGGCTCGACATTACTTTGCTAGCCCATCTCAGTGTACGATCTGGAACCTGCGGATTAAGCGCATCGTGGCAATCTCCCATACTATTTAACCAAAGAGCACAGTTCTATGGCCTAACTGGTTATTATAATGATGATTTTTCATTTAAATTATTCAAACTTTTTGATTATTTAGATCGACCCTTCTCTTATGTACGCAAGCACTTAATTGAATTGTATCAGAAATTCAATACCAAATTTGGTTAAATTAAAGACTATCATGTAGGAGATAATAAGAATGCAAACAGAGAAGCAAAGAAAGGAAATGAAGTATGGCTCTCACAGAGCAGAGAGTTCGACTTCTTGAGTGGAAGGTCGATAAGCTATGAACGTGCTATCAGTTGAAAAGGAGCCTGGATTGAAACATGTTGTTCCCCCAAATTTCCAGCTCTTTTGCTCACTCTTGTCACCTAATACTATCTGTAACAACAACAACAACGGTCCTTCGTTTTAAGGCGGGTTTTCGTGCTTCGAAACAAGGCGGGATTCAATCTATAAAAAGAAGATTTAAGAGTTATACCGTATGAGGAGTTGGGTATAGATGAAGAGAATGATCATAGTTCCAGATGATGGGTTGCACCATGAGAGGTAGAGGACATAGATGGCTCTGATGAGTTATTGTGTAGACAAGCTGAACCAAAACATTTTTTTTTTCAGAAAGTTTCAGATTATCTGTCATTGCCCCGAAAAAAATTTAAAAATTCAAAAGTTGGGAAAATAATGGAGACGAGAGGATGTGCATTACGTGCTTAAATGGGTCATCAGTTTCTTCTGAGGAAGGGGTTATTAAGCATGAACGGCGCATCTGGTACAGAAGGTCCTTTCGGAAGAACACAATCTCCTGGTTGTAGAACTTTACTCTGCATTTTCACAAAAGACGAGATCATTGCTGCGGCGGCTTTGTGTTTCGTTCCTATCTCAATAGATCAAATGTTCCTCATAATTTCAGAAGACTAAAAACCATAATGATGAACAATAGAGAGTGTTGAAAACTCACCTGCAAGGATTGCTTGAAAATATCGCATTGGGAATCACGTCTTGAAGCTCTTTGGTTAAATAGTTTGGTAAACCGCATCTTGGCAAGACTGTCGAGGGACCTGTCTCAGATATCAACGAGTTTTTATTAGTCATGTCTCCACATGGACGGACCCTAGCTTTATTTAGATAGTGATGGAGATGGTACCTGCGTCATCAGGACCTGGAATGAATAAAAACCGACTGTTCTCTTTTAGCCGTGGATGGTCGGAAATCATTTTCCCAAGTTTACCAAACTGCTGCCTGCAAAATGAAATGGATACATGTCATATAAGAACAGGTTTTCGATAACAATTGAAGAGATTCTAATTATGATGATCCCTTACCTAAGGCTTGAATAAGAACCAAACGATAAGTTGCATGGGCGAGAACAGAAGTTTCCCATGAAAACAAACAAAGAGGGCACTATCTCCACACTTTCAAAACCATCAAGAACCTTTTCCAGCTTCTCGAGAACCTTCTCTACGGACAACACATTTTGTCGATCAAGCAATGATCTTTGAGCACAAAAGGAGGAATGATCACAAAAATTGATGCTAAAATACAAAAGTTGGTACTCCAACTTACCTCTTCGTCATCAAGCCATATGTCAGACAATATGACAAATGTGTCGTTCACCGCTTGTCTTTCGAGGTCAGCAAGTCGAGTCTGTGATCAGATGCAAAAAGAACATATTTATTTCTGCTGTTACTCACCTGTGAAAATCATCGGACTGGAAATTTTACAACTTTCTCAATCCAGAAGTACAAACAACGACTCAGGGATTACCATCTCTTCTTTAGTTACTGAGCCACCTCCGAAGAAGTCGTATCCGGAATGTGACTTTAGTGTTTTCTCCCTGTCTTCTAAAGGAGGAAACCCACATGTAATCACCTTTACCAAAACATAAGGAAAAGCTTTTAGAAGAGGAAGAGTAAGTCAAAGAATGTATTGTTACAGGCCATCATTACGCTGATTAGAACATACATTTTCATATTCCACTGAATCTATTCAAAATGCTTTTGGATTATTAGTCAGAGACCATACACCAGACTTAGTTCTATATTCCCACCTATAACTAACATCTTGATCTCAAGATGAACAATCGATTAAAATCATAGAACCAAAGCATATTATAGTAGGTGTGCCACCTAACAGCTCTAAGTTACCTGAAAGATACCGTTCTTCATTTCACCTTCAGCCAAAATTATAGTATTCTCTGTGAAAAATCCTGTGGTTATCTTGTATAGATTGTCAAAGAAAAATACTCATAGCACAAATAACTCAAAATGCAATTCTTTCCCCAATGTATGAAACTGTTATGATTCTGTGGAAATGCAATGTTACCAACTTCAGAAAAGGATATTGCTTTGGACAAATCAATCTCTACAGAAGCTGAAAGGTCCTCCAGATAGAAATGCCCATCTTCCAACTGTGATATCACACCCATCACCCATTTCCTTCCAATTTGAACTATGAGAGACTGGATTGGAGCTATCTATATGCAACAAACAAGCTCCTCAGTTTCAAAGATCTAACACAAGAACACAAAACGAAAACATGAAACTAATGAACCAACCTCACAGTTCTCAAACTGCGACATCTCAGCATCAAATACTGGCCGAGAGAAATGATCCGCCCGAGATACTCTCTGCGACAGCAACATAAATCGTTCCCTGTATAATGCTGTTTTTGCAGAAGCATCACCATGAACAGGGAGACTACTCGTATGCCTGGAATCAACATTAAGACAGTCTCAGTAACACCTTTCAATTATACTCCAATCAAGTGACACAAACTCAGTAACACACTCACTAATTCATCAAACTAATCTCTACAAACTCACTGAAACAGTCTCAGCAAAAACTTTCCAAAATGAAATTTTCACAAAGTATATAAGCTCTTACTCGATGAACTGCTTCTTAACAGCGTCGTATCGATACTTGGGCACGAGAAACGCGTCGATGACAGCGAAGGAAGAACCATTCGTGGTGGACTGAGATTCCTCCGCCGCGTCATTAGCTCCAAGCAAGAGATCAATCACTGGTTGAACTGATTTCGCATCGACTATGGAGGAAACTGCAACAATTTTCCACAAAATCAAAGACTATATGAGAATCGATTAAGCAGAGGGAGCGAGCGATATAGAAAAGAGGAAATCAAAGGGCGTAACCCGTTTCATGCTGGAGGTGATCGAGAAGAAGATCGATAGCTTCTCCTTCATCGTCGTCGGGGAATTGGTCGGCGTAGGCTAGAATGCTGTTTAGGGCATCGATCTTGAGGTTGTACCCTCTGTTTTTGAATTTCTTCTGTATCTTCTTCCTCATACTCATTTTCTCGCTATCTTCTTCCTTTGGCTTTCTCCGAATCCAACTCTCTCTCTCTCTCTCTCTCTCTCTCTCTCTCTCTCTCTCTCTCTCTCTCTCTATCTCTATATCTATTTTCTCTGAAAACCGAGGAATGGCCAAATCGTCTGTGCCTATTTTGGATCGGGTCGCGGGAATCCAGCAGGAGGTAATCGAATTGGGTTTCAAGGATATGCTCGGTAGCTAAAATTAACAGTCGCCGCCGGAGAAAATAACCGGAGGTTTTGTAGCGTTCTGGGTAGTGTTTGTTGCACGAAGGAACAACATTGTTAAATTACCAATGTTGGGTTTGATTAAAATTGGGTTAAATTCGGTTTAGAATTGGGTTTAATAATGGTTTAGCTGGTTTAGTACTGGTTTGTAAATAAAAACCGATAAAATCAAACCTTAGGCGTAAATAGTTTCGAGCCTGGAGGGAATTAGAACGAAGAACAAATTTTCAGAAACTCTGTGTACACATTGTGACATCTTTAACCCCATTATTATTCACCGTATTATAAAATATGTGATTATTCATCATATATACAAGTGTCATTCTAATTCATTCATTAGTTATTAGCTATGTGTCATCAATTTTTAAGCACTCAATGCTTATAAATAATAGACTTGGCACTATGTAATAAAAAGAGGAAGAAGTGAAGGCTTTAACTTCTCTCTGTCTCGTTCACTTTCTCTATATCGAGCTTTTACAATCTTTCTCTAGTTCAACAAATCTTCCTTATATTGAAAACACATACAATATATAATACATTATCAGCATGACCGTCTCTACAACGTTACTCTGTCCGATCATTTCCTTATCCATTTCATACCGTACAAAGGTAAATTTTAAATTATGTTAAATTTATGTCAATTTTTATATTAAATTATACGGAGTGGTAGGTTAAACCTCCTCCTTATTCGAGTAGTAGGGCACTGCCTCCTCGAATTCATATAAAAAAAAAACATTACCTTCTTCATTACATGAAATACATGTTTTGATTATACTTATATTATCATGTTTTCAATAAATTAACATTTGATTTATTTCTTATAGAGATATCATGTCAAACTTGGGGAAGCTCGACATTGTTGCCCTCGATATAAGTGGAAATAATTATATGACATGGACATCACATGCAAAAATGCATATGAGATCAAATGGGCTTCTCAATACCATCGACCAGTTAGAATATACATCGGATGAGAATAAAGCTAAGGCTATGGTATTTTTGCGCCACCATCTCCACGATAGCTTGAAAAATGAATACATCACAAAAGAAGATCCTGCAGATCTTTGGCAGTCACTCAAAGATAGGTTTGATCACCAAAAATATGTGATCTTACCAAAGGCTAAACATGAGTGGCTAAATCTCCGGTTTTTGGATTATAAAAGTGTTGGTGAATATAATTCTGCCATGTTTGGAATCACTTCCAGAATGATGTTATATGGTGAAAATGTGAGCGATTATGATATGATTGAAAAAACGCTCTCCACATTTCATCCTGGAAATGTGATTTTGCAGGAACAGTACCGGGCCAAAGGATACACTCGCTACTCGGAGTTGATGCAAGTACTCCTTGTAGCAGAGCAGAATAATGAACTTGTGATGTTAAACCATCAAGCTCGTCCAGCTGGATCGGCTCCATTTCCTGAAACAAATGTTGTAGCATCCAGTAATAATGATAACTATCAAAGGCGAGGACGTGGACGCGGCCGAGACCGTGCTCGAGGTCGTGGACGAGTTTGTGGACGTGGACAAGGAAGGGGTTTCAACACTGGAAGAAACAAAGTTTTTCAAATAAATGAAGGTGGTCGTTCGATAAAGAAACCAAACGAAAATGTTTGCTACAAATGCGGCATGAAAGGGCATTGGGAACGTATATGCCATACGCCAAAACATTTCGTCGATTTGTATCAAGAATCACAAAAGAAAAAGGCTAGGAGCGTTGAAACCAACTTCGTCAATGATGAGGCTGGACCTTCTTTCAGTGGTCTGAATGATGATACTCATCTGGATGTTGCAGATTTCCTTGAATTCGGAAATGTCACAGGAAAACAAAACGACTGAGATCGATGAAGACTTATAAGCTGCCAAGATAACTAGAAAACAAAAATGTTTCCTTTGTATAATATGTTTTTATAATAAAAACTTAACTGCAAGTTTGTTTGTATAATGTGTTTCTCTTTGTGTTTATAAAATAGTTTGTAAACTCGGGTTTTTCCTTGTAAAATAAAGTAACCTTTATAAATTTGTCTTACTTTATTAATACATCTTTATAATTATTATGACATAGAAGATGTCACAAATCGGGATTCATGACGGAGATATATGTCTAGCAGATAGTGTTACAACGCACTCTATACTAAAAAATAAACGATATTTCTCCCGTCTCGAAATCAAGGACTCCGCCGGTAACGTGAGTACCATATCCGGTAATGCAAAGATCATAATAGGCTTCGGAAAAGCTAGTTTTTCAATGCCAAATGGGACAAAATTTGAAATAAATAATGCCTTATATTCTCCAAAGTCTTATAGAAATCTATTAAGTTTTAAAGATATTCGAAAAAATGAATATCACATTGAGACTATGAATAAAAATGGCATTGAGTACATTTGCATTACAACGGAAAGTAAACATCATTTGAAAGAATTACCAATGTTATCCTCTGGATTATATTGCACAAAAATAACTATGACTGAATCGTATGTAACATTAAATCAAAGATTTGCTAGTACATTCAAAGTCTGGCATGAAAGGCTAGGACATCCTGGATCAGTCATGATGAGAAAAATTATGCAAAGTTCTAGTGGTCACCCGTTGAAAAACGAGAAATTTTTTCAAACGGGGGAGTTTTCATGTAACGCGTGTTCTCAAGGAAAACTCATAATCTGGCCATCACCAGCTAAGGTAGGGAATGAATCCCCAATATTTTTAGAAAGAATACATGGTGATATATGCGGACCTATACACCCACCGTGCGGGCCATTTCGATATTTTATGGTTTTAATCGACGCATCAAGTAGATGGTCACATGTGTGTCTTTTGACCACAAGAAATACGGCTTTCGCTAGATTTATTACCCAAATAATCAGGTTGAAAGTTCATTTCCCTGATTATGCTATAAAGAAAATAAGACTTGATAATGCTGGTGAATTCACTTCACAAGCCTTCAATAATTATTGTATGTCAATGAGGATCGATGTTGAGCACCCAGTGCCCCATGTGCATACACAAAATGGCATGGCTGAAAGTTTGATTAAACGACTGCAATTAATTGCAAGACCACTAATATTAAGAACAAAACTCCCAATTTCCGTATGGGGACATGCTATCCTGCATGCAGCCACTTTGGTACAAATTAGACCAAGTGCATATCATAAATATTCCCCATTACAATTAGCATCTGGCCAATAACCAAATATATCACATCTCCGTGTTTTTGGATGTGCGGTTTATGTTCCTATATCCCCCCCCAGAAAGAACAAAGATGGGACCACAAAGGAGATTGAGAATATATGTCGGATATATGTCACCAAGTATAATAAGATATCTTGAACCGCAAACTGGCGATATGTTTACGGCACGATTTGCCGATTGCCATTTTAATGAAGATAAATTTCCAGCATTAGGGGGAGGAAGTAAGCAAGTATCACAAGATGTTACATGGTTTTCACCATCTTTAGTACATCTTGATCCCCCTACGAATCAACGCGAACTAGAAGTTCAGAAAATTATACATTTGCAAAATATGGCAAATCAATTATCAGATGCGTTCACAGATACAAAGAAGGTGACAAAGTTGTACATACCCGCTGCAAATGTTCCATCACGAATTGAAATTCCAAAAGAACAAAGCGATGAGAACAAAGCAAATGAGCCAAAGGTTCAATTGAAAAGGGGGAGACCAGTGGGTTCTAAAGATAAAAATCCCCGAAAGAAAAAGAAGTTGGGAGAAAGAAATGAAATGATTCAAGAAGAACCGCATCATGAGAAATGTCCAGAAGACATTCGTGAAGAAGTTCTAAAAGAATCTGATGAAGAAAAAAGTGCTGAGGATGAACAGTATACAGAAAAGTGTGAAATTTCCATAAATTACGCCCAAGATGAAAATATTCGGGTTAGAAATGAAATAGAAGATAACGATGGAATATTCTCCTTTTCTGTATCAAAAGAAATTGATAATGAAAATGAAGATCCAGACCCGAGATTTGTATCGGAACGTCGGAAAAGGCCCGATTGGGAAAAATGGCAAGTGGCCATAAGAGATGAATTACTCTCCCTCAATAAAAGAAATGTGTTTGGGCAAGTTGTCATTACACCTAAAGATGTAATACCAGTTGGATCCAAATAGGTCTTTGTGCGAAAAAGAAATGAAAAAAATGAAGTCACGAGATATAAAGCTTGACTTGTGGCACAAAGATTTTCTCAAAGACCGGAAATTGGTTATGATGAAACATATTCTCCGGTTATGGATGCAATCACATTCAGGTACTTGATGAGCCTAACAGCGTCAAAAATCTAGAAATGCACCTTATGGATGTTGTGACTGCATACCTATATGGATCACTAGATAATGAAATATATATGAAAATCCCAGAAGGATTCAAGATCCCTAAAGGATCAGAAATCCCAGAAGGATCCAAAAACATTTGTTCGGTCAAGTTACAACGATCACTATATGGATTAAAATAATCAGGAGCATGTGGTATAATCGATTAAGTGAATATCTATTAAAGATAGGATATATCAATAATACGATATGCCCTTGCGTATTTATTAAGAAAAGCTCTTTAGGTTTTGTGATCATTCCTGTTTGTGTTGATGATCTAAATTATTGGAACTCAAAAGGAAGTTAATAATGCAAGAACTCATATGAAAGAAGAGTTTGAAATGAAAGACCTTGGAAATACAAAGTTTTGTCTAGGGCTCCAGATAGAGCATTTCCAAGATGGAATATTCGTACATCAATCAAATTATACCAAGAAGGTATTGAAACGCTTTAATATGGATAAAGCGAATCATTTGAGTACTACAATGGTAAATAGATCACTTAATATCGATAAGGATCCATTTCGACCTTGTGAAAATAACGAAGATGTTTTAGGTCCCGAAGTACCTTACATGAGTGCTATAGGTGCACTTATGTATCTTGCAAATTGTACTCGACCAGATATAGCATTTGCTACTAATCTGCTTGCAAGATACAGTTCATCTCCTACAAGAAGTACCTTACATGAGTGCTATAGATGCACTTATATATCTTGAAAATTGTACTCGGCCAGATATAACATTTGCTACTAATCTGCTTGCAAAATACAGTTCATCTCCTACAAGGAGACATTTGACTGGAATAAAACAGATTTTTCGTTATCTCCAAGGTACGATTGACTTGGGATTATTCTACTCCAGAAATTCTGTTTTTGGTCTAGTTGGTTTTGCAGACGCATGATACTTATCGGATCCACATAAAGCTCGATCGTAAACTGGATACGTCTTCACAGTGGGAGGAACTGCAATCTCGTGGTGATCACAAAAACAAACATTGGTCGCTACTTCTTCAAATCATGCAGAAATCATAGCACTTCATGAAGCATCTAGAGAATGTGTGTGGTGAGATCAATGACTAATCACATCCAAGAAGCAAGTGGAGTAGCCACCAACAAGGAGCCAACACAAATATTTGAAGATAATGCGGCATGCGTTGCTCAACTCAAAGAAGGATATATCAAGAGCGATAGAACGAAACATATACATCCAAGATTTTTTTTTCTTACACCCAAGAGCTCGAAAAAAAAATCAAGAAGTGGATATTCAATATGTTCGCTCAAGTGATAACGCAGCCGATCTCTTCACAAAGGCGCTTCCAACTACAACATTCAAGAAACATGTTCAAAAGAATGGAATGTGTCATTTACGAGACCTATGACGGAAGATCAAATCTTTCATTTTCAAGGGGAACCTGCGTCGTTGTACTCTTTTTCCCTTTGCCATGGTTTTTATCCCATTGGGGTTTTCCATGCAAAAGTTTTTAATGAGACAACACGCAACAAATCAAATAGTGATGAATACTTAAGGGAAAGTATTATAAAATATGTGATTATTCATCATATATACAAATATCATTCTAATTCATTCATTAGTTATTAGCTATGTGTCATCAATTCCTAAACACTCAATGCTTATAAATAATAGACTTGGCACAATGTAATAAAAAGAGGAAGAAGTGAAGGATTTAACTTCTCTCTGTCTCGTTCACTTTCTCTATATCGAGCTTTTACAATCTTTCTCTAGTTCAACAAATCTTCCTTATATTGAAAACACATACAATATATAATACACCGGAGGTTTTGTAGCGTTCTAGGTAGTGTTGTTGCACGGAGGAGCAACATTGTTAATAATTACCAATGTTGGGTTTGATTAAAATTAGGTTAAACTCGGTTTAGAATTGGGTTTAATAATGGTTTAGCTGGTTTAGTATTGATTTGTAAACAAAAACCGACAAAATCAAACCTTAGGCGTAAATAGGTTTCGAGCCTGGGGGAATTAGAACGAATAATTTGGAGGAATTAGAACGAAGATCAAATTCTCAGAAACTCTGTGTACACATTGTAACATTCCCAACCCCATTATTATTCACCATCTCCACTAAATCCATCTTTTTCTTTTCTTTTCTAAAAACTCCTATTTTCAAAAAGACCTATTATTTTTCCTTTCCTATCTTTATTCCCTACCACTAAAACTCATCGTTTTTCACCAAACCCACCAAAAAATCCACTCCCTCCACTCTATATAAACAAGAGTCTCGGCCTTAAGGAAGGGAAATTGAATATTACTGGTGAAGTCCTACCAAAACCTAACTTCATCAGCCACCTTAAAGGAGGAGCAACCTCAAAGGACAAATGAGGCATTTCCGACCCGTTTTGGTGCAGTAGAGAAATGGCTGGGCAAAATAAAATTTTTTGGTGTGTAACATTGAGGTTAGGTTCTCAACTCCTAGATAGATCTTTATCAGAAAGCGGTTCGTCATTTAGAGCTGTATGTTGAAAGATATGCGTGTTTTCCCGAGGCAGATTTCTGTAGATTGAACCTCCGAGTATGCGACTTTGTAAGCGTTTTCCCGACGATACATAGAGCTTCAGGAGCCAATCTACATACCGTTGGAAAGCCCTTGCTGTCACCTTTTGAGATAATCTTTCCGATTGTGTTTCTGAGGTTTATCCAAAGAGTTAATGACATTTCGTTTTCGCATGTCAACCTGTCCGAAAGGCAAAGGTGAGGCGGGACTTGTTGATCTATAAGTTGTGTTAGACTTAGCTAAGTATGTGTGTGCTGAACCTAGATATTAGAGATTGATTGTTAATTAAAACGAACATGAATGATGATTGAGAATGGTTATTTTAATGGTTGCTTGGTGTTAGAATAAGCGCACTAGAGCGCATGATTGATTATGTCGTATGTACGAATTGCTTGTTGGTCGTCCCGAAGGATGTTGCGTGAAGTGAGACCATGGTTGGATTGCACATAGAGGAAGTATAGCAAATACAGGGGCTGAAGGGCCTGTGAGATTGTGGCTGACGAGTCATTATATTTAAAAGTGTGACGTTCTTGTGAGTGAGAACTTGTTTGATAGGTTATCTCTGAACTTGTGATTGCATGATGATTGATGTTTGTCTAATCGCTAGGTTGAGTAGATGCATATGTGGTTATGGTTAATGCTTCGTATAGATCCTGTAGGCACGTATGATCGTTTCACTGAGTATACGTAACTTGTTACTCACCCCTCATTTCTTTTTTCAGGTAAGTGACTTGAGTTAAAGTCGGAGTGGTGCTATTCAGCACACAAATACTTATCTAAACAACTTATTGATCAACAAGTCCAGCATCACCTTTGCCTTTCAGACAGGTTGACATGCGAAAATGAAACGCAAATAACTCTCTGTATAAAACTCAGAAACACAATCGGAAGGATGATATGGAAATGTGACAGAAAGGGCTTTCCAACGGTATTTAGATCGTCTCCTGAACCTCTCTGAATTGTCGGGAAAAGGTTTGAAAAGTCAACGGCTCAGAGGTTCGATCTACATAAATCTTCTTCAGGAAAACACGGATAACTTTCAACTTATAGCTCTAAATGACAAACCGCTTTATGCTAAAGATCCATCTAAGAGTTGAGAACTTACCCTCAAAGTTTCACGCCGAAAAAGTTCATTTTCCCAGTCGTTTCTCTACTGCACCAAAAAGGGTCGAACCTGCCTCCTTTGGCCTTTTAGGTTGCTCCTCGTTCAAGGTGGCAGGTGTAGCTCGGTTTTGGCAGGGTTTTATCAATGATATTCATTCTGCCTTCTTCAAAGCCGAGGCTCTTCTTTATATAGAGTGGATGGAGTGGATTTCTTGGTGGGTTTGGTGAAGAAATGATGAGTTTTAGTGGTGGGAAATAAAGGTGGAAAATGAGAAATAATGAGTTTTTTTTTTGTGGTGAAAATTAGAAGTTTTTTGAAAAAATGAAGGTGGGTTTAGTGGAGGGGGTGAATATAATGGGATTGGCCATTATTGTTGGGGTAGATGATGTGACAAACTTCTCCACTTGGGGAATGACTTCTCAACTTCTAAAGATTGAAGATTTGATCCGAGTGTTTCTTTTTCAGAATGATGGAATCTCGACGCAACGGTAACGGAAATGGCAAGCAGAACATGAATGCATTTAACCCAGTGAATGAAGAACCAACTGTTGTGGAAGAGAATGCGGCTACAGGAGGCCATCAGCCAACAGTTGCGGCTCAATCAGTTGACCCCGCAGCTATAGGAGCAGCAGTGGGAGCAGCTGTGATGCAAGAAATTTAGCAGTTGCTTGAACCTTTGCTAGAATGACTTCCGGTGGCCGGAGCAGTTCCGAGAGTGGCTCAAGGAGCAGCTGCGAGGCAGAAAAAGGTTCCCGAGAATGTTGTGTACCAGGATCTGCCACAACAGGCGCAAGGGTATGGTCCGCGAGTGCCTTCCTACTATGAGGTGATAGGCTCATGAGAGAGTTGGGCATGGAGACTTTCAGTGGTGGGACTGATCCCGTGAGAGCAGACCGCTGGAGGAAGTCGTTGGAACGCACTTTTGTGTCGGCCAGGTGTCCAATGGGATTCAAATTGGAACTGACAATTTTGTACCTAAGGGAAGAGGCTCACGAGTGGTGGGAAGGAATAACTGAAGGTACATAAGGGATTACACTGCAGTGGAATGCCTTTAGGTATGAGTTTAACCGGAAGTACTTTCCTCAAGAGGCTGAAGACAGGCTTGAAGCAGGATTTCTGAAGTTGGAACAAGGAAGCCGCACTGTGAGAGATTATGCTCAAGAGTTCAACCGTCTGAAGGGTTTTGCTGGGAGAGAAATGTCTGAGGTTTGTCTGGTGAAGAAGTTCACGGGTGGATTAAGAGTCGACATCTGTAATCACTGTCAGCTGTTGAACTACGTCTCAGTGATCGATTTGGTCGAAAAGGGTGCATTGACTGAGAAGGGAATAGAGGATGAGGACAAACTGACAAGGAGTGCTCAAGCCAGAGCAGCTAGAATGGCCTAGGGCCATGTGCAACATCAGGATAACCGTGGAGTTGTGCAGGACGGGGGAGATCACCATAATGTCGCTTGTGTGTGAGGTTTCACCATGGACCATGTAAGGCAGATTCAGATTCGTGCTTTGCGTGCGAGAAGCAAGGGCATACCAGAAGGTACTGTCCTAATAAGGGCATCACTTGTGGCACGTGTGGAAAGTTGGGGCATGCCGCTAAGAACTGTAGAGTGAGACTGGTGGGAGCAGCACAAGGCAACCAGGACATGAATCAGTTGCCACCACCTCCAAAGAGGCCAGCTTTGGGACCCCGTATGTATGCAATGGAAGCTGAGTATGTGTCAGAGGACGAGTATTCTGCATAATTCGGCGACGATGCAAATCAGATCGCTGGTAAGTCTTATTTAAGCATTTAGCTTATGGAAGTTGTGTGGTTCTTGTTTTAAAATGCATGCTAGTCGTATAATGAGTCGAGTTACTTAGAAGTAGGAAGCCGTGAAAAAAAAATCGAAATTGTGGGAAGGATTAAGTAGACAGAAAGTCAAAGTTGCAAAACCCGAGGCAATCAAATTGAAACTGTTAGCTCAGGAGTTAGAGTGCGCATTAGAAGTGTTGGGATGTCACGCTTAGACAACAAGGAAGAAGACATTTCGGGATTGGTCGGAAATCAAGTGGGAGAGAAGTTGAGAAGTTATTCCCCAAATTCGATGACGAATTTGTGACATCCCCTACCCCAACAATAATGGCCAACCCCATTATTATTCATCCCCTCCACTAAACCCACCTTCTTTCTTTTTAAAACACTCCTAATTTCCACCACCAAAAGAAAAACCCATTATTTCTTCTTTTCAACCTTTATTCCCCACCACTAAAACTCATCATTTCTTCACCAAACCCACCAAGAAATCCACTCCCTCCACTCTATATAAAGAAGAACCTCGACCTTGAGGAAGAAAGAGTGAATATAATTGGTTAAACTCTGCCAAAACCGAGCCACACCAGCCACCTTGAAGGAGGAGCAACCTAGAAGGCCAAGTGAGGCAGTTCCGACCAGTTTTGGTGCAGTAGAGAAACGGCTGGGAAAAATGAGTTTTTTTGGCGTTAAACTTTGAGGGTAAGTTCTCAACTCGTAGATAGATCTTTAGCAGAAAGCGGTTCATTATTTAGAGTTGTATGTTGAAAGTTATGCGTGTTTTCCCGAGGCAGATTTCTGTAGATCGAACTTCCGAGCAGTCGACTTTGCAAGACTTTTCCCGACGATCCAGAGAGTTTCAGGAGCCGATCTAAATACCGTTGGAAAGCCATTTATGTCATCTTTCCAGATCATCCTTCCGATTGTGCTTCTGACTTTTATCCAAAGAGTTATTGCCATTTCGTTTTCGCGTGTTAACCTGTCCGAAAGACAAAGGTGATATGGGACTTGTTAATCTATAAGTTGTGTTAGGCTCCACTTAGTATGTGTGTGCTTAACCTAGATATTAGAGATTGGTTGTTAATTAAAACGAACATGAATGATGATTAAGAATGGTTGTTTGAATGGTTGCTTGGTGTTTGAATAGGCGCACTAGAACGCATGATTGATTTCGTCGTATATCATGACACAGAGGAAGTGTAGCCAATACAGGGCCTGACTGGCCTGTGAGATTGTGGCTAACGAGTCAATAGATTTAAAAGTGTGATGTTCTTGTGAGTGAAAACTTGTTTGAAGGTTTTCTCTGAATTTGTGATTGGATGATGATTGATGTCTGTCTAATCACTAGGTTGAGTAGATGTATATGTGGTTATGGTTAATGTTTCGTATAATCAAGTAGGCAGGTATGATCGTTTCACTGAGTAACTTGTTACTCATCCTTCATTTCTCTTTTCAGGTGAGTGGCTTGAGTTAAAGTCGGAGCGGTGCTATTTCTGAGAAAAATGGGCGTTTTAGTTTATTTAAATATTTTAAAAGATATTTCCGTTATTTATAATTTTTATTCCAAATTCTGGTTTATTTATTATTTGTTATAACGCTTTGAGTTTTCTGTTTAATTTTAATAAATAAAATTTAGTCAAGATAAGTGTATTTAATAAGTTTATTTATAATTTGTTTTTATTTGAATGAACAAAAAATAAAACAGTTTATCGCGTGAGAACTACTCTCGGCTAGGATAGCGGGATTAGAGTCTCTAAGACATGGTGCTATATAATAGTTTCGAAGAGAAAATAGTTCGTTTCTCAATTTAAAACAAACACTAATTGACGTTTATTGACGTTGAGTATTGCATTTTTCAATTACAGCATCGTAGTGGAATTTCAACAAGTAGTTATTTTTTGGAACTACATTCTTCTCTAGCTTTGGAAAACTAAGGTTTTATCTGTGAATTTTATATTTTTGGAGTACTAATCACACACACATATATATGAGTATTTCAAAAAAAAAAAAAAATACAAGATACAAGAGCATATTTAGCGTTATCAAAATAATAATTCAGTGAATATTTGCGTTTGGATTTCCGACAGAGTTTTGGTTAGGTTCCTTTCACTTACGGTTCAGTTTAACTATATCTGAAAATTCAAAAATATAACCGAAAATCTAAGAACTACAAAAATATATCTGAAATACCAAAATTATATCAAAAACCCGAAAATATACCCGAAAACTAAAAAATATACCCAAAAATCCAAAAAAACTAAAAATATATATCCGAAACACTGGAAATATACACGTAATACTAAATAGATAACTAATACATTTAATATTTTTGAATCATTTGGATATCCGATTGGGTAACAAATAATACCTTGAACCGAACCAATACCCACAGATAACAATATGTATGAACCATGAGATATTTTGACCATATCTGAAACCGAACCGAACCGATTTTTTTTTTGAAGATTGAAGTTACACTTTTTTATTTTATTTTAGGGATGATTTTAATCTTGTCAAAAAGTGGTAATAACTATGTCACAAAGTGGTAATAATTATGTCACAATCTATGACCAAACACAAATGTCACTAAAATAGTAACTAATTGTGACGACATACTTACAAAATATTTGTAACTGTGAGTGACTTAAGTTTAGTCACAAAATCGTATAATTTAGTTACTAAATTTAGTCGCAAATCCGTAATAATATTTGTGACTATATATTTTGTAACAAATACGCCACGATTAGAGACAAAATTTTGTTACCTTCAATTTGGTCACAATATTATGACAAAATGGTAACACGTTTATGACTAAATAATTTCGTCACAGTTTCGTATGTAAATCGTAACAATATTGTTACAAAACAATTAGTCATATTGTAACAATATTTAGTTCTTTTTTGTAGTGGAAGACAAAAGAAAAAAAAGTGAAACGAATTTCATTTCTAGTGAACCCGGACATGCTTTCCAAGGCCTAAATGGCGATACCCATCTTGATATTACAAATTTCTAAGTTGATAACAATAAAAATCGATGTAATATGATGTCTTCCTAAAGAAGACATGAAAACCAAAAGTCTAATGTTTTTAATATTTTATGAACTTTTGTTTTTGTTGTAAAATAAGTTTTATTTTAAAATATGTACTTTTATAACATAAGTTTTTATTTTGTTAAACATTTATTAATGCATCTTTTATGAAATATTTTAAATTCAAAAAATGTCAGAATTTGAGACTCATGAGGGAGATATATGCTTGGCAGACTGTGTAACAACGCACACGATAATAAAAAATAAAAAATATTTATCTTGTCTCAAAATGTAAGATTTTATTGAAAGCTTGAATACAATATTTGGTAATGCAAAAATTATTATGCGCTTCGAAAGAGTCAGTTTTTCAATGACAAGGGAACAAAGTTTGAGATAAATTATGCATTTTTTTTTGGTCGAATATTGAGAACAAAACTCCGAATTTCAGTATGGGGTCATGCTATTTTGTATGCAACAATATTGCTCCAGATACGACAAAGTGCATATAATGAATATTCTTCGGTATAGTTAATGATTGGTCAGGAGCCAAATATATCCTTTCTTCATGTTTTTAGATGTGCAGTTTATGTTCCTATAGCCCCACATCAACAAGTATAATTTGGTATCTGGAACCACAAAGTGATGATATGTTTACGACACGTTTTCCCGATTCTCATTTTAATGAAGATGAATTTCCAGCGTTATGGAGAGGAATTAAAGAAATTTCCAAGGATGTTAGATGGTGCACACCGTCTTTACTGCACCTTGATCCTCCTATGAATAAATGTGAACTTAAAGTTCAGAAAATTGTACATTTACAATATATGGCAAACCAGTTATCAGATGCGCTCACAGATACAAAAAGGGTGACAAAGTCATATATCTCCACTGTGAATATTCTTTTAAGGATTACTGTTCATGAAGAACACATTGATGGTAATATAGCAAATGAACCTAGGGTTTAGTTGAAAAGAGAGAGACTGATGGGTTTTAAAGATAAAAATCTCCGAAATAAAAATAATAAAGGAGAACAAAGTAAAAAGGTTCTAGAAGAACCAATTAAAGAAAAATATCAAGAAGACATAAATGAAAGGGTTCCAGAAGAACCACATATGGAAGAAAGTCCATAAGACGAAATTAAAACAGAAAATATGAGATTTCTTTCAACTACGCCTAAAATGGGGAATTGTAGATTAGAGATAAAATAAAATATATTAATGGAATAGTCTCCTTTTCTGTATCTAAAGAGCTTGATCATGAAAGTGATAATCCAGATCCAAGGTCCATATTAGAATGTCAGAAAAGACATGATTGGAAGAAATGGAAGATAGACAGAATTATTTTCCCTCAATAAAAGAAATGTTTTTGGACTCATTGTCACAACACCAGAACATGTAATGTCATTCGGATACAAATGAGTTTTAGTAAGAAAGAGAAATGAGAAAAAGAGGTCACAAGGTATAAACCTCGCCTTGTGGCACAAAGTTTTTCTCAAAGGCCGGGAATTGATTATGAGGAAATATATTCTCCGGTAATGGATGCAATCACATTCAAATTCTTAATGAGTCTAGCATCATCTAAAATCTAGACATTTATCTTATGGATGTTGTGACAGCATATCTATATGGATCACTTGGTAATGACATATATATGAAAATCCTTGAAGGATTAAAATGCCGGAAGCATTAAGATCAAACTCTAAAGAGATTTGTACGATCAAATTACAGCGTCACTTAACGTATTAAAGCAATGTGGATGCATGTGGTATAATCGTTGAAGTGAATACTTGTTGAGTAAAGGTTACGTCAACAATGCGATATACCCTTGTGTTTTTATTAAGAAATCTTTATTTAGGTTTATGATCATTGTTGTTTATGTTGATGACGTGAACATAATCAGAACTCAAAAAGAGATTGATGCTGCAAGAACTCATATGAAATAAGAGTTTGAAATGAAAGATCTTGAAAAGACAAAGTTTTGTTTTGGACTCGAGATAGTGCTGAATATTTGTTCATTAATCAAATTATATGAAAACGATTTTAAAACGCTTTAATATGGATAAAATGACTTCTTTAAGTTCTCTGATGGTCAATAGATCGCTTGATATTTATAAAGATCCATTTCGACCTTCTGAGGATAGCGAAAAAATATTAGGTCATGAAGTACCTTATATGAGCGCTATCGGTGGGCTTATGTATCTTGCAAATTGTACTCGACATATATAACTTTTGCTACTAATTTACTTGCAAGATATAGCTCATCCTCCACTCGATGACATTGAAATGGAATAAAACATATATTTCGTTATCTACAAGGTACGATTGACTTTGGCTTATTTTATTCTAGAACCCCCAAAGTTAGTCTGGTTGGTTTTACCGATGCAGAATATTTACCTGACCGGCACAAGGCTCGATCGCAAACCGGATTTGTTTTCAAAATTGGTGGAACATTTATCTCTTGGAGTTCCCAAAAACAAACGTTGGTTGCAACTTCTTTATATTATGCATAAACTATTGCATTACATGAAACTTGTAGAGAATGCATATGACTCAGATATATGATTCATCATATACATGAGACAAGTGGAATAGAAATAAAGAAGGAGTCAATAAAAGTGTTTGAAGATAATGTTGTATGTGTTGCACAAGAAGGTTATATCAAGAGTGATCGAACGTTGCATATCCATTTAAGATTTTTCTCCTACACACAAGAACTCGAGAAGGATCAGAAGTGAACGTTCAATATGTTCATTCATGTGACAATCCAGCCGATCTATTCCCACTACAACATTCAGAAAGCACATTCAAAGTATTGGAATGCGTCATCTGAGAGATTTTTGAGGAAAAGCTTTTACCCATCATTTTCAGAGGGTGTTTGCTGGTATTGTACTCTTTTTCCTTTGTCATGTTTTTTGTCCCATTAAATTTTCCATGAAAACATTATTTAACAAGACAATGCCAGTATTTAATACACCATTAGTAATGAATAATCAAGAGAGAATGTTATAATAATGATTATTCATCTTATTATATTTATTAACCGATTTAGTTGTGCCTATAAATATGACAATGCACATTAAAAAACATATATGTGCATAAGTAATAAGAAAAAGTGAATTACTCACTTTCTCTGTCCACTCCTTACTCTCTTTCTCGTTTAATTACCATAATCTTTCAAATAATATTATATCAATAAAATATATAGATATATATATATATATAAATATTATTTTCATATAATAAGTTTACAATATTATTTACTTTTTCGTTTTTATTGTTGACGGCGATGGTTGCTGGTTGTTTTTATTTGTTGTTGTTACTTGTTAGGTTTGTATTTTAGGATTTTAATATTAATTGGGCTTGTAAATATTTTAGATATAGCTCAAATAGTAAATATTAGATTGGATTGAGCTTGTTTAATAAATTAATATATCCAATAAGATTACAGACAAACGAACCGGCCCAAATGTCAATTAAATTAAAAAATTGAACTAACCAAATTTATTTGATTTAATCGAATTTAACCAAATTTGAATCAAAATATAAAAAATTCAGTTATTTTTGGTTTTAAAATTCAAATCAAAACTATCCAAAAACCGAGCCGAATCAAACCATATTATATTTTGGTTAGTTTTGGTAGAATTTTTAAAACCCGAATTACCCAGAGAACTGACTAACCGAATCGCATCTGAACCCAAGTTGCAAGCCTGTCAACCAACATAACAAAATACAAATCCGGTATATGTACTCCACCTGTTTTCATCTGCATGGAAATAAAATAATTCATCAAAGATAATTTAATCATCAAATTTTGGTTTAGTTTTAAATATATATATCTTTTAAATTTTGCTTATATTTTTTCTAATATTTTGCATATATACTCTAATCCAAAAAATAGATAAATACGAAATATTTTTCGTATGTTTGAATATTTTTTACGTTTTTTATATCACTATTTACAATTTTCTATAAACGAAAGATATTAATGATGCACTTACATCTAACTAATGATGTGTCACACACGATGGGTTTTGTATTACATACTTTGGCGATGACTTAGATGATAAGTTAGGGTTTTAGGCTTTTATTTTTGTTTTCCATTTATTTAATAATTCTTATTTCCTTTTATTCGGGTAGTTAGGTTTAGTTTCTCCTATTTATTACGTTTTATTTGATTCATTGATATTCGATTTTTGAGTAGTAATTACTAAAAAGAATAGTTTCTCGATTTAAAGTTTTTGTATCCTTTTCGTTCTCCCAGGAAAAAATCGATAAGATCTAAGCATCAACTGTTTATCGAAATCCATTGATTTTCGAAAAGCTTTTGATATTCTACTGCAGCTGCTTGCTTTCTCCCAAGATCATTTTCTTCCTTAGTCTTGCTCCTCTACGTCGCCTTTCTTGTACTCCGGCGGAGAACCGTTGTGGTCTCTTCCTATCTCGCTAAATCGCCGGCGAGCTCTCTCAACTTTATATATTTAAATTACCACCTTTTTAATATTATATATGATCTTCTTACATCGTATTTTTGTAATATTTATATTTCGTGATTTTCTTTTATAAATTTTAATTTCATATTTTTCTGCAGATAGCCGAATCTCGTGGTGCACTTGATAACCTATCATTTCAAGATCCTTTACAAGTGTTTTAACCCGGTTTTCAATGGTTTTAAAGTGATTTCCACGTTTCCTAGTCTTAAGAGTCATTTCAGGAAAATTGGACAAAAAACATATATTTTGGAGCAAAACGGGAACTTCCAGGACAAGTGCTCGGAGACAAAATTTTAACACCAAACAATGACCTTCCCACCAAAAGATCAAACTCATATTTGGAGAGAAGGTAGCCTTATCAGCTGTCTTTCACCTCAAAGTGGTTTGAGAACAACCCAACGGTTGGATCTCAAGTTATGAAGGAAGCAATAAGGTCCGTCAAGCACCCGGAAGACCAAGCTGGCCGCGCCACGGCCTGACCAGACGACCAGTGGCCGCGCCACGGCTATTCGCTCGGCCGGCCACCCACTTAACGATTCCCGAGCCTATTTTGCACTTATTTGATATTTCCCGAGGTTAAAACGCAAGGCCCACTTATGAAGACATGAATGCCTATATAAAGGACCCCTAGGGCTTCACAAAACGTGAGACTTGACACAAAGCTTTTCCAGAAACAATTTTCACGTCGCCGGAGGGAGAGAGTGAGAGAGAGAGAGAGAGAGAGAGAGAGAGAGAGAGAGAGAGAGAGAGAGAGAGAGAGTTCAACCGCCCCGGAGTTGAAGACCTCGAGAGAGATTTCTTCTGCAGCCGCCACCTTTCTTCCCTTCTCTTTTCATCTATTGTTCTTAGTTCTTTACTTTTCAATACTTTAATAAGATCTCTTCATTAGGATTTCCTTTTAGAGAAGTTTTCTAACTCTGTTTCTTATTCAATACAATTCGCACCTTTTCATATCTTTGAAGGATGTCTCTCGTTCCCAAGAACGAGTAGTCATCTAGTTGGGTTTTAAAGGGGTTTTTCAAAGGGGTTTAATCATGGATCGATTTCGCTAGGTTGATGAGATAAAGTTATCATTAGGTATCTTCGTTAATGTCTTGCTCTTATTGCATGTTTGCTTTTCTGATCAATTAACAACTGATCCCAGGACAACTAGATACGTGAACGTGAATTTATTGTCTGGATCTAGAGGTGAACGAGCGGACCGCATCATAGGATGCTTAGGCATATCGACGAACCGCACCGCGAGTGTTTACAAATTGGTGAATGATATGTTTGCGCGTTTGACTCGCATCGTGGGATGATAACTCATATCCGCGAAACGAGACAAACGTAGGTGGTTAGATCTGCGAGCGCGGGGTACTCATAGTCGACCGTTTCACCACAAAGACGGAGCGACAAGGGCGCGCACTCATCGAGAACCTCGCTGTAAGCAACAACAACAACTGTCCGGATTATGATAGAAATCTGCGAACCGGAGACTCCGATTCCAAGCAGGTGGCTGAGCTGAAGAACATGATGAACCAACTACTCAAAGGGCAGCAACGCAACATCAATGCGTGTGAAGCCGCTGAAGAAAGAGAAGAACTTAACCAAGGGGACGAAGGAGGTGAATCCTACCCGCGAGAAGAGGAAGTTAACTTTGTAGGAGGCCATAACTCATATCCAAACCGGAGCTTCAACAACGGATTCAACAACAACTTCAGGAACAACAACAACCTCTCTTACCGAAACCCGTACGTTGAGAACCCACGAGACCAGGTTTATACGCCTCAAGGAAGACCTTTTCAGAACAAGTTCCAGAACGTGAACTACAGAAGTAACCGAGGCTATCAACCAAAACCGCCTAATAACCCTCAGCCCGTTACCTACAGCAATCAACAAGGAGTACCACAAGCCGCAACAAATGCACCATACCCGTCACGAGAGGACAAACTCGAAGGACTGATGCAACAGCTGCTGTTGTCTCAACAGAAATCGGTTAAAGATTTCAACATCAAGGCCGATTGCATGTACAACGATTTGAACGGCAAGTTCGAATCTCTATCTTCCCACGTGAAGAAAATGGACACGCAAGTTTCCCAAATGGCTGAAACCATTAAGAGACAAGCAGGAGTCTTTCCCGGAAAGGTAGAGGACAACCCGAAATGATTCTGTAACGTGATCTCCGCCATCACCGACGAAGCTGAAGAGCCAGAACTAGTTGTGGGAGATAAATGCATATTCGTCTCACTTTTCTCGACAATAAAGAGGGGAACAGCTGAACCACCCTTCAAGATTCTACATCAGTGCGCATTCGAGAAGCTAAAGAAGAAAGAAGATCCCAGAGCATTCACCTTCCCATGTTCGATCACATGGATTAGATTCGACGATTGTCTATGCGACACAGGAGCCAATGTCAATGTCATGTACACGACAATCGCTGAAAGGTTAGGAATAACAACCTATTTCTCCTCACTTATGCAGCTAGTGCTCGGAGATTCGTTCAGGAAGAAAACGAATGGCATTGTGTACAACATCCAGCTGCTTGTCGGAAACAAGATAGTATCTGCAGACTTCCATGTACTTGATATGGGGGAGGACATAGACAAGCCTTTAATACTTGGAAGACCTTTCTTGGCCACGGTATGGGCAAAGATCGACCACGCAAGCAACTTCGTAGTCTTCTCGCACATAAGCCATAAGAGATTCTATCCGAAGGAGCTAAACGTTTTACCGTCAGAAAGAGGGAGCCAATCGAGTAGAAAGGAGAAGAAGGGGATGATACCAAGAGTAAACCAGCTCCACTCAAGACCTTTCTCGAGAATCGAAATCCTGATTCCTCCCGAGCTAGGAGAGCTAAGCGAAGAAGAAATGGCCGAGACAGTAGAGAAGACCAAGCAGGTGATCCTAGAAGCAAAAATTCTCAGGAATGGGAGCGGAGGCACACTGCTAATACGGAAACAAGGCGAAGCTTTAGGAAAGATAACTCCGGAAGCCGCTTCCTCAATCGCCTAAGCCTCAAACAAAGTCGAGCTAAACGACTTAAACAAAATCGCTTGGTGGGAGGCATTTACTTAAGCATAAAAAGCGCTTTCTTTCATTTCTAATAGTTAGTTTTCACAAGTTTCATGTACTTGAGCATAAAAAAAAACCAAAGATCGAAAAACCAAGAAAAACAAAAAATATGAGGAGGAGCCTCAGAAGGAGGCTGGCCGCACGACGAGCCACGACCACGTGGAGGGAAGCACCCTGGCCGCAACCGCGACAGGCCACGGCGCGGCCAGCAGTTGTCTGGACGACCAAACCGGAAAACTCGCGTTTTCCTCCCGAACCAAACTTCCCGCGTTTTGGTACAATCCCGCACCGAAAAAAATCATTCCCTTTAATGTGAGTTAACGAATTTTACTGATTCGTAGCCACCACGCAAGATAAGTTTCCTTGTTTGAATTTTTTTGGAAATTAAAGGTTCTTTGGTGATAAAAACACCCTTTTAAAACAAAAAGAGAATTTTTAGAATCAAACTCCCTTTTCTTCTTCTCTTCCAAAGGACTTGGAGATTTTTGAGAGATTCTAGATTTTTCGAATCTGAACCATTTTCAAAAATTCTTTGGTCTAAACTCATCTAATTTCAAAGGAGATTCAACTTTTAAAGGTCATTCATCCTCATCTACAAGGTATGGTCTCTAATTTTAAAATTCCTTAGAAAACTCAATTATGGGATCTCTCTTCCTTGACTAGATAATTATCTAGGATGCTTGGATAATAGTAGAGAACCTTCAATTGATGGATTATGTTGCTTAGATTTCGATTTTTGCAACACAATTTTGGCAAAGTTGAAATTTTTGGAAAGTTGAAATTTTTGGAAAGTTGAAATTAGAACTTGCTCTAAAAAAAACAAATTTTGGAGGTATTATAGACAATTGACTTAGTTTGAACTTACTTCATGCTAGGTATGACTTAAGAACCAAAATCTGATGAGACTAAGTTGGCAAAATCGATTTATTGGAAAATTTTTGGTTTGAAAACTCAAAAATCCGACAATAGAGTATTAGTACCAAATTGATCTTGAGATTTATGCATTAACTCGATAAAACTACTGCAAGTGCACAGCAAAAGCAATCGTAGTATAAGGGGTATCGAAATCTCAAGGGAAGTAGATGCTACACTAAGGTTTCTAAATTCAGATTATGCTAGATCAATTCGAGTTTAAAGTAAATTAAATATTAAACTAATAAGATATCGAGATTAAAGGTGGATAAAGTTCAGGAGACTAAGGTGCTAGGCAAGGGTAAATTATCAGGTTGAATCCAAGAATGAAGTTATTAAATTTATTAGAGATTTATTAAAACCCGTCTAGAACTCGAATCACTAAGTTTAAACCAATCAACTCTCGTTGCAGAAGTTTTCTATGCCTAAATTCCAGAATTCCAAATCTCTTTGCAAATTCAGACAATTAAAGCAAGCAATAAGAGCATGTTCGATTTGTTCACAAAATACCTAAACCAAATCTCTTTGCGAATAGATATTTTGCTCACCTATGATTAGTTCAAGTTATTAATAATGCTCTCGCATCTATTAAACAATCTAAGGTTTGATTTTCTAAGTGATCAATTCAGATATCAATATAAGTTCAAATCAAGGTGAAGATCTAAGTGATTTCCCTAACAAAGATAATAATTCTACACTCTTCATCAACCCTAAATCACCCTAACCTAACTAGCAAACTACTCAGACATAATTATGAAAACACAAATCATGACTGAAATAAATTGCATTAATAATGAAAAGAGAATGATACTGGGGTTCGAAATCTGGCTCGGATGAGTTAGAATTGTCTCCCCAGAAGCTCAGGATCAATCTCTCTCTAAGTCTCAAAAACAATAAATTATGAAAAGGTATGTGGCTAAACAATGCCTGAAATCTATTTATAGAAGAGGATTTTTCGTCTAGGGGCATACTTGTAATTTCTTCAAACTTGCTCTCTTTCCTTTTTCTGATGGAAATCGCGAAACTTGGCCGACCTCCTTTGGTGTCGATCGACACTCTGCACGTAAATCAACTCTTCCGACTTCATCACTTCAGCTGCTTCTCCAAAATGCTCCAGAAAGTGCTAGAATCTCCTGTTTAGCTCCAAATGCTCTCCATCCTGTAAAGACTCAAATAGGACTCGAAAACTAACAAAAGACTCGATAAAACACTTATATCATGGTCCAAAAGTGGGTAAAAACCATGATTTATCAACTCCCCCAGACTTAGCTTTTGCTTGCCCTCAAGCAAAACAGAAACTTAGACTGAAGTAGAAGTTTGAAAACCGAAACATTCAGCTAGCCTTTCTGAATGCCACAAATGTTAACACTCTTGAATCCACATGCTATTGAGCCAACCTTAGGTAATGTTCAGTGTACTTACCACAAGCTTAGCAATCTCCCAGTTCAAATCCAAATAATTTACTTGATAAAATTTAGAACTCTAACAATGGTGATGCTAAAGAAATTTTCTGATTATTTCCCTTCCTTAGCGCCTGAACAAGATATACTTTCTAAAGCTCTACTATTTTCTCTTCCCTTAATCAACTGCTGCCCATTTTCAGGGTGTTCTACAAATATTTTAATTGACTTTATCTTATTCTTTTAAGTCATGGAATAGTGCTGCTCCTACTTGTGTTCCTTGTGAGGAGACAGGTTCATGAACTCTCACTAATATTGTTCCTTATGAGGAGACAGGCTCATGAGGTTCTTTGCACTAATAATTGATCAGACTTTTTATTTCTTTTCTTTTCTCAAGGGAAGATCAAGGAAAGACTGCAGATTTCTAATCTTGTCAAAACTGAAAGAGGAATCAAGTTCAGTGCATACCTAGTTCTCATAAGGGGATCTGAACTCTATCTGTTAGATTGATCCACTTGCAGCTTTCTACTTAGTAAGACCTGCAATCAACTGCTATAGCAATGGTCCCTTGAGTGTCAATAATCTGCGGTTAGTTCCTAAGAAAAAATGAAAGTTCCAACTTATTTTGACTCAATAAAACAAATTTTTGACTCAAAAACAAACTCTCAAAACAAAACACAATGTTAGCAACTACCTCCCCCAGACTTGAACAACACTGCCCCCAGTGTTATTAAGAATGAGTTTGGATAGAAAATAATAGTGCTAAACTGTTATAAAACAAAGAGAAAAATCGGATTACCTGACTCTGCGTGCAGCGTCGATCGACACAGATGGTGTCGATCGTTGCTGTGTATGATCATGGTGTCGATCGACACAGATGGTGTCGATCGACACTCTGTCCGTAGATAGAGTTCAGCCACTCGAACATGATTGTTGTTAAGTCAGATTGTTGTTAGAATCTTCCAAGCTGTTAGAAAACTCAAACAAACCGTTAGAAGCACAAGATAATCCAATAAACCCAATGAGTTCAACAAGTTGGAAATAAAGTACTGAAGCAAATGGAAGCAAAATGCAGACTCAAGAGAAAAAGAAAAACTGACTCAAAATACTAAAAGGAATGGATGAATCACTCGTCGTCATCAGAACATGGTGGAGAAGAGCGTGGTGGTGTGGGAAGTCGAACAAAGCTGCAGCTGGACACAGTAGCAATGGCGTTCCAAATGGCCTGGAAGCTTGGCACCACATATCTCTGGAAAACATCTGGCTCCATAGGAATCTCGAGAGCATCTGGAAGGTGGTGAGGACCAATAAGCAATGATGCTCTGCTGCGCCTCAAACTTGAAGGGCGTGTGTGATCCTCAGCTAGTCGGTAGGATGTACCTCTGCGTCTGGGAACGGGAGCATTCCTCAGCCTGCTCGGACTAGGCTGAAATGCGAGGCGGCCTGGATCGTCAGTGATATGAGTAAGGTCCATGTCAGGTAACTGGACCATGCGCTGCACTCTCTGCTCGTCACTGAAAACCCATAATCTCTCTGGCTTCACCCAGTGAGCCCTCCGCAGATAATCCATATCTACCAAAGCACGCGATGCATCAATGGTGCAAATGGAAGTGTCTATCTCGCAGTGCTGGAAGATAGGAGTGAGAAAACTTCATATAGTCTCAGGCTTGGTCTTCGTCCCACTGAAAGGCTTCGTCTTCAAGGAAGCCAAATGATGTGCAAACACAGCGCCAAGGTTTGTGTTCTCTGGCGCGTCAGAATCCTCATAGATCTCAGACCAAAGGGCACGATAGAGCAACACTAACTCAGACACGCGCATCTTCCCCGGCTCATGCTTACATAGAAGTGTAGTATAGAATATGCGGACCAAGTAGCGAAGGGTAGGATGGCGAATGTCAGTCTGTGTGGAGGTCTTAGAATCATACCTCACATTTCCGAAGTGTGACCAGAAATCCTGGTTGTCCGGAAGCTGCGTCTGAAGAGAGACTCCAGTGGCATGCTCATTGGCGAACCCATAGATGTCACAAAGCTCTGGAAGTGGAATCCTGTAGCGAATCCCGCGGATAAGGAAGGTCAATGTGCCTTGCAAAACATTCCAGACTATCTCGTTCCGGTAGTAGACGCGAGCTGTGGCAATAAACTGGCGGAGAAGGTCTGGATAAAGGTCATACTGCCGCGTCGCTATAGTGCCCATCCCAACTCTGCTCATCAGCTGTAGGATGTCGTCTTTGATGCCCAACTCTCGCATCGTTTTCTCACAAGCGAATCGAGTAGGGCTGATCTCCACCTTCAGCCACGCTTTATAGAATAGCGTGTCATAATCATCCCAAGTCTCGTTGATGCCTCGAAGAGTACACAGGTCCTTTGCAACCTCTTTAGCCGGTGAGTCTTCCCAATTTCGTTCCACTCGAATCCTTGCGTTTTCACGCTTAGGCCAAGGAGCAAGACACGGAATCGCTTCATCATTAGCATTCCCAGAGGCGGATGCTTCAGTTTCCCGTGGTCTCTTAATCCTAGGAGGCATCCGCAATGAAAAGATAGACCAAAATCAAATCCAAAATCCAACAAATGAAGCACAAGGCGTCTGTAATGGTCGGGTGTCGATCGACACCATGCGTGGAATTTGAACACGAACCAAAAATAATGATTTCAACCACAATTTAACATCAACTAGCAATCCTAACAATCTCAATAGCATGAATCGACCAAGTCTAAACCATCAGACCCAAAGAAAAATCCCAAATACGCAACATGCAACATCAATTTCCAAAAATTTCAAAAATTTCAAATTGTGCAAATTAGAGGATGAAAAACAGTTGGGTAATGATGTAAATCATGAAAGACAACCGAAATGAGCATCAATTCAACAAGAGATCAAGCTAAAGAGGTTGAATTCGAAATTTTTAACCTTAGGGCCGAAACTGAAATTGGGAAATTTGAAGAACATACCTTGGTAGATCGAACAAATGGATAAGGGATTATGAAAGAGGACGAAAATCCGCACGGATTAGAGCCTTGAATCACTCAATTTGGTTAAGAAATGAAGATTTGGTGATTTCAGGGATTTTTGCTCTAAGGTTCGTGGTTTTGAAAATATGAGAAATAAAAGGAAAAAGTCGGGGTTTTGAAGACTTACCTGCGTCCTGTGGTGGTGTCGATCGACACTAGGGGGTGTCGATCGACACTGATCATGATCGAGCCATCTTCTCTTTTTTTTTTTATAAAAGGCAAAATAATTAGTAAAACCAAAATGAAAAATAAACTAAGTACCTACTAGTGGGTTGCCTCCCACTAAGCGCTCGTTTAACGTCAATAGCTTGACTGTTCACGCGTTTAGACTTTTGGTGCATTATCCAGAGACACAATGTGTCCTTCTGAAATCTCGGCTTGAGCCCAATAATGTTTCACCCTCTGTCGGTTCACAATGAACTCCTCTCCTTTGGAGTTTTCCAAGACAATTGCTCCATATGGTCTGACCTCTTTGATGGTGAAAGGACCTGACCAACGTGAACGCAATTTACCAGGAAACAATTGTAAACGCGAGTTGTATAGAAGTACCTGGTCATTTGGTTCGAAATGTCTGGAGACAATCTTTTTGTCATGATATGCCTTTGTCCTCTCCTTGTAGAGCTTCGAGTTCTCATAGGCGTGATGGCGCTGTTCGTCGAGCTCATTGAGTTGCACTAGGCGTCTTTCTGCAGCTGGCTTCAAGTCAAAATTCATCTTCTTGATAACCCAATGCGCCTTGTGTTCCAATTCCACTTGAAGATGGCAAGCTTTTCCATACAGCAGCTGGAATGGTGTAGTCCCAAGTGGTGTCTTGTATGCAGTCCTGTAGACCAAAGTGCATCATCCAGTTTCGCGGCCCAATCTTTCCTTGTCTTTCCCACTGTCTTCTCCAGAATTTGCTTGATCTGTCTGTTGGAGACTTCAACTTATCCACTCGTTTGGGGGAGATACGGAGTAGCCACACGATGTTGAACACCATGTTTCTTCAGCAGCTTGTTAAATACCTTGTTGACAAAGTGAGAACCACCATCACTTATAACAATCTGAGGCACTCCGAATCTAGGGAAAATGATGGTCTGGAACAACTTAAGAACCACAGCAGCATCATTGGTCTTAGAAGCAATTGCTTCCACCCACTTAGATACATATTCTACAGCCACCAAGATGTATTGCATTCCATAAGATGGAGGAAAAGGTCCCATGAAATCAATACCCCAGCAATCAAAAAATTCAACTTCTAGGATGAAATTCGGTGGCATCTCATGTCTCTTGCTGATTTTTCCTCTCCTTTGACAGACATCACACTGAGTTATGAACAGCTGAGCATCCTTGAACATAGTTGGCCACCAAAAACCTGCTTGAAGAACCTTGGGCACTGTCTCAAAAGTAGCAAAGTGTCCAGCATACTCAGAACCGTGACAATGGAATAGCACATCTCGGACTTCACTCTCTGCGATGCATCTTCTGTAAACATTGTCTGAACAATGCTTATACAAGTGAGGCTCATCCCAGTAATATCTCCTAAGTTCCCTTGTGAACTTCTTCTTCTCATAGTTCTTGAGATGGTTAGGCTCAATCTCAGCAGCAAGGAAGTTCACAATGTCAGCATACCAAGGTCGATTCGCATCAGATAAAGTAAAGATTGGCTGTCGAAACACGTCATCCAGGATCCTGCGAAGTGAAGCTCGCGTAGGGTGTCGATCGACACAGATGGTGTCGATCGACACTGGGTAATTGCCAATCTTCAAATTTTCGGACACGGTGTCGATCAACACCCGCCTGGTATCGATCGACACTGGGCATTGTCCCGAGAATGTAGTTGATTGAAAGCGAGTTTCAACAAGGTAAATGTTCTCTTCAGGTAAGAAATCATCAATGGGTACGTCATCTTCTATCCTGATCCTTGAGAGATGATCAGCCACTCCACTTTCAACTCCTTTCTTGTCTTTAACTTCTATGTCGAACTCTTGAAGAAGTAGAATCCATTTCAGCAATCTTGGCTTTGCATCCTTCTTCTGCATCAAGTACTTCAATGCAGAATGATCAGTGTGAACAATCACCTTAGAGCCGACAAGATACTGGCAAAATTTCTCAAAGGCAAAGACCACAGCTAGCAATTCTTTCTCTGTAGTCGCATAATTCTTCTGAGCATCATCCAACATTCTGCTGGCATAGTAGATGGCATGGAGCTTCTTGTCCTTCTTCTGTCCCAGAACCGCTCCTACTGCGCAGTCGCTGGCGTCACACATCACCTCGAAAGGTAAATCCCAGTCTGGAGGTTGAACAATTGGAGCACTCACTAAGGCTTGCTTGATCTGTTCAAAGGCGGAAAGGCATTCTGCAGTGAACTCGAACTTCACGTCTTTGCACAGAAGAGCAATGAGTGGCCTTGCAATCTTGCTGAAGTCCTTGATGAATCTTCTATAGAATCCAGCATGGCCTAGAAAACTCCTCACTGACTTCACCGAATCAGGTGCTTGTAGTGTCGTCATTACTTCTATCTTAGCGCGATCCACTACGATTCCTTCAGCTGAAACCTTGTGTCCAAGTACAATCCCATCTTGAACCATAAAGTGACACTTTTCCCAGTTTAGGACTAAGTGTTTCTCTTCACATCGCTGCAACACTGCGCATAAGTTATCTAGGCAGTCTTTAAAGGATGACCCATAAACAGAAAAGTCATCCATAAAGACTTCCATGAACTTCTCAATCATATCCGTGAAGATGGACATCATGCATCTCTGGAAGGTCGCAAGAGCATTACAAAGTCCAAATGGCATTCTGCGATATGCAAACGTACCATAAGGACATGTAAACATGGTCTTCTCCTGATCATCTGGGTGAATTGGAATCTGGAAGAATCCTGAATAACCATCCAAGAAACAGTAGTAGGGATGATTCAACAATCTCTCCAGCATCTGATCAATGAAAGGCAAAAGAAAGTGATATTTTCTAGTCGCGGCATTCAGATTCCTGTAGTCTATGCACATCCTGTGTCCAGTCACAGTACTTGTAGGAATAAGCTCATTCTTCTCATTCTTCACCACTGTGACTCCTCCTTTCTAAGGAACCACATGAACAGGAATGACCCAAACACTATCCGAAATGAGATAGATGATCCCAGCTTCCAAGAGCTTCATGATCTCCTTCTTGACTACTTCCTTCAGGTTCGGGTTCAGACTTCTTTGATGTTCAATCGATGACTTTGTCTCATCCTCAAGGTGAATCAGATACATGCACAAGTATGGTGAGATACCTGAAATGTCATCAAGAGAATAGCCAAGAGCCTTGCGAAATTTTCGCAGCTTGCTTAGCAACAAAGTGAGCTCTGCATTGTTCAAGGAAGCATTCACTATAACAGGATACGTTGAATTAGGACCAAGAAATGCGTACCTTACCCCTGCAGGAAGCTATTTAAGCTCAACTCTTGGTGTTTAACCTCGCTCCAATCACCTAGTGTCGAGGTCTGTGCAGAGTGTCGATCGACACAGATGGTGTCGATCGACACCTTGGGTGTATCGAGCTCCTCTTGTGCGACCATCTGAAAAACTTGCTCACTAGCATCCATCATTTTTGTGTAACCTGCAGCTGCATCGTCCAAGTGCTCAATGTCCTTTGTAGAAGTAGTCAATGCTCGCTCCAAAGGGTCTGTAGGATGGTCCTCTTAGAAAATCTCTTCAGCAAGGTTGGTGAGGGAATCGACATAGAAGGTTTGTCCATCAATCGTGGGTCTCTTCATCAGCTTCTCCATGTCGAAATTCATCACCAAATCACCAATGTTCAGCGCAATCCTCCCCTTCCTCCCGTCAATGATGGCTCCAGCTGTAGCCAAGAATGGTCTACCAAGTATGAGAGGATCTTTGGGTTCCTCATCATAAGCTAATACCACAAAGTCTGTGGGAATCAAAAAATCTCCCAGTTTGATAGGAACATCTTCTAAGACACCTTCAGGGATCCTGTCAGAACGATCATCAAGGACTAAGGAGATTCTGGTGGCCTTGAAGTCTGTCATATCCAGCCTAAGAGCAACTGAAAGAGGCATCAGGTTTACACTTGAACCCAAGTCGCATAGAGATCTCCCAAACTTGTCTGAAAAGATGGAACAATCAAGAACAAAGCTTCCTGGATCGGAGAGTTTCTCTGGTAGCCTGTTCTGAATGACAGCACTAACTTGCTCTGCTATCATCACTACTCCTTCCTCCATATCCATGTTCTTGGTCATCATCCACTTCAGGTATCTCTTTATCACTGGAGTAGTTCTAATGGCATCCATCAAAGAAATTTCAACCACTAGTCTATCCATAGTAGCTCCTTCTTAGACTTCTTTGGTATCAAGGGGAAAGGAATCTTTGGTTTGTAAACCCTTTCTGCTGCAACCTTCGTTGTTGTGAGCTGATCTGGTGTAGTCCGTGTAGAGCATCGATCGACACCCTCCTGGTGTCGATCGACACTGGCTTTTGATGTCGTGTTGCTCGTGTCGAGCTTGCTCGAATTGTCTGGTTTCTCCTTTGGTGTCGATCGACACACAGTAGTGTTGATCGACACTGGCTCCGCAGCGTCTTCTACATCATCGAGCTCCTCGAATTCTTCAGTGCTTAGCCTTCTGTTCTGCACAGGTTGAAGGTTCTTCCCACTCCTCAATGTGACAACATTCACATGGCGTTTGGGATTGGTATCTGTCTTCCCTGGAAGGAATCCTTCTTGCCTACAGCTTCTGGGGTTTGAGAAACTTGAACATCCAACTTCTTCATGTGAGAGTTTATGCTCTCAGTCTTTCCATTCAGGTCTTGATACAGTGAATCAATTTTGCCATTGAAATTCACTGTCAACTTCTGCTGTCCTTCCAAGATTTGCTCAAGCATAGCCTCCATTTTGTTGTCTTGCGCAGGAGACGTTTGGTAAGAGGAATTTTCATAACTCCTTTGGTAATTGTTGTTTTGGAATGGGAGCTTTTAAGTATAACCAGAAAAGTTTTGATTTTCTGTAAATGAACTCTTCTGATAATTCCCACCGAAGCTTCTATTCCCTTGTTGATTCCCAAACCTCTGGCTTTGAAAGCCACCTCCGTTGATGTAGTTGACATCCTCTTCTTCACAGTCTTCATTAGGTTCAAATGTCTCCACTTCATTAGCAAAATGGACCTGCTTCTTTCCCACCAAGAGATTGTGTACGTTGTCCAGCTTCCTGTTGACTTCAGCAATTTGGCTTCCTCCATTCACTCCAGCGTGTTGTCTTCTTTCGAAGTCTGCGTTCTTAGTGCTGTTACGAGAGGCCAAATTCTCTATAATCACCATTGCGTCTTCTGGGTATCTGGTGTTGAAGTTGCCATTGCTTGCTGCATCTAAGGCCATCTGGTACCTCCAGTCAAACCCTCGGTTGAGGATACGAGGAGCTGCGGTTCGCTGAAACCGTGGTGTGGGCAGTCCCTCTGGTAGGCCTTGAATCTCACCCAAGAAGCCTTGAATGCTTCTGTAGGTCCTTGGGAGAATGCAGTGATCTTTGTCCTCAGCTCTTCTGACCTCGCATCATCAAAGAAGTTGCATAAGAATGCATTCTTTGTGTCTTCCCAAGTAGTTAGTGAGCCTGGATCCAACTGCTTCAGCCAGTAGGATGCATCTCCAGCAAGCGAGTAAGGGAAGAGCTTGCAGAAAAGATAGTCGTAGGTCACTCCATTGGCCTTGATGCTTGAGGCTAAATCCTCGAATCTCTCAATGTGATCCATAGGGTGCTCATTGGAAAGACCATGGAAGGGATGCTGAGCCACCAATGTGAAGTAGGCAAGCTTCAGCTCGAAGTCATTCCTCTGAAATGCAGGAGGACGGATCGCAGCTCTATTAGCATAGAACTGGTATGAGCGGTTGTACTCGCCTAATGTTCTTCCACGTCCAGCTTCTGCAGGGGCGATTTGCATCGCTGGTTCTATGATGACGGCGCCAGCCTCATCAAGTCTCTGTCCTTGGGCGTTCCTTCTATTACCTTGTAGGTCAACAAAGTCGCCTGCCTCGTTGCGTATCATGATCACAGGTTCTGCCATCTCAGTCTGCGCAAGGTGTCGATCGATGCTAGTTGTGTCGATCGACGTTCGTGCAGACTTGCGGTTCGTACGTTCGAGACGGCCTAGTTCCTGGTTCAGTGCGATTAGTTACTTGTCCTTGTTGCTTCTGGTACTGCGATTAAGCATGCACCTGAAAAACAAAAATAAGAAACTAAATCAGTAACAAAAAAAAAAATAAAAACAAAACCTAGTCAAAATCCTAATACTAGATTCCGTATGTAGCTATCTCTTGTGGTAAGTATAGTGGTAAGTATTCCCGCCTGTCACGCGGGTGACCCGGGTTCGATCCCCTGCAACGGTGCCAAAAACTTGATAGGGGTGAGGTTTTACCCTAATAAAACTACTGCAAGTGCACAACAAAAACAATCGTAGTATAAGGGATATCGAAATCCCAAGGGAAGTAGATGCTACACTAAGGTTTCTAAATTCAGATTATGCTAGATCAATTCAAGTTTAAAATAAATTAAATATTAAACTAATAAGATATCGAGATTAAAGGTGGTTAAAGTTCAGGAGACTAAGGCGCTAGGCAATGGTAAATTATCAGGTTGAATCGAAGAATGAAGTTATTAAATTTATTAGGGATTTATTAAGACCCGTCTAGAACTCGAATCACTAAGTTAAAACCAATCAAATCTCGTTGCAGAAGTTTTCTATGCCTAAATTCCAGAATTCCAAATCACTTTGCAAATTCAGACAATTAAAGCAAGCAATAAGAAGAGGTTCGATTTGTTCACAAAATACCTAAACCAAATCTCTTTGCGAATAGATATTTTGCTCACCTATGATTAGTTCAAGTTAATAATAATGCTCTCTCATCTATTAAAGAACCTAAGGTTTGATTTTCTAAGTGATCAATTCAGAAATCAATATAAGTTCAAATCAAGGTGAAGATCTAAGTGATTTCCCTAACAAATATAATAATTCTACAAACTCTTCATCAACCCTAAATCACCCTAATCTAACTAGCAAACTACTCAGACATAATTATGAAAACACAAATCATGACCGAAATAAATTGCATTAACAATGAAAAGAGAATGATACTGGGGTTCGAAATCTGGCTCGGATGTCCCCAAAAGCTCAGGATCAATTTCTCTC
The DNA here is from genome assembly GCA_020283515.1 of Alliaria petiolata. Classification (NCBI taxonomy): domain Eukaryota; kingdom Viridiplantae; phylum Streptophyta; class Magnoliopsida; order Brassicales; family Brassicaceae; genus Alliaria; species Alliaria petiolata. The sequence goes on along the minus strand of JAHZTW010000001.1, from coordinate 149,561,941 downwards.
TAAGTCTCAAAAATAATAAATTATGAAATGGTATGTGGCTAAACAATGCCTGAAATCTATTTATAGAAGAGGATTTTTCGTCCAGGGGCAGAATTGTAATTTCTTCAAACTTGCTCTCTTTCCTTTTTCTGATGGAAATCGCGAAACTTGGCCGACCTCCTTTGGTGTCGATCGACACAAATGGTGTCGATCGACACTCTGCGCGTAAATCTACTCTTCTGGCTTCATCACTTCAGCTGCTTCTCCAAAATGCTCCAGAAAGTGCTAGAATCTCCTGTTTAGCTCCAAATGCTCTCCATCCTGTAAAGACTCAAATAGGACTCGAAAACTAACAAAAGACTCTATAAAAACACTTATATCATGGTCCAAAAGTGGGTAAAAACCATGATATATCAGCCCTTCACCTCCTAAACGCAAGGTTCGATACTTTGGAGTACCAATGGACCCAAACATTGATTATTTGAAGGAGATGAAGAAGATGGAGATAAGAACAACACTCAAGATCGATTACTCCGCTTTAGACGCTTTGGGCATCACCGAGGATGTTACATGGTACTTGGACGAGCTAAGGCTCAGGACCTTCATGGAGATCGATCGACCTACTTACAAGGAGCTCGCACAAGAGTTCTTATCTTCAGTTCAGTTGTCTTACTGGAAAGGAAGAAAATCATATCCGAAAGACGATATTCTCTATAAAGATTATGAGCTCAGCATCCCTCGGCTTACTGAGATATTTGATTTTGACTTGAGGAGCGAGACAAGCATTGAAGAAGAATGGAGTGCTGATCTTTGGGGACTTATGGGCCGTGGCATATATGACAAGGGAAGGCATCCGTCTGCTTTTATTTCACATCCGGTCGTGCGTTTTGTGCACCGCCTCATAGCACACCAACCTTTCTCTCGCAGCAACCAGTTATGCATTCTCATTTCAGAGCTCGTCCTACTTCAGTCTGCCTTTAGAGACGAGGCACTTTCAGCATGCCTTGGATGCGTCCTAACAGAGAGACTCGTGCGAGTGAAGCACGATGTTACTGCACCTAGATGCAAGGCTGCCTTCACGACTTACAGAGGCATCATTACAGCGATCATGGAGGCTGCTGGAGTTGACACTAGCATTGAGGCGCCACTAGATGAGGCTTTGTTTGATTTGTTCCAGTTTCAGACGGACAGGAACCTGACAGGCGCAACCATGNCTCATAGTACACCGACTTTTCTCTCGCAGCAACCAGTCATGCATTCTCATTCCAGAGCTCGTCCTACTTCAGTGCGCCTTTAGAGACGAGCCACTTTCAGCATGGCTTGGATGCGTCCTAGCAGAGAGACTCATGCGAGTGAAGCACGATGTTACTGCACCTAGATGTGAGGCTGCCTTCACGACTTACGGAGACATCATTACAGCGATCATGGAGGCAGCTGGAGTAGACACTAGCATTGAGGCGCCACTAGATGAGGCTTGATTTGATTTGTTCCAGTTTCAGACAAACAGGAACCTGACAGGCACAACCATGGATCCAGACAGGTTCGGATACCGATACCGCCTAGGGAAGGGAGACAACCGCACGGTCTATCTACCATCTCCCACAGTCCCGCGCCTTTCAGAGGGTTCACCACAGTGGATCCTTGGACATGAGGAGTTCCATACCGAGTTCTTATGCATCCCGCTTACTATTGGAGAGTACATAGCTGCTAAGACTAGGAGAGAGGCGATCCATCAGAGGACCCACCACACATCATCTTCCTCCACGCGCAGCACCTCACGATCTGCTACACTGTCCACCTCAACTGATCCCGCGATCACCGCCCTTCAGGAGCAGCTGGCCCGCCAGAACGAGATGCAAGAGCAGATGGCGCGATAGCTTCGAGAGAGAGGACACATAGATGGCGACCTTTAGACCCTGAGTCCACATGCCTAGCAGACTTCGCGTCTTGGCCGAGAGTCTTCCCGCTTACGAGCCTTGTTCCATCTATTTCAACCCTATCTTTTATTTATGCTTTATTTTTCATATTCATAGTCATTCCCGGACTCTTCCCGCTTACGAGTCCGATTCCATCTATTTCAACCCTATCTTTTATTTATGCTTTATTTTTCATATTCCTAGTCATTCCCAGACTTTCATAGCTATTTCACACTGCGGACAGTGTGATTGAAGTCTGGGGGGATGTCCGTACTAATGACTTTGCTTTGTTTTGTTTTTTTTTTTGAGTCATTTTAATGATTTTTATTTATCCTAAAAACTAAGAATGATGTATCTCGATATATATGATATGGTTTTAGGGATTATGACGCGAAACCAAGGATGATAATCAACCAGTGTGCTTCTACGCTATTTCTAGTAACAGATCTTAAGCTTTAGTACTAGGCTAGGCAGTAGCTAGAAAGCCGGCAATGCGAAATCCTGGAGAATGTCGATCTATAGAGATTTCAGGGGAAGGAATATACTAGCTCTATTTTAATTGGACTTTAACCTGATATCTAATTTCCTTGTCAACAGATCTAAGCATTCAACGAAAAAACAAGAACGTTCGGGACATCTTTTCCATTTTTAAACACGACCCTTTGTCAGTCTCGAATGGCCAACACATCAACAGTTGGTACCATACCCGAAACCTTTACCATCTTTTCATACCTCATGCAACTCTTTTGTTTTCGCACTAAGCAGATATGTGCAAAAACGCCGGAGAGGGAGGAACGACACGATTTATAGTCACTCAAGACGAAGGATCGATGGTCAAGGAACGAGAGTGTTAGCTACAAGAGTATATACGACTCATGCCTTGGAAAGCTCAAAAATATGGTATATTTTCGTGCTCCTTAAGACTCTTACATTAAGCCACTTCCCGTTTCATAAAAAAAAAAATATTTAGAAAAAGTAACTCGGATAGAGGACCTGAATTCCTTAGAATGATGATGGTACTTATCCGTAAAAAAGAGAGTTACAGAAAAAAAAAATGAAGAAAAAAAAAACGGGAAGAAAATGCCTAAGAGTCTTAAGAGAATCAAAACATTCAAAGAGGCGGAGTCTGGTCAATATGGTGAGAAGTTTTAGACGCCATCCAGTTTAAGCCCAAAGCAAGAAACCAAGTCTGGGGGTATGGCGATATCAAGGAGAACTCGCGGATGTGTACGTGCGAAGAGTGATTGGAAATCGTGGATCCCAACAGTTCCACCTTCTATTGTTGTTTTGCATAATATCTCGCACCTGCCGGAGATATATACAGTAACCCAAAACACTCTAAACCTCACCAATAAAGGCCTTTAGGAACCTAACCTCGTTGAACCTAGCTTCACATCCGTTGACAAGGATCACGCCAATATTAATATTGCTTAGATAGCTAGTTGACTGGAACTTGGGATTTAGATAGTGAAGGAACTATAGTGAGAATTTACTAGACTGAGCATGGATAGATTAGTTCGATGACTTATGGTTTAGAAGGACGGTCGCTGAGTTTACGCTAATTCCCATATTTTACTCTTAAAACCTATTATTTCAAGATCCTTTACAAGTGTTTTAACCCGTTTTCAATGGTTTTAAAGTGATTTCCACGTTTCCTAGTCTTAAGAGTCATTTCAGGGAAATTGGACAAATGCATACATTTTGGAGCAAAACGGGAACTTCGAGGACAAGTGCTCGGATATAAAAGTTTAACACCAAACGACGACCTTCCCACCACAAGATCTAGCTCATATTTGGGGACAAGGTAGCCTTATCAGCTGTCTTTCACCTCGAAGTGGTTTGAGAACAATCTCACGGTTGGATCTCAAGTTATGGAGGAAGCAAGAAGGTCCTTCAAGCACCCGAAAGACCAAGCTGGCCGCGCCACGGCCTGACCAGACGACCAGTGGCCGCGCCACGGCCAATCGCTCGGCCGGCCAGCCACTTAACGATTCCCGAGCCCGTTTTGCACTTATTTGATATTTCCCGGGGTTAAAACGCAAGGCCCATTTATGAAGACATGAAGGCCTATATAAAGGACCCCTAGGGCTTCACAAAACGTGAGACTTGACACAGAGCTTTTCCAAAAACACTTTTCACGCTGCCGGAGAAAGAGAGAGAGAGAGAGAGAGAGAGTTCGACGGCCCAGAGTTGAAGACCTCTTTTCACTATTGTTCTTAATTCTTCGCTTTTCCATACTTTAAGAAGATCTCTTCATTAGCATTTCCTTTTGAAGAAGTTTTCTAACTCTGTTTCTTATTCAATACAATTCGCACCTTTTCATATCTCGAAAGATGTCTCTCGTTCCCATGAATGAGTAGTTATCTAGTTGGGTTTTAAAGGGGGTTTTCAAAGGGGTTTAATCATGGATCGATTTCGCTAGGTTGATAGAGATAAAGTTTTCATTAGGTATATTCGTTTATGTCTTGCTCTTATTGCATGTTTGCTTTTCTGATCAATTAGCAACTGATCCCAGGACAACTAGATACGCGAACGCGAGTCTATTGTTTGGATCTAGAGGTGAACAAGCGGACCACACCGAGTGTTTACAAATAGGTGAATGATATGTTTACGCGTTTGACTCGCATCGTGGGATGATAACTTATATCCACAAAGCGAGGCAAACATAGCTGGTTAGATCCGCGAGCGCGGGGTAATCATAGTCGACTGTTTAACCTTAAGAACCTAACTAACTAAGTCGTTTAAAACGTAATCTATTACTTGTTAGATCTGATCCATGAACCTCGGAGAACACCCCTGAACCCAATGCCTTTTACCTATTGATTTACAACCGTTTAATTCTCTTTGCTGCTTGATATTACTACTGCAACCCGTGACACACAAACCCCCAATCTTCCCTTTTGGTTTAAAGAAGTTAGAAATTCTATAATTTTCGTGAAACAACAATCTCTGTAGATTCGATCTCTTAATATACTACTGTAATTACTATGCACTTCCAGCTATCTTACGGATAAAACTTGGAGTGACAAAATCCCACACATCAGCACTACGAGGACCCACTATAAAACAGAAGGGTAGTAACATCATTTATTTAATTTATTTATATAAATTTATGGTTCTCATTGTAGAACCTTATGATGACCTTAAGCAAGGGCTCTCTGACTGGTTACGTTACTAGATCAATCCATTAGATATTTTTCTAATTTATATATTTATTTTTCATATGTTTTTCTCTGTTTTGTAGGTTTAATTACTGAGAAGTTAGTTATTTTCACATTTTCATTTGTGAATCTTCAAATAATAAATTATGAAACCAAGTTAGTGATCGGTATATTTGATTATAACCACTCTAAATCGTAACATTTTTACCTTCAATTAGCATATATATATGCTAACAAATTATTTTTGTTTTATTTTTATTTTTTATTCTAATATACTTACAAAGGATAAAAATATAGGAAACTGGTGGCTCACACTACTACTAGCACCAGATGTACCTAATGTAGATATCGATTATTGGCCAAAAGAATTATTTAAATTTTTAGATAATGGTGCAAATAGGATTGGAGTTGGAGGTGTAGTTCAGGCTTTACTTTCTGGTTCAAACCCTCCAATGAGTAATGGTAATTTTTCGTATAAGAGGAGATTAGCAATTTTTACAAATATTGAAGTTTTGAATTCTAATTATGAGAGCCGTAAAATAAATTCTTTTCATATACAACATTTGGTAGATAGTATCAAATGTTATGGGCTAAAAATTGGTAGGAGATTTCTATTTCAGCATAATAAACTCGGTTTTTATTTTAATTATGGTGATCCGGAAGGAAACTCTTGTGAAGTTTGACATTTACAAGTGTAATCTTTAAACTTGACAGTTAATATATTGAAAATTAATAAAACGCAAACAGTTATACAGTTAATTTTTTTTTTCTAGGTTAGCGTCTTTTAACTTGTAAATGGTTGATGTTTTACTTTACTGCTATGAACCTTTGACCTTTGTTAAAATTTAGAGGAACTACAGTTAAACTGTCACCAGAAAATGGAAATAATGAGTAGATTGTACCCAATATCAAAATATGTGTTAGAATAGTCAGCATTTTGTTTTACTTATACCAAGTCTGGAATCTTAACTCATGTAATATATTTTAGTTTTATCTGAATTAAATTGCATTTTACAATTGAACCTTTAAATAGACATATTAGAAGGGAGGACAAGAGAATACGAATTCCATTTCCATTTTGACGCTTGTTTCCACGCTCGCCCGAGTTCCCAGAAGGGTTGAACCACCTAGTTTTTTCTCCCTTTCACCACCCTTTTCGAACTTTCCTAACTGGTATTTCCAAATATAACAAGGATCTGTTTTCAAAAAACACCTTTTGAAACGTGCAACCGCGGTTCAGCCCTCACCTTCGGCTCGGAAGGTCCGTCTAGCTACCGGTAAGGTCATCCATGCCCTCTTTACCCCCCCCCCCTTTCCCTTACTTGTTCAACCTCAAAGTAACCCTTTGGACTCCAAACCAATTGTATCCTCAAGAGTCCGTTGACAAGTGCCATTCTTCCCCCTTTGCAAGTGATAGCAGAGGTGTGAGACTTCAATTCAGGAATCCTGACATTAAAGTTGAAAATTTGCGGTTTATCCGGCTAATCTCTCCTTCGGTTTGAAAATGCATCGAAGGTTATCTTATGAAGAAAAGGGTAAGAGACCAGCCTTACCTGTGGAGCCTCCTCGAACTGCTAGAGTTAAAGTTTCACATTTCTAAAATTCTGACCTAATTCGAAAACACTCTCTAACTTTGGTGGGAAGAGTCACTAACCCAAGAATACATAGAGTCTGGAACCTGCTTCCCTTCTTTGCCGAATTCTGGAAGGTATCTTCCATACCCATTGGAGCAGATCTGGGACAAGGCATGTTCCAGTTTCAGTTTGCGTATGAGGAAGATCTACAAAAAGTGTTAGATAATAGACCCTACCACTTCGCTCGGTGGATGATTATTATCCAGAGATGGGAGCCCACCACATCTAAAGTCTTTCCTTCACTTATCCCCTTCTGGATTCAGGTGCAAGGTATCCACATCCATCTCTGGTCTGAAGCGACTCTCCTAAGCATAACAAGAGATATATGATACTTTGAGGCCCTGGAAATCACAGCTGGATGCCTCAAGAAGACGCTCAAGAAACATTCCTTCTGAGGGAAGGGACATAGTCTCTTCGATTGCACGAGAACTCTTATTCAGTAATGATCCTGGCGGAAGAGACAAAAACTATTGTAGCCTCCCCATTCCCAACCGTCAAAGGGAAAGATCTCATCATTCCTATCACTCCATACCAGACTACTACCATGACCCTAGAAGACTTGATCAGGTCCAGACTAGAATGAGATGGGTAGAGCGAGAAAGGCAAGAAGATTCCCACAGCCACCACACCCTGATAGGGTCAAAGTTTTACCCAAATAAATCAACACTCCAAGTGCACAACAATGCAGTTGAAGTATAAGGGGTTATCGAAGCCCAAAGGAAGTAGATGCTATACTATGGTTTCTAGGTTCAAATTATGCTAGATCAAATCAATTAAAGTAAATTAAACTACTAAGCAAATCGGTATCGGAATTAAGTTGATAAAGTTCAGGAGACTAAGGCGCTAGGCAAGGATAATTATACGGTTAAATCAGAGAATGAAGAAGTTATATTGTCAGGAAATTATTAAGAACCGTCTAGAACTCGAAACTCTAATTTAAAACCAATCAACTCTCGTTGCAGAAGTTATCTATGCCTAAATTCCAGAATTCCAAATCTCTTTGCAAATTCAAACAATTAAGGCAAGCATTCAAAACAAGTTCGATTGTTCACAAAATCTCTAAACCAAATCTCTTTGCGAATAGATATTTTGCTCATCTATGATTAGTTCAAGTTATTAGTAATGCTCTCGCATCTATTAAACAACCTAGGGTTTGATTTCTAAGTGATCAATTAAGAAATCATTGTAAGCACAAATCAAGATGAAGATCCAATTGATTTTCCTAACAACATAATAATTCTACAAACTCATCATCAATCCTAAATCACCCTAACCTAACTAGCAAACTACTCAGACATAGAGATGAAAGCACAAATCATGACTAAAATAAATTGCATATAAAATAAGAAAAGAGAATGATACAGGGGTTCAAAAACTTCTCGGAAGAGTACATAATTGTCTCCCCAAAAGCTCAGGATCAATCTCTCTCTAAGTCTAAAAAACAGAAAATAATGATAAGATGTCTGGCTAAACAATGCTCAAAACTATTTATAGAGGAAAATTTGTGTCAGGGGCAATCTTGTAAATAATGTAAACTTGAGACAATTTCCTTTTCTCGATGGAAGTCGCGAAACTCGGCCGCCTTCATTGGTGTCGATCGACACCAAGGGTTAGTGTCAATTGACACCCTTCGTGTAATTCAGCTCCGACTTCATCACTTCGGCTGCTTCTCTAGAGTGCTCCAATAAGCTCCAAAATCTTCATTTAAACTCCAAATGTATTCCATCCTGTAAAGACTCTAATAGGACTCTAAAAATACCAAAAGACTCTATAAAATGGACTTATATCATGGTCAAAAACAGATAAAAACCATGATATATCAACTCCCCAGACTTACCTTTTGCTTGCCCTCAAGCAAAACAGAAACTTAGAATGAAGTAGAAATTTGAAAACATAAACATTCAGCTAACCTTCAGAATGCCACATTAGTTAACACTCTTGAATCTGCATGCTATAAAGCCAACCTTAGGTAATGTTTCAGTGTACTTACCACAAGCTTAGCAATCTCCCAGTGCGAATCCAGATCCTTTCCTTAGTAAAATTTCGAACTCTAACAAATGGTATGACCAAAGAACTTTACAGATTCTTTCCTTTCCTTAGTGCCTGAACAAGACATTCTTTGGGAATCAAGTTCAGTGTACACCTAGTTCTGTAAGGGAATCTGAACTCTCTCTGTTAGATTGATCTAATTGCAGCTTTCTAATTAGTAAGACCTGCAATCAACTACTATAGCAATTGTCCTTCAAGTGTCAACATTCTGCGGTTAGTTCCAAGACAAACTGAAAGTTTCAACTGATTTTGACTCAATAAAACAAGTTTTTGACTGACTCAATTGACTCTCAAAACAAAACACAATGTTAGCAACTACATCCCCCAGACTTGAACAACACTGTCACTAGTGTTATTAAGTATGAGTTTGGAAAAAAAAAATTGTGTAAAACCTGTTGCAGAACCGAGAGAAAAGTGGATTACCTGACCCTGCATATGGCGTCGATCGATAAAAGGTGTGTCGATCGTTGCTGTCTGGTGGTGTCGATCGACACTCTATCTGTAATCTGAGTTCCTTTTCACGAACTTATATGTTGTTAAGTCAGAATGTTGTTAGAGTCATCCAAGCTGTTAGAAAACTCAAACAAACGGTTAAAAGCACAACATAATCCATAATCTCAAAGATTGCAACAAGTATTGAAACAAAGTACTGAAGCAAATTTAAGAAAAAGAAATACTAAACCAGGATACTTGCAAATACAACTCTTCATCAGAACGTGGTGGTGTGCGTGGACGGACGCAGCCACAATTAGACATAACTGCGATGGCGTTCCAAATGGCCTGAAAGCTCTGAACCAAATATCTCTAAAAAGCAGCCTGCTCCATAGGGATCCCAGGAGCATCTGAAAGGAGATGAGGACCAATAGGCTGTGGTGCTCTGCTGCACCTCGAAGATGAAGGTCGTGGGTGATCCTCAGTTGGTGCGTCCTCTGCGGATGAAGCTGCAGCGCGGGAAGAAGCACCTCTGTGTCTGGCAACGGAAGCAGCTCGCAGTAAGGTCGGACTGGGCTGGAAGCTTAGACGGTCAGGATCGGTAATTGTGATGTGAGTGAGGTCCCTATTAGGTAACTGGAACAGAAGTTGCTCGACTCGCAAGCTGGTGAAAACCAATAGCTTCTCGGGCTTCACCAAGGTAGCTCTCCGCAAATACTCCATATCAACCAAAGCCCGTGAAGTCACAAAGGAACAAGTGGAAGTGTCCATCCCGCAATGCTGGAAAATCGGAGTAAGAAGACTTCCAACAGCCTCGGGCTTGATCCTGGATCCAGCGAAAGGCTTCGTCTTCAGCGAAACCAAGTGATGAGCAAACACAACACCGAGGTTGACGTTCTCTCTCAACCCAGACTCCTCATAAATGATAGACCAAATGGCAAGATACAGCAGCATTAACTCAGATACACGCATCTTCCCTCGCTCATGCTTACACAAAAGTGTAGTAGCGAATAGGCGAGCAAGAGAGCGAAGTGTAGGATGGCGGATATCTGTCTGCGAGGTGGTCTTAGAGTCATACCTCCCATTCCCAAAATGTGACCAGAAATCCTGGTTGTCTGGAAGCTGCTGTGGAAGGAAAACACCGGTGGCATGCTCATTCTCAAACCCATAGATCCCACAAAGCTCTGGAAGTGGAATCCTGTAGCGAATCCCGCGAATAAGAAATGTCAAGGTCCCTTCCAAAGCGTTCTTCACCACCTCATTCATGTAGTAGACGCGAACGGTGGAGAGAAACTGGCGTACTAGATCGGGGTAAAGATCGTACTGCCTCGTTGACATATTCTCCATCCCAACTCTACTCAGCAACTACAGGTTGTCGTCTTTGATGCCCAACTCTAACATCGTCTTCTCGTCAGCAAATCGAGTCGGTGTTACATCCACCTTCAGCCACGCATTGTAGAACAGCGTGTCATACTCATCCCAAGTCTCACTGATGTGTCGGTAGACACACTCGTCTTTCGCGACTTCTTTTGCTGGCTAGTCTTCCCAGTTTCGTTCAATTGGAATCCTCGCGTTTCCGCGCTTAGGCCAAGGAGGAAGGGAGGAAATCGGCGCATCATTAGCAGTCCCAGAAGCGGACGCTTCAGTTTCCCGTGGTCTCTTAGTCCTTGGAGGCATCTGCAATCAAAGTTAAAACCAAAATCAAAATCCAAAGTTTGAAAATTTTGTTCAAGTGTCGCCACTGTATCGGTGTCGATCGACACAGTAGTGGTGTCGATCGACATAGTAGTGGTGTCGATCGACACCATGCATGTAATCCCAATTCGAACCGAAATCATGATCTGAACCCCAATTGTGCATCAATTAACAATTCAAACATACTTAATACCACGAATCAACCAAGTTTCAGCCATAAAACCCAAAAAAAATCCCAAATTCTCAACGTGTCTCATCAATTTTCAAAATTTCGAAAATTTCAATTTTATGCAAATTAAAGGATAAAAATCAGTTGGGTAATAATCGAAATCATGGGAGGCAACCTAAATAAGCATCATTCAATCAAGAAATCAAGTTATATATGTCGAATTCGAGATTTTTCACCTTAGTGTCGAAAATGAAATTGGGAGATTTGAAGAACATACCTTGACAGATCGAAAAAATGGACAATGGATTATGAAAGAGGATGAAAATCCGCACAGATTAGACCTTAGAATCACTCAATTCCGTGAAGAAACGAAGAAGTTGAGTTTTGGTGAAAATTTGTTGTAAGGTTTCGAGTTTATGATTTTGGGGAAGAAGAAGAAAAGTGTCGGGTTTTAAAGACTTACATGTGTCCCGCGTTGGTGTCGATCGACACACCGTGATGATGTTGCTCGACACTTGATGATGTCAAACCTAATTCCTTTTTTTTTATTAGAATAAAAATAAAACGAATAAATATTAGTAAAATCAAAATAAAATAAAATAAATACTTACCAGTGGGTTGCCTCCCACTAAGCGCTCGTTTAACGTCAATAGCTTGACTGTTCACGCGTTTAGGCAGTTGGTGCATCATCCAGAGACACAATGTGTCCTGCTGGAATCTCGGCTTGAGCCCAATAATGTTTCACCCTTTGCCTATTCATAATGAAATCTTCTCATTTGGAGTTTGTCAGGACAATTGCTCCATATGGTCTTACCTCTTTGATGGTGAAGGGACCTGACCAACGTGAACGCAATTTACCAGGAAACAATTGCAAACGGGAGTTATACAGAAGTACCTGATCATTTGGTTCGAACTGTCTGGAGACGATCTTCTTGTCATGATATGCCTTAGTCCTCTCTTTGTAGATCTTTGAGTTCTCATAAGCATGATAACGAAGTTTGTCTAGCTCGTTGAGCTGTACTAGACGCCTTTCTGCAGCAGGCTTCAAGTCGAAATTCATCTTCTTGATAGCCCAATGTGCCTTGTGTTCCAATTCCACTGGAAGATGCCACACTTTCCCATAGAGTAGCTGGAATGGTGTAGTCCCAAGTGGTGTTTTGTAGGCAGTCCTGTAAGCCCAAAGTGCATCGTCCAGCTTCACTGTAACACCCCCGATTCGGGATAGGATCAGTCCCGACCGGAGACGCTACAAATGCCGAGTTTCACTCGATAGGTCAGCCCGTCTTAGAACTCATCTAAGCTTAAGGCCGTCCCGGCAAGTTAGCTCGACCCTTCCGACTGAAGCCTAAGGCTTGCCAACCCGTACTCCAGCCGAGAGTTGTGTAGACTCGGACTAAGCCATTTTACCAGCGGAAGACACAAGGGTTTTATAGGAAGAAAAATCCGCTTTTATTTCAAACATACATATTACAAAGCGTTTATTTATATTACATAGCGGATCCGTCCGAGATTTCAAATATATTGAAAACCCTTGTACTAACAAACTTACTACTTTTTACAAAAGCACTCGAAACTACTCCGGCGGTCCTAACGTCCACAGCACCCTCTAATCCCAAGGCTTACTACGGTTTCCTGCGAGAGAGGAGAAAAGGGGGATGAGTAATCTAAGATTACTCAGTGAGTCCAGGACCCACTAAAAATAAAAGAAAACCCCAAGAAAATCCCCAGACAGTAAACAAGCAAGCAAGCAAGCAATCATGCAATAGCCGAAGCAACATAAAATAAATAGCCGAAGCATGCAACCCTAGATCTATATGCAAGCGTGAATATAAACCACGGTGCTACCACTTCAGCACCACACCCGCGTTCTCACAACGCACACACTACCACACTCGCGTGGACACAGAGAATTCTCCAAGTGGGTCGGCCAGTTCCCCTACCACGAACACCCTGCACTTGACTATCACAAAGACAAGCCAAGCCGGAACATCGGTATCCCGGGAACTCCTCGGTCGGTTCACATCTCGGCGGGGTTTCCATCCGAGAGCCGCCAAGTGAGTTCACATCCCGGGCGGGACCATCCACGCCACTCTTGCTGGATTCCCGCTATCCCGTCGGATAGCACTCGGCCCTGGGCTGCAATCCCGTCTCTCCGAGTCTTCCCATACCAGCAGTCGTTAGCTAAATATGGGGAACGGGGAACCCCGACCACACCGTCACTAAGTCATGAAGGATAACGCGCCACCAACATGACTCCGCAGTATAATGGATCGAACACCATTATACTTCACATCGCGTTGATCCACACTTGATCAAACGCCAACACACACCTCCACACAATCTCCGAGAAGTTAGCGCCCTAGAGTGACGGCAAAGCCAGAACTTCTCTAGTCCCAACTCTCGTTTTCGGTTACAAGCCTCACTTGCTTGAACCTCGCTCATGCACGTTTAATACAACTCCGCATACATGACCTTCCAGCCATGCAACGTGTTTTATCATAAACCGTACACTCGCTCATACGGTGAAGGAACATGCAAGTGGATCAGAGATCCGGCAGTCCTTACACCCTTATCACCACTCGGTAAGGATGATAACAAGTCCTACAGACATGCATCAAACCATTACCTCACCCAACGGGTTTCGTAGCACACAGATCTAACAGATCTGAGGCTAAACCTGCACTAAAACATTAGTATACCCTCGGATCTACACATATCCGAGCTTCCCTGCAACACACGTTAGCCACACACACACATACAAGCAATCAACCTATTCTACCGTGGCTAGTGTTGCACTACAATGCAGATCTGAGATCTACACTGCGTTACAAACAGCAACCGCGATAGTCCACCTCTACCGGGACTCACCTCGAACTGGACGCAGAACTAGCTTACACTACCAAGCAGCTTTCAAAGCTAAGCTCTCTCTCTATTCTACACACACTCACACACTCTTTCTAAGGTTTGCAAAAGGGTTTAGGAGTGGGAATGAAGAATGAGGGGAATGGAGTATTTATAGCCAAAAAGTTACCCTTGGTAACAAGTTAAGATGGGTAAATTCTAGACTCCTCCTTTCTTTCACTCCAAGCCACGTCTTAGCCTATACCCTAGGCTTCATTTCATAGCTCCTAGGCTAGCCAATTCATCCTTATCTTCAAGCTTGAGGTGGGAGCTTTCCATTGGTCCAAAATTGCATATTTTTCTCCTTTTTGTTCATTTCATGCCTAATACCCATGTGACAAAATTGGCTGATGGAAAACACCTCTTTTGCCCTCCAATGATGCATGAAACTCGGACTCCTTCCTTGGTTGCCAAAGAATTACTCAACTGTATCGTGATTTCGACGGAAATGGGCATAACGGATGATAATTTCGGATCCATGGTTTCTTCTTGTTTTCTTCGAGATCTTGGCCATATTAATTGATGAATGGACTCCTCTTAAGCGTAGTTGATGTTGCTTAGACCCACGAGTTATTTGCTTCTTGGCCGAAATAATTCTTCCTCCGATTGACTCATTCCGCAGCTCTGGAGTGTCTACCGGATTGCGTGAATTTGTAGGTCTCGGGAGAATTTTTCTTGACCTGATTCTTTTTGCATGGTCTTCCTTAGAGTATTGGCTACATCCATGCCAAATCCCATAATTTTTAAAATTGTGTAGAAGGGTCTCCATAACCGAAGTCTCTGTCCGGGTATTTTAGCTCTTAGACCGGGTTATTACATTCACAGCCCAATCCTTCCTTGTCTTGCCCACTGTCTTCTCCAGGATTTGCTTGATTTGTCTGTTGGAGACTTCAACTTGTCCACTCGTCTGCGGATGATAAGGAGTAGCCACACGGTGTTGAACACCATGCTTCTTCAGCAGCTTGTCAAATACCTTGTTAATAAAGTGAGAACCACCATCACTTATAACAATTCGAGGCACTCCGAATCTTGGGAAAATGATGGTTCGAAACAGCTTAAGAACCACCGCAGCATCGTTGGTTTTAGAAGCAATTGCTTCCACACACTTAGATACATAGTTAACAGCAACCAAGATGTACTTGTTTCCAAAAGATGAGGGAAAATGACCCATGAAATCGATGCCCCAGCATTCAAAGACTTCAACTTCAAGGATGAAGTTTTGTGGCATCTCATGTCTCTTGCTGATATTCCCCCTTCTTTGACAAACATCACATTGAGTAATGAACAGCTGTGCATCTTTGAACATAGTAGGCCACCAAAAGCCTGCTTGAAGAACCTTGGATACTGTCTTGAAAGTAGCAAAGTATCCATCATACTCAGAACCATGACAATGGAAAAGCACATCACGAACTTCACTCTCTGCTATGCATCTTCGGTAAACATTGTCTGAACAATGCAGAGGCTCATCCCAATAGTACCTCCTATGTTCTCTCATGGACTTCTTCTTCTCATAGTTCGTGAGATGTTTAGGCTCAATATCAGCAGTCAGGAAGTTCACAATGTCAGCATACCACGGTCTATTGGAATCAGATATAGCAAAGATGGGTTGCCGAAACACCTTGTTCAAGATCCTGTGTAGTGATGTTGCTGTCTTGGACAGGTGTCGATCGACACTACGGGTTAGTGTTGATCAACACCCTTCGTGTAATTCAGCTCCGACTTCATCACTTTGACTGCTTCTCTAGAGTGCTCCAATAAGCTCCAAAAACTTCATTTAAGCTCCAAATGTATTCCATCCTGTAAAGACTCTAATAGGACTTTAAAAATACCAAAAGACTCTATAAAATGGACTTATATCATAGTCAAAAACCGGTAAAAACCATGATATATCACACCCCTCTCTCCAAGGATCGATCAGATTCCTCAAGACAGCGAAAGCCTCCTTTAGACAAAGACCATTCCCTTACTCCAAGAGATGGGGAACTCAGAGACATCATGATTCAATACTCTAACTGTGCAAATCCTACCGAGAGTGCAGCTAAAAAGGAAAGAACAAGGCAAGCTAAAGTTCAAGGACAGTTTGAAGAGGTAGCGGCTAGGATGGTTAGGGTGTCTATTGAGCATCAACTTCCTGGAGAAGAGGTTCCGTTTATTCCCTCTCTGACAATCCTTCTAAGTCAGGAAAGTATGCATGTTGCTTTGTGTCTCGGTCCTCCTGCTGACCAGACAGCTATTATTTCTCCATTCCTGAAAAGAAAACCAGACAGACCACCTTGTAAAACTGTTAAGTCAGCAACAACCGTAAACCAATTGGGAGGAACTAGTTCCAGGAAAAGGAAGGTGACATCCAAAACGTTACCTTCGCCGTGAAAGAAGATCAGTAAAAGGGCATTGCCTACAGCTGGAACATCAAAAAGAAAAACTCAAGCTCCTGATTTAAGCAATACATGAAGAACAACACCCGAGATACCAAAACCTTTACCTCAGAGTAAAAGGAAAACATCGGATTTTCACAATCCGCTAGATCATCTTCTTTTAAGATTGTTTCTTGGAACCGTCAAGGGTTAGGGAATCCCGAGACAGTTTCTCGTCTACAAGAAATCTGCAAAATAGTTGACCTTAATGTGTTATTTTTTTCAGAGACAATAAATCTCGATGAAGTGGTTCTCAAAAAAACAGAATGCCTAAATTTCCCTAACCATGCTATCGTATCCCCTCATGATATAGCTGTCGGTGGCCATCTCCTCCTATGGAAACAATACTTAATGCTTGATGTACTATCTTCATGTATCATCTATTTTTACACTAGTATCATATATGAAGGGAAGAGTTATTACTCAACGTTCGTCTACGATGACCCTAATCGTGGTACTCGAAAACAAGTATGAGAAACTTTATCAGCCTTTAATAAAGCTAGAGACGCTCATTGGTTCATTACGGGCAACTTTAATGATTTACTCAACAATGAGGAAAAGAATAGAGGTCCCTCTCGTCGTGAAGGATCCTTTAGTGACTTTCGCACTTTCTTTTCTGATAATAATCTTTATGATCTGAGGCACTCAGGCAATCCCCTCTCTTGGAGAGGCAATCAGAGTGATCACAATGTCAGATGCCGGCTGGATAGAGCAACTTCAAATTGCTCTTGGGCGCTGTTGTTTCCCTTTGGAAGATGCGAATATTCTAGGTTCGAAGGCTCTGATCATATTGGTCTTTGACAAGAGAAGGAAGAAGTTGAGAGGCCTGTTCCGCTACGATAGGAGACTGAAAGAAAATGCAGAACTCAAGAGCATTATAGCAAATACCTGGAATGAGGACTAATCAAGTGCAAAACTAAAGATAGATTAATGCAGAGGTATCATTGTTCTTTGGAACCGACAACAACAATCAAACCGCATGACCCTTATCGAAAACCTAAAACAGTCTCTTGATGACGCTATGGCTAGCCCTACCCTAGATGAAGCTCTTATCCAAAAGATAAAATAGGATCTCAAAGTAGCTTACACTTCGGAGGAAGCATTCTGGCGCCAAAGAAGCAAGCAACTTTGGCTCAACATGGGGGATCAGAACACGGGCTTTTTCCATGCCGCCGGTAGAATAAGGACAACTTTAAATAAATTCTCGGTGATCGAGATAGAGGAAGGACAAGCTGTATATGAAAAGGATTACCAATGTGATTGCCGGATATTTCGACAAGGTGTTTACATCAACTACTGTTCACACGGAGGCTCATGAATCCATCCTAAACGAGGCCTTAACTCCTGTAATCTCGGACACAATCAATCAAGAATGGTAACCCCCCCCCCCCAATCGCAGAGATTAAAGAAGCTCTCTTTTCCATCCACCCTAATAAGGCTCTAGGTCATGATGGCTTCTCAGCCTGTTTCTTCCAGTCGAACTGGGATATAGTGGGACAAGATCTAGGCAAAGAGGTGCATGACTTCTTCACCACAGGGATCCTACCTGCCAAAATAAACGAGACACATATAAGATTAGTCCCAAAAATAAAGGGCCCTAAGTGAGTAGCGGATTATAGACCTATTTCTTTGTGCAATGTGCACTATAAGGTCATCTCCAAACTCATCTCTCGCAGACTTCAACCTCTACTGAAGACCCTAATTTCGGAGAATCAATCTGCGTTTGTGCCACAGAGGGTAATTTCAGACAATGTGCTAATCACTCATGAGGTCCTTCACTTTTAAAAATCTTCTAAAGCTAAAGAGCACTGTTCAATAGCGGTAAAGACAGACATGAGTAAATCATATGATAGACTCGAATGGGGTTTTATTAAGAGAGTGTTACTAAGGTTTGGATTCCACGAGAAGTTTGTGGACCTAATCATGCAATGTGTATCTACAGTTGAGTTCTCATTCCTAATTAATGGATCCCTAAGGAGAAATCTAAAATGAGTAGAGGAATTAGACAAGGTGATCCGATCTCTCCATACCTGTTCATCCTCTGCAGTGAAGCCCTTTCGGGCATCTACAATCAAGCTAAAGTATCCAGGAAGCTCCCAGGGATCAGAGTGGCTACCAATAGCCCCTGTGTCAATCATCTTTTGTTTGCTGATGACACGATGTTCTTCTGCAATGGAAAACCACCAGAAAAGTTGCAAGGAGTTAGCCAGAGTTCTTGATAAATATGCGTTAGTCTCGGGTCAAGTAATAAATCACCAAAAATCTTCTGTCAGTTTTTACCGAAAGAGGCCACAAGCTAAACGTGATCATGTGAAGATATTACTTAAGATTGAACAAGAGTGAGGGGTTGGCAAATACCTGGGATTACCAGAACACTTTAGTAGAAAGAAAAAGGATCTCTTTACCTCCATTGTGGATCGGATAAAGCAAAAGGTTGTGAGCTAGTCCACAAAACGTCTCTCCAGTGCAGGTAAAATGGTTATGCTAAAAAGTGTACTATCTGCAATACCATCCTATGCTATGTCTTGCTTCAAATTGCCGCAATCCTTGTGCCACCGTATGCAATATGCTTTAACCCGTTTCTGGTGGGATTCGGATCCTGAAAAGAGAGGTATGTGCTGGATTGCGTGGGATAAGATGAAAAATCCAAAAGGTTTGGGAGGCCCTGGGTTTAAAGATATTACAAGCTTTAATGAGTTTCTCCTCATTAAGCTAAGTTGGCGCTTGCACAATTCACCAAACTCCCTACTGGCAAAGGTCCTCTTTAAAAAGTACTACTTAGACTCCCCTTTCTGGAATGCTCCATTATGTCGGATTGCTCGCATGGCTGGAAAATGGCAGGAAGATACCTCCTGACCAAGAACCTGGGTTGGGTGGTGGGAGATGGAAGAGACATCTCAATCTGGGAAGCTCCATGGCTGTCCCTAAGTGAACAGCGCACACCTATCGGCCCATCCCCACAAGAATTTCAATCCCTCAAAGTATCGGATCTACTATTAGAGGAATTTGAGGAGTGGAATCTGGAAAAAACATATCGGGATGAGATCCTGGCCCTGAATCCGAGCCTACTTGGTAACTGGCAGACTTCGTTGGCTAGGCAGCTCCTCAGGGGAATATTCGACGAAATCATGTTATTTTGTAACTAGGGAGAGACTCCTCACCATTAGCAATACGGTGTACCTCTCTGTTGAAAACTGGAATGAGCACGTATGGAGTCTAAGAACAGCACCAAAGATCAAAATGTTCTTGTGGAAACTTCTGCACGGTGGCATACATGTTGGAGAGCAATTAACGGCAAGGCATATCCCGATGGATTCTAAATGTTGTAGATGCGATCAATCTGAAACAATTACACATCTCCTTTTCCACTGTAGCTATGCCCGTGAAGTTTGGGCAGGATCCCCTTTCACTACTATGTTGGATGCAACCCAGGTGATTAATTTAACCCCGCCATCTCCGGTAGGACACGATTCTGGTACGTGGATATGATGGGGACTCTGGATAGCTAGAAACAAAAAAAGTATTCAATTCCAGGAATATTTCCGTGCAAGAAACTATTCTCAAAGCGATATGCGGTGCAAGAGAATGGAACTTGGCTCAGGTTCTAACCAGTTCTAAACCCGCGACTTCTCTGCCCATCCCAGTTCCCAATCGGATGAGTGGGGGTCCAGATCCGATCCTATGCTTCTCAGATGCGGCTCTCTAGCCAATACGCGAGCCGCAGGACTAGGATAGAGCTTCAAATTCTCATTGGGTACTTCTGATCAAGTGTCTTCCTCCAAATTGCATGTTGCATATGCCCTTATAGCCGAAGCTTTAGCGATGCGAGAGGCCGTCTTCGATGCGGTTACCAGACAGATCTCGGGAGCGATCTTTTACTCTGATTCAAGCCAATTAATCAATGCACTCAAGACAAGACCTCCGATCCTGTAAATTCATCGTATCCTTGAAGATGTTTTTAGCGCTTCAAATCACTTTATTATTGTTAAGTTTATGAATATCCCTAGTGAGGATAATTATGTGGCTGATTCCATAGGCAAACATGCTTCAAGGACCTGATTGTATCGACCATTTAAGTTTTAATGAAGTAGTTGTTGTCCCAAAAACAAAAAGGGAGGACAAGATCGCATATATTAAACGAGAAGGGAGTTTACAATAATAATGAACATTTCGATTTTGAATGCTTTTATCTTCTTTTATACTCGTCTCTAGCTCCACTTCTTCCTGTATCTCGGTGCATCTTGACTCAACTGCTTAACAGAAATCTTGGAGCAGACTGTTTTTTGGATAAGATCGCCTAAATTCGTTGACTGATTTTTTACCGAGTTAGCAGATTTATTGTCGAGCTGAGCGGATGTCAAACTACGTTGTGATAACAACTCAATACTTGAAGAAGATGAGCTTCAGGCTTCGGGTTTTAGTTACTCTCTTTATTGGGATTCGACTATGGGCAGGATTTAATCCAACTCCAACAATACATAGTAAAAAAAAAAAAGAAAACTGGGAAATTTCTCTATCTCAGACATGAAATCAGATCACATGGGCGTTAATTAAGCTTATCGGTTAACAAATTTGCAAGTTGTCTTGGTCATCTTTGTTGGAGGACAAATAATGGTGAAGCAAAAACAGAAAAAGGAATTAAAATCCAAAAGCTAATACTCATACTTAAGCCCATAACTATATATATGTCGCTACATCATCCCATTACCATTCGTCTGAAGCTTCGAATCATCAGATGCTTGAACAGATTAACGGCTGAGATCTCTCCACGATATCCAAACGCATCTGCCTTTGGCTCATCTTCCTCCATGATTCATCATTTAGAACCGTCAACTCTCTATACATCTGGTGGCCAACCATAATTAAATCACAGTAGGAGAATTCGAACCACTAAATCACCATGAATTGGTTAGCTTAATATTGATGTACTTTAACTCTGCTTTTTTTTTTGTAAGTTGTTTATGTTTGCAGGTTATAGCCGTCGTTAAATTGTGTTGTTGAGATTTGAAATTTCCAGAAAGTGTGATAAGTACTTTAGGAACATGCATGGATACTCTCATTTAAGGACCCAAAGCAAAATAACTGGATACAAATACAAGTACAAATTTTTAAATGAAAAAGGCCTTTATAATTATAGCATTGATAGGGATATAATACCTGTCTGTGTCACTGATTTGAAATGTTAATTGTAATTTGTAAGATGCATGAATATACTGTTTCTTTAATAATATTCCAACTAAAGCTCTCACGACAGAATGGCCTTGTCGCGTTTTATCTCGTGATTTGTTTGATTCTTACGTTATTACTACTTTAATCTCACCTGCCAATAATTTCCGAGCAAGGCATGATTATTACATGTTCCTTATTCCCCAATGTAGACAGAACCTCTGTACGGCTGTACCAGTTTGGGTTCTTCCAAGTAATGAGTAATACATATGCATTTGACGACTTAAAAAAGAATATCATGTTTCTTCAAATAATATTAGCACTCAATAGCAAAAAGTTGAATGATGGTTAAGAAAATAGCAATGAATGAAGGCAAGCAAAATTATAACTCTCATTTGGCCAATCGAAATGCTGTCACACTTTAGATCTATTGAAAAGTCCGATGAATGGGTTACTCCACTGCTACACTCATCCTGAAATGTATAGTCGGGTGGTAAAACAAAAAAAAAAAATATTGATTTTTTCTACACGATTTTACATTTTAATTTATTTAACAGACTGTTACATTACTACACGATTAGTACTTTAATCTCACCTGCCAATAATTTCCGAGCAAGGCATGATTACATATTCCTTCCCCAATGTAGACAGAACCTCTGTACTAGTTTGGGTTCTTCCAAGTGATGAGTTTGCATTTGACGACTTAAAAGAGAATGTCACGGAACATCCCACTTTGAATGGTGGTTAAAAAAAAAGTTGAATGGTGGTTAAGAAAATAGCAATGAAGGCAAGCAAAATTATAACTCTCATTGTCACACTTTAGATCTATTGGAAAGTCCGATGAATGGACTATTCGACTCAGTGGCAAACCTATAAATTATTTTTACCGAGGTTAAAATATAATTAATATATTATTAAAAATTATTTTTATATATATATACTACAAGCATATATTAGTATAATTTATAATTTTACAAATCTTTAGTCATAACTCGAATATTTATTTAAATTAGAAAATAAGTATTAAGAGAACCAAATATAAAAACATGGCTGAATTTGGTTGGATTAGTTCATCAAAAATAAACAAAACAAAATCATGTAAAAATTAGTATTGACCAAAACGTAAGTTATATATAAGTATAGTTATTCAATTAATGCTAAATAGGACTAATTAATATTTGAGACAAATTTTGTTTCTAAAACAATTTCTTATCGTTAATGGGCCATATAAAAAATGAGTTGGATCAAAACAAGGGTCAAAAAAAAAATACCAAGTAACAATATTTATTTGGAAAATTTAGGGGTGTCATGTGACCATCCTTTGATCTTTCCATCCATCAAAGTAGGCCCGCCTCTTACACTCACTCTGAAATAATTAGTCGGTTGGTAAAAACTCGAGTCATCTTTTAGTTATCAAAAAAAAAAAAAAAATTCTAAACGATTTTAGTTAACACTGTTACATTACATGTGATATTTCCCGTAATATGTGTTTTTTTAAATATACGTAGGCGTCTAATTTACTAAATAGGGTTAGTTTTTTTTTTTCTTGTTCGAAAGAGGTTAGAAGCTATAATTATGGATTAAGGGTTTGTTAGGGCGTTCATTTGAAAATCTATAAATCAGTGTAACATTTAAATAAAGAGTAAAATCCCAATCTTGAATTATTTATTTTGTATTTTTGCCATTTAATTAAATTATCTTTACCCAAATTGCCATTTATCTAATTTGTCTCCATAATTTTTTGTCATTTTTTTGTCATTTTTATGTTTCTTTTTAATTGCTGTTTAATCTGTCCACTCTCCGAAACGTCATTAGCTAGTAATATTCGCTCTACTTTGCCTCTATATATGTTAATATGTTATGTAGCATCTCTGGTCATTGCTACTCACAGCCAAACAAAAAATGGATACAAGATGGAGTCTTCAAGACATGACCGCTCTTGTAACTGGTGGAGCCAGCGGAATTGGGTTCGTCTTTCTAGTCTCGCTATATCATATTATTGTACCTATTGTTCTGCATTTTTTTTCTTTTTAAGATGTTAATAACTTTTTGTTTCTTGTTGTTGACTGTTTTAGGCATGCCATAGTAGAGGAGCTAGCCGGTCTTGGAGCTAGAATCCATGTATGCGACAAATCTGAAACACTTCTCAATCAAAGTTTAAGCGAATGGGAAAAGAAAGGGTTTCAAGTGAGTGGTTCGATCTGTGATGTATCTTCTCGTCCCGAGAGAGAAACACTTATGCAAACCGTCTCAACGATGTTCGATGGCAAGCTGAACATTCTTGTAAGTATGAAACTAAGCATATTTTCATAGGAAAAACATATATAGTAGGATTTTTGTTACTTGTTTTTGTTTCAACATAGGTGAACAACGTTGGTGGAGTTCGCACCAAGCCAACAACAGAATATGTGGCAGAAGATTTTTCGTTCCATATTTCAACAAACTTGGAATCTGCTTATCATCTTAGCCAGCTTTCACATCCTCTCCTAAAGGCTTCTGGATTTGGAAGCATCGTCTTCATTTCCTCTGTTGGAGGGGTTGTATCAATGGACTGTGGATCCATCTATAGTTTAGCGAAAGGTACATAGATTGATGACTATTAATCAATATATAGAGATCATTTCAATTATACTAGACGCAATAGTATTATGAATTTACATATGTGTTATCATATAATTTATTACGAGAATTTTCAAATGATATTTGGTTAAAAAAATGAATTTAGTGTTGAGTTACAATAATAATTTGTTTTAGCGTGGTGTGTCAAAGTTCAGAGTTGAAATGATTAGATTGAATTACATATTTTATATATATTTATTTTAGATCTCATCTTAACATTGTAAATGCAAGCACATTTTGTTTCAAAATATATATGATCCCAGTGTCAAAATATAGGGGTTTTCATTCATATTCAGTAACATATACTCCCTCCGTTTCATAAAGAATGTCATTTTTTTTTTTTTTTTGGCAAGGAAAGAATGTCATTCTAAGGTTTATTTTTGTGTTTACAAAAAGTGTCATTTTATCTTTCCAATGCAGAATTTTAAATAAAAATTCAGTTTTGACCATACTAATTTAGTGTATTATTAAAGAGCAAATTTTATTTTATGTGTGAACAAAGGGTAAAACAGAACTTTTAATAACTTTCTTAATATGTGTGAAAATTGTCAAAATAACACTTTTCATTAGTTACACTCCTTCTGAAACAGAGGGAGTACAATATAGAGAGAGGTATTTATTAATTATTTTGATGGATCATAAATCTTTCTCCAAATTCCAACGGCCAATTGGTTGTTTTACTATCACTCATTTCTATAAGAGCTTGTATTTCTACAATAGGACTAATTTTCTTTGAGATGTCTCGTAGTTTATCTTTTTAGTTGTGTGTGTATGTGCAGGAGCTTTGAATCATCTAGCAAGAATTCTTGCGTGTGAATGGGCAAGAGATGGCATAAGAAGCAACGCTGTTGCTCCTAATTTTATCCAGAGTACCCCTATGGCTCAACCTGTAATTAGTGACACCCTTTCTATTTTTAATTTTCCAATTAACATAATGCACTTCTCATTCTTGTGTTCTAAAATCTTGTGAATAATCAGTTTCTCCAAAACGCCGATTTCACAGAGAGTTTGTTTGGTAGAATTCCACTTGGGCGTGCCGGAGAGTCCAATGAAGTTGCGTCACTGGTGGCCTTCTTGTGCCTACCTGCTGCTTCATATATTACTGGCCAGACCATTTGTGTTGATGGAGGTCTCACTGTCAATGGATTCTCCTATCAGCCACAGGCTTGAAGCGACACTTATGTTTGTGTGTGTGTGTTGGTGATGATCTATTTCGTTTTGGTTTTTGGTGTTGGGTTTTGTTTTAGGTTTGGTGTTTCGATTTATTTGCGTTTGTTATTGTTGGGGAAAACACAAAACACCATAACGGCCAGCGGAATAAATTTTCTCATACTTGTGTGAACATATGAAAAAAGTATTTGGATGATGGCAGAAAATAATAAAAGCAAAACGTAAATAAGACGACAAATTATTTTACTTAGAAAATCATGGGTCCATAGTCTATTCAAAAATCAACTATATAAATGAATATCAGTTACAATCACGTTCTCTCTGTTCCACCAGAACATATCCAGAGACCAAGACTCCAAAAAACAATCTCCAACACAAGAAAACTTAACCTAGAGAGCAATACAATTGCTTAGAAATAAGCAGTCACAAGTTCCCCACACACAAAAGTTCCCCGCACAAGAAAACTTAACTAGAGACCCACGTTAAAAATATTCGGGCACGTACACTAAGTATATTATAAACTATCTATAAGACTATGTAAGAAAAAGGAACGCATTTCAACTCGTTTTACCAGTCCAATACATTGTCAACCACACTAAAATTTCACTTTTTTATCTGTTTTTATTTCTTCATTTTCCATGGGAAAACGTTTGTCCTCACGTTATTATAGTATTTTCATAGTTGATTAATCATTTTAATTAGGTTTCCAAAATTTTCTTTTATTTTTCTTTAGACTTAATTTCTTCTTTTAATATATATATATATAATAACAGTAAAAACAAATATTTATTTTATAAAGAAAATACATTATGTGCAATATACGATTTATGTTCGCTTTTTGTTGGGTCAAGTTATGTTAGCTTTATGTTAGCCTTTTTTCATAGAAATTTAAAATTTTTTTTTTAAAAATGTTAATATTTAAAATGTATTCATTATTTTTTATATTCATAATATATTTTAACTAATTATTTTGTTTTTAAAAAAAATTAAAAAAAAAATTTAGTATTTAAATATATTGTGCCCTGTATAAAATTATTTTCTAAGTCCGCCTCTCATCGTCGGTCTCATCAAAATACGACATATTCTCATATGATTCAATTGAAGAAAATTTGTCTTAGACGGAGAAGTGGTACTATTATTTGAAAACTCAAATTAGTTACATGAGATTAAACTAAAAACCCAAAACTAAGGTTGGACATTTTACCCGGATCAAAAAATTTGAACTGGTATCGATCCAAAAAAATGGTCCAGCCTGAGAAATACCCGATCGGTACCAGTATTCAGAGGAGTTCAGATCTTGGATCAGATCCGGTAATACCAAAGAACCGAATGGGTACCAAAATAACCGAGAACTAAAGGGATATCTGAAAATAACCGAACCCGAAATACCCAAAACCTGATTTTTGGGGGCATTTCAGATATTTTTCAGATTTTCCCCGATTTTTTGGATATTTCATGTATTTTTGGGTACTTTCGATTTCGAGTACTTTCAGATATTTTCGGTTCTTTAACTAAATATCCGAACTGATCCAAACTCGGAAAGTACCGAACCGAACCCGATTCAAAATTTTCAAATACCCGATCAGTACCAAATCTCCTAGTATCAAAATATCTGAAACTCGAAATATCCGACCCGTTAATCCAAATGCCCATCCCTACCCAAAACTATCTGATAAACTTTTAAATCAGTCTTTTTTACATTATACTTACCATATAAATTTATAATTTTTACCATATAATTTTTTACAGCAAATTATATCAAATTATAACATCTATTGAATACTATACAACTTCAATTTTGTATCTATGTGTCCAAGCTCTCACAAAGATGTGTGCAATTGAAGTGGTTAAAACACATATGTACCTTAATCCCTTTTGCTTCAGTTTTAAGTGAAACGTTTGCTTATTTCTGTCGGCAGCTAATCAACCCACCAGAAACCTTTGACGATATTGTTATTGATTATTCATAAGGCGCTAACATCTTCCATTTAATCATATTTTAGGTTTTGGAAGTTTTCCTTGATGCGCTAGAATGGTTTTGTAGTTATGTGGACTGTATGTCAGCTGCTATCCAAGCTTTGATAGCATTTCGAAAGCTTTATCCCGGTCTTTGGAAAAAAAGGATGTAGATGAGTGCATTGAGAAGGCGGTTAAGTTCATTGAATCTATTCAAGCAGCATATGGCTCATGGTTTGTCTCTAGTCATGATAAAACTATTTAGAGACTTACATTTCCGTTTTTCTTATATTATGGGTGTATCTTCTAGGTTGTTTAAAAAAAAAAAAAACTGTGGGAGTTCCATTCATTTGGAACATAATCTCCCCAAATCCGAAATCAACCTTTAAATATTTCGATTTAAAGAATAACTCTTCCGTCTCAAAGGAAATTTGAACATGGGGCACAACGAAACCAAACATTTATACTACCACTATGCCACCACCCCTTTGGTATCTTCTAGGTTGTTTATGTCTTATAACCTGTGATATTTACCTAGGTATGGATCTTGGAGTGTTTGCTTCACGCATGGTACGTGGTTCGGAGTGAAAGGCCTGGTAGCTGTTGGAAAAACATTGAAAATGTGAATTTCTACTGACTAAACAACGTCCTTCGGGCGGATGGGGAGAAAGCTATCTTTCATGTCAAGAGAAGGTTAGTTATTAATTGAACCTACTGACTTTGTATGTTCACTCAACTCTACTTACTAAGAATTGATGAATCATTTTATTTAATTTTTTATTTTATGAACATGTATATTCAAACCTCGAAGGCAACATGTCTCATGTCGTGAATACAGCATGGGCTTTGCTAACACTCATTGGTGCTGAGCAAGTGAGTGAATTCCTAAAGAAACATTAAAGTTCAGTTTATTGTGCTTGGGGATTGCTCTTTCTTTTTCTCTCCTTTTTCATTTATGTACTTATATTTGTATATGTGTATGTGCTTAGGCTGAGGTAGATAAAAAACCACCAAACTATAGGAACCGAAAAACGGATTTAAGAAATGCGAAGAGTAAGAAACGATTTTATAGAAAAAAATACGAAACTTGTAAACCGAAGTTTATTCGAAACGAGTTTATACGAAATGAGTTCTATATGAAACGAGTTCTATATGAAACGAGTTTATACGAAACGAGTTTATATGAAACGAGTTCTATATGAAACGAGTTTATACGAAACGAGTTTATATGAAACGAGTTTATACGAAACGAGTTTATACGAAACGAGTTTATACGAAACTTCGAAAAACCAAGTTTATACGAAAATTTTGAAAGTACAAGTTTATGCGAAACTTAGAAAAGAAGTTTTGTAAGTAATAAAAACGATTAAAGGACAAGTAAGGAAAAGGGAAAAAACGAAGAAAGGAAAAACGGATCTTCGAAAAGGAAAAACAAATAAAAATAGAATATCGGAGGCGAGTAAACCTCTTTCTGTAACTCAATAAATCGCCCGTAGTGAGACGGAAAAACACGATTTTTGAATCCCAAGATACAACCGATACGACGAGACCGTTTCGCAACACTCGAAAACAGAATCTACGAACTCTAAGAAACGCTACATTAAACTCTTGAGACTTAAGAACCGTAAACGAAAGAAAACATTGCAGACTCGCTTAGAACTTAAGAGGAGGATCGATTGCTTGTTGTGTAAGGAATGTGTTTGATGTTTGTGAGTGAGTTTAGAATGAGAGGAAGCTCTTCCTTATATAGGCGTGAGAAATGATGGGTTTTTTTAATCCAAATAATTTTTGCAAAGCTGGCCATAAGCTCACGTTACTCAAAAGGAGATTCGCCGACAAAGTGGAAAAAATTATTTCCAACTTTTGACTACTTTGCACATGGAGCGTTTGGGTTTAGGAAATCATCTATGGGTTTGGCAAATCATTTGCCCAAACCGAAGGCCCATTTACGTTTGAAAAATTAATTCGATTAGCCTATTTAACAGTCCAAAACAAATACAATTTTCCCTACGACACGAAGGCCCATTCCGCAAACCCGTGAACCGTGAACTGCGAACCGCGAACCAGCCCGACCCCCTTCATTCTCATTTAAACACATTTGGGTCGAAGCCCATTTCTTTTCACTTTTTCCAATATTTCTGAAAGCCCATTAGCTTTTGAAATTTGGATCCAACAATCTCCCACATGAATAGAAATTACTCTAAACAAATAACGACTCGACTGACTCTACTACTTCTATGACTAGACAGACAGATTTTCGGAGAGTTTAAATGAAAATTCACTGTGTTTGAGTTAGTAGCATTTTTCAGCTTTGAACTACTCATTTTTATATCTGTCGGGTGATAGGGTCAAAGTTTTACCCAAATAAATCAACACTGCAAGTTCACAGCAATGCAATTGAAGTATAAGGGGTTATCGAATCCCAAAAGAAGTAGATGCTATACTATGGTTTTTAGGTTCAAATTATGCTAGATCAATCAAATAAGTAAATTACTAAGTAAATCAGTAAACATAATTAAAAGTGGATTAAAGTTCAGGAGACTAAAGCGTTAGGCAAGGGTAATTATCAGGTTGAATCAGAGAATGCAGAAGTTATATTGTCAGTAATTTATTAAGAACTGTCTAGAACTCGAAACACTAATTTAAAACCAATCAACTCTCGTTGCAGAAGTTATCTATGCCTAAATTCCAAAATTCCAAATCTCTTTGCAAATTCAAATAATTAGGGCAAGCATTAAAAACATGTTCGATTGTTCACAAAATACCTAAACCAAATCTCTTTGCGAATAGATATTTTGCTCATCTATGATTAGGTCAAGTTATCAATAATGCTCTCGCATCTATTAAACAACCTAGGGTTTGATTTCTAAGTGATCAAGTAAGAAATCAATATAAGCACAAATCAAGATGAAGATCCAATTGATTTTCCTAACAACACAATAATTCTACAAACTCATCATCAACCCTAAATCACCCTAACCTAACTAGCAAACTACTCATACATGGAGGTGAAGACACAAATCATGACTGAAATAAATTGCATAAAATCAGAAAAGAGAATGATACAGGGGTTCAAAAACTTCTCGGAAGAGTACATAATTATCTCCCCAAAAGCTCAGGATCAATCTCTCTCTAAGTCTCAAAAACAGAAAATAATGATAAGGTATGTGGCTAAACAATGCCTGAAAACTATTTATAGAGGAAGATTTTCGTCAGGGGTAATCTTGTAATTTTCCAAAACTTGGGAAGATTTCCTTTTTCTGATGGAAATCGCGAAACTCTAGTCGGCTTCATTGGTGTCAATCGACACCAAGGGTTAGTGTCGATCGACACCCTTCGTGTAATTCTGCTCCAACTTCATCACTTCGGCTGCTTCTCCAAAATGCTCCAATAAGCTCCAAAATCTTCTGTTAAGCTCCAAATGCACTCCATCCTGTAAAGACTCTAATAGGACTAAAAATACCAAAAGACTCAATAAAATGGACTTATATCATGGTCAAAAACCGGTAAAAACCATGATATATCATCGGGTTTACTTGCCCAGGAGGTGAACTTGATGTCTTGAACCACCCGGATTTTGATGTAAACCGAGACAACAGCTATAATACAGCTTCATTTCTCGTAGAACTGAGTTCTCTATTGTGTTCATTTTGGCCTTGAACTTGCTTGGTTATTCGTGAGTGAACTTGGAGAATATAGCCTCACTTTATTCTCCTAGAAACGGCCGTATTTCACACTCACTAGGTGATCGTCCAAAAACTTTTCAAAAGTATCCTGTCATACTCCACTATTACAAAGTTATGGAATCATTAGAAGCTAACGCTTAACCTTATCCCGTACAGGTTTATAGTACTGTTTATCATCTTTGGAACTAGGTAGAGATACAAGTCTCACAGTACTTTTTACAGATTTCGTTTGATTTAGTTTTCCCTTTGAACCTAGATCTTGGGATCTCCAGTCACATAGGTAGGGTTTCCATCAAATTGCGTCTTAATTCATAGGCTTTAAACCCATTCCTCTTGATGATTTTTCAACTTGATCTCGTGACAAACCTTTTGTAAATGGATCCGCTAGGTTGTCAGCCGATTTGATATAATCAATCGTGATTACACCACTTGAGATCAAATGTCTAATGGTTTTATGTCGTCTCCTAATATGACGAGATTTACCATTGTAGAGATTATTCAGTGCCCGAGCTATAGCCGATTGACTATCGCAGTGTACACGTAATGCTGGCACTGGTTTCTCCCACATAGGAATGTCTTCCAAAAAATTTCGAAGCCACTCTGCTTCCTCTGCGGCTTTATCTAGCGCTATAAACTCAGATTCCATGGTTGATCTGGCTAACAAAGTTTGTTTGGAAGATTTCCAGGACACCGCTCCACCTCCAAGCGTAAAGACATATCCACTCGTGGATTTTGAGTTTTTAGAATCGGAAATCCAGTTTGCATCACTGTATCCTTCTAAAACTGCGGGTTCTTTACCGTAGTGAAGACCATAATTTTTGGTATAAAGTATGTAGTTTAATACTCTAGTTATAGCTTTCCAATGTTTATATCCTGGATTGCTTGTGTAGCGACTTAGTACATTTAATGCATGCGCTAGATCGGGTCTAGAACAATTTGTTAAGTACATCAGACTTTCGATCACTCTTGCATATTCCAGTTGTGACACAGCTTCACCAGAATTATTATGAAGGTGAAGTTGAGAATCTACTGGAGTTTTCGATGTCCCGTTTGAGTAGTTTTTAAACCTCTCAAGTATCTTTTCAGCATAATGAGTTTGAGACATGATAATTCCATCCAAATTTCTAGTGATTTGGATCCCTATAATTACATCTGCGAGTCTCATATCTTTCATATCAAACTTGCTTTTTAGCAATTGTTTAGTTTGATTGATTAAATCTTTTGTGCTCCCAAGAATGAGCATGTCATCTACATAAAAGCATAATAGAATGTATCCTTGTGGAGTACCTTTTATGTAGATGCACTTGTCACATTCATTAATGGTGAAACCATTTGACATCATTACATTGTCAAATTTTTCGTGCCATTGTTTCGGAGCTTGTTTAAGTCCATAGCCTTCTTTTTGCCGGAATATGTGTCAAAGAAATCCAAACCTCTTTTTGCCGGAATCCTTGCACTACAAGCCTAGCCTTGTATTTATCTATTGAACCATCGGTTTTCAACTTTGTTTTGAAAATCCATTTACACCCTAATGGTTTAAACCCTTGTGGTAGGTCTGTTATCTCATATGTATGATTTTGCATAATAGAGTCAAACTCGTTATTAACAGCTTCCTTCCATGAAGGTGCGTCTGGTGTGGACATGGCTTCGGCGAAAGTTCTTGGTTCATTCTCTGTAAGAAAGACCATTAAGAAATCGTCACCGTAAGATTTTTCCTTACGAGCCCTTTTGCTACGTCTAGGTTCATCTTCGACGTCTTCTACATCATCAAACGATGTGTCCGAAGTGCTTGCCTCGTTTGCGGAGGTGATCGCTTCTATTTCTTCACGAGTTTGTTTTGGGTTTTGTTTAACCTTGCACGGAAAAACGTGTTCAAAGAAAGACGCATTTCTTGATTCCATGGTTGTATTTATGTGAATATCCGGTATATCTGATTGATGAACCAGAAATCGATAAGCAATATTGTTGTGTGTATATCCAATGAAAATACAATCCACCGTTTTTGGTACGATTGTGACCTTTTTCGGAGGTGGCACTGCAACTTTTGCTAGACACCCCCACACTTTTAAGTATTTATACGATGGCGGAGTACCTTTCCAAAGTTCGTAAGGAGTTTTTCTCGTGACTTTGTGTGGTATTTTATTGAGGATATAATTTGTGGTAAGCAATGCTTCCCCCCCCCCCCCTAACATGTCCTGGGCTATCCTAGATTCCTCCAACATCACATTCATCATTTCTTTAAGAGTTCGGTTTTTTCTTTCCGCAACTCCGTTAGACTCCGGTGAGTAAGGAGCAGTGGTTTGATGGATAATCTCATGTTCTTGACAAAAGGCATTAAACGGTCCATCATATTCACCTCCTCTATCACTTCTAACTATTTTAATAGTTTTGTTTAGTTGATTTTCAACTTCTCGCTTATATTCCTTGAATTTTTCCAAGGTTTCATCTTTCCTACGTAACAAATATACGTAACAATATTTTGTATGATCATCTATGAACGTTACAAAATACCTTTTACCGCCTCTAGTTGGTGCGTATTTTAAATCACATAAATCTGTATGTATTAAACCTAGAGGTTCGGTTGTTCTTTCAACTTGAGGTGATGGCGTTTTTGTGAGTTTGGCCTGTATGCACACTTCACATTTTTCTTTGCTTGTTTTGCAGTTCGGGATTAGGTTCAAGTTCATTAATCTTTTTATAGATTTGTAATTCACATGTCCTAATCTTTCATGCCAAATATTAAATGACTCAAGCAAATAAAAAACAAGGTTTTTCTCATTGAGTGAAATCTTCGAAACAGATTCAGCAACATTTGCAACAGAAGCAACATTATTAGCAACAACATTCTTAGAGCTAAAAGCGTCATTGTTACGGAGGACTGTCGTGACGCACATCTTGATCAGCCCGTTCTTCTCATAACCCCTGCCAACAAACACCCCAAATTTCCTCAGCACGAGCTTGTCTGCCTCAAGATTAGCAGCAAATCTGGCCTTGCTCATCAGAGTGCCAGAAAATAGGTTCTTCCTCATGACAGACACATGTTTGACATTCTGAAGAGTGAGTTCCTTCCCCGAGGTCATCTTCAGCACAAATTTTACACGACCATGTATCTTGGAGAATGCAGAGTTCCCCATGAACAGCTGATAAGTAGATGTACTTTTCTGATAGGTGCTGAACATTGCACGTCCAGCGCAAATGTGGGTTGTTGCACCAGTGTCGTACCACCACTCTTTCGGGTTGTCTTCCACCATGTTGACTTCCGAGACCACAGCGCACATGTCTTCTTCTGTCAAATTGGCTTGAGCTTTCCCGTTTTCTTTGGGCTTGCTGCGACACACATCACTTTTGTGACCAATCTTGTTACATTTGTGGCATTTCCCTTTGAACTTCGTTTCAGCGTTGTTATGCTTTTTGAAGTTCGTGGAGGACCTTGGTTTGAAATGAGATGCCCTGTTCACAGCCACACCCTTGTACTTTCCCTTGTCCTTGTGGGTTGCCACATTGACGTTATGCTCCTGGAATTGTAGACCGTTTGCCTGACGGTTTCTGTTTTCCATTTGCAGCCTGGTGATAACTTCTTCGAGAGTCATCGCCTTCCGTTTGTGCTTGAGGTAGTTCTTGAAATCCTCCCAACTCGGAGGTAACTTCTCAATGAAGTTATTCACGGTGAAGATCTCGCAAATTGACATTCCCTCAGCAGCTATATCATGACAAATCAATTGAAGTGCTTCCACTTGATCCATGATCGGTTTGGAATCCACCATTTTGAAGTAAAGAAATTTTGCAACCGCATATTTCTGACATCCAGCGTCTTCTGATTTGTATTTCTTCTCCAGAGCCATCCATAATGATTTGGAGGATTTTTCCAAACTGTAAACAAGGTACAGCTGGTCATTGAGGCGGCCTAAGATCCAGCCTCTGCAAACAAAATCCCCATGGATCCATGCTTCAACACTTGCGAGAGTGTAGGCTCACGTGTTTCCTTCTGGAAGGACTGGTGCGTCCTCCTTCAGAAACTTATCGAACTTCACGTTCGTCAAAAAGAAATGCATCTTCAGTTGACATGTTTTGAAATCTTTTCCGTCAAAATGATCCGGCATAAGTCCATGACTCGCGGATGCAGGGATTGACGAAATCATGGGGTGGACATCATTGTGTGTTGTAGCCGTTGGAAGACCATCACCAAACAGGATTCGGCGTGTCGGCTCATTGACATCATTTGCACCCACTGGTCCAAATACATTCGGTGTTTGATCGAATACGTTTGAGGTACCGGTAGCCATCTGTTCACAAGTTAAAAAATGAATCAGTAACCACTCGATTTGAACCAAAGTTCAATAAAAGATTAATCTAGAATAAATCGAAAATAGGGGATCTAGTTAACAATCTTAGATCGCTAATGAATGTTTAGCAAACTCGCTTTGAAGCGTTAGCTGAAACTATAGAATTGGTTAAAGCGTTTTACAAACTCGCTTAGAAGCGTTCATGGAAACGGATACCAATTTTTTTTTTTTTTTTTTTCAATAACGATTCACGGATACGCAGAAGAGCGGATCGCAAATACGTTTACCTTTTTTTTTTTAAGTTTCCGCAAAATTTTTTATCCGATTGTAGCGATATGCTATAAGCGGATTTATTGAGTTACGATTGTAGGAACCGCAAAAATGGATTTAAGAAATGCGAAGAGTAAGAAACAATTTTATAGAAAAAAATATGAAACTTGTAAACCGAAGTTTATACGAAACGAGTTTATATGAAACGAGTTTATACGAAACGAGTTCTATATGAAACAAGTTTATACGAAACGAGTTCTATATGAAACGAGTTTATACGAAACAAGTTCTATATGAAACAAGTTTATACGAAACGAGTTTATATGAAACGAGTTTTATATGAAACGAGTTTATACGAAACAAGTTTATATGAAACGAGTTTAGACGAAACGAGTTTATACGAAACTTCGAAAAACCAAGTTTATACGAAAATTTTGAAAGTACAAGTTTATACGAAACTTAGAAAAGAAGTTTTGTAAGTAATAAAAACGATTAAAGGACAAGAAAGAAAAAGGGAAAAAACGAAGAAACGAAAAACGGATCTTCGAAGAGGAAAAACGAATACACGGATGCATGTAAAAACCGAATATCGGAGGCGAGTAAACCTCTTTCTGTAACTCAATAAATCGCCCGTAGTGAGACGGAAAAACACGATGTTTGAATCCCAAGATACAACCGATACGACGAGACCGTTTCGTAACACTTGAAAACGGAATCTACGAACTCTAACAAACGCTACGTTAAACTTTCGAGACTTAAGAACCGTAAACGAAAGAAAACGTTGCAGACTCGCTTAGAACTTAAGAGGAGGATCGATTGCTTGTTGTGTAAGGAGTGTGTTTGATGTTTGTGAGTGAGTTTAGAATGAGAGGAAGCTCTTCCTTATATAGGCGTGAGAAATGATGGGTTTTTTAATCCAAATAATTTTTGCAAAGCTGGCCATAAGCTCACGTTACTCAAAAGAGATTGGCCGACAAAGTGGAAAAAATTATTTCCAACTTTTGACTACTTTGCACATGGAGCGTTTGGGTTTGGGAAATCATCTATGGGTTTGGCAAATCATTTGCCCAAACCGAAGGCCCGTTTACGTTTGAAAAATTAATTCGTTTAGCCTATTTAACAGTCCAAAACAAATACAATTTCCCCTACGGCACGAAGGCCCATTCACAAACCCGTGAACCGTGAACAGCGAACCGGCCCGGCCCCCTTTATTCTCATTTAAACACACTTGGGTCGAAGCTCATTTCTTTTCACTCTTTCCAATATTTCTGAAAGCCCATTGCCTTTTGAAATTTGGATCCAACACAAACCGTGCTGCAAGATACTTGATTAGTGCTCAGATGGAGAATGGTGATTTCCCACAACAGATAACAAAGTTCATCAATCATCAACCGCATTCGTGTTTAGAGTTTGATCTCTTTGTTAAATAGATAACTAATCTCTTGGCGCGCTCTCTCTCGCGCTCTCTCTCTCCTTCTCAAGAAATAATAGGAGTCTTCAATAGGAAACTGCATGATAACTTACGCTGCGTACCGAAACATTTTCCCGATATGGGCGTTGGGGGAGTACCGTTGTAAGGTATTATTGCAACAAGGAAAATGAGTATTTATTCCTCTAGGGGAGGAACTTTGTAGCTTAAATGCTTACTTTATCCAAAGTTGTGTTGTCCGCATGGTCTAGTGAACCAATGTTTGTGTAATTTGACTTTACTCAAATCTTGGTTGCAGATTTGGTTTGGTTCTCTGAAATCGAATTTTAGGAAACTGTCATTTGGTAAAAATGTTTCTGCTAGTACTTAGTTCACGTGTCTCGGGTGGGTTTTACTTCGCTCTTAATAATACCCCCTCTATTCCTAATAGATTTGATGTTCTGATTTTTGTTTTCTTGTTCTTAAAATTAATTAATGGAAGTTTTTCAAAAAATTTAAAATGAAGTTCTACCATTTATTGAATACTACTAGGTTTTTATCTGGCGGCGCTACGCGCATGTATGTATAGATAATTTGGTTTTTTTTTTCTTGTAATTTTTAAATTATCAAAAGCCTAATGGATTTATAGAGATTTTTTTTATATAAAAATATACTTAAAATATGATATATCATTTTCTCCTACTTGTGTTTGTTTATAAAATTATAGATATTTGTGAAACATGTTCTTTGCACAATCCTTATTCGAATGGCTGTTTGCAAATCTGTCTGAGAATGCAGTAGTACAAGGTACGGCTTGGTCCACCTTATTTGCAATAGCCTTGTGGTGGGGTTGGAAATAGCGTTGTGAGAATGTGTTTGGCGAAACAGGAAAATGCCAGGATCGAGTACGCTTTGTTCGGGAGTTGGCAAAGGAAATTTCACTGGCTCATTCCCTTGTAAGAGGACATGGGAATCCAGGGGACATAGTCGAGAGACAGATTTTTGTGGTCATTACCAACGGGAGAGTGGGTGAAGTTAAATACGGACGGACCTTCACATGGTAATTATGGTCTGGCTACGGCAGGAGGAGTTTTGAGAGATGCAAGGGGAAACTGGTGTGGCGGCTTCTCCCTCAATATTGAGATTTGCTCAGCTCCCTTAGCAGAGTTATGGATGTATACTACGGACTCTACTTATCCTGGGATCGTCGGGTTTCACAGTTAGAAGTAGAAGTGGATTCTAAAATAGTGGTGGTATTCTTAAAAAGGGGATTAATGAGTCGCATTCGCTATCCTTCCTAGCACGACTGTGCTATGGCTTTTTATCAAGGGACTGGTTAGTCCGAATATCTCATGTTTATAGGGAAGCTAATCGTCTTGCGGACGGATTAGCTAACCTTGTTTTCTCTTTACCTTTTGGTTTTCATTCATTTGCCGCGGCTCCTGAAGAGGTTATGTCGATTCTATCGGATGACGTCCTAGGGGTTACACGGGCTCGCAATGTACTTTTGTAGTTCGATACTTTACTTTTGAATGAAATGAGGGAGACAATTGTCTCCTGAATGTGACAAAAAAAATTATAGATATTGTTAAATAAAACAATAATAAAGAGTTCATTTTTACCTAATTAAATAACTAATATATAAAAATACTAATAAGTTTTTCCCAATACGTTTGGGCTATATACCACGTATGTTGAAATCATAATAGAAGAAAAATAATTTTATATTTTAGAAAACTAAAAAAGTATTCCTTTAACATATGCTTATAATATTTCATATATTTCAACATTTTTTCTAATTTTTTGTTAAAAACCAGACAACATATTTATCACCTCCTCTTTTTTACTCTTATCAACTATCATATAAGTAATATCTCAGCTCTCCCCTACATTATCGCGTTTCATAGCCTCCCATGTCCAAATTTCAGTTGGATCCCTCTTCTATTCAAAATAGAGTCATGTCGCTTATCAAATTATACAACCTCTTTTTCATGTTTTGATTTGTATAGCATATTTAGGTTTGACAATTTTAGTTTGATTCATAACCATGCCATACTTTCGTTTTTAATTGGAATTTTATAAAAATTCAGGTTTTGCTATTTGTTATGTTTTGAGTGGAATGTTACTTATGTAATGTTTTCAAATATTACTTAGAATTTTTCACTGCATATAAACTGTCAATACATTTTTTTTTTTGAAATTGAATGTTAAATTATATCCCAAACAAAAAAAAAGCTGTTTTTACATCTACTGCTTCATCGTTTCAAATGTTTAGGGAGAAAAGAAGAGAACTTGAATTACATAAGCTTCGAGTCTTTTTTTCAGCCGCTTGTTGTAAACTAAGTGCGCATAGCATCTTCGTAGTTGCTGTCGAGAGTTCTGATTAAGCTGATTTTGCTTTCATCGTTTTGTCAATGAGTTTGACGAGGCGATGATCAGGAGATTGTGTCTCACCATGTCTTCTTCCTTTCCGTTCCTTCCATATAAACCAGACATGAGCCTTGGAATACATATCTTAGGAGAGAGGCTTCAATTTGCGTAGTATTTGGCTCCCAAATATAACCAATCCATTAGCGTGGATGCTTTTATTATACCTTCTAGCTATCTCTTTACCTGAATGACATGAAAGATTAATCTATCAGCATAGTGTTCAATTTTACTTTGTATTTAGCAAGGACTCACGATGAGTGTATGGTTGTCATATATTTACTTTGTATACCTTTGTGCTTGAAGGACTACTTTTTATCCTTTTCAAATGTATATCCGATAACATAATATATGAGTTTTGAATTTGATATTTCACAATAAACATTTGATGAACATTAAATAAAAGTCGAAATAGTATTAAACATTTGATGAATTTTAGCTAACTTTAAGTAATATATATATATTTTTAGATAAGAGTAGAAAGAGTCTAGAGTATTAAATGTGGTCTTCTGCTTAGTATGATTCACTCTAGTGTGTAGTACTGAAGCTGGTATGAACTTATAATGCATTGCTATAGATAAGAATCTTATTATAAGTCTTTAATTTACTCTATGAAAATAATTATATTCGATATTAATTTGTGGTAAGAAAATAATGTTTGTTTATTTTTTTGTAGGCTTACATGGAGATTTTTCAGAACCTGCGAAACCTGCTACAAAATTTGTTAATTGCTTTCGTAGTTGCCAACTCTCTGAGTCTAATAGATTTTTACCATAGCATGATGATTTAAAATCTTGATATTTTTCTAGACTAAAATCCAAATAGTTAGTTTATATATCAAGAAATATTATAAATCAAAAGACTAAAATAATTTTTTTGTTTAAAGATAAAATTTATTACAAAAAAGAAAATTATCGTCTTAAGGAATATTGGAAAGAAGTTTGGCGTTTGCCACTTATGGAGCCCTCCGCTCAAACTCGGTTTGATCCGGCCTGAGTCCTAGGGGCGGACGCAAGTACACAGTTTGGTGGTACGTGCCTTATACTGATTTTTGATATTTGATTTAAATCAAAGCAAAATTAAACTGAACTAGGTGATAATCCGCACTACGTACGGATTTTATTTACATTATGTTATATATACCAAAATTATAATCATAATTTATAAACCAAATTTGTTAATTATGTTTAAATAACTGGAATATCCGTAAATTTTTAGATATAATTGTCAAAATTTGAAAATATTTTTGAAAATCTAACTATTTTTTTCATTTAAATTGAATCGTTTTTTAATTTTTTAGAATATTTCAGATAAATGTTGGATATTTCAGATATACAAAACCATTTCAAATCTGGACAAAACCGAACCGCACCTGACCTGATAAAGAAAAATACCTGTTACGTTCCTAGTAGTATAAATTATTAAACCAATTCGAACCCGAACATGTATCTGAGTGGCCATGCTTAATAGTAATCATAATTAATCATCTATTTAAAATGTTTTAGGAATCTTATTTGTTTCACTTTATTTGATTTTTTAAAATAAAAATATAAGCAAATATTATAATTTCTGATATTTTTTGAGCAATTGTATTTTATAGCATTTTAATTGGTTAAATAATTTTTATTTAAGAATTAAATCATTTCTCTTTTGGTAAAGAAGAAAAACATTTATATTTCTTAGTCTCTGTGTTGTTAGTCCGGAAAATCTCTTCTTACGTACAATTTAACAGTCGTCAAAATAATTTTAGTTTGGTTTGGTTTGATTATCTTTCGGTTAAAATCTACTTGCAATTATAATATTTAAGCTAGTGCGATAGAACTCTCTCTGCGGACCAAGTGACAAAACCGGAGCATTTTGTTGGATGTAACAAACGATATATATTCCTTAGTTTAGCCACAAGTTAACCAAAACAGTATACCAAGCAGACCTTGCGTGTTAGTGCATTTGAAATCAGTTATTATTCACTTGGTTAACTTGACATTTGAAACAAAATATTTCAATGGTATAGTGGGGCAATTACAAGTAGTATTCGGGACAATGGAGTAAAAGCACAACCAACATATATGGACATTAGGGTGCATAATGTGGTAAGTAGGAGAATGATCGAGAATCTAACAACACTAATCATGGGTACAAATTAGACTGCCTTATATAAAAGTCAAAGCAAGAGTCTTTTGCAGTCATTTTGTCACCTGGGAGAGTGAAGGATTACACACATATATTAATATCATTATATCAGCACACCGATTCATAGATAAAAAGAAGTAGACTACCTAGATTCACAGTATATTTTCTGAACTTCTCCATGTTGTCTTTCCTTTTTTTTTTTTTGGATCAACCAAGCCTTTAATAAAAGATTTAAACTCCCCTAAGAGAGTAAGAGTTTACAAAAGATAGAGCCGATTTAGCTAGAGAATCAGCTTTCACATTGTTTAGGCGAGAAATAAAATAAAAGCAAAGAGAAGAAAATAGGCCCGCCAGCCTTTTGATATCTTCGAGCAATCCACGCAAATTAATGGTGGACGAACCAGAGGCGAGGAGGGAGACAAGCACCTTGCAATCCGAAAAGACATTGAGTCTTTGGATTATCAAAGAAACAACACTCAAGAGTGCAGCCTTCATCGCTATAGCTTGGGCCTCCATGTTGTCTTTTTTTTTTTTTTTTCTCAGCATATAATAGCTTTTCAAATGATGCTATTCCCTCTAGCCGCGTTCTCGTCGATCTGCACTTCGTGACAATAGGAAGAAAAAGAAAGCCAAATGGTTATCTGCAAATTCGACC
Organism: Alliaria petiolata; assembly: GCA_020283515.1. Classification (NCBI taxonomy): domain Eukaryota; kingdom Viridiplantae; phylum Streptophyta; class Magnoliopsida; order Brassicales; family Brassicaceae; genus Alliaria; species Alliaria petiolata. The sequence goes on along the minus strand of JAHZTW010000001.1, from coordinate 149,519,821 downwards.
CATTTCTCATAGTATTAGATTAGGATGGGAATATAAGCGATGTAGAAATCAAAGTTGGTTTTCCTGCCATGGTATCTATCTAGTTCAGATGCTCAAATGAACAGCTCTGAAATTTTATCAAAGGATTCAGTTTGAATCACAATCCAAAGTTATTTTTTAGCATTGTAGATATGTTATCTGTCATTGAAGGTTGACAAGAAAATTACCTTGAAACAACGAAGTTATTTTTCATCGTCATCTGCAAACTGCTGTTCATATACCCTCGTTGACAATAAAAACCAGTGCAAATGAAGATATTAAGATGACATAGAGAAGATATAACCCCAAGGAACAAGCCATCAAGGCTATAGTTAAAGATCTAGCGCTTTAAAATGTGTGATTTCAGAAAGGAGAAGCAAAACAAAGATGTAGCAAACCTTCACATAAGAACCAATGACATCTTAAAAACACGGAATAAGTACTGACGCAGTGTTCAAAAGTAGTGACTCACTGTGCTAGAGTTGTTCCATAGACTCAGCATCCTTGTTGTTGTTTTCTTCTCTTTAAGAACCTGCAAATGATAGGTACAAGCGAAGAAGATTAAAAGGAAGCATTTTGCTATTGGTATCCTGAATTCAAAGTTTGCAAACCCCACGAAATTTCTAGAAAATAGAAGAAACGACCATGGAGGATGGGGAAAAGCCTCGAACGAAGCCATGTTGCCTGGAATACTACACCTTTTGCGCGTTTTTCTTTCTCCAAGTCATCTAAACTGGCTCACGAATTCAATGGCCTAGGGAAATATAAATCAAAATGGAGTCATTATTCACCACTTCGAGATTTCCATATTCACTGAAGCAAACATCTAACCGAAGTCAGATTAGATAATGCAACATAGAGATGAAAGTTCAATAATAGCTTCTCTATGTACAAGTTATTGATCGTATTCTTAAAACAGTTGTCTATATTATTTTGTACTCAATCTTTTCTGGTTTTTCCTAGTTCTCACTCGAATTCGAAGCTAATTAGGATAATCTGTTACACATTTTACAGATTGATCGTTTTAGAAATTTGGATATATGTAAAACATGTTTATGCTTTCATTAGTTTGCAAAAGAAGTTTCATACATGCAGAAGAATCTAAATAAATCTGTTAAAAGTAAACATGTATACTGTCAACTTGTATACAATCTATACACAGTGGAATTATAATCTGATCATCAAAATCAAAACCACGAACTTTTTCTATTCTTCACAAAACCACATATGAGGGAAAAGAAATTTTACACTTGAATCAGGCTGATACATATCCACTCATTAGCCGAAACTCCCGTATCGATTTTATGCAAGAAATTCCTAGCACCACCAAATTATCTGCAACACAAAATAGATTGGTTAATTTTGAACAAGCTTGTCATAAGTTGAATATCTAACAGGAGGAATAGATGTCGATATTTTTGATACTGAAATCAAGGAATGAGTTTATCTGCAACACAAAATAGATAGGTTAATCCCAGTAATCGATTGAGAGTAAGAATGGAACAAATCGACAACCCAGAAGGCCCAAAACTTGAGCGCTTTCTCCTGAGAGTGAGTTTCTTCCAAATGAATGGAGGGTTTAAGAATGGAGGGTTTCAATTTTAAGTAGGAGTTTAATTTCTCAGATTATTGATGTAAAAATATAAAGACACGTGGCGCTCTCTCCCGTACTGACGTGTCAAGCTGAGGGAGAGAGTTAGACTTCTTTTATATATAAGATTAGTTGGAGAAGATGAGAAATGAGTGACATTGATACCTTACCGTAACGCTTCAATTAAATCTTAGAAGGGGAAGATGGAGAGAGTAAGAAACGAAGGAATGACGACGATTGATGTAAAAATATAAAGACACGTGGCGCTCTCTTCCGTGCTGACGTGTCAAGCTGAGGGAGAGAGTTAGCCTTCTTTTATATATAAGATTAGATGGAGAAGATGAGAAGTGAGTGACATTGATACCTTACCGTAAAGCTTCAATTAAATCTTAGAAGGGGAAGATGGAGAGAGTAAGAAACGAAGGAATGACAGATGATTGATGTAAAAATATAAAGACACGTGGCGCTTTCTCCCGTGCTGACGTGTCAAGCTGAGGGAGAGAATTAGCCTTCTTTTATATATCAGATTAGTGGACAAAATTAACAAGAAATGAGCTAATTAAGGTTTTTAAAAATTAACACATTTTGTCACATATTATTCTTTAAGATTTTTCTTTTCGTTTGATTATACATGTGTTTTTTTCGTTATTAGTAATTTTTTTAACATCTAAATTTAGTATTTTTTTAATAAATTATTTTATTAACTAAAATGTAAAATTATGCGTCCCATGCTAAATATTTTTTTGCGTCCGCCCTTGGCCCTGACGCTTACTCTGCAAAAACCTGACGGCCAACAACTTGTAGAAATGTTTCTCTCGTACATCAAAAGAAAGAATTACTCAGATATTACAGAAAGGTTGGAATATTACTAGCATATTATACATTTTCTAAAAATTACTCAGATATTGTGTGCTCTTGTGTAATTACAATTAACACCCTTGATTAATTTGAGATTTTTTTAATTAAAAAGCGATTAACCAAAAATTAGTTTAATGCACCTCATTAAGATAAAAAAAAATCAAATCCACGTCATTAACAACAGTTACGAAAAAAAAACCTCTCTCTCTCGGCGAAACCTCTCTCTCTCTCTCGGCGATTCCGAAGTCAAACCCTAATTCCGCCGTCGTATCGTCTATTCCGGCCGCTGCTCTTATCTCCGTCGCATTTCGTCTCCTTTTTAACGAACTCGAGTGGGGACTCTTCGTTTTCTCGAGTGGACTATTCGTTTCCATTGCTAAAAATCTCTCTTTTTCACGAACAAACTTGCTCCGGTAAGTTCGAATCTTTTTTTTTAGTTTAACCGTTTAATTGCATGTGATTCCGGTGATTTAAACCGTTTTCCGAAAACTATCGCGGTGATATTAAGGGTTTTTATCGATGCTTATTACGGCTGATTTTTGCCGAAACAACCTATAAGTCAGCCGTAAACAATCCATAAGTCAGCCGTAAACAATCCATAAGTCAGCTGTAAACAATCCATAAGTCAGCCGTAAACAATCCATAAGTCAGCCGTAAACAATCCATAAGTCAGCCGTAAACAATCCATAAGTCAGCCGTAAACAATCCATAAGTCAGCCGTAAACAATCCACAATTACCGAAACCAGCTCCATCAAATATCGGAGAAGGATGAACGAAAATGAAGAATGACGAGGAAGACGATGACGAATTGGATGATCAAAATTTAAATTATGAATATCTCTGTTGATGTGAAGAACAAGGTGAAGAACAACGACGACGAGAAAGACGATGACGACGACGAGGAAGACGAAGACGATGTTTCGTATTTCTCTGTTTTTTATTACATGGAAATATGCATCCGACGTCATTTTTTAATTGATGAAGTGGCAAGTAAGCCACCAAACGAACACGTAAATCAACTGTCTTAAACAAGCCAACAAACAAAAATTTAAGTCAGTCGTAACATGAATACTATTACAATAATTAAAAAACGAAAAAACGGTTGCCAAATTCAGCCGTTTAATGTCGTAACTCAACTGAAAATCTTTAGCTCAGTCGTATCGTTTAATAAGTCAGCCATCAAAGCATGATATTGTGGTAATTAATCTTTCGCTACTAAATCAGCCGTAATTAAGCCGAATTTTTCGTTAACCCAGCTCATTACGGCTGATTTATGAAACTTACACAAAAATCAGCCGTAACGAAGAAATAACTCAGCCAGCCGGAGAAAGTTAATTCAGCCGTGTCGAAACAATAACTCAGCCAAATTTTGACAAATCAACCATCAGGCTATAACTCAGCAGTAACTTATGGCTGGGTTATGCTCGTAAGTCAGCCGTTTTCTCATACCTTAGACATATCTCATTAAGTCAGCTGAAACACCAGGCTGGATTATATACGTAAGTCAGCCATTAGCTCATAACTTAGCCATTAGCTCATAACTCAACCATTTTCCTTAAATCAGCCGCAACATACTGCAACTTAGCCATCATTGCCACTGTAGCGCTTTACGGCTGAGTTCATTAATACACGTCAGCGATTTCTGAAGTGGCGGCGCGTTTTTTATGATGTGAAATTAAAACGTAATGGCATTCCTTGTAATTATGTTTTTTCCTATAACATGTAACAACGACACGCTGGGTATGGAAAATATAGGCGAAATATGATAGTAATAAAAAAATATTTTGTATGTAACTGGTCATATCACCTAATTTGTATGATATCTGAGTAACTTTCCCTACATCAAAATGTTCTATTTTCATACTCTGTTTTCTACTAAGAAAAAAAGAAGACAAAATAGATTTTTTAAGTGAGCATTTATGAGAAAACGAACATACGTGCTCACCTTTTAAACTCAAACCTTTGGAGTCTTTGGAAACTTTTGGTTCTTTAAGTGTCTTTGTTTCGAAACACAGAGGTGTTGAGCCAGAATATCACCTAGGCAAACTAAACAATATAAAATTATGAGTTTAAGAGAATAAGTCTTATTAATCGCTCAAAGGCTCGAAGGTTACATAGATTTCTTGGCAAGAGGGTCTTGCCGAGCTGAATTGAAGAACAAAAGTATGAATTAGGTCTAGAAAACTCGCGGCGGTTAGGTTTTGCTCTTGAATTCTCTAGCCAATTGAGGATGGTCTTCAAGTTATGACGGTCTTCTTTCTTTATACTGTTCTGGAGTCGACTCTTTCTTCCTTCCTTTTCCTTTTCTCTTTTGGATATTTTCTTTTTTGTGTTCATCATTTCCTTCTTTCTCGGAGATTCATTCCTATCTTCAATATTTCATTTTCCCTTGGTCGGCTTAATCTCGGCGGGCTTGGTCTCTTGGGCTATTATTAATGAGGGGATGGCCTTTTATGAAATGTGCTCATTCTCCTTCTAACAATAAGCCCCCCCCCCCTCCCAGTTCGCTGAGGTTACTTCAGTCAGCTCGACAAACTTCATGTAAACAAGTTGGTTTGCCGCTCATTAAGAATAATATTTTTAAAGATATCTTCTTCTGACTTCGGCATGTTTACTTTTTATTCGTCTCACGAGAATTCCTGAGGTCGGCATCATTAAGAATTTCTTGGAGGGCTTTGAGGGCCAGCTTCAATTAGGGTTTTATTAAGCGAGAAAACTGAAAGTTCTCCTGCACGCGAATATAGGGATTTTGCACGTGCCTTGATGGAAACCGTTTGGATTTCCCGAATATTCATTCTCGACTATTGATATTCTATTTCTTCTTTTGGGCGATGTTATTGTTCTCTCATTTCCCTCTTCTCTGCTTTGTTGATCTTATGCTTTATGCTTTTGCTTAATTCTTTATTTTAATCGGTGAATTTGTCGTTTCTCGTTGAGCGCTCCACTCGAATTCGTCGTTTTCTTTTTTTTCATGAGAATCCAACTTCTAACCCTTCGGGCCGATCTTCTGTTCGACTGTAGTCGATTTTTTAAGCTTTTCCTCTGCTCCTCTTCTCGATTTAGGGTTTGCTCTATGTTCTTTCGAGATGTCTGCTAAGAATTCACCGGTTCGGAAAGAGACAGAATCGTTGCTAGTTACGATGATGCTCCCATCATTAAATTGATCCGCGGTCTGAAACTGCCAAGGCGTCAATCTGGATTGCAGATAAAAAAAGAAAAATTGCCGCTCCAGACAGTGACTTGCCGAAGGAAGATTCAGTGAGAACTAATTCAAACTGCCCCATCGAGGGGGCCTCCCCTACGACAAAAGGGGATCTCGCGGATGACCTGGATGCTATAGAATTGATGGGTTGTCCTGTCAAAATTGACGTGCCCACGCTCTCGGCCAGGACAAAGGACGGGTCATCATGGATGACCACCGGGATGATCGAAGATCTCAAAAACTCATGCAATTTTCCTACCGACATAGAAATTAGGGTTCCCTTATCATCTGAGAGACCTCAAACTCCTCCGATCGGGTATTTTTGCATCTACGAGTGCTTTTTCACTAAATTCGGGCTTCGGTTTCCAATCCCTCATCTTCTCCTTCACTACTGCGAGCGGCGGGCAATTCTCATGTCTCAACTTACTCATGTCGTGGTGCGCCACATGGCATATACTTCGGCTTTGGCAATCTCAGCTGGTATCCCTTTTGACCTTAACTTCTTTGAGAGGGTTTCTATACTCGAGAGTGGAGGAGTAGAAAAAAACGGTAATCCCAAGCATTTCTATTGTACAATGAAATTTGGGATCGTCGGCGGTGATTCGGTGACCAAGATTCACCATTGGGACAGCTATTACTTTTTGTCAAAATAAGTACAGCTTCATTTGGCAACTCTGAGTCAAAGTTGTTTCATGATTGGAAACTCAAACCTGGTAAGCTGAGATTAATAGTCTTAATGCTCCTTTTGTTTGCTTTCTGAAGCGTAATTGCTTGCTCTATGCTTCTTTTGCAGAGAGATTTGCTATTGGTCCTGGCCCTCTTGGGTTTTCAGACACTGCCAACCGACTTGCGAGGATGCGTCGTCGCTTCTGGCCCGAGAAGGAGAAGAAAGCTCCCTTGGACAGGGTGACGAGCTCTAAATCCAAGGGCAAGCAGACGGAGTCTGGTTAGCTTTTATTGTACATAAATTTTCTTTCGAATTTGACGATTTCTAGCTTTTCTCATCATTGTTCCTTCTGCATCATTCTCAGCTCCTGCTAAGGTGAAAATCTAAGAGTCAGCGCCCAAGCAGATGGGTCAGAAGAAACGGACTAGACCTTCCCTGGTTGACGTTCCGATTGCGGCTAAGTCCTCCGTCAAAAAATCCAAAGCTAATATGCCGAAGGATATGTCAAAGACTTCGGGCGATACTGCGAGAAAATCAGGGGCCGAAGACGTATGTGCCCCTATTGCGAAGTAAGCTTAAGTTTTCGTGTATTGACATCGTCGGTGATTCATACGATTCATTCTTAATTTTTACTCATAATTCCTTGGTAGGACCGTCGCTTTAGAGAAGGTCCGACAGGCCGCTAAAAGGCGGACTGCGAAGAAGGCCGAAGAGGTTGAGAAGAGTAAGCCATTGAGAAATGACGAGACTGAAAAGGATGTCACTTTGGACGCAGCTCCTGAATCTGTAGCCCCGGTTGATGGGCCGAACTCCAAACGAGTTGAGCTACCCCTTCCTTCTTCTACTCCCGTTTCTCAAGTAGAGATGGAGAACTCAGATCCTGCCGCCCCAGTGGCTGTCTAGATGATTTGTATGCAAGGGCATCTCCGAGGGTCATTGATTCTCAAGTTGAACCAGGTCAGACTAACGTGCCTCTTGAGACTGGTATTGCCGATGCGCTGAGGATGCAGGAGGGCGGCAATCAAAATCTTGGGAGCGGTCGCAATCCTCATGAATTTATGCTGAAGTGGGGTAAGGACTTTTTGGCCATGTTCGACCCACATTTTTGCACTAGTCTGGCATAGATGTGCAGACCTCGGCCGTTGGGAGGTCCGCCTGTCAATGAGCTGAGATACTTCGACAAATATTCTAGTGCTGCTCATCACCTTGTTCAGATTAAGAATCGTTTTTAGTTTATATTCATGAATACTGTGATCCTCATTGTTTTCTCTTAACTTAATTTTCGCATATTTGTTCCAGGCTATGGGTCTTCTTTCTATGCTTTCCGAATCATATGACCGTGATTTCGTGAATGAACATAAGCGTCTTGAGGATACAAATGATCAGATATTCCGGCTTCATGATGCAGATAAGAAGGCTAACGAGCTTGAACTCGAGAAGGCCAATCTTGAAAGCGCAAATCAAGAGCTCCAACACAAAGTTTTGCAGACGTAAAAAATCCAAGCCGAGGTGGACGGCCTGAAGGCCAAAGCTAAAGCCCTTGAGGGGAAAATTGCTGAAGATGCTGGCAAAAGGATTTCCGAGGAAGAGAGGCTTCGGCAGTCTCGGCGAGATGTGGTTTACTCCGTCGCTGAACTGGTTTTTCAAAACGATATGGACTGGTTCAGCTTAAAGATGGAATTCATGAAAGCAGCCTTTGCCCAAAAGACGAGATCGAGAACATTGTTGTTGGTGAAGCCAAAGATGGTGCAATGCTTGGATTTCTTCGTTAGATGATGGAGAACGGTTGGGACATTCCGTTGGATTCGATTTCTAATCTCGAAGAAAATTGGTGGTTTGGAAAAGGAAAGGCGATGGCATACATGAGATCATCGTCGAAGATTCGGATTTCGCTCTTCCGGAGAGGTTTGATCTTTTATTTCGTATTGATGCATTTTCTCTTGACAATTCCTCGATTATTACTGAACACTTTGATCAATTTGGTTCAATGCATCAGCGATCATTCAGGCCTACTCTTGCCGAGATGCTCGAGGAAGCTCTCGATGCTGCATCAATGAGAGCCGAGGTCAGTCGTGGTGGCGATGGGGAAGACGCTATTTTCTCTGCCGAGGAGATGAGGTCGCAAGATGCGGTTGTGAGTGATGAGTAGCGTCAATGTTTTCATTTATCATTATCGTTGCCGTTTGGCATACATTTTTGTAATAACATTGTCCGGGAGGGTTTTTATTCGTTTCTCAATTTCTTCGCCGAACTATTTTCGTATTTCTTAAAGGAGCTCTTTATGTTGTTGTGCGAAGCTCTTTCTTTTTGTTTCGCTTGGTCAAAGCAATTTTGCTTGTTTCTTTTTATCGTGGAACTTTCTGTTTCGCATGCGATTCATTATTTATGTTACCTTGTGACGATGGTGCGTCTTCAGTCGAAGAAAATGGAGGCCATGTTTTTGATCTTTAGCGACGATGGGACTATATGCTTAGTTTATTCCTTTCTGTCGAAGATAATACGAGGTCTATTTGTCGTTATTTACGATTTTAAATTATGTGAAATATCCGAAGTTGAACTTCGTCCCGGATTGTTTCACGTAGTTTAAAGTCGTGTGAAGTTCCGTCTCGGCTTTTTCTTCTGTTTCCTTTTTTCTCAGCATATCAGTCTTTTGACTGGTAAGGCCGTGCTTTTTCTCACTATATGCTCGACTTATACCGCTAACGAGTTCCAAATCACGTAGGATATTCAGAGTTGAAATTCGGCCTGAATGGTTCCGTGTGATTTAGAATCGCGCGAGGTCCAGCCTTGGCTTTTAGTTTTAAAAAAGTTTTCGGAGTGATGATTAGTCACTTTTAGGGTCGTACGTTTGGCCAGAACGTCGACGTTATTCCGAAGAATAAGAATTTTGGATGAAGAGTGGTTGTATTTGGAGATGTCTTTCGTAAAAGTCGTTCTTGATGCCGAGCTGAATATTAATCAAACAAAACCATAAGTTTTATTAAATTATAGCTGCACATGATTAAATGTTGCATACGTATCCAAAGTGGGATCAAGCCATTCGTAGTTCATAATATAAGGTAAGTAGGTGATTATATATATATATATATATATATATTTTTTTTTTCTTTTGGGCGCCTCATGCCCTTCCAAGCAATTGTTTCCCTAGCTCTTTGCTGATTCTTCGAGGCCGTAATGTTGGTTTTGTGTTGGGCTATTGATGGTTGATGCTCTGCTGATCTTGTATGCCGAAGCTATTCACGATTTCCTCTCCCTGATGAAGCATGCTTGAGCCATCTGCTGATCACCTAGCAGAGTGAATATTCCTGTTGAGATTGGTGATAAGTAGAGACGATCGCTTTCATCTCGTGGATTCAAGGCATGACTAAGATGGCATTGTAGATAGCTGTCTTATCCATTACGGTGAATTTCACCATTTTGGTTGATCCGCCGAGGTAAATCGGAAGTCGATTGGTGCTGAGGGTGAAGACGGATTCGCTTGTGAAGCCGGTTAGAGGTTTTGAGACTGCTTTAATTGCCTCGTCGCTGATGCCCATCTTTTGGAGCGTTTCTTTGAAAATGAGATTTACTGTAGCGCCGATGTCGATGAGGATATTTTCCACTTTGCAATCATTCATATTAAGGTCGACCACAAGTGGGTCGTTGTGTGGTGTTTGAAGTCCTTCTGCATCATACGCCGTGAAAGAGATCGTGGTGTCGTTGTTGAAGTTATGCGGGTACTTTCGAGACGCGACCGCCTTCCTTCGTACTTCTTTATGCCTCTTACCGAATCGTCGTAGTCGGGCAGCCCCCCCCCCCCCTCCCATAATCATATGGATTACTCGCTTTGGCGGGGGTGGAGGGTTGTCCAAGTTACAATCACGATCGTCCCTTTCGCGAGGCTGCTCCCTCACCCGTTCGCGCTCCTGGTCATCTCCTTCTGTTTGGTTCGAGGTCTCGTTCTTCTATGTCCCGAGGTGGTCCTCGGTTTTTCATGTACCGATCACGGTTGTGTTCGTCTCTCTCTCGTCTATCATTGTTTGGTGGACTTCGGCGCCTCTCTTCTGCCGAGGTGCGTCGTTGATAGTTACCACGTCCTCGACGACTTTCATTACTGGATGCTCGGCGGTTGTTGTTGCTTCAAACTTGATTTTCTTGCTGTGATCGATCTCCCTCGATCTCGATGTCGCCGTCGTAGTACCTTACCACTAGGGAATCCAACAGATGTCGGCAGGTTAACGTCGCGTGCCCGGTTCCGCCATGGAAACGACACCATAGGTCATGGTTGTCATTGGCATCCCACGGTGGAGGTCGGTTAGTTTGAACGTCGTTTCTGTTCCACGTGTTCCATTGCTTTCCGGGGAGTGCACCGGGAATGTTCGATGCTGGCCTGCTTTTTTCTGAGTGAGGTTCTCGATTGTCCTCCTTCTGGACCGCAACAACGACCATCCCGTGCTTCTTGGCGTAATAGAGCTTTCCTCCTCTATTTTCATGTATGTATGGGCTCGATGCAGGGCGTCCTCCAGGGTTTCGGGCTCATTAACTTGTAGCTCTTTCAAGGTGAAGAGGTTGGTCGTGTGTTTCATCATATACATTGAATAATGTTTGATGAAAGCGCTGGAGAGGTCTTCAAAACTTTTGATAGAGCCAAGGCGGAGACTCGAAAACCACTTTAGTGCGTGCTTGCTGAGATGTTTGATAAACGCTTGGCAGTGGTTTGCTTCGTGTTCTTCGGGTGTGTCGAACCGTTACTTCTGCCTCGCGATCTGGAATCCTTTGACTTAGAGCTGCGGATCTTCGTTTCCATTGTAGTATGACAGCTTGAGTTTTATTGCCGCGCCGAGGCGTACGCTGGTAAGTTTTTCATAGAAGGGGCTCTTTTGTGTATCTGCAAGGATCTTCAGGTGCCGAGCTAGTGACGCTATGGATCTGTGAACCCATTGCGTATATCCGTTGGTGCAGCTTCGCGACTTCGGGATCGATCTCTTTTGGTGCTCCTTCGTCGGTCCGGCCGGTAACGTCCGACCTTCTCATATTGTTCACCCCGGTGGTATTTTGTGTGGTTGGGGTGCTATCGAAGGCCATTCTTCTTCCCAACGGGGTATTGCGTTCGCTTGTCGGGGTTGTCATCAAGTTGATTTGTTCCTGATGCTTCGCCTGCTGGGACTGCAGGTCAGTGAATTTGGCGTTGATATTCTGAGAAAGAGGTTCCAAGGCCGCCTTAATTGCTGCGGTGAGGTCGGATGAGGTGATGGGCACTGGCATTGGCGTTCCCGTGGCTGGTGATGTTTGAATGTCGGTGACTATGGGCTCGCCGTTTTCGTCGAATCGTTGTTGTTCTTCGGTGTTTTCAGGAGGAGACATTTTTCGGGCTTTTGATTTGAGAACATGTTCTCTATTCCCCACAGAGGGGCGCCAATTGTTGAACAAAAATATCACTTAGGCAAACTAAGCAATATAAGGTTGTGGATTTAAGAGAACAAGTCTTATTAATCGCTCGAAGGTTACAGAGATTGCTTGGCAAGAGGGTCTTGCTGAGCTGAATTGAAGAACAAAAGTATGAATTAGCTTTAGAAAACTCGCAGCGGTTATGAGGGTCCTTTTATTTATACTGTTCTCGAGTTGGTTCTTTCTTCCTTCCTTTTCCTTTTCTCTTTTGGATATTTTTCTTCTTGTGTTCATCATTTCCTTTTTTCTCGAAAATTCATTCCTATCTTTAATATTTTTTTTTTTCTTTGATCTGCTTAATCTGGGTGGGCTTGGTCTCTTGGACTATTATTAATGAGGGGGGGATTTTATGGAATGTGCTCATTCTCCCTTTAACAAAAGGCATAGAGCATACTCCTTCAGTTGTGTTTTAATTGTTGTTGTAAACTTATTTTTTGTTTCAAAATATTTGTAGTTTTCAGTTTTTAATGCAGATTTATTATTTATATCAAGCAAAATAGTGTATTGAATCACAGTAGAGAATACTAAAATTAAGAAAACTTTTTTTTTAAATAAGTTTTATAGAGCAGCTTTTTTTAAAAAAGTTTTCTTAATTTTCGTCAAAGAACGTAAAACGATAATTAGAATAAAAACTGAGGGAATACTATACAAAATTCCATTTTGACTTTTTATAGAGCAGCTTTTCTGGGTCTAAGAAACCAGGTTACATATTGTATTATTCTGTTTTTTGTTTCATGATATGTTCCTGAGGAGAACAATGTATCCTAATAGCTCAAAAGTCAGAACCTGCTAGAGAGTGTACTTTCAAATACGGCATTGGGACAACTAACACAACACAAAACAAAAAATTAAATCCGAGTTACTAATTAAGGTGACCATAGGTGGTCAACCATAATTAAATCACAGTAGGAGAACTCGAACCCTGGTCTTCAAAGATTGTGTTCTTGGGATTTGAAATTTCCATAGTGGGATTATAGAGTACTATAGGAACATGCATGAATACGCTCATTTAAAGACCTGAAGCAAGTATAAAATTTTAAAATATAACATTGATAGGGATATATTACCTGTCTGTGTCACTGAATTGAAATGTTAATTCTAATTTGTAACACAGCAGGATCAAGATGCTTGAATATACCATTTCTTTAATAATATTCCAACTATGTTGCGTTTTTGTCTGTTTGTCTTAAACTCTCACGACAAGAATGATCTTGTCGTGTTTTATAGGGTTTGTTAGGGCGTCCATTTAGAATTTTGAAAATTTGGAATATTGACATAAGGAAAAGAGTATCATGTTACGTACGACAAATAAATAATCACTCGTAACATCTAAATGAAGTGTAAAATCCGAATCTTGAAATATTTATTAGGCATTTTTGCCATTTAATTAAATTATCTTTGCCCAATTGCCATTTATCCAATTTGTCTCTAAATTTTTGTCATATACCTAATTCACTTTTTTATGTTTTTTTTCAGTTGATGCTTAATTCCTAAACGTCATTAGCTAGTACTATTCGATCTATTTTGCCTCTATATATGTTATGTGGCATCTCTAGTCATTGCTACTCACAGCCACAGGCAAACAAAAAATGGATAAAAGATGGAGTCTACAAGGTATGACTGCTCTTGTAACTGGTGGAGCCAGCGGAATCGGGTTCGTCTTTCTACTCTCTGGCTATAGGGCCATATCTTTTTTTTTTTTACCCATTTTCTGCTTTTTTTAGATGTCGATAATTTTTTGTTTCTTGTTGTGGACTGTTTTAGGCATGCCATACTAGAGGAGTTAGCCGGTTTTGGAGCTAGAATCCATGTATGCGACATATCTGAAACACTGCTCAATAAAAGTTTAAGCGAATGGGAAAAGAAAGGGTTTCAAGTGAGTGGTTCGATCTGTGATGTATATTCTCGTCCCGAGAGAGAAACACTTATGCAAACCGTCTCAACGATGTTCGATGGCAAGCTGGACATTCTTGTAAGTAATTAATTAAAAGAAACTAAACATAGTTTCATAGTAAAGACATATATATCAGGATTTTTGTTTCAACATAGGTGAACAACGTTGGTGGACTTCGCATTAAGCCAACAACAGAATATCTGGAAGACGATTTCTCGTTCCATATTTCAACAAACTTGGAATCTGCTTATCATCTTAGCCAGCTTTCACATCCACTCCTAAAGGCTTCTGGATTTGGAAGCATCGTCTTTATTTCCTCTGTTGGAGGGGTTTTATCAATGGACTGTGGATCCATCTATAGTTTAGCGAAAGGTACATAGAATGATGACTATTAATCAATATATAGAGATCATTTCAATTATACTAGACGCAATAGTATTGTGAATTTACATATGTTTCAGCCTGTAATTACGAACTAAATATAACTGATTAGGACAATTTTCAACTACGTCAATAATTTTCAAATGATTTTTGGTAAAAAATGAATTTATTGTTGATTTACGTTAATAATTTTTTTTCAGCGTATACGACAAAGTTCATAGTTGGAATGATTAGATTGAAACACATATTATATATTTTAGATCTCATCTTAATTCATATTTGAGATTCCTAACATTATAAATGCAAGCACATTTTGTTTCAAAATATCTATGATCCCAGTGTCAAAATATATATACTAGCAGGGCGGACCTACTAAAGAGAAAGGTGTGTCAAATGACCCACCCATAAATCTTGATATAGTTTTTTACGTATAGAATTGTACTGAAAAGTCAGTAGCCCAGATAGTAACTTTGTTCTATTGAACCCCCTCCACCAAAGTTAAGATAGCATTTCTTTTTGATAACCTGACCCCCGGTGAAATAATTCCTGGGACCGCCGGTGAAATAATTCCTGGGACCGCCACTGTATATTAGTAAAAATTCTTTGTATAGTTACGGAATGTTTTTTTAAAAACATGAAAACCCCACAATTAGGCCCATATAGCCATGGATTAACAACTCAAAAATTTCGTGACTTTTTCCAATGCTATAGGGCCAGAACTATTTTTTCTTGACTAATTTGTAGCTATACATATAATTTTTACTAGTATATAGGGGTTTTCATTCATATTCAGTAACATATATAGAGAGATGTAAAAAAGAAAAAAAAAAATAGAGAGAGATGTATTTATTAATTATCTTAATGGACCATAAATCTTTCTCCAAAAGTTAATTCCAACGGCCAATTGATTGTCCTAGTATCATTCATTTCTATAAAGGCTTGTCTTTCTACAATAGGTCTAATTTTCTTTGAGATTCCTAACATAGATTATCTTTTCCATTGTGTGTGTATGTGCAGGAGCTTTGATTCATCTATCAAGAATTTTGGCGTGTGAATGGGCAAGAGATGGCATAAGAAGCAACGCTGTTGCTCCTAATATTATGCAGAGTACCACTATGGCCCAACCTGTAATTAATGACACCCTCCAGATTTCGTATATCTATTTTTAATTTTCCAATTAACATAATGCACTTCTCATTCTTGTGTTCCAAACACTTGTGAATAATCAGTTTCTCCAGAACACCGGTTTCATGGAGAGTTTGTATAGTAGAATTCCACTTGGGCGTGCCGGAGAGCCAAATGAAGTTGCGTCACTAGTGGTTTTCTTGTGCCTACCTGCTGCTTCATATATTACTGGTCAAGCCATTTGTGTTGATGGAGGTCTCACTGTCAATGGTTTCTCCCATCAGCCACAGGCTTGAGTCGAGACTTGTATATGTGTGTGTTGGTGATGGTTTATTTCGTTTTGGTTTTTGGTGTTGGGTTTTGTTTTAGGTTTAGTGTTTCGGTTTATTTGCTTTTCATATTGTTGGGGAAAACACAAAAGACAATAATGGCGAAGCGAAATAAAGTTTACCGCACTTATGTGAATCTATAAGAAAGATATTTGGACGATGGGAGAAAATAATCAAAACAGAACGTAAAAGAGACGACAAATTATTTTACGTGTAAAACCCGGTTCCATAATTCACTCAAAAATCTACTATATAAATGAATATGAGTTACAACAGCGTCCTCCGTGTTCCACCAGAACAGATCCAGAGACTAATTAAGGCTCCAAAAAAAAAACTCCAACACAAGAAAACTTAACTCGAAAGCAATACAATTGCTTAGAAATAAGCAGTCGCAAGTTCCCACACTTGTGTGTGTTGCTCTCAAGGGCAGACCCACGTTAAAAATATTCGGGCACGTGCCCCCACATTAAATATTATTCTTTCTGTTTCAAAAAAAGTGTCATTCTATTCTTTTTCTCACATATTAAAAAAACTAATAAAAAGTCTATTATATCTTTTATTAATACACTAAACAAATTTTTTTTTTCTAATTAATACACTAATATAATAAAATTAAAACTGGATTTTTATTTAAAATTTTGCATTAAAAACACAAAACGACATTTTTTGTGAAAAAAAAAAACTTTAAAACAATACTCTTTGTAAACGGAAAGAATATATAAATTATCTATAAGAGTATGTAAGAAAAAGGAACGCTGTTCAAATCGTTTTACCAGTCCATTATTATTATTGTCAACTGAAGATGCAACTTTTTGTGACAAAGTGACGTGGAGCTGAAACAAAAAAAAAAGAAAAGGAAATCAGTCAAGTGGTTTAATCAAAAGCTTGTAAGCTAGAAGAGAAAAGGAAAAATAAAAAGAAAAGAAAATCAAGAGATAATTACAAATAGGAAATTGTTCTTATCTTAGGATTAGGAAATTGTTAAACCATCGATCTCTATGGTTATAAATGGAGATCAATGGTTGCTTTAGAAAATCAGAGATTAAGAGATCAAGAATCTAAGTTTTCTAAAGCTAAAGGGATTTTTGGTTTTTCTTGTAAGGGAAATCAAATTGGGAGATTAGATTTTAAGAGAGATACTTGTAAGTTCTCTAAAACATTGATTTCTTGTAAGTTACCTTTGAGATAAATCTAATTGAAAAATTGTTTGAGAATATCTGTGTTAAAAGTTCTGTCTCTACGAGTTCTTGCTTTTTCAATTGGTATCGCTCTAGTCGAGCGATTTTGTTCACTCGAAAAACAGGCGAGATCCTGCGGCAAGATGGAGAACTCTAGAGAAGTTGTGATGATAAAACAAACTGCTCTCAACAAAGCAACATACGGATGGTGGAAATCAAAGATGACAGCAACAATCAAAAGTATTGATGAAGATGCATGGACCGCGATTGAAGAAGGATGGTCACCTCCGACAAAAGTGGACAAAGAAGGCAACTCAATTCCGAAACCAAAAAGTGAATGGACAGATTCAGACAAGTTGCAAGCAAAGTGGAATTCAAAAGCCTTATGTGAAATTTTCAAATCTCTAGAAGTCAAACAATTTGAATTGATCCAAAGCTGCAAATCTGCAAAGGCTGCTTGGAAAATTCTGCAAAGTGTGTTTGAAGGTACTGAAACAGTTAAAAGGAGTCGACTTGACTTGCTGGCCTCAAAATTTGAGAATCTGCGAATGGAAGAACATGAAACGGTTGAAGATTTCAGTGCAAGGATGTGTGCAATTGCGAATAAAGCTGAAGTACTAGGAAAGAAATACAAAGACAGCAAGCTTGTCAAGAAACTCTTGAGATGTCTTCCTTCTAAGTTTGCTGCTCAAAAGACATCTATGAGGGTTTCTCTAAACACAGATACCCTGAAGTTCGAAGAGGCAGTTGGGATGATTGAAGCATATGAGATGGAATTAGTTGTTGAAAATCCTGAGAAATACACAGGAATTGCTCTTGCTGTTACAGAAAAGAGAAAACATAGTGATTTAGAAAAAAACTGTGGAGCTATTGGTGAAGAAATTCACTCAAGGATTCAAGAAAGATCAGGAAAAAAAGAGTTTCGTATCCAGCAGAAAATCAGCTGAATCAGAAAAGAGCGATCGAAAATCTGATTTTCAGTGCTATGAATGCAAAGGATATGAGCATTTAAAAACAGAGTGTCCAACTGCTAAAAGAAGGGAGATTAAGTGCTTTAAATGCAAAGGATTTGGTCACACTCAGATGGAATGTGTGAATGATCAGAAAGCTCGAGGGGATAATTCGTTCATCGGAATTGAAGCAAGTGATTCTGAGGAAGACGAAAGTGAAGAAGATTTGAGTAACTTTGTTGCATTTATTGGAGAAAGCGATGATATTGAAGAAAATGAAGCTCTTAAAGATGAAGAAGAAACCGAGAGCAGAATCAAAGATCAAGAAGAGTATGATTCGAGTGATGATGATGATGAAGTTGAGATGAAACCTGAGTACAAAGAAATTTGCGACACTCTGATCAAAATAACAAAGGAGAATGTTACTCTGATTAGAGAAAAGACTAGTCTCAAAGCAATGGTGGACAAATTAGAACTTGAGCTAGTAGAAGAAAGAAAGAAGTCTCAGCAAGTGCAGATGGATCTCGATGAAAAACTTAAGCAAATCAGGATGCTCAACTCAGGGACAAAAGAACTTGACAAGATTTTGACAGTAGGAAGGACTGAAAAAACTCCTAGAGGTTTGGGATAGAACAACTCTACATAGCAAACCTATGTTTTTAAGTGGAGGAAATCTCAAAGATGAATCACGTTCCTTTGAAAAGAAGAATCACCATACTCAAGTTCAGAAACAACAATCAGTTCAGTTCCAAAAGCCAAGAAAATCAGGTTGCTATTATTGTGGCAAGTATGGACATATCAAAGCTCATTGTTACAAACTTCAAGAAAGAATAGAAAAACTGTGGAGACAGAGAAAATTTACCTGGAATGGATGGGGAAATAAAATCTGGGTAAAGTCAAGAGATCTTTATGGAAACTCTCATCCTTGCAGACAAGAGAATGACCTCCGGTGCAATGCTGCAATCTTTTCTGAAGATTGTTCCTGCACCAGTGTGGAAGACATGTTAGAAAAACAAAAAGAAGAAGAACTTGTATGGGATTGTATTCCAGAATCAGACTCTGAAGATGAGGAAGAATTAGAGTTTGAAACTTCTAAAGCTTTGATGGCTATAGAAACAGAGGAAGCTAGTGAATGGTATTTTGATAATGGATGTTCAAGACATATGACAGGAAAGAAAGATTGCTTATCTGCCTTTAAAGAGACTTCAAAAGGCAAAGTAACATTCGGTGATGGTGTTAAAGGAGGAAATAAAGGAAGAGAAGTGATAATTGAGCATGCAGATTTGTTCACAAAGTCATTAGACTTCAACCATTTTGTCAATCTTAGGCAAGTTGTTGGAGTTTGTGAATTTTGATTTTCTCTAAAGAAGATGAGCTGAAGAGAAACTGACTCGGGAGAAATTTTATTTGGAGTCAGATTGATATCAAGATCTTTGAAACTATCGTATGTTTGAAGAAGAGAAGTTTGCAGAAATTTTAAAGATGTCTAGAAGAGTTGGATTTTGGGTTGGTTTAAGTGTGTTACTTACACATTTTAAAATCAATTTGGATAATTTTGGGTCTGGTTTACAGTTAAACCAAGAAGGAGTTTAAAATTTTTGGAGCAAAAATGGTGAGAAACGAAGGACCGAGGTCAAAAAGATTACCTTCATGAGTGAATTTTTTTTTTCTCTGTGGAGTTAGTTCCTCCTGATGTCGTGCATAAAGAAAAGGCTTCGGTTGAGGATCGCCAGAGTCAAAGATACATCAAAGAACACGGATCAAACTCAGAACAGGAGCAACAATGGTGAAAATAGAGGAAGATTGGAAAATTTACCTTACAAATTTCTGATTTCTTCATTGGAACCAAGAAGAAGCCGTATCAAGCACTTCGCTTCAGCAAGGAATCATTCATGTTTGGAGATCAGCCTTCGATTGAATCCCGTTTACAAATCCGAAATCAGTCGCTGATTTTTTTTTTTAAAAAAGAGTCTCGGGAAAACAATTTCAGCTCAAAGAGAAGAAGCTGATCGCAAATGTTATCTTTTTCACCGACAATTAAGTGTAAGGTAAGCATTGGGCTGGTATTGATAAAGAAGAGCCCATCTAGTTTAGCCCATCTAAGATAATCAAAGTCTTGGGCTTGTTTGGTGTAATATTTTGTGGGCCAATTTTTGACTAAACATCACAACCAAGAAGGAGACATAAAACGAAGCTTTTGTGTGAATGTGTTATTCACGAACCCTAAATTGGCGGTCTCAGAATACAGAGTTTGTGGAAGATTTGTGATTTTGGAGGTACAATGTTGAAAACATTGTACAAAGCAAGAGAAGCTTACCTTACCCGACTCTGATTCCTCTATTGAGGTTCTTCCTGATGTTGCAATGTCTGAAAAAAAAGTACTCCTGATGCTGCAGTGACGATCTTTCCAGTTCGAGAAAAAACCGGAGCTCGTCTGATAATTGCAAGGACACTGACGAAGCTCAGTCAAGATTGTCTAAGAAACGAGCTTCTGAACTCAGCAATGAGTCTATGAGGAATCAAACTCGGCGAAAGAAGATGAAGAAAGCTACTTCTCAAAACGTTGTTGGTGTCATCTCCTTCAAATTTTGATCGATTTCAGTCTCAAGATGCTCGTACAAGGTATCGTTTCTTCAAAAACAGAAAGTTTATAGCTGAAGAAATAGTTAAGTTTGGGAGAGAAGATGTCTTAGATGTGCAAGACATTATTCAGAGAGGAAACTTGGAGTCAACCGTAACTGATGTTGGTCGGTTTATTCCAGAAGTAATTAGAGAGTTCTATGCTCATTTGCCTCCGTCAAAGTTTCAAAGTTTTTAACTCATTTGTGCTTCCAAGCAGGGGGAGGATTGCAGTTTCAGGGGGAGTTTATGGCTTAAGAAGGAGTGCACACGCACAGTGTGTTTTTCATCTTTGAGATTTTGATCATGCCTGACTTTTGGACCATAGCTGTTTGGTAGATTTTGTTCTAAACTTGGTTAAGTTTAGTTCAGATCATTCTATGGTAAGAATTCAAAACAGTTTTTTGAAGAAGGCTTGGAAGAATAAAATGAGTTAAAAAGGGGGAGATTGAAGATGCAACTTTTTGTGACAAAGTGACGTGGAGCTGAAACACAAAAAAGAAAAGGAAATCAGTCAAGTGGTTTAATCAAAAGCTTGTAAGCTAGAAGAGAAAAGGAAAAACAAGAAGAAAAAGAAATCAAGAGATAATTACAAATAGAAAATTGTTTTTATCTTAGGATTAGGAAATTGTTCTTATCTTAGGATTAGGAAATTGTTAAACATCGATCTCTATGGGTTATAAATAGAGATCAATGGTCGCTTTAGAAAATCAGAGATTAAGAGATTAAGAATCTAAGTTTTCTAAAGCTAAAAGAGTTTTTGGTTTTTCTTGTAAGGGAAATCAAATTGAGAGATTAGATTTTAAGAGAGATACTTGTAAGTTCTCTAAAACATTGGTTTAAATCTAATTGAGAAATTATTTGAGAATTTCTGTGTTAAAAGTTCTGTCTCTACGAGTTCTTGCTTTTTCATCAACCGCACTCTAAACCTCACTTTTATTATCTGTTTTTATTTCTTCATTTCCGATGGGAAAATGCTTGTCCTACTATTTTTCTTTAGACTTAATTTTTTCTCCTAATTTGTATATAGAACATTAGAATATATATTTATTTTATAAAGAAAAAACATTATGTGAAATATACGATTTTTGTTAGCTTTTTTTTGGTCAAGTTATGTTAGTTTTTTTTAAAGAAAATTATCCTTTTAGTTTGGTTCAATTACAAAGTTGTCAGGAATAAAATGTTAAAACTTTAAAATGTATTCAATATTTTTTATAACCATAACTAGGTGTGTAACCCGCGCCTTGCGCCGGCTGAGATATTTGTAACTAAATCGTTTAAATATTTATGTGTATAATATAAAGTTCACTCTTTTGGATTTTAGGCAGGGAAACTATTCTGTATGGCTATGATCGTTGATTACTTGCTTTGCCATAATCATCAAAGCGGGCCACCTAAGAAAATCATGTTTCACGGTTAAAGATGAGAACTTTCAACTAATTATTGGCTAGGGCTCGTCCGGATTTCATCCGTCCTGCATAAACTCAGGTTTGTTGCTGCAACAGAATCAGACAGATATATAAGATTGGACAAATAAACATTCCTTTTTCATAACAACATTATGTAGATATGATGATCCATTTTTACCAAGATTCACGTGAAAGTCATCGTCGACTGTAATATTTTATTTTGGTAATAAGGTTTCAGTGTATTCCATCGTCGACTTCAAATCTTTTATGATGCTTGTCTTCTCGGCTTAGTGGACAAAACCATATCGATTATTTCAAATTTATTCATCTTGGAGAAAATATTATATTTGAGCAATCAGAAATACTAAAATATAAACAGCATCTCTTATATTGATATATAATTGGATATTAAATATGCTAAATGTTGTGTGCGTATTCATCGTATATGTCTTCTCGGACTTTTTATTCTTCTAGTTACTATTTGTCTTTACCGTTGTGCTTTAATCGCTTTAATATATTATTTATCGTCATCCAACAACCCTAATGCGTAACAAGCATCTTTGTATGAAGAATAAACAACATCTTTCACCGTGCGTATCTCCTTGTAATTTTTTGGACCCTTAACAATATTCATCAAAACCATCAGGTAGTATTCAACAAAACTTTCTCACTTACTCTCTCTTTCTCCCTCCCTCTTGTTTTTGAAGGAGATTCTCTCTCTCTTTTTCTCGTTCTTGTTTTGAAAAAGATCTCGATCTATCTCTCTCTCTCCGAACGCTTTCCTGATTTAGAAGCAATTTCTCTCTCTCTTTCCTCTATCCCTCTCTATTTATCCCTCTCCCTCCCTCCCCGTTTATCTCTCTCTCCCCCTCTATCTCTCTCTCCCTCTCTCTTTCTCTCAAGCAATTTCTCTCTCTCTTTCCTCTATCCCTCTCTATTTATCCCTCTCCCTCCCTCCCCGTTTATCTCTCTCTCCCCCTCTATCTCTCTCTCCCTCTCTCTTTCTCTCCATCTCTTTCTCTCTCTCTCTCTCTTTCTCTCTCTCTCTCTCTCTCTCTCTCTCTCTNTCTCTCTCTCTCTCTCTCTCTCTCTCTCTCTCTCTCTCTCTCTCTCTCTCTCTCTCTCTCTCTCTCTATCTCTCTCTCTCTCTATCTCTCCCTCTCTCTCTCTATCTCTTTCTCTCTTTCTCTCTTTCTCTCTTTCTCTCTCCCTCTCGCTCTCTACCTCTCTCTCTCGTTTTTGTTTTGAAGGAGATCCTCTCTCTTTCTCTTTATCCTCTCTTTCTTTTTCTTTCTATCTATATCTCTCTCTCAAACTTGTTTTTGAAGGAGATCTTCCTCTCTCGCTCTCCCTCTATCTCTCTCTCTCTCCCTCCCTCTCCCCCTCTCTCTTTCTCGCTCTCTCTCTCTCTCTTTCTCGCTTTCTCGCGCTCTCTCTCTATCCTCTCTCGTTCTTGTTTTTGAAGGAGATCCTCTCTCTCTATATATCCTCTTTCTCATTCTCCCTCCATCCCTCTCTCTCATTCTCCATCCATCCCTCTCTCTCTCTCTATATATTCTCTCTCCCCCACTCTATCTCTCTCGCTTCCTCTCCCCATCTTTCTCCCTCTCTCTCTCTACCACTCTCTCTTCCTTTACCTCTCTCTATGATTCTCTCTCTCTTTCTCATTTTTTTTTTGAAGGAGATCCCATCTCTCTCCCTCTCCCTCACTCTCTTTCTCTATCACCCCCTCTCTCCCTCTCTCTCTATCTCAAAAAGATCTCATTCAAATAAAATCTTAGTGGGGTGGGCATTTCGGTTTTCGGATTGGTTTCGGTTCGGTTTTCTCGGTTTTTATCGGTTTTATAAAAGTTCAAACCATATAAAAACCATATATATTTCGGTTTGGTATGGTTCGGTTTTCGGTTTTTCGGTTTTATAAAAATTAAAACTATACAAAATCCATATGTATTTTGGTTCGGTTTGGTATGGTTCGGTTTCGGTTTTTTCGGAATTATACTGCTACGAAAAAATTTGAATCTTTGATTTAAGCTATGAATATGAATAATAATAATATATATGAGTGAAACAAAACAAAAAGTTAAAAGAATAAAATCTAAATCATCAATAAAATCAAGTTTATAAAAATCAAAAACTAAAAAATAAATATTTCTATTCATAGTTTATATTTGTAAATATTTATATGTAGATATTTTTGTAAATATTATATTTAAATTTATGAGTTAAGATTTAGTAAATTATAAAGATAATTAAGCCTAATAATAAAATATGGACATAAACTAAACTAAGAAAATAAGAAAATATAAATTATTTAAAATTTAGTTCTGAAACCAAAAAACCCATTCGGTTTGACGGTTTTTAACCAAACCAAACCTAAACCAAAATTTTTTAAAAAAACCAAATGGTTTATAGGTTTAACCATAACCAAACCATATCACTTTTTTTGGTTCGGTATGGTTTGGTTTTTTCGGTTACGGTTTATTTGCCCACCCCTAGTTTCAACCCACACACTTAACCATTACGGTTTTGAATTATTGTGCAAAAATTACATTATGTGGGTTTTATTTATATTATTTTATGGTAGGTTTCTATAAATTTAAATTCAATTACTTATATGCACAATAGAAACTTATGTTGGATATAGCTTAAAAATTACTAAGTGTTAGATTATTAATTATAAATTACCCAAGTGATATATTTATTGCTAGTTATAAATTTAATATGTATGATGAAATTCTTTTAAATTGATTTTATAATGTTTTTTAGATTATTTTTTTTTTTTTTTTTTTGTATTTTCGTTTTCTCCTTGTTCTATTTTGTCTTCATCTTCTTTTACCTTCTAATTTTTTTTCTTACTCATCTGTCTCATATTCTTCTTAATCGTCTTCGACTTTTTCATCTTCTTTTTCTTCGTCATTTTCTTCTAGTTTTTGATCTACTTTCCTTTCTTTCTTCATCTTTGTGTTCTTTATCTTCTTCAACTTCTTATTCTTACGGTTTTTTTTAACTCGCCTTCGTCTTCTTCCTTGTCCTCTCCTTCTTCCACTTTCTCTTCTTCTAATTTCTTGTTTTTCAAATTCTTCATATTCTTTTCCTTCTTCTTCTTCAACATCTTTGTCTTATCCGCCTTCTTCTTCTTCCATTCATCATTGTGTGTTTTTAGTAATTGTATTTATCGTATCTGTCTTCCCCTTCTCCTCCTTTATTTAATCTTCTTCATCTTCTTCTCCGCCTTCTTCTTCATCATTTTCCGGGGTTTCTTCTTTTTTTCTTCAACAATCTCATCTTCTTTTTCTATCTCGATTTTTGTTTGTCTTTGTCTATGTCTTCTTCTCTTTTACCTTTCAATTTTTTCTCTTCTTCGTCTTCTCATTATTCTTTTTCTTATTGAATTCCTTTGCATGAAATGAAATTTATGGTTAAATTTATAATATAATATTGTAGCATAGTGTATTAATAATTATGGCCGCGAAAATAAATATATGGAAATGGAATTTTAGTAATTTAGTATGGTTTGTTGTTAGTTTAGATTCTATATTGTCGAAAACATTGCAACTATATTTGAATTGAACCAACATATTTTCAACGTTAATAGTTGGAACAAATTTGTTATCTTGCTTTAAAGAAATAAATACTTTAAAGCAATCTATTTAATTTAGGAAATAAGTCACGATTAAGCTGCCAAAAAGCTATCTAATGATATACATTGTTGCTGCAGGATTATTATTTTCTCCTCATCCCCCATCATTACCATGGGGGCAAGAGAAAGAAGTAATCTGAGAGCATTGTTCCTTGCTGCTGCTGTTCTTCTCCACCTCCTCGTTTTCCGAACACAATGCAATCTGCTACTGAAGAAACCTTATCGTCACTTGTGCTTTCGTGATGTAAAGCTCATACGTCTCTCTCTCCACAGCCATATCGTCTGCTTCTCCTTTTTCATATCGTTGATCAGCTCGGTCAAGGAGCTTGTAGGCATAATATTGTAGCAATTGATCTTGGCTCCGATTGGTAACACTGTGGATTTTCATGTTGGCACATATGGTTCCTATCTGAATATGTCTCTCGGTTAAGGAAAGAGAATTTTTCCCATCCGAACGTCTCTTGCCGATAGCCGAGAGAATCCTTAGTGAAGTACGTATTTCTTGGCTATAGTCGAGAGAATGTTTCGCATCTGAACGTCAAAATGTTTCTCGGTTATAGCATCCTTGCCGCAGTACATGTCTCTCTGCTAAGCTGTGAGAATTTCCCTTCCAAACTTGTCTCTCGGCTATAGCCGAAAGAATCTTTACTGCGGTATGTGTCTCTTAGCTAAGTTGTAAGAACTTTTTCCAGCCTAACGTGTCTCGGCAATTACTATTTTAATTTATTTAATTAAAAAAAAAAAAAGTTTTTATTTAACTATTAATGGATGATATATTCCTCATCTTCATGTTTTCTTATGTTTCTTCTTCTCTTCTTTTCCAACTACTTATTCCTCTTCTCCCGGTTTTCTTCATCTTCTCGAACCTCATCTTTTCATCCTTTTTTTTTCTTCTTTACTACGTCTGTGTCTTCCATCTTCTTGTTATGAAACAGATACACTAATATTAATTAAAATACATTTTAGATGAGAGAATATTTTCGTTAACTGTTGACCATGTGCCGAAAATATTCTCGGCTATCGGCAAGAGAATTTTTCCATTCGAGTGTATTCTTGTCTATAGCATAGAGAATCCTTACCACAGTTTTATCTCTCGGCTAAGATGAGAGAGTTTTTCTCATCTGAACGTGTTTCTCGGCAATAGTTAAGAGAATCCTTATCGCGATATGTGTGTCTCAGGTATTGCTGAGAGAATTTATCCATCTGAACGTATCTCTCGACTATAGTTGAGATAGTCTTTTCCGCCGTAGGTGCCTCTCGGCTATCGTCGAGAGATTTTTTCCCATCTGAATGTGTGTCTCGGCAATAGCCGAGAGAGTCCTTACTGGTGTATAGCCCTGTCAATTTGAGTCACAATCCGCGGGTTCCGCCCCGATTAACCCGCCGCGGGGCGGGTGCGGATCGAGTAAATTTCAATCCACAAAAAAGCGAGTTTTGCGGGGCGGGGATTTTAAAAATGCGGGGCAGGTGTGGGTATACAAATTTTATCCGGCGGGTTCGCGGGTACCCGCAAATTAAAAATTTTTTTTTTAATATTTTATTTTATTTTTGTACAACCTTTTTAATATTTATATAGTAAATATTATTAATATTTGAAATATTATGTTATATATAAAAATTAGTTAACAATTTTTTTTAGTTTTTTTAAAAAAATATGTATTTTGTTTTATTATATTGCTTTTTCTTATTAAATACCTTTTAATATATATATATATATATAATTTATATATTTTCTATTATTATTTAAATATTTGCGGGTTATCCGCGGGTATCCGCAACTTCTAGCGGAGCGGGTGCGGGTCGAAAATTTTATGATCAAAAATTTTGCGGGGCGGATTGAAGCGGATCAAAAAACTTTATAATCCATTGCAGGGCGGGTCAGGCGGAGCGGGTTTGACCCACTTGACAGGACTACTGGTGTACGTGTCTCTTGGCTATCGCCGAGAGAATGTTTCCCATCTAAACGTGTTTCTTGTCTATAGGCGAGATATTTCTTACTGCGGTATGTGTTGCTCGCCTAAGCTGAGAGAATACTTTTCCATCTGAAAGTGTCTCGGTAATAGTCAAGAGTATCCCTACTGCGCTACATGTGTCTTTGCTATCGTCGAGTGTGTTTTCCATCTGAATAAGAGAGAATCTTTGTTGTGGTACGTGTATCTCGACTAAACCGATAGAATGTTTCCCATCTGAATTTGGCTCTCTGCAATAACCGACAAAATCCTTGCTACAGTACAAGTCTCTTGGCTAAGCCGAGAGAATTTTCCTCATTTTTCCATTTCAACGTGTCATTCGGTAATAGCCGAGAGAATCCTTACAGATGTACGTGTCTCTTGGCTATCACCGAGAGAATGATTCCCATCTAAACGTGTCTCTCGTCTATAGCCGAGAGAATTCTTACCGCACCCATGTACCTCTCGTCTAAGTCGAGAGAATATTTTTCATCTGAACGCGTCATCGGTAATAACTGAGAAAATCTTTCCTTTTGAGAGAATGTTTCCTATCCGACTGTGTCACTTGGCTAAGGAAAGAGAAATTTTCCCATTCGAACGCCTCTTGCCGATAGACGAGAAAATCTTTAGTGAAGTACGTAGTTAAACACATATATGAATAATATAGCACTTGTATGATAAAATATTGACGCATCGGTGATATATAGAATCACAATGTAAAATTTTTCAAAAATTCTGATATAGATTTGCGCACAACATGGAAAAATAAAACGACCCCATTATATAAGACCAAAGTATCAAGAATCATGACATGTATTGGGTCTGGACCATGTTCAAGGTCAAGAATCAGCTCGGAGTAACCTTCAGCATTCCAATCAGCGTCATCAACGTAGACATCACAACTATCACAAGGAAACACATTTATCTCGGCCTAGTGCAGGGATTTAGCGTTCTTGACCGCGTTTTCTCTTGCTGAATCATTCCGTTGGACCATTCAATCGTATAGATATATAAACCAAATTCATGTACAGAATAGCTTAGGTAAAAAAAATTAAAAATAATAAACTATTCCAGGATCCAAAGATTATGAATCAAATCATTCTCCAAAACAAACTCCATTGATTTTTGCCATTAACCAAGTTATTATGATAATCAAGGTTTGATCTAACCTTATTAGCCATTTATGTGTTCGTATTTTTGCCATGTACGTATCTTGCTCACTTTCATGATTGATTCAAAATTTCAGTTCACACAGCACATTCGCCTGTTCAAAATCATTATACATGCGCTTAACGTAACTATTGCAAAAGCATTACACTCAAGTTCATGGATCTTTGAGGACCAATTTAGCTAACGATAACAGTTTATGTATGAAAGAAAACTGACTTTTTGGATCAGTGACTGGAACCGAATTTAACGTCATCGTTAGAAAACACCAATGAATAAAAGACCAAAGAATTGTAAACATATCGAGCGAGAAACAATTTTTCTTGGGCTTCTGCTAGAAAGTAGAAACTAAGCTCGATGCTCAACAACATATACTGGAATCAGAAACATAATGTCAAAAGAATGATAAATATTCTGACGAAAATTTTGTTACATTTCAAAGATACAAAGACAGAAACTTTGCATCGTGAACAATATTTGCATCATCAGCGGCGAAATGCATTGCCTTCAGCTTCAGTTCCACGCTGCGAACTTTCTTCAATAGTTGAACTTCCACCTTTCTCCACTCCATAGACGCTCTTATTTGCATCGTCCAAAAACCTTTTACCAATAGAAACTTTGTCCTTATCAGCTTCCACTGCATCAGTTTCATCAGCTTTTTTCAATCTTCTCCATCTTTGTTCCTCATGCACCTCTGCATCCATTTGCATTTGCTTGAACCTAGCAGCTCTCTCTTCTTCTGATAGTTTAAAGCCACCTTTCTGGCGTCTATTCTGGAATCCATTCTCTCTGGAGGTGTTTTTTTCATTGTCTAAATCCTCAGTTTTCCTCTTCATGTCCTATTGACCATAACTCTTGAGATTTTCCCTTTCCAAACGGCTGTTAAGGGAGTGATTCCAATATTTCTCGTCGAGTTTCTCTATGACTCTCTTCTTTTTGATTCATCATCCATATCTGACCTTAGTCTCTCACAGTGTGCTTATCTTGGTCTTCCTTCTTTTGGGCTCAACATCCAATTCTGAAGAAGTTCGATTCTCATAGTGCTTATCTTGACTCTCTTCTTATGGACTCATCCTCAAAGTCTGAGCTTCGTCTCTCATAGTGCTTATCACGACTCTCTTCTTTTTGACTCATCGTCTAAATCTGACCTCCGTCTCTCATAATGCTTATGGTGACTTTTGGACTCATCGTCTAAATCTGATCTCCGTCTCTCATAGTGTTTGTCATGAGTCCCTGACGTCTTGTGATGGTGGGATTTTCTTCCGTTATCCTCTTCACCAGAATCTTCCTCCGAGTCAGAATGGTGTCTAGACGAAGATTTTGCTTACAATGCTTGATCATTAGCAGAAGGTGATTTATCCTTGATCAGCGCACCAGGAGCCGACTAATCTGGCTTCTCACTGGTACTACTATCAGCTTTGACCAAAGGCTGCTTTTCTTTCTGAAACGAAAGACCATGACCTGAATCAGACAGAAACTCCAATCTCTCTTGCCTCCTGCATGAAGATGCAAGAAAAAATACGACTCTAGAAAGACACACAACTTCAGATCACCAATTCCATCAAAATCATTAAACAAATCAACTACAAGCAGGTACGTATTATAGATTCTACGCTGAAATTAACTCTAAATATCGCCTCTTGTTGATCTTTGAACTACGAAAAAAACAAAAACAAATCAGAACAGTCTTACATCAAACACCAAAAAAAAAAAGCAAACAATAACAAAGCAATAAATATCATCCGTTGCGGGATAATGAAATTATAACTATGCATGAAAAGAACTAAAAACCCAATTAAAAAAAAAACAGCAAAAGAAAAGCGACTGCATCTGGATCGAAAGAATAGAGAACTGGGGTTTAATATAAAGTATATAGTTTTTCAAAGGTTTGAACACCTTGTCCGTCTTCCGATCTATTTAACACAAACCCTGCAACAAGAAATGAAAAAAACCATATAAAAGAAAATATCACAAACGAAACAAAGAATATCCAAGAACACAGAACGCGAGAATCAACATATATAAGAAGGTCACATAAAAACAACATAAGGAACTAACATGGATCGACGTTCTAAAAACTATCTATATATATAAAACGATAAATTTAGGGTTTTCGTATATAGCCACCTTTAAAAAATAGAAAAGATAAATACAAAGCATACTTACGGCGCACGAATTAATCGCTAGGGTTAAAATAACGAAACAAACCAAACGTTGACATGGGCTAAAACCCGACATTGATTAAAACCCAATATGAATACGAAAATATAACCCATCAAACATAATTTCGATATTATCCATTAAACAAAACAAACCAATCAACTAAACCAATCAGCTAAACCAAAATTATTCATTAAGGATAAAACGGTAAAAAAATCCGTGAGAACGAATGTGGGAACGACACATCAGATTTCTACTTTGCAAATAATATAATAGATATATTTTAACTAATTATCTTATTATTTTTATTTAAAATTAACAAAAAATAGATTTAATATTTAAATATGTTGTGTCCTATATAGAATTATTTACTGAATCCGCCTTTGGTCGTTGGTCTCATCAAAAACAACATATTCTCATATGATTCAATTGAAGAAACTTGTCCTAGACTGAAAAGTTCAAAACCCAAATTAGTTACATGAGACTAAGGTTGGCATTTTACCCAGATAAGAAAACTCGAACTGGTACCGACCCGGAAAAATCCAGTTTGAATCTTGAGAAATATCATTTTACTTTCAAAACCTATCATTTCAATATCCTTTACAAGTGTTTTAATCCGGTTTACAAAAGTTTTAAAGTGATTTTCACGTTTTCTAGTTCCAAGATTCATTCAGAAAAAATAGGCAAAATGCATATACTTTTGAGCAAAACTGACATTTTCATAATAGGTGCTCAGGGAAATATCTCCAGCATCATATGGAGGCCTTTCCACCACGAAATCAAGCTCATTTTTGGATATAAAATATCATGTTCTATTTTCTTTCACGCCGAAGTGGTTTGATTCCAATCCAATGGTTGGATCTCGAGTTACAGAGGAAGCACAAAGATCTGTCAAGCATCAGGAAGAGCACGATGGCCCGCCACGCCTGATCGCTCACGCGGCAAGGACCCTTCGGCCCATTCCGAGCCCGTTTGCAACTGTTCGACATTTTCTGAGGTTATGACCCGATGCCCGCTTAAAGAAGACGTGAAAGCCTATATAAGGAGACTTTTAGGACTTCACAAAGGATGTGCTTTTCAGAAGAGCTTTTCACGCCGCCTTCTAGAGAGAGAGAGAGAGAGAGATCGACAGCCGCCCAAAGACAAAGAGCTCGAGAGAGATTCCTTCAAGTAGCTGCCACATTTTTTCCTTCTCTTTCATCTTCAGTTCTTAGTACTTTCTTTTTCAATACATTAAGAAGAAGATCTCTTCATCCGCAACTATATTGGAGAAGTTTTCTAAAACCTTTCTTATTCAATACCAATCGCACATTTTCATATTTCGAATGATGTCTCTCGTTCCCATGAACGAGTAGTTATCTAGTTGAGTTTAAAAGGGTTTCAAAGGGGTTTAATCATATATCGATTTCACTAGGTTAACAGAGAGAGAGTTTCTATTAGGTATCTTCGTTTATTTCTCGTTCTTATTGCATGTTTGCTTTTATGATTAATTAGCAATTGATTCTCGGATAGATAGATCCACTAACGTGTGATTTATTGACTGGACCTAGAGATTAACGAGCTGATCGTACCGTAGGATACTAACGTATAACTATAGATCGCATCGTGAGTGTTTATAAACCGGTGAATTATTGTGTGTTTGTTCTGCAACGTGGGATAATAAATCATATATGCGGTGTGAAGCAAACATAGGTGATTAGGTCCACGAAAGCGGGGTGATCAAAACGGACCGTTTCAGCTTAAAGAATTTAGACGACTAAGTCGCTTTAAAACCTAATCTATTGCTCGTTAGATCCAATCAATGAACCCCAGAGAATTCCCATGAACCCAATGCTTTTTATCAATTGATTTACAACCGTTTAATTTCTGTTTTATGCTTAAGACAATACTAAAAATCTTGACACACAAACCCCCAACCTCTTTATTGGGTTTGGAGAAGTTAGAAATAATAGGATCTTCGCAAAACAACAATCTATGTGGATTTGATCCTTTAATATACTATTGTGATTGTTGTGCACTTGCAGCTGTCTCAGGGGTAAAAACTTCAAGTAAAATACCCCAAGCATCAAGTTTTTGGCGCCGTTGTCGGGGATTGTTTGCTTTTGCAATTTTTCACTTTCTAATTCCGCCTTTAAACCGTATTGAATTTCAAGCTTCTTTGTTCATTACTCACGATTTTCTTGTATCTGCTTCTCATGTTTCAGTTGTATGACTACTAGAAGAAAGACTTATAACGTTTCGCCCCGCTACATTGAGATTGATAGACACAAAAAAAAAAATCCAAAAGTAAAGAAAAAAATAAGCATGGCTGAAGCTGAAGCCGCTCTTGAAGTTCAACGAAACCGGGAAGAAGCTCTTCACAATGCTGGTCGAGCACCTCCCGCCAATCAATACGGAGAGCCGCGACTCGAGAACAATGGAAACCCCATTGATAAAAACCCCAAGGCCGACTTGGAAGAAGAAGAAGAGATCCCACCTTGCAACAAGGATGACAAGATTCGATCGTCGAAAATGGTGCAAAACATGCGTACCCTATTGTTCAACCGGACAATCAAGACGCTATTCGACCTGCCTTACCTGCCAACCAACAAAGGAGAGTGCAAAACCGCACTATAGCTGATCACAACACTTCTCATCAACACTTTCAGAATCGAGCTACGATTCAAGTGAACATTCCTCACAAGAATGAACTCGAGATCAAGCCGTAAATCATCTTTTTGGTGAAACAAAACCAATTTCACGGGCTGACCAATCAACATCTGATGGATCATATCGAGCTGTTCGAAGAGATTTGCAGCACGACAAAGACAAACCGAATTCCGCTGATTATCTAGAGTGTAAGCTATTTTTCATTCTCTTTGAGCGAAAAAACTTATAGATGGTTGAAGACTTTACCACCAAGATCGATAACCAACTGGTGGGGGGGAGGGGGTGGGGGAATGCAAATCTGCCTTCCTCAATCATTTCTACACGAATCCGAGATCCAACCTGTTGAGGAACAAAATCCAAAGTTTTCAACAAGGACTGATCGAGTCATTCTTCGAAGCATGGGAGCGCTTCAAAGACTATGAACGCGATTGCCCACACCATGACTTCTCTGGAACTGGTTTGCTAAACACGTTTTATCGTGGACTGCAAGCTAAGTACCAACTCTCACTCGACATAGTTAGTATTAGAGATTTCACCGCGAAGTCGGAGCCACAAGGACTCACACTCATCAAGAATCTCACTGTAAGTAACATCAATAATTTTCGAGACTATGATAGAAATCTGCGAACCGGACACTCCAATTGTAAGAAGATAGCTGAGCTGAAGAACATGATGAGCCAACTTCTTAAAGGGCAACAACGCGGTGTTAATGCGTGTGAAGTCTCAGCAAATGGAGAACAAGACTATAATCAAGATAATGATGGCGATGACACTTAATCTCGAGGAGAGGAAATAGACTTTATCGGAGGGCATAATTCGTATCCAACCGGAACTTCAACAACGGATTCAACAACAACTTCTGCAACAACAACAACCTTTCTTATCGGAACTCGAACATGAAGAACCCGAGAGACTAAATCTATCCATCTCAAGGAAGGTCTTTCCAAGGTAAGTTCCAAAACGTGAATTACGGTGTTAACAGAGGCTATCAACTGAGACCACCTTTCAATGCTCAACCCGTGCCCTTCAAACAATCGACAAGGAGCGCCACAAGCTGCGTCAAATGCACAGTACCCGTCACGAGAAGATAAACTCGAACGACTGATGCAAAAACTTCTAATATCTCAGCAGAAGTTGATTAAAGACTTCAACATCAAGGTTGACTGCATGTACAATGATTTGAACTGAAAGTTAGAATCTTTGTCTTCTCATGTGAAAAAGTTGGATATGCAAGTTGCTCAGACTGCTGAAGTCATTAAAACACAAGTTGGAGTCTTGCCAAGAAAGATAGAAGATAATCTGAAAAAATTCTGCAATGTAATCTCTGTGATTACCAATGAAGCTAAGAAGCAAGAGCTCATTAAAGAAGACAGTTTCAAGTTTGTCCCGCTGTACACAACCGTAAAGAGAAAAATGGGGAAGCTGCCAAAGCTCCTTTCGAGACACCGAAGCACTATGCATTCGAGAGATTAAAGAAAAAAGAAGACCCCAGAGCGTTCACTTTCCCATGTTTGATCACAGGAATTAGAATTTGATGATTGCCTTAGCGATTCAGGAGCTAATGTCAACATAATTTCGACAACTTTTGCTGAAATGTTAGAAATAATAACCTATGCTCCTTCATCTGGAGATTCATCCCAAAAAGAGACAAAGGGAATTATCTACAATGTTCAGCTTCTTGTCGAAAACAAGATAGTCCATGTAGTCTTCCATGTGCTTGATATTGGAGAAGACAACGAAATGAGCTTATATAGTGCTCAGATGAAAGAAAATAACGGTAACAAGAATTAAAAACAAAAGCAAAGATCAAGCAGAAATGATGTAGAAAGGATCTTCTAGTTGGGGTTTAATGCTCCTAGGCGTTTGACTTTAAATGGGACGAGATCTTGAGTTGTTATGGTGTGGTAAGGCTCGTGTAGGTTTCAGTGGACATAGAGATGGTCGAATATAATGTCTTAGGTAGAATTATATCCGAAGTTTCCTTATATAGCTCGGTAGATGCTTCTCTTGGCCGGTTTGGTGACATTGGTGGATTGAATGGATCTTCTGGGTTAAATGTGGGCTGGGATTGAACCAAAGATGGTTTGTGGGTCTCTTTAGCTTCCATAGATGATGAGAGTGGGTCGAATGATATGTTATTATAACATATGTTCGGACTTTCCTTAAATAGCTCTTTTGGTCTCTTCTTTGGTTTAAGCCGTTCTTCTTCAGTTGTGAGTTGATTCTGACTTGGTGTAACTCGGTAAGGGGGCTCTCCTGAGTATAATGACCGGTGTCATATTGTCCTTAGCTCCTTAGCTTCTTCAGACACAGTTACAAGTTCTCCTTTCTTCTAAGCATCAAGCTTAACTCCATTGCCTCTAGCTCCAAGGGTCCTCTCTTTGTTAGCTCCTGATGTATAAGCATCCATGCTTATATCATACTCTCCCTCTTGTAGAGGTTTTGTCCTCAAAACATCAGAACCTCCATCAAATAACCTTAAGTTAGTTTCTAAAAAATGTTTAGAGTTTAAGAGCTTACCTTGATGTTTGGCCTGTAAATGATCCAATAGTTGAGCAAGTGGAATGTTTTTGGCTTCACTAAGCTCCAGTTTTGATGTAAACTCAGCTAATGGTGGATTCTCCTTAGTAAACACCATGTTTTCACCACTGTTGTCCACGTTTATCTCCTTAAGTTCCATAGTTTTGAACTTTTCTGCTTTAAAACCTACAAAACAATCTTTTGGCAAAGGCAAGTGCATTATATCTGGTGGATCAAAGTTTAAAAACTCTTGAATAGTAAAATAACTAGCATTTTCCTTAGCTCTGTTTTGTAAAACACTAACATCTTTATGTGCTAAAGGAGCAAGAATAAACTTACAGTGATTAAATGAGAAGGAATACTCATTTGTGCGCCCATTGTGTGCAACATTTATGTCATATTGACATGGCCTTCCAAGCAATATATTCCCAGTTTGCATTGGCGCCACATCACATAAAATTTGATCCTTGTACTGGCCAATGGACAGAGGGATCTCGACTTGTTTGGACACTTTCAGCTCTTCTTTGTCATTAAGTCATTTAAGCTTGTATGGCCTTGGATGTGGTTTAGCTTTAAGCCCCATATTCTCTACTAAACAAATACTAGCAATATTAGCACAGGAACCACTGTCAATTATCAAATGACATACCTTGTTCTGAATGCTGCATCTGGAATGAAAGTTTGTCTTTTTGTTTCAAATCCTCCAAAACTGGCTGAGAGTTTAGAGCTCTTTGAATGACCAGTAGCTCTCCTTCTTCGGCATATATGGTTACTTCTTCTTCTGATTCTTCAGCCATATCGCCATCTTGTGAATCATATCCACCATCTTGTCTAAGAATCATTGTCCTCTTGTTTGGACATTCTCTTGAAACATGACCACTGCCTTGACATTTATAACAGATAATGTCATGATGTCTAGTTGAATTACTAGACTTACATTGCTCTTGGGTATGGGATTTGAAACATGACTCTATTGCAAGTCCTTTCCCTTTATCTATGAATGGCGTGGGGGTTGGTTGCTGCTGCTGCTGTGTTTGTTGAGCTTGTGGATTCCAAGCTGTATTGTTGTTACTGGAACGGTTCCTAGTAGTTCTGGCAGTGAGTGGTAAAGCTGCATCTCTACCTTTCTCTGAATTCTGTCTTGGAGTCCATCCATGAATTGGGACATCAAAGACTCCTCTGTTTCATCTAGAGCTAGCTGACTCTTTAGAAGATCAAATTCTTCATAGTATTCTTCCACACTCCTAGAACCCTGAAATAGAGATCTAAACCGTTTTAATAAATCTCTATGATAGTGTGGAGGCACATACCTTCTGTTTAGCTCGAATTTCATGTCACTCCATCTGGTGATTTGTGGATATCTGAGCCTCCTCTTTTCAGCTACTTCTCTGTCCCACCAAGCTAAAGCATGGTCAGTGAGACTAGCTATGGCAAGAGAAATCTTCTTAGACTCTGTATAGGCATAGTATTCGAAAAGGTGCTCCATTCTTCTCTCCCATTCTAAGTATGCTGCAGGATCAAGCTTTCCAGCAAAGGTTGAGGCAAGAAGCTTCACTTCTGGTGGTAAGTGTCTATCTTCATTGTAGGGCCTGTTTCTTTCATTGTTTCTCCTGTTTAAAATGTCTTGAGCAGCTTGTGCTAGATTTGGTGCTGGCGGTGGTGGTTGCACTTCAGGAGGATCTCCTGCTCGGTTTGCATCAGGAGGAACGCCATTGACATTTCTTCTTGGCAAGAGAGGGGGAGGTCGGTCAGGATTCTCTAGCCTTTGCATCCTGGTGTTGGTCTCTTCTCTTAATGCATTAGTGTCAGCTCGTATGGCAGTAATGTTTTCAGTAAGGGCGGCGAACTGGGTCTGCATCATTGCCATCATGGCTTGTAGAGGGTTCTGGTGGCATATCCCCCATTGTACCTTGCAATTCAAACAAACAAATCAGAGATGTGTTTGATTAATAGAAACAAGAACAAGTATAATTTAAAGGATGTAAATGCTCAAGTATATGGCAATGACAACAAATGAATGTAAGTGAAAAGAAACGGTAACAATGAATCCAAAGCACACGGTTTTGTTTTTGTTTTTGTTTTTTTTTGTAAATAAAGATGCACAAGACTAGAATTCAAACTAGGAATGAGCAGATATGGCTACAACCGAAAATAACAAAGAAGCAATGAATAGGGACGTTTTTATGGGGACGTTTTTATGGACCTAGCAAGTATGGAATGTCAACACTAGCAATGAATATGACACATATATGGTATGGATGCAAATACTCTTGCCAAATATGAGTCAAAAACACGCTTTTGGGACCAACAAAGTTGACTAAACGATCTAATGCTAATGCTTCTCTTTTCTTTTTCTTTTGGATGAATGCAGAAAGAACAGAAGAACAACAATGGCAGAAACACTATTTTTTTTGAGTTTTTTTTTTCTGGAAATAAGAACACAAGCAAAGGTAGAAACAAGAACTAATCAAGCAGCAAGAACAGAATGAAATCCTTTTTTTTTATATAAGTAATAAAACTGAATGAAACAAATTGCAAAATTTTGAAAAAAGAATAGAAAACACCTGGATAAGGAGCTTTTAGCCCTGATACCAATGACACAATCCTTGAAATCTCTTCAAGCAAGGTAGCTTTTGAAATCGTAACTTAGAAGCCGAGATGGATGGAAGAATGGTTTGATGATTGAGAAACCGGTTGTACTTGAACTCCAAGCACAAAGAGTTTAGATCCTAATGTTCAAGGGATAATCCTCACAAGAACAATAGTCTCTTCACGCCTTACTAGCTCTCTGAATTCCTCAAAGAAAACTAAGTAAATCGCAGGAACAACTTTGAAACAAAAGAGAAGATTTTTTTGAAACAAAAATAATAATTTCTGATTAATAACTTGGTGAATGGAAAGGTACAAAGGACATGAGCTTATATAGTGCTCAGAATGAAAGAAAATAACGGTAACAAGAATTAAAAACAAAAGCAAAGATCAAGCAGAAATGATGTAGAAAGGATCTTCTAGCCGTTGGGTTTTAATGCTCCTAGCCGTTTGGCTTTCAATGGGACGAGATCTTGACTTGTTCTGGTGTGGTAAGGCTCGCGTAGGCTTCAGTGTACATAGAGATGGTCTAATATAATGTCTTAGGTAGACTTATATCCAAAGTTTCCTTATATAGCTCGGCAGATGCTTCTCTTGGCCGGTTTGGTGGCTTTGGTGGATTGAATGGATCTTCTGGGTTAAATGTGGGCTGGGATTGAACCAAGGACGGTTTGTGGGTCTCCTTAGCTTCCATAGATGATGAGAGTGGGACGAATAATATGTTATTATAATAGCTCTTTTGGTCTCTTCTTTGGTTTAAAGCCTTCTTCTTCAGTTCTGAGTTCTGACTTGGTGTAGCTCGGTAAGGGGGCTCTCCTGAGTATAATGACCGGTGGTGTGTTGTCCTTAGCTCCTTAGTTTCTTCAGACACAGTTACAAGTCCTCCTTTCTTCTCAGCATCAAGCTTAGCTCCATCGCCTCTAGCCCCAAGGTTCCTCTCTTTGCTAGATCCTGATGTATAAGCATCCATGCTTATATCACAAGGACAAGCCTTTGATACTTGGGCAACCTTTCTTAGCCACAGTGGGAGCAATGATCAATCACGTGAACAACTACGTTGTTTTCTTAAACGTGAGTTGATAGAAATTCTATCCGAAGAAGCAAGAAGCCTTATCCCAAAAAGGAGAGAACATAGCGACCAAGGGAAAGAAGAAAAGGGATTGATATCAAGAGTGGATCAACTCTACACGAGACCCTTCTCGAAAATCGAAATTCGCATTCCTCCGGAGTTATGAGAGTAAAGCGAAGAAGAAATCGCTAAAGCAGTCGAGAAGACCAAACAAGTGATCCTTGAAGCCAAAGTTCTTAGGAACTACACTACTGATACAAAGACAAGGCAAAACTTTAGGAGAAACAACTCCAAAAGCTACTCTCTCAATCGCCTAAGTCATGAAACTAAGTCGACCTAAACGACTTAAACAAAAACGCTTAATGGGAGGCAACCCATTCGGTACGTGTTTTTCGTTTATTTTCTTTCTTTTATTTCTAATAATTTGTTTTCCCAAGTTTTACATGCTTAAGACCAAAACAAAAACTCTTTTCTTCTTCTTTTCCACAAGACTTGGAGATTTTTAAGAGATTCTAGATTTAGCAAATTTGAACCGTTTTCAAAAAGTCGTCTGTCTAAGCTCATTCATTTTCAAGGGAGAATCTTTTTTAAAACCTCATTCACCCTCATCTACAAGGTATAGTCTCTAATTTTGAATTTTCCTAAAAAAAAACTCAATTTTGAGATCTCTCTTGCATTGATGTAATAGGTTGTTTAGATTTCTATTTTTGCAACTTATTGGTGATCAAGTTGAGATTTTGGAAAGTTGAAAATTAAATTTGTTCATGAAAATGAGCTTTGGAGGTAAAACTAGCCAAATTTGCTTCGCTTAAACTAAACTAGGAGATAACCCGCGCGATGTGCATATTTAATTTATATTTGAATTTTAAATAATATCTTTTCAGATCTATATTTTGACTATTGATTTTATTTTATTTTTTAAGAAATTTAAAATTTTACTTTTTTGCTTGATTATCTGTGCAATCTCTTTCATACATTATTTTACAAATATTTATTTATTCTTCGATTTTTATATTCTTTTCATTTGTCTAAATATTAATATTGTAATAAATTTTTTTTTTATTTTATCATTTTGAGGATTTCTTGTACATACTGTATCTTGCATAGAATCCAAGCTTTTTCATGTTTTAAATTTTTGTCTATTTTTGTATCCATTCTTCTTTTTATTTATTTTTTTCTTCTTCTCTAAATTTTTTTATATAATTTGTTATCTTCTCAATATTTTATTGAATATTTTGTTGTGTCTTAAGATTTTATCTGTTGGACTTAACACCTTAATTTATTCCATATCATAATTGTTTTTTACTTGTACCAAAGTTTAATTATCCTAATTTATTTGAAAATAAAGATTAATTCACTAAAAAAAATCTAATGATATATTTAAAATTATGTATTATATAAGATTTATATAGTTATATTTTTTAAATTAAAGTTTAATTTCATCTTCTTATAATAATTTCTTTAATAGTTGAATTCAAATTTAATATTATTTATGTATAGTTAATTGTACATATGTTAATATACTTGATGTTAAAAATGACTTTTTAATTAATCATTATGAGGATTTTTTATTTATATA
This sequence comes from Alliaria petiolata, assembly GCA_020283515.1. Taxonomy (NCBI): domain Eukaryota; kingdom Viridiplantae; phylum Streptophyta; class Magnoliopsida; order Brassicales; family Brassicaceae; genus Alliaria; species Alliaria petiolata. The sequence continues at coordinate 149,478,850 of JAHZTW010000001.1, read as the reverse complement.
TTTGGGGCATCCTACGAACTATATAATTGATATATTATTATATAAAGTAGGATGCGTCAAAGTTAGTTTTTAACATGATCGTGACACGTGTCAAGTTAATCGATTAGATTTTGACACATGTTAAAAAAATTCAACCAATTAGATTTTAACATAATGTTTACATAAATCTAAAAATTAGTTTTTAAAACAAAAAAGAAAATTAAGTTTCTTTTTTGATTACTAATACAAAAAAAACAAAAAAAATAACAAAAAAATAAATAAGAAAATTAAGAAAAAGGAAAATAAGTGTTTTATGTTTTCATTTAAGTTAAGAAAAGTAAAATAATTTTTTTATGTTTTTCATTTAATTCAAAAAAAATTGTATGATCAATTGCTCATATTAAAAGGAAAATAAAAAATTAGTTTTAAAGATAGAAACGGAAACTAAGTTTCTTTTTCAATTACTAATACCAACAAAATAAATAAACTGAAAACATAAATAAGAAATTAAGAAAATAAAAAATAAGTTTTTTAATGTTTTCATTTAAATTAAGAAAGTTGTATGATCAATTACTAATATTAAAAGGAAAATCAAAAAAAAAAAATGTAAATAATAAGAAGAAATTTTAGATGCTAATGATATGGCATTAAACGTATGTGAGCTTAATAACGAGAAATGTATCAAGAATCATGTAGATAAACTTTTGATGCGAGTCTTGAGAAGTATAACTTCTCTAGAGAGCAGAGAGATCATATAAGTGAGATGAATGTGAAGAGAAAGAGAGACTTTATTTGCTTGAAAAGAGTTAATGGGGAGATTGTTAACATACTCGAATGACTCGAATTGCATACCCTAGTTTTTTACGCAGCGGAACAGAAAAAAATAGTTGATAAAGTGTGTGAAATATATGAGAAGTGTGTTTAATGTTGCTTAGGACACGCAACAGATTCGGTGTTTTGAATATTTTAATTAAAAATAAATGAGAATTAAAATAAATAAATAACTCTTAGATTTTGAAATTGTGTTTTTCATATAAATAAATAACTCTTAATTTAATATATATATATATATATATGTGTGTATTGGCAAAGCATTAGAAATAAACATAATTCATAGAAAAGTATTAAAACAAATATATGTCTGGAAATATTAATAAAAGCAAATTTTTTTTTTCTTTACAGATTATTCGATTTTGTTTTTAATTTATTTTTACGGGTTTAAAATATTTTATTAAAAACTCGCGTATATGCAGGTCATATTCTAGTATACTTATAAATTTAGAAAAGTGGTTCTAATTTTATATGTAGAACATGGAGACTATATCACAAATTTTTAGAAAGTATTGTCAAAAATTATATATGGCATAATGGAGAAACTGGTTGTCTTTTATTAGAAGATTATGGGTTCGAATTCTCATGATTGCAAATAAGAGAAACAAAAACATTTTGTTTGGTTCAGATTTAATACAAATAATATTTTAAAAATTAACTAATGAATGGCACGTGTCATCTCTTGGTGTGATGACGTGTCACTCTATGAGAGAGAGTTAGCCATCTTTTGTAGTATAGATTCATACTAGGTATCACTTAAAAACAAAAGTTTGATGAGAATTAGTTGCCAAAACCAACTTTTTGGAAACAAATTGGTGTAGAACCTCAAAAATTCGAAAATATGACTTGAGTTTGTAACTGATCTTAAAGGATCTTAAAGCTTATGCATTTACTCGATTGCTTTTTGTCTTAGAAACTCGATATATATGTTTAATGTGTCATTGCACTTGAAAATCCGTATGGCAAATCAAATTAACATCTTTGGTCGAGTTTTGCAAGGTACCATGGATTATGACCGAAACTTCGAGGTCCGTTCGAAGAATCGAGAACGAAGAAGCTCTTCAAGATGTTCTCTGCGACTGCTAGAGCAAGAATCGACACTCGGAGACCCAAGCAACGATGCTAATCTCTGAAGCTATACTGAGGAGCAGCAAAGGCGACTTCGAGCCTCATGAATAGGCCGTGTATATCGCAGAGTTTCTTCTCCACCCCGAGAGACTCGCGAGACTACGCCACCACCCCAAAGACATCAAGTGCGATTTTTCGGAGCTCCTATGAACCCACAAATCGACTATCTCGAAGCCACGAAGAAGATGAAAATTAAACCAACACTTAAGCTGGTCTACTCTACCTTGGACACTTTGGGACCGAAGACATTGTTTGGTATTTGGAGAAGCTGAGACTCTGAGCTTTCATGGAGCTCGACAAACCCACCTATGAGGGACTCACACGCGAGTTCCTAGCATCTGTTCAGCTTTCACACCGAAGAGGGAGAAAATCGATGCCCAAGGATGCCATTCTCTCTTTCACAATCCAAGGAGTTCAATTATCTATTAGCATTCCGCGAGTTTGCGAGTTACTTGGATTGGAGCTGAAGAACGAGACTGAAATGAGCGAAGAATGGAATGAAAAAATTTGTAAAATAATGACGAAGGACGACTACGAACATGGTACACATAAGGCTGCCTTCTTGTCACACCCTACCGTGAGATTTGTGCATCGATTGATGGCACATAAGCTTTTCTCCCGAGCCTATCAATCTTGCATACTCATTCCAGAACTCGAGCTACTCCAATCCGCTTTCAGGTAAGATCCTCTACCCACTTGTCTTGCTTGTGTTATAGCCGAGAGGCTTGTGAAGGTGAAACATGACATTACCGCGCCAAGGTGCGAAGAAGCCTCAACTGCTTATGGAGGTATTATCACTTCAATTATGGAGGTTGCGGGCGTTGATACAAGTATTGAGATGCCACTTGATGAAGCTTGGTTCAACCTTGCTCAATTCCAAAAGGATAGGAACCTACAAGGAGCGACTATGGATCCGGACAGATTCAGATACCTCTTTCGACCCAGAAAGACGATGGCTGATTGGTTTGTCTACTTACTTTCTTCTACTGTTCCACGTCTTTCCGATGGAGTCCCACGTTGGAGTTTGAACCCCGAAGAGTTTCATCCTGAGATCTCGCGTCTACCGCTTACCATTGGCGAGTATGTAGCCGCTAAGGCTAAAGAGGAAACGAACCGGTGAAGAGTTCACCGCCCTTCTTTCTCCTCTACACGCATCACCTCACGTTCCGCTACACCCTCTACCTCAGCTGATCCCGTGATCATCGCTCTTCAGGAGCAACTGACAAGCCATATGGAGATGATTGCAGAGATGGTGCGACAGCTTCGAGAGAGAGGACACATAGATGGCGACCTATAGACCCTGAGTTCGATAGCCTTGAAGACTTTGCATCTCGGCCGAAATTCTTTCTACTTACGAGCCTGGTTCCATCTTCTTTATCCTTTTCTTTTACTTTTGATTTATTTTATTTCTATCTTATATCGAGCCAGTCCTATCCTTTCACCACTATTTCACACTAGGGACAGTGCGATTTAAGTCTGGGGAGGATTTATATACCGAACCCCGTCGATTCTCGTTTAATATCCCTTGACGACAATCACGCTAATTTTTAATATTGTTTAGTGAGCTAGTTGACCGAAATTTGGAATTTAGATAGTGAGACTTTCATAAAGGATTAGTGTTTAAGGAACTATAATGAGAATTTTCTAGGCTAAGCTTGGATTGATTTGGTTCGATGATTCATGGTTTAGAAGGACGGTCACTGAGTTTTTGCTAATTCCCATATTTTCAAACCTCTTTCCGAGCTTTGATCTGCGTTTTGTTTGAGGACAAACAAAGATTTAAGTTTGGGAGAGTTGATAACACTCATATTTTACTTCGAAAACCTATTATTTCAATATCATTTTCAAGTGTTTTAACCCGGTTTCCAAAGGTTTTAAAATGATTTTCACGTTTTCTAGTTCCAAGAGTCATTTCAGAAAAATGGGCAAAAAGCATATACTTTGGAGCAAAACGGACATTTTCGGAACAGGTGCTCAGGGAAATATGTCCAGCATTATATGGAGACCATCCCACCACGAGATCAAGCTCATTTTATCACGCCGAAGTGGTTTGAGTCCAATCCTTTGGTTGGATCTCGAGTTACGGAGGAAGTAAAAAGGTCCGTCAAGCATCAGGAAGAGCACGATGGTCGTGCCACGACCAAAGCCAGAAGAGCAATGGCCGCGCCACCCTGGTCGCTCATGCAGCGAGGACCCTGCGGCCCATTCCTAGCCCGTTTGCACCTGTTCGACATTTTTCAAGGTTAAGACCCGAGGCCCACTTAAAGAAGGTGTGAAAGCCTATATAAGGAGACTCTTAGGACTTCACAAAGGACGTGCTTTTTAGAAGAGATTTGACACATACACTTTTCACGCCACTTTCAAGAAAGAGAGATCGACGGCCGTCCAAAGACGAAGAGCTCGAGAGAGATTCCTTCAAGCAACCGCCACCTTTCTTCCTTCTCTTTTCATCTTCAGTTCGTAGTACTTTTTTCAATTCTTTAAGAAGAAGATCTCTTCATCCGCAACTCTTTTGGAGAAGTTTCTAAACCACTTCTTATTCAATACTAATCGCAACATTTTATTTCGAATGATGTCTCCCGTTCCCATGAACGAGTAGTCATCTAGTTGGGTTTTAAAAGGGTTTCAAAGGGGTTTAATCATGGATTGATTTCGCTAGGTTGATAGAGATAGAGTTTCTATTAGGTATCTTCGTTGATTTCTCGTTCTTATTGCATGTTTGCTTTTCTGATCAATTAGCAACTGATTCTAGGATTGATAGATCCACTAACGTGTGATTTGTTAACCGGACCTAGAGATTCACGAGCGGATCGCACTGTATGATACTAACGTATCATCTACGGATCGAGTCGTGAGTGTTTATAAACCGGTGAATGATTGCGTGTTTGTTCTGCAACGTGGGATGATAACTCATATCCACGGTGTGAAGCAAACATAGGTGATTAGGTCCACGAAAGCGGGGTGATCATAACGGACTGTTTCAGCTTAAAGAACCTAGATGACTCAGTCGATTTAAAACCTAATCTATTGCTTGTTAGATCCGATTCATAAACCCCGGAGAATTCCCTTGAACCCAACGCTTTTTTCAATTGATTTACAACCGTTTAATTTCCGTCGTCTGCTTAAGAAAATACTACAAACCGTGACTCTCAAACCTCTAACCTCTTTATTTGGTTTAGAGAAGTTATAATTAATAAAACAAAACAATAATATGTGGATTCAATTCCTTAATATACTATTGTGACTGTTATGCATTTGCAGTTGTATTATGGATAAAACAATACCCAGGCATCAGCTATATTAGTTTTTTATATTCATTTGACCTATATAAACAAATCCAAGTAATAACGTACCTCTCAAATTGATTGAATCCTAAACCTGTTAGTTCTCTTTCTCTCCCATCGGAACTAAACCCTTTGTCCGTTTTTAAATGGAAAGAAGCATCTTTAGTTACGACATCATCACTTGTCCCACTAAACTATTTCAGTCTTATGATTACTTTGATCTCATATCCGTTTCAGCCACAGCAGCATTAATTACGATATCTTTCCTGAATTCCTTTTAGGATTCTTTTAACCTCGTGTCATTTATACAATCATTATAAATAGCCAGTTTTCATTAACATTTCTAATGAAAATAGAGCAGAATATCATCCACAGACCAGAGCAGATGGAGTCTTAAAGACATGACCGCTCTTGCCACCATAACAAAAGGCTAGGTTTGTCTTCCACCATCCAGTTCCAACATTTTTTGTTTGTTTAACTCCCTGTTTCTTGCATTACAAGGAACATAAAAAAAAACCTTACACATTTATTGTTGTTGATTAATCTCTAGGCATGCTATATCAGAGGAACTCGCAGGCTTAGAGGCAACAACTTAACCAATGATGAAAAGAGACGTGCCACCAACACCATAAACAAATCCTAACATTTGGTGTCATCTCTTAATACAATGTTATATTTTTTTTCTTTCTGGTTTTTTTTCTTGTTTTGCGTTATGCATTATGTATGCAAGGCCGATTCAACACAAGCTTTATTACATTTACTTTCTTTTTCAGACCTAAACCATAGTGCTCCTGATCCAATCGTTCAGCCAATCCGGAAAGCGTCAAATCGGACCAAAATACTAAACCGAAGATACTTAGAGCATTTCCATCCGTTAAGGTGTTAAGTCTCATATCTTAACTATATTTAATTAATATAATTTTATAATTTAATTAAACTTTAAATAAAAATTAAATGAACCAATGACCAAAAAACATTTGTTAAGAAACTTATCTATAAGTTCTCCATCAAGATATGTCTCTCTCTCTTTTTCATATTTTTTTATTATTTTATATTTTTTTATTTCTAAGAGACCTTTTAAAAAACACCGATGAAGATGACCTTAGAGCAGGTGCAACGGTGTATTTTAAGTGGGGTTTTTAACCCATTTAAGGATTAAATTAAATAAAAATTAGGTAAAAAATCAAAAATCGATTCTTAAGTAAGATGTTTTAGAATCGATTCTTAAGTTGCATGTGTCAGCTTGTGGAAGAAGAAAAAAACAAAGAAGATTTTATTTGCAAAAATTCAACACCGGAACTCAAAGATAATCTGATTCTGTCTGGTTGTTTGCGAGGAGTGAAGAAGACAAAGATATTGTTGTGGTTTTGCCTATTTACAGTTTTTATAAATCTCTGGTCTAATCGGATTTGATGGTGGATTCTCTGTTTCCGAGCATCGAAACCACAGGTGACGACGCGTCTCCGGAGTCGAGACGGAAAAAGATATCGTAATTGGGTTATCAGGATTACCCAATTCGATTCACCACATATCTTGATCGAATACTTGATCGACGAACACAGACGACTGTAAAAAGGTACCGGCTTTAGCACAGAGGAATGATCATTACTCTTCTTGGTTTTGGTCGAAGGACGTAGATGGACTCAGCTGCACAAGGTACTTCTCCAATTTCTTATTACTCGTTTTGAGATATTGGATTCTCGGAATTTTTTGCGTTCAATTTAGTTTGCCTAGATTGGATCGCTGCCTTTGAGCTTTTTTTTAATGAGTGTTTAGGTACTTCTGATGAGTGTGGTTGATTTGCTTGAGAATTAGGCTTGATTTTATATCTAAGGAGTTTTGATCTTGGATCGTAGTTATATCTGTTCTGTTTGGAGAACAAACCCGAATCTGTATTTTGGAATGATATTTGAGTCTGCCATTAGGAAAGCTGTTAGTTGCTCATGTCTAATTTATATGTGCATCAAACCATGAATCAAATAAATCGAAAGAATCTGGATACATGGTGAGCTAGCTCGATGAACATGATGTTAAATTTTTTTTTTTATTAAGAACATCTTCAAAGGTTTTACCATTGGAGGAGAAAACATAATTTAAGGATTCTTAGATTAAATTCACAATAAAAAATTATTAAGAACCTTCCATAAGTTTTACCATTGTTCATGCTCTTAGATTAGTCAACAAATGTCAAGGTTTTTGAATATTTTCTTTTAATCGATTATTTGATTCATGTTAATAACAGGCCATGTTCGTTTGGAGAGTTGGACACGTTATCTGGATGCAGATATATGTTGATGTTCGTTTAGTGTTAATTAAAAGGTTATCTGGATGCAGATGTATGTTGATGTTTGTTTAGTGTTAATTAAAAGGTATCCAGATGCGTTTCCAAAACTCATTAAAAAAAAATCAGGAGTTCTGGATGAATTAAATCGGTGCATTACCAGTCAGGCTAAATGAATTATTTGGAATATTTTAAAACCGACACACATATATTATAAACCCAAACACTTAATTATTTACCAATCTGTTCTTCGCCGATCTCAGATTCATATTACAAAAACTCTCTGAATCTTAGTTGCATTAGGTCAAACAGAGTGTTTATCTTCTTTAAATCACCATTAATCACATACTAGAACTTTGCCTCTTAATTTTATCACATTGCCGAGGAATCAGATTCAAATCATCTCCACATTACCAAGGAATTCACGAATCACCAAGGCACCAATTAAAATAAACCCAGAAACAATAAGAGACAAATCTAACTTCTTTAATCAAGCTTCTAAGTTTGTTTCTGTTTCTGGGTTTGTGCGTTGGTGAAGCGGGAAACAAAGACGGCGGAGTTTGGGTCGGCGGCGGCGGAAACCCTATATTCCGATCCTGCCTAGATCTGTAGATTGCCTTTGAAATTTGTTTTGTTTATATCTATGGCGATACCAGAACAGAAAATCCCTTTGTAAGAACATATATCTTCACCAACTCATGTCTTAAGAACACCAGATGGATCCTCTTTAATGGCGGATTTCCAGGATTAAAGAGCACTATAAGCTGCATTCGTCTGTTGTTTTGGATTTTTTTACCAGACATCAATGGGATGAAGAAGACAACCAAGATTAAGAAAATTAATGATTTACTTAATATATTTTTTTGGTTTCGTGGATTACCAATTAATTTAGTTAGCATGATTGGTAATTCATCTATTTGGTTATATAAAAGGTCGAGGGTTCGAATCTTAAATTGTGAATTTTTGTAAATGATTTTTTTAACCAAAACGGCGTCGTTTTGATTTCTGTCAAAAAAAAATAACAGAAACGTTTAGTGTAACGTCGACCATATAGAGAAGGGATACATTGCGGGTGACCTTTGAGGTCAGTGGATTGACCTGCACTTTTTGACGTGAAGGTTGATCTTGCAAAATTAATTTAGTTTGAGGGTTAAATTGCAGTTATCCCTTTTAATAAACAACAACGCGATTTCACGATTTTGACGGAAAACGCGATTTTGCGCATTTGCCGGAAAACTCGATTTTTTGGTTATTGCGGAAAACGTAATTTTTGAATTTTGGCGGAAAAATGTGATTTTGCTGTTTTGGCGAAAAAACGTGATTTTGCGGTTTTGACAGAAAAAACTTTATTTCTGGATTTTGGCGAGAAAATGTGATTTCACGGTTTTTACGAAAAAGTGATTTCTGAGTTTTTGCGGGAAAACGTGATTTCACAGTTTTGACGGAAAAACGTCATTTCTGGGTTCTGACGGAAAAATGTGATTTATGGGTTTTGCCGGAAAGCGCGATTTCTGGGGTTTTGCAGGAAAACGCGATTTCTGTGTTTTGGCGTGAAAACTTGATTTTGCGGTTTTTGCGGGAAAACATGATTTTGCGATTTTGACGAGAAAACGTAATTTTACGGTTTTGACAAGAAAACGCGATTTTGCGAATTTGGCGGGAAAACTCGATTTTCGGTTATTGCGGAAAACAAAAATTTTGGATTTTGCGGAAAAACGTGATTTTGCGGTTTTGGCGGGAAAACTTGATTTTGCGAGTAAAACGTGATATTGCAGTTTTGGCGGGAAAACGTGAGTTTGCGGTTTCGGCGAGAAAACGTGATTTTGCAAGAAAAGCGTGATTTTTGTGGTTTTGACTAAAAACATAGTTTTGCGGGAAAAAACGTGATTTTGTGATTGTGCGGAAAAACGTGATTTTGCGGTTTTGGCGAGAACACAGTTTTGGCCGGAATTATGACGGAAAACGTGATTTATGGGTTTTGGGGGAAAAACGTGGTTTCGCGGTTTTGACAGAAAATGTCATTTCACAGTTTTGACGAAAAACATGGTTTCGCGGTTTTAAAGGAAAACACGGTATTTTATTTTTAAAAAATTGAAAGATTGAGAATAACCAAATGAAAATAAAAATAAAAAACAAAGAGTGTTTGGTCATTTAACATAAAACGCGTCGAGATACAAATACAGACATACAAAACAAACGTAACTGCATCCAAATACAATTTCTGGACGCATGAACCAAAATCGCAAACGAACATCATCTGATTGCTGCATCCAATTATTGCGCTCAGACGCTGCATCTAGTAATCTCACCCTTCTCACTAAATGAACAGGGTCTTGGTCCTCCTAATATTTAAGAGTTAATCTCCCACTTTCCTATCTCCTTGCAGGAATCGTTGATTCCAAGTAGTTTGTAATTGTTTCTATTTAAAAAAGGTAATCTAAACCATTAAGAGAGTTCTTGTGTTCTTGTTTTCTTTTGTTTTGATTGAGACCAAAGCTAACATTTGTTATCATATTGCACTTTTCATTCCCAAGATTTAAACTATTCCACCCAAAAAAGCAGAAAAGAAAATCAAAGAAGAAAGTCTTGACTCAGATCACTTCCTTGGTGTCAACCAACAAGGAAAGAATGAGCTGCATCATCTCCATCACCTTCTCCACTTCACAGCTTCGCAATCGCTAAAGCAGGCAAGTTGTTCCTTGGAGGAAGCTTTAGATCCTCCACCACTCTCTTGAAGTACTTTTCTACCATGCTATCATTCATCTCCTCCAGTCGCGATGGCTCCCACTGTTAATTCAGTATACGGAATTATATCAAACATAGTATGACATAACCACAAAACACTAAAAATGGAGAGATTTGTTAAACCTTTGGATTCTTATCTTTGTCTATCACTATGGCTCTGCTTCCCTGCATAAGTAAAAGACACGTTGTTGTAATATATGTCTAGTCTACAACAAGGACAATATTCAGGAAGAAGATACAATCTTACAGAACCTCCACAAAATCTTTGCTTATGTCTCCCTTCATCACATGACACGTCATTCTATACTCGCGGATAAGACACTGCCCCACTCCCTGCAATCGACCTTCTCTTATCTGAAATTTACACACAGACAAGTCACAGGTCAGCTCTTTCCATCATTGCCCTGTGATGCATTCTGTGAAACTAACCGATCTAAGAGAGATTTTAAGGCTTGCTGGTGAAGCCTTCTTCAATGCTCCAATGGTAACTGAGATCCAATCATCTGGTTCCTTAGTCGCCTCTCTCTCCTAACCAACACATATATGATAGTAGAGTGCATATATTGTCAGGATCGCAAGTCAACATATCCTATATATTAGTGATTATACTTACAAGTGCAGATATAATTTCTTCTACTGTTCTTTTTGAGAAGCACCTATCAATAACATCTAACCTGCATAAAACAAACAAACGTAATAAAGATAAGAAACAGATGAACCAAATTGATCATGTAAACAGAAAATTGATACAAAGTTGAACTTTATAAACATGTAATGTAATCTTATGATCAATAACAGAGAAAATGTTTTAGCCCCATGAGGTCCATGACCTAGAATGCTTGCGATGTTGGCATGACAAAAGATATTCGGCAAACTCAGGGACAAGTAAAAAAAAAAGTAAAAGAGATATAAAAAAAAATCATATAAACTTGCCTATGGTAAGCACTCTTCTGTTTCAGGTGCGGATGTTGAGTGTATGCATCGAGAATTGTTGAGGCAAAAGTTGGATCACTTGAACCAACTCTGTATAGATCTGCTTCTAATGCAGCCAACCTCTGTGACAAGGAAAATAACCTTAACCTTACCAAGTAACAAATAACAATCCTCTGTTTCAAGTTATAATATTAAAGACGTAAGCAAAAGGAAGTTGATACCGTTGAAGGCACAAAATGAGTAGCAAGACCACAAGCAAGCATTTCGGCGCCATCTAACCGAGCTCCTGTGAGGCCAACATACTCTCCTGAACAAGAAGGATAGATAGGCTCATACTTTTGTGAGTTTTGAAGGAAAAGCAAAAAAAAATATGACTTTTTTTTACCAAAAAATCCAGGGAGTCTTGACAAGAACTATGACGCGCCTACATCTGGAAAGTGCCCCAGGGCTGTCTCAGGCATGGCAAAAACCTAGGAAAATAACTCAAAATATAAGAGCATATATTAGAGCGAGGTTTTTTTGGTTACGGTTCAGTTTGGATTTGGTTTAGGCTTAGCCATCATACCCTAATCCGAAAATCCAAACCGGAACTGACCCAAAAAATGGGGTTCAGATCAGTTTTGAATCCCCTAAAATACCGGATTGGATCTTGTCTTATGGTATTTAGTTTCTTTGTTCGGATCAAGTAATACCCAAAAACCGGACAGATATCCGAAAATATCCAAAAACCGGATAGGTATCCGAAAATACCCAAGAACCGAACAAATATCCCAAAATACATAATAACCGAACAAGTATTTGAAAGTATGTCTGGTTTTTAGAAGTAGAAGAATGGAACCAAACGAGTATTTGAAAGTTTGTCTTTTTTTTAGGAATACCAAAATAGAATTTAAGTAAGTTTGACTGAAGTCTTTAGTTTATTTTCTATTTTGAGTAGATTCGGATAAAAAAAAATCGAACCGAACCGTAACCAAAAATAATTTTGATTACATACCGGTTCTCCAATCAATACTCCGAACCGAGAGGATACCGAGTTGAATCTGAACCGAAATACTAAAATACCCGAATGGTATACCTCACCTTCTTCTAGTACCAAAATACCCAATACTCGAAATAGCCAATCCCGAAACCTAACTGAGGACTAGATACCCAAAATCCAAAATAATCGATCTGAACCTGAACTGAGAGGGTACCGAACCGAATCCGAACCAAAATTTAAAATAACCGAATGGTACCTCCACCACTTGTACCGAAATACCCAAAATCAAAATAATTGATCTGAACCCGAGTACCTGAATGCCTAAGCCTACGCCACTAGGCCATATATATTTTAGAGCGATGTATTTGTCCAGCCATGGACATGTAACATGTTTAAGAAAAATAGGAAATACCGCGTTCTCAGTTGCAATACGAAATCGACCATGGATGCAAACACCAGCTCCGCCTCCCATGACAATACCATTCAAAATCGAAACCTACAAAAAAAATACAAAAACAGTATGGAAAACGAATATTAAACGAGTTTTATACACACTTTCACTAAAAAGAAGAGTATGTTTATACCTGAGGTTTGCTATACGTGGCCATAACATATTTTAGGATGTATTCATCTGACATGAAATCAGCACTGAGTCTCCATTTCCCTAGTCCGATGTCACGAACAACAGCTGAAACATCGCCACCAGCACAAAAGGCTCTTCCTTGACCCTGTAGCAAAGTT
>JAHZTW010000001.1:149378716-149459373 GCA_020283515.1 Alliaria petiolata | reverse complement strand
TAATGCATCTTGCCGCACTTGGTGTCGATCGACGCCATCTGGCTCGATCAAAACAGCCCCGTTCTCATCTATTTTCTGGCCTTGGTTGTTCCTTCGGTGCCCTTCTGTATCGAACAGATTGCCAGCTTTATCCCTTATCAAAATCACAGGCTCCGCCATCTCTGTCTGCGAGGGGTGTCGATCGATGCTAGTAGTGTCGATCGACACCTTCGCAGCTTTGCGGTTGGTTCGTTCTAGATGTGCTAGCGCTTGGTTGTCAAGTTTGATTAGCTCCTTTTCCTTGTTGCTCCTGGTATTGCGATTAAGCATACACCTGAAACTAAGAATAAAAAGCTAAAATTAGTAACCAAAAACAAAAATAAAAACCTAGACAAAATTCTAATATTAGAACTCTGTAGGTAACTAATCTCCTTCCCCGGCAACGGCGCCAAAATTTGATATGCTCTCAAATTTACCCTAGACCTACTCTCTCAAATTAAGATATCAGTTGTAGTACTTAGGGATCGAATCCACAAGGAAGGGATAGTCACACAGCAAATTTCTAATTTCGAATTAAGGTAAGAAGAAATATGGAATTAAAAACAGAAAGCAATTAAAGACTTAGTAAATTCAGGAGACGAAACGCTAGGTTCAGGAAAATTCTCAGGTGATCCAAATTGCAAGTCTAGACAGAACGCTAGGAATTATTAAGCACTATTCTAGAACTCAAAGCACTAATGTAAAATCAACCAACTCTCGCTGCGAAGATTATCTATGTCTAAACCCTAGAATTCCAAATCTCTTTGCAAATTCAAACAATTCAGATAATATCAGGTTCGATTGTTCACAAAATCATAAACCAAATCTTTTTGCGAATAGGTATTTTGCTCATCTAACATTAGTTCAGGCAATCAATAACACTCTTGCGATTATGTTAATTACCAACTTTGAAGCATTAATTTTATATAATAAGATATTTATTAAATATATATATATATATAAAAGGAAAAAATATTCTTTTACAAATTCTTTTACATGAGGAATCAGTTGCAAAAGGCTCGTCTAAACTCACTTTACCTGAATATTACCACCCTAGGAACATATTCTTTTACAAACGTTGTAGCTTTTAGCTTTTGGTTATTGCAAACTTTCCTTATTTTACCGATTTGGTCTTAATGTCACGATTGCTTTTTGGCTTGGCCACCAAAGGTGATAAACTATATATATACTGTACAGTGTCTATTTTTATTTTTATTTTTTTGAAAGAAAGAAAAGACAAAAAAACTTGAATCAACACGTACAGATTGTCTTCTACAGTATTTTATATGTTGGATCCATTACAAGACACAATAACATGTGCAGCTGCTCTTGGACTAGGTGGTTCCCCATATATAGGGTGTAAAGCAAGAAAAAACAAAGACTAAAGCATAGAAGTATAGAACACACAAAGAATTGGTTCTATTCTTTCTCCGAAACTAGAAATGTTGAGAAAACTTCGAAACGATGAAACCCAAAACAAGACCCTTCTTAAAGGGATTATTATATAACTTGTGTTTCAGTCATCACAAATTAACCACAATAAATTAACAATAGTAGTTATATTGGAAAACTCTTAACTACTGAAAACGCATTACAAAAACATGATATTCTCAGCATGATCTGTGACAGTCAATACTCTAACGATGTCACTAGGCTTTATTCTTAACAACGACGTTGTGGTTTGGATTTCAACTCTTCTGCGACTCTTTCGTTTCGGATCATAATAATAAACATCTAATGCCAACTCACTGAGATATTCTTGATGGACTATAACAATTTCACCACTAGGATGAGTGACACCCGCAATTTTGATATCCCAAGTTGGTAAATCTGGAAGCATGGAGAAAAAGGTAACCTTCGACCACTCTTGTCTCTCGGCATTCTCCATAACCCACATATCCACATCCTGGTTGTTGAGATGGTTTTTGCGGCATATGCATCCTAACTTCCCTTGGTAGTTTACAAGAGTCAAATCTCCATGATCCGACAACAAATTTTCCAGAGCCTGAACATGAACAAATTTCTCAGACCCAACATCGAAACTCACCAAAATCCAATCATCTGTTCTTGCTTTGTAATAGATCGCCCCGTTGATGCAAACTGCTTGTTCGAGTGGGAAGTGACATCCAATGCTGATGTCCCACCACTGCTTTGAGGGATCTCCCAATATGAAAACTTTACAAGACTGCTCCGGTTGATATAGTGTTATACACAATACTTTGTATTGCTTCTTGAAAGGGTCGTGCCCGAATAAGTAGAACAGATTGCTTCGGGGTAAACGCGTCATGGGTAAGGAAAAAGATTGCCTCGTGGTAGGGTTGTGTATTTTGAACTGACTATAACACGAAAATCCGATCAAACCACGTACGTAATGAAACTTTGTCTTATAGTAGATGTTTGACAAATGGTTTGTGATTTGATGATTTATTTTTCCAAAGGTTTCCTCGTGGTAGAGTTGTTCTTCGTTTGGGATTTGATGATAAAGGTAAGCATACGAGAAGATGGAGAAAGGTTCAGAGGACGAACGTATGTCGAAGATGAAGTGGGGATCACGTGGTGGTTGTGTCAATGACCGAGTCACGATCGAGTCTATGACTATGAATTCTTTGATAATACTTTCCCACTGATACGAGACGCATCTGAATCTTGCTAGAGACTTCGCCGGAAGTTTCTTGAGTATCTCCACCATTAGATCCAAAGGGGTATTGATATCGCGGGACGACCTTTTTCTGGCCATGATCTCACGGAGATGAAGTTTCTAGCGATGTCTTGTGGTGGAATGAAGACGAAGAAGCGCCGTTAAAAGAAAACATAACTTCTCCACCAAGGAGGTGGCGGCTATCTAGGGCAAACAACAATTGGGCGGCCCATTTCTTCATCAAACACAAGATAATAAAAGCCCATATAACAAGATAAATTTGAATATTTTTTACCTTTTTTTTTTTTTGGTTTGTGCAACGAATAATATCTAAAAACTAAACCAATATTAAATAATTAACCACAACACTAAACCAACATAACCGAGACATATATAATCTGATATCCGGTTCAGTTTTGTCCACCAATCTGTCTTCATCAAAAGTGTTGAATTTTTCAGTATCAGAATCATTCTCCTGAATCGCCTGTTCTCTCTTAGAGGTCGGTTTAGAAATGTAAACAAGAAAAATGGTTAGGGCTTATTCTCCAGAAATGAGTATAAACCCTTTTGTTTAGGGCTTACTATAACGATCCGGACCCGACCCATTTGAATAAATGTAAATGGATTGATTTGGTTACCTATGTCATTAAAATGCACTTACCTTTTCTAGTCACTTACTATAAGAGAACTACAAAGTTAAGTGTGCTTATGCTGGAGTAGCACTAGGATAGGTGACTTTCCGGGAAGTCCTCTGCGGAACCTTATGAGTGAGGTCAAAACACGGGATAAGGTCATGTGCTGATTGTAGGGACAAGTAAATCAGTCGGTCGGGCCACCGAGAAAATTAACGCACCGACCGTCGGACAAAGGCGGGGCCCACGAGCTAGACGGAGGGATGGGCGACTCGCCGGTAGAGACGGTCGGGGCGTTACAAGTGGTATCAGAGCCAAGGGAAGTCAAACTGGCTCTGTCCCAGGAGATTGTCTTGCGATTTGGGGTTAGGGTTCACACTGACGGGATCAAAATTCGGAGACGAATTTCCGTTAAGTGGGGGAGAATTGTAACGACCCGGGCCCGACCCATTTGAATAAGTTTAAATGGATTGATTTGGCTACATATATCATCAAAGTGCACTTACCTTTTCCGGTCACTTACCCTAAGAGAACTTCAGAGTTAAGTGTGCTTATGCTGGAGTAGCATTAGGATGGGTGACCTTCCAGGAAATCCTCTGCGGAACCGTGTGAGTGAGGTCAAAACATGGGATAAGGTCACGTGGTGATTGCATGGACAAGTAAATCAGTAGGTCGGGCCACCGAGAAAAATAATGCACCGACCATCGGACAGGAGCGGGGCCCACGAGCCCGACTGAGGATGGGTGACTCGCCGGTAGGGGCGGTCGGGGTGTTACACTTACACTTTTGTTTGTCATGATTTTATTTACTTTTTAGCACCTTAAAACTTGACGCTCTCTCCACAAGCTTAAAAGTATGATGATGAGTCCATAACTATACCTAGAAACTAATCCAGTTAGGCTTCTCAGTTCTCTGCAGATTTTTTTGTTTGTTGTTGTTGCCTAAACGTACGTGTGAAGACATAAACTCTAAGGCTCTAAACTTTTGAGCCTCTGATTTATTAAATCTAATTTCTCCAATGGATTCAATGGAAACTTATGAATTGAGAGATGACGATCTAGAAAACTAAATCGAAGATCAAACGTGTATAACAAAACCAATACAAAGAATCGAAGATCAAAAGACAGAAGCAAAGATTTTTACTATGAGACAAAGAAATAGAAATGACTCGGTTGATCTTGAAACGTTTCCATGAACTCTTGGGGAATAATATGCTGTATGTTAGATATGCTCTTACTTTCGCTGCTCCGTGTGCCGCTAAAACTTTCTGAAGGGTAAGAATCGAACCAAATCATCGACAATCATGACTTGTAGGTAAGTTTGTTTCAGCGTCTTCCTCTATGATACACACAATCTGAATAACAAAGGCGTCTTGTAGGTAAGTTTGTTTTGTGTGGGCTTGAAGAACTCCAGGTTGCTATATACTAAAACAGTCCACATGGATTCACTGTAAGATGCTAATGAGATACGCCATTATTAGAAGTGTGATTTTAATATATATACAAGGTTGACCACTTATTTAGGTTATTGGTAAAAAATAATTTATAATTAGTTAGTTAGCTAAGAGAAAATATTTTTAATCCTAAAAAGTCCCTTTTATTTTATTTAATTACACAAATGACATTGGTCACTGAAAATTCAGTTGTCGACATTACTATTCACCCGGTAACACTGTTCACCACAACCCGGCGACACTGTTCACCTAGATTAAACTATTTTCTGACACTATTATTGTGCAATTAATATGTTAAACGAGTTAACATATTATGGAGATATCATGTCAAAGCAGTTATCATAGAAAATGGTCATATTACACCAATTATCATATCTAAATTATCGTGTTCATACAGTTATCATACAATTAAAATATAAAATATGATATAACACAGTTATCATATAATAGAAAATATGACATTATTTAACTAATTTTGCTAACTTAACAAAGTTATGTGAATTATATCGATAACCACTTAAGATAACTTTGTTATAGATTAACTTATATTGTCATTATTATCAATGTCTCCAATGTTACCGTCAACAATATTCTCGACACTTTTCTATCAGCATTACCGTCACCATCACTGCCTACGTCATCATTGTTAACGTCACCGTCATTTTCGCCATCAGTGTTACCGTTAACACCATCGTCGTCTGTTTCTTCTTCTTCTTCCTTCTCTTTTCTCTTATTCTTCTTCTTCCTTATCTTTCTTCTTATTCCTCTTCTTGTTCTTTCACAGTAATGTTTAAAAAGAGAGAAAGATACAAATGTAATTAATTTGAAAGCATAAGGATAAAACAGGTTTTTGATACTTAACTTATCCTAATGAATAGTAACCTATGTTAGAAAACTAATTTTGACATTATTGGTTACCATCAATTGCAAATACTCTTATTAGAAAGTATGATATCAAAAATGAAAGATGGTATGGCAAAGCAATGATCAACAAATATGAAAGAGAAAGCTTTGGTAAGTCGGAGCAAATATAAGTGTTTGTTATAAAGTCCTAGAGGAAGAGGGAGAGATAGCGTCGTTTGGTGGGTAGATTAATTAGATCAATGAATCTAAATTAAACACAAATAAAGTGTTTACCTTCCCTAAATTAACGTTGACCGCTCTTTCTAAGGTATTGAAGATGCCACGTGAAATTTTTGTATTACATTTGTATGATTATGTTATGTGGGTGAAATCAGTAGCTGATGTTTTCATCACTCAAAAATACT
Organism: Alliaria petiolata; assembly: GCA_020283515.1. Lineage (NCBI taxonomy): Eukaryota > Viridiplantae > Streptophyta > Magnoliopsida > Brassicales > Brassicaceae > Alliaria > Alliaria petiolata. The sequence goes on along the minus strand of JAHZTW010000001.1, from coordinate 149,453,364 downwards.
CATTTATCACTTACACCTCCTATGTTATTATACACTTTGTTGTACAATTGTGATTGTATCATCAATTTAGTCAAACTCGCATAATGCATTAGGTTATCATAAAAATAAAATAAACAAACAGTAATCTTTCAATGTTTCTTTATGAACTCTAATGTCTTATTTTGTTTATGAGAAGCAAGTTTATTTTGTGGGAATGAGAATTAAATTATCTTGTTATTTTGAGTATGAGAAGCAAGTTTAAATACGATGGTAGTTAAGGTATGCCTGCGTTCGAATCCCTCTTCTAATCATTTTGTTTTCTTTGTTGCGGAGTAAGCTTGAAAGGAAGAGCACCAGCGATGAACAGTAAGGTATGCTTGCGTTTGAATCCCTCTTCTTCATATAAAATTTTGCTTTGAGACTGGCTTTGGTATGTCAGTGTTTTTGGCATCTGCTTTAGGTTATCTATTTATACAGATTGTGTTCTCTGTATGAATATGTATGCTTGCGTTTGAGACGGAACAAAATGTGATGTTGTCTTGGAATATGTATGCTTGCGTTTGAGACGGAATAAAATGTGATGTTGTCTTGGAATATGTATGCTTGCGTTTGAGACAGAACAGAATGTGATGTTCGTTTTCTATTCTGGTTTGCACGAAACATTTAGATTTTTAATTGAGGATGATGACATGGATTTGGTAATAGAGGAGGAGAAAAACATGTATGCTCTTTTAGAAGAAATGTATGTAGTGCCTGAAGTTAATGTTGACAGACAATTAGCGAGGACAAATCGTGGTGGAGGCTGGCGCCGTGTGCAACGGTTTATGTTCGAATCTGAGGTACAATGCTTTGAAATTCTACGCATTAAACAATCAACATTTAGTAGTTTATGTAAGAGGTTACAAGAACAGTATAAGTTAAAGGAATCATGCCATGTTTATCTAGCAGAGAGTGTTGCAATGTTCATAGAAATGATTGCACAAGATCTAACTGTGAGGGTCATAGCTGAGCGATATTAACATTCACTTGACACAATGAAAAAGAAATTAGATGATGTCTTGAGTGCTCTCTTGAAGCTCGCAGCAGACATTGTGAAACCGACAAGGGATGAGTTCACAAGTCTTAATCCTTTTCTAGAAGATAATGGCTGGTATATGCCTTACTTTAAGGATTGCATTGGAGCCCTTGATGGTACTCATGTACCAGTTCGTCCTCCATCAGGGAATGTGGAACCATTTAGAGGTCGAAAATAAGAAGCAACGATGAATGTGCTTGCTATATGCAATTTCAGCATGAAAGTCATATATGCCTACGTTGGAGTACCTGGGAGAGCACATGACACAAAGGTTCTTACCTATTGTGCTACAGAAGAATCTTCTTTTCCTCATCCTCCCTCTGGAAAATACTACTTGGTTGACTCAGGTTACCCAACTAGAACTGGTTACCTAAGCCCTCATAGAAGAACTAGATATCATCTAGACCAGTTCAATAGAGGAGGACCACCAACAAACAGTAGGGAATTATTTAATCGCAAGCATGCTAGTTTGAGATCGGTTATTGAGAGAACTTTATGTTTATTGAAGTCAAAATGGAGGATTCTAGATAGGAAACACCCGAAGTATGAGCTGAAGAAATGTGTCAAGATTGTGACAGCAACAATAGCTCTCCATTATTTTATCTGAGATTCACAATAAGAGGATTTTGATTTTTCACATTGGGAAGTAGTGGAAACGTATGAAATCCATGGTGATGAAAATATGGGCATGCTCCATATATTCCTGCTGGTGATAGAACGATGGAAGCTCTGCGTGATTCTATCACTGCAGAGTGGTGCTAGGAACTAGACTTTCGTACTTGGTATGTGATCTTGTTATTCTTCCTTCGGTGAATTGCATATGGTTGTGAATTGTATTTGTTCTGTCTTTCGTACTTGGACTAAGTTTATATTCTGTTATGTCTTGAACTTGTCTTATTTTGTGAATTGTAAAGAACTAGAATTTCGTACTTGGACTAAGTATACATTCTGTTTGAGTTTCAGTTTCTGGAAAAGGAAAGAAAAGACATAACAGCATGTGATGGTTGTTATATATGTGTATTGTGACGAGTTTAGTCCATTGTTCTCCATTGTTTTCAGAATGTGATGTTGTTATATATGTGTATTGTGAGAAGTTTAGTCCATTGTTTTCAGTATTGTGACAAACTCCATATATTTTCAGTATTGTGACAAACTCCATATATTTTCAGTATTAATGGGTAGTCCATTGTTTTCAGTACTGTGACAAGCTTAGTCCATTGTCTTTGAAATGTAGTGTGGATGAGAACCAGACGGAGCAGATGGTAATGTTGAAGTTGTGGAAAAGGTGATAGTTGGCCAGTCTCCAAGATGATAATTTGCCTCTACACTCGATAGCTTCGAGCTATGGAGGTTCTACACTCGATGGTCATATTGTGGAAAAGGTGATAGTTTGAGATCGGTTAATATTCTGAGTTCTCTTCGTCTTGTGTTTGCGGTAGGATTGTAGCAAAACTGAAGTTGGATTGTAGCAAAACTGAAGTTAAAGCTTCTTTGGTATCAAGTTTAGTTTATGTTTGTAAAACCTCAGAACTCAAATTTTTTGGAGTTATGTGTGGTATTGATATTGTGATTTTTGGTTCTTCGTGTTTTGATTCTTATAAAACAATTATATTTCATTAAAATAGAACTTTATAAATGTCAAAAATAATAATTTGAAAATTATTTGGTTAAGAACTATATTTTAGATCAAGAATTAAAATTAATATGATTAAGATTAGATTAAAAATATGATTAAATTAAAGTATGGGTATTTTAGTCATTTTTAATTAAAATCATTTGGATGTAAATGTAAACTAACCAAACAACATTTACATTGAGATGAGTCATTCATATGAATAACCAAAACTGAAACGAACAACATCATGATAGATCATTTGGATGGAGTATGGAAATGGATTATCTGGATGGAGATGACAGATGATCAAACGACAGGGCCTGAGTATATTACAAAAATGTATAACATATTGGAGATGACAGATGATCAAACAAATAGGGACTGAGTAGATTACAAAAATGTATAACATATTTATATACACACACGATAAAAAACATTTGCTAAATCAACGATTACAGAAACAAAATATTTATGTTCAAAACTATGTCATAACGTAAACTATGAGTGTAATATATAAATTGTTATTTTATTATTGATGGAGAGTCCAACCCAAATAAATTGTTAAGTAAAAGCACGCTCTAATGTGCTATAACAACTCAATTTTTTTTCTATTTTGGCCAATAATACATCCACATTGCATATTGCCTCGTTCCTAAGAGTTGATTCTGAAGTTTCCGATTCCGGCATTCACCACTCCTTGAGATACAAACCACTGATTCATGTCTATGGAATCAAAAACTCACTACTGTTGTGTACTCTATGGTCACTAGTAAAATTTTTGTGTATAGTCACGGATTAGCCACAGTTTTTTGTGACTACCTAAAAGAATCACAGAAAAAAAAAAATTACATTAGCCACTTAAAAAAGTTACGATTTCTTTTCGTAACTAGTCGTAACTTATTTTTTCGTAACTTTTTCATAGTTTTCTGACTAATTTATAACTACGGTAGAACCTCTATAAATTAATACTCGATTCATTAATATCTCGCTAAATTAATATTTTTGTCAGTCCCAAAATTAGTTTTTCAACCAAATAATATATTTAAAAATTAATAAACATTATAAATTAATAAATTTTTATAAAACATGTATACAAATAATTTTTACTAGTAGGTGTTTAATTCAGATTAACCAATCCGATCCAAACTAAACCAAAATAGTCAAACCCAAAACCAAAACTTATCTTATATAATAATAAAAAATTGAAAACTGAAATTGAACCAAACAAAAATGAAAAACTGATCTAAAACCAAAATTTATGTGGAAAGTAAAAGTATTTCAGAAAAGTACGAATCCAAACCAAACTATTTATTTTGGATATTATCATTTTTAAACCAAATAATCCAAAACAAAACCAAAACCTGGATTGAATGAACATCCTAGTAATTTAGTCGAAAAAAATAAACAATCTATAGAAATAATCATGTCAAGAGTAAAAAAGATCGGAATTATAAATGATGGCAAAGTGAGAGTATGATTAAAAAAGCAAAAAAAAAAAATGGGAGTGAAAATTTTGGGAATCATTAACACACAAACTGTGTTACAAATTACAAACTAAAAATAGGAATAAAGAAATTACACAATGCCCCACACACCTTTCTATGATACACAAAACCACCCCAAAACTAATACACCTCTAAGATCCCCCCACCATTACCCCTTTTCTAATCATTTGTGTTTGTGTCCCAATACCACAAATAAATCAATACTAAGAAAAACAAAAGTAAAAAGATATAGAAGACAAACAAAAAATGAACAAAAACCCAACAAATACTTTCTCTCCCTCACTTACTACTCACCACCTCCAAAACCATCCAACCTGACTTCTTTACCCTTTTCATCATCCGTGTAATTCTCAAAAACCCTCATCGATGATTCTCAGCGTGATCCATGAGGATTCAAGATCGGTTTAGGTCGGATCTGTACACAACATGAGGATCATCATCAAGAGGCAGCTATAGGGAGAAGAAGTATGTCATCTCGCAGCACGAGTGTCTCTTTCTGTGAGGGGTTTATATCCAAGCAAGAGAGCCACGGTCATTTGGATTTTGTGGGCGTCCTCTGGTTGGTGTTGGTGGTCTATTTGCATTTAACTCCTGAAAACAAAATGCTCAGTTATTAAACCACTCTCCAAGTGGATATAAAAGAAAGGACTAAAACTTTGTTTGTGATTAAAAAAAACCTGCATCCATGTGTCCTCTATATGTCTTTCTGGTGAAGTTTCAGGTGATGTAATTGCTGGAGGCAACGGATGGATAAGCTTAGGAACCACCACAAGATCTCTCCCCAACACCAAGATAGCTCCAGCATTGTTTGCAGTGCCTGAGAAGGAATCAAATATATCATTTCATAAGAGACTATTCATCAGATCAGTTTTTCTTTTCACCACCGAGTTTTAGACATATACCACAATAATTCGTTGCCGAAAAGAGCGTTATCAAATGTCCTTGCGCAAAACGCTCAAATCCGTCCATCACACATTCATGCGCACGTACAATCAACTGAAGATCGTTGTTGTTGCAAAACTCCATGACACGGTCAGGCTGCAATTGCCAACTTCTTGGTAAGTAACAGAACCGGCAGAGGAGAAAAGTGATTTAACAACGAATGTAAACAAGAATTACCCCGAAAGTAACCAATCCAGGGCCTCTAGCATTAGGCCTTAAACCTTCCACACTGTCATTTTCAGTTGGATCGGACCTAACAGGTTACAAATTTGACATAAGAGTGAGAAAAAAAGGATCAAGGAACAAACTAAAATGATATAAGCCATTAGACATCATGATTCATGAGCTAACCAGAGTAAATCCATAAGCACAATTGAGCCTGCTTCCATTGTTATTGGACGTTGGATATTTTCTATCTGCTCCACATGGTTTATCGACCGGCCAATTCCCCCGTGCATACAGATGATTTTCTTCTCAATCAATGCAGCCAGAGGTAGCCAATTGAATAAGCGGTTTATTCGGTGCCACACCCAGATCCCATCACGCTCACCCTGCAAAAAGTAGCCACAACATGAGAGACCCTAAAAAAGTGGGAAACAAGAGATTCACAAGGATGAAGGACACTTGCCATTCGCTCAATACACTCTATCCGGAAACCGAAAAGCGCATTAATATCTGCGGCTTCGTGGTTTCCACGAATTAGATGTACGTTATGTTGGTATTCAACCTGCAATGTCAACCATAGAACCGTCATACCCTTTCCAATGTATAAAATACCAGAATAGAGACAGCACTAATATGGTGCTCTTAAAACTACCTTTAACGCAAGAAGAAGTGTGATTGTTTCTAGACTGTGTTGGCCCCGATCAACATAATCCCCTAAGAAGAGGTAATCGATGTATCTGAAAAACCATTAATACACACAATCAGCAATGTCAGATCAACATTAGCGATAAAGAGAGTAGTGATCATATAGCATTAGAGAGACACTTACGATATGTCTCCAGCTGTTGATGGTGAACCATATTCATCGAAAAGGCGCATGAGATCCCCAAACTGACCATGCAAATCACCAAATATCTTAATAGGAGCTTTTAGCTGTAACACAGTAGGCTCGCTTGAAAAGATACGTTCTGCGCTGTCGCAAAGATCAGCTATTTCATTGCAATCCAGGAAAAACTGGCGTCGAACTGGAGGCTTCCACCCACGAGGCTTCAAAAGATGAGCTACAACCTAATAAAACAGAGTTGTGACTACATCAGAAGGCATTGAATGGTCACCTTGCCGGAACCACCTAGTGGAACCTCTAAGCACCTTATACCTAATACCATTGAACCTCTTATTCTCATCAGACCAACCAAATGACTGGTGCCACAGCAAGAAAATTTATCTACAATGATTCAAGCAAGCAATCTTTTAAGCAAAAAGGTACTAAACGTATAACTGTTCTTCTAAATCCACATTCAGGAATATAATGCTTTCTTGCAGCACTTCATTTGGAGGAAAAAAATTATCTTCTTACCTTTTTTGGAACACTATTAATCGACTGCTGCCGATCTAATAATTTCCTTGCTGCTGTTGCACTTTCGGGTGTCCCATAACTAACACGGCGTCCCTCATTTTCAAATTGATCAATAGATAACTGTCTAACCATTCCACCTAAGGCTCCACCTGTTTCTGCAGCAACCACCACCTTACAAAGTTCAAGAAATAATAAAAAAAGTATTAGCACTTATAATTAGAGACGCGCAACACTAGTAACAGAAGAGACATGATGTTGGGAATATGTTTCGAACTTAATATAGTTAGTTTGACTCACAGCTCTATGATGGAGTCGAACCCCTGCAGGAATAACACTGTTCGGTACCGCAGAATCAGGCTTAATTAACGAGGATGAAGGTTTTCCGCTGGGTGTAGCCTCAGCACCACGATCTCTATCTGGGAGTTCAACTTCACCGTTGACCTGTCGTGCCTTCGCAGCAGCTAATGTTGCACTGATAGCCTCGGCTTCCGCAGCAGATGCTTCAACGAGATACTCCACACCCTTGCTTGTTCTCCTACAATGTTGTTTGTTAATTATTTTTCAAAACAAAATGCAGGCGCGCTAAAAATAGCGCGTAAAACCAAAAACTAAGACGCTAACCGAGTTCCTGGAAGCATTGCGTTTTCTGTGCTTATATCAGTATACATATCCCCATTTACAGGCGGTGCAACAGGGCTTCCCAACACAACAGCGTCAGGAGCTGGTTCCGGTAGCTCCCCTGCCCTTTCATCAGAAAACCCGTATCTTCCAGGTGAACGGCCAGGTGGTGAGTTTGTTGCTGCAGCAGCAGCAGCAGCATGAGAGGCAGCAGATGTTGTTTCCGCAGCGGCAAGATCTTCAGCAACCAATAGGTCATCAAGTAACACTCCTAAAGCATCAATAGAATATTATTCAGTTTTGCAGCAATAATTTGAAAAAAAATGCATGGGTCTACAAAGAGAAGAGAAAGGAGCTGATATTTGGTAATGAGAGAAACTCTATAATGTTTCAACTAACTAGTGTTCATAGTATAAAGTCGCAGACTTCAACAAATACTAAACTACCAATTAAAAAGTCTAATCCTACATTATCATCACTGGCAACTCGATGGAATATAATGCCAAAGTTACAGAATCGTTGGATTCTCAGTTGCTATAAAAATGGTTCATTGTCATGGCCACACATGTAATGGTATGTCGGCTATAAGAGCTGTCAAGCATTTTTCGTTACCTCCGCGCAAACCACCATAGATAAATATCAAATCACCCACTGCAGCAGCAGCATGCCTGCAACGCCTAGTCAGTTCAACAGAAGCATCGCCACCAGCTGCATCAGCGCTATATCTACCAGTTCTAGGACTAGTAACAACCGATTTTGTATCGCACCAAACACCTGCTGCAGTATCCAACACTGAACAAAGCGAAAAACATGAACCAGTCAGAGAAGCTTACATGAACGCATGTACCATTTATTACGGATAGAATTCTGTAGCTCCCTCTATAATAGTTTTAGATGAGTGAATAATTTCTTACAATCTCTGTTCGATAGTTTTAGATGAATCTCAAAGATTAAAGAAAATTTTGGCATCTACAACCCACTGGGAAGAATGATGCAGCTTAAGGAGAGGATGATGATAACCATGCTTTTAGAAAAAAAACAATATGCTTCAGTATAAAAGATAACATATTCATCTCTTTAGATATTCTCTCATTGAAAATCTTCATAGCAACACAAACATGAGATTGTTTCTCTCCTTTTGCTAACCTGCAACACTGGATGAGTCTTCTACCATGCGTCCACCACCAAGTGCCCCACCAGAGACATGGAGTCTTGCATTTACAAAGACCTGAAATATTTAACCGAAGGTTGGTTTTTCTGATGGAACTAGATAAGAGAAGAAATGATAAGAAGAAGCATCTCATACTGCTGCATGCTGGTATCTGGCAGAAGGTGAGACACCAGGGGCTATGGCCCATTCCCAACGTCCATCTCTGTGCTTTGCAAGTCCATATGCACTTGCTAGGGGCTATCATGCACAGGTACACAAAGACATATTAAGCATGGCAATCAAACACTAAAGATCAAGTCGGACAAAGAAGCTCTTAAACTCTAATTTTCAAAGGGGATAAAATCTCAATGCAAATCAAATGTCTATTTTCAAACAGGAGATAAACATGGAAGCAAAGAAACTCTTTTGGCTTACCACACTATTCGCATCTCTTCCACCACAGAGAAGAAGAAGGCCATCAGACCTCGCACTTGCAGTTGCATACCTAGTTGTAATGTACACCGAAGAGATCCAAATCACTTTAAGAGCAAACCACACAACCACATTGAACAAATGAATCCAAGGAAGCAAAATTACATGCATGGAGGTGGACCTTCCCCTTCTGGTTCCAGTTTACGCCATTCGTAAGGTTTGGCAGCAGTGTCCAAAGCCCATACATCAGCTAATGGACGTTTTCCTAGTAGTTTAAGGAAATTCAGAGGAAAAGAGCTATTTTAAGGAGAATATAAATACACTTTTAACGAGGTAGCGAGTAAAACTGCTTACCATCATTTCCACCGATTGCCATGAGATACCTCTGTCCTACCAGTGCCATGACATGTCCATAACGCGGTCCCGGTCCAGGACCCTGAACAACAACCCTGGATAAAGAGTATATTCTAAATCAAGCGACAAACTAACGAATTTTCAGGCCGAGCTAGCCACGAGGAGCAGACTTATTATATATTCGAACCTGTGCCATCGCGGCCGTTGTTGAGTTAGATCAAGAACGTGAAGATCCTCAGCTGACAAACCAGCAGGACCTATTCCACCCTGCGCCACAGAGACAATTCGGTATCAGGTTCATTGCTGACCAAAAACCGCAACCTCGAATTGCTAAAACTAAGATCCATTACAAGACACGACAACATAGCTTCTCCCCTACCTGAATAACTACCATGGTCCCAACAGCAGTAGCAACATGCGCAGCTCTTGGGCTAGGTGGTTCTCCATATGGTGTAAGCCTGATAACCATTATTCCAATCATATCAATTTCACTTCACACTTAAATAACAATTTCCCAGCAGACAACAACTCATATCTTATGCTCACCTCGACCATTTATTAGTAAGGACATCATAACAATGCACATCAGCGGTTGCACCAGCAAGCCCTGCATAGTAAACATTACTCTAACCACCAAAACTACAACAGGGCAAGTCTAAAAACCATGACTTGAAGCCTACAATACACAGAGAACTGATGGCGAAATCGTAATCTAACATCAACTACTGTTTCTACCCAATCTCAGATGACAAAAGATTCAAGAAACTAGAAACGTTGAGAAAAACGCAGTCTTACGAATGCCGGCACTTCCAGCTGAAGTAGGCGTTCCCGTTCCTCCTGAATTGCCCTCAAGGGCCGTCGCGCCACCGAACAAGATGAGACGAGGGCCAATGTAACAAGACGTGCCTTCCTCACCAACGGCGGGAACCGCCGTCAAAGTGTGTCCACATCTAGGTCCAGGCCCGTCTTCTTTCTTCTCCAATATAGCATTCACCACCGAATACGTCGGCGCACACCTCGGACCAACCCCCGGCTGTTGCTGTTGAGCTCCCGGAGGAGGAGGATTCGTCGCGGTAGGAGTCAAAGGCGCCGATTCGGATCCGGTTTCCTCCGGTGGTTCTGAGGAAACAACCTCCTTCTCCATTGGAGATGCAGATTGATGATGATTCAGAGACGCAGGATCTTGATCATTCTCCTCCGGTACCATAGACGAATCCAAATCCATTTTTTTCGTTCAACCCTCTCTCGTGTCAATCACTAAACAAAGATCCAGCTAAAATTCGCGCATAGCATCCTCCAAAAACCCTAGCTTTCTTCCTTCCGGTGAGATCCTCGGAAACGTTTAATCGGTGCAGAGATTCTCAAGAGGATTTTTGAAATCAAAGTTTGTTGCTTTTCTCTCTCCTCTCTCTAATCGTTAGAAGTTGTAATGACCCTCGAGAGGAATGAGGAGAAAGAGAGGACAGAGAGACGAAATCAACACCAAACAAACAAAAAAACCTGCCTTTGCCTTGCTCTCTCTTTCTCTTTCTATAAATATCTATATATGTATCTGTATATGGTTTTTTTTTTCTCTCTTCAGCCAGATAATTAGTCACTAAAATTTAATCATTTATCCTTACTTTTAAAACACAATTCTATTTCTATAATTGTGTAACGAATTGTGAAGTCATAGTCTTTTTTTTTTTTTTTTTGAACATCGAAGCGATAGTCTTTTGCTAAATGAACTTAGTTTCGTGCAAACCAAACAATAGGCATGAAATCAAAAACAATTTACTTATGTTTAGCAAGCTTAGCATATATTGTGTTTGATGATTATTCATAACATTTTGTGTGTTAATTTTTTGTTTATATTTATATTTATATGTTGATTTTTCGGATGTTTTCGTAGATAATCTGTTATATCTTGAGAAACTAGAAATGATTAACTCGTTAACGTATTAAATTATTAATCATTCTTTTAAAGAAAATTTTATAGTTTACAATTTAGCTATGGGCATTTCTGGATTCGAGACGAGAATTTGTATAGAACAGAAACAGGTAATTTGGGAATTGGAAAACAATTTTAAAAAGGAAATCCGATAAGAATGGAACAAGAAGTTCGGATAACGAGATGGATTCGAAAATTTTTTTTATCTAAAATCTCTTCCCAAACGGATAATTATTTTGCGTAAGAATCAACTTCTGAATATACCGTATATTTCGGTAATTTCGAGAAAATTCAGAAAAAAACAAATTTAACTTTTAAATTGGTTATTCGGATATCCGATCTCATACCCGTTTCCTTCCCGTATCCTTCCCATACCCGTTAGTCATGGGCATTCGGTACCCGTTCGGGTTCGGGTATGTTCTTTTTAGGTTAGAGGTATTTCGGTTTTAGAGAATAGGACCTATACAGATATTTTGTTTTTTTTTTGTTCGAGTTTAGATCGGTTCTGGGTACTCGAATTATCCAAAAATTATCTAAAATACCTAAAAATTGTTATTTAGTTTAATTTTGCAAGAAAAAATTTATTTTTGACAAATATAACTAAAGATTTTCAAATATTTCGAGTATTTTAATTATTTCGCTCTAAACATAACTATTATATTTGGTTTATAATTGTAATTTTGGCTATTTAAGATATTTTAAGTGTAAACACAACAAATATTGTTAGATATATAATTATATTTTGGGTATTTCGGTTATCCATTCAGTTTCCGGTTCGGTTTGGATTCGGCTCCGGTTCTTCGGATATATAAGTGTAGGATCCTTTCGGATATTTAGATAGATTACGATTCGGTTCGGTACCTTCTAATTTAGTTCGGTTCGGTTCTTCGGTTCTGGGTAATTTGTCCAGGATTCACTCGTTTGAATAAAATGAATGATCTCAAACGAATATTTAGGGGGGGTTAGTGGGAGATTGATTTATAAAGATTTTAAGAATTTGAAGATTCCATTGTTATTGGTGTAATGATTCTTAAATTCTTAACAAAATCTTGTATTATTGGTGTGCTGATTTTATAATTCTTTTTAAATCCTTTGTTATTGGTGTGATGATTTTGTAATTCCATTTAAAATCTTGTGTAATTCAAAAAGTCAAGTATTTAATGATTTTGCAATTCTGTTAAAATCTTGGAACAATGATTCTTTATATTCTAAGGGGGGGTTATTGGGAAGTTGATTTATGTAGATTTGAAGAATTTTTGTGGATTTCAAAAGTATATAGATTTTAAGAATTTTCAAAGACTTTTATGGATTCTAACAATTATGTTCACCCATATTTATAGAATCCACACAAAATTCTTATTAATTGTCGCGGATTCTCATGGATTCTAATTAAAAAAAATTCATTTTTTTGTAAAGTAGTTATATGATAACGTTTTTCTAGAATTTTTGTTATATACTATATATTCAAATAAAGTGTTTATTTGTTTATAAAGAAGATAATAGTGACGTGATAACATTATTCATTGTTTCACCATTCATCATTTAGGAGGAACATAGATAATACAAATCTCTTTAAGATTTAAAATTTACAATTATTTTGTATATTCTGTCATTGTTCAATCTCTTCTTGTATGACTATGGTTTTTTTCATTGGTTAATGATAATGGAGTATTGCTTGTATTGGAAAAAAAAACTGAGAAAGTTTCATGAGATACGAGATAAAGATTTGTCAAACCTAAAATTATGGGTCTATGTTTATTTGAGAAAGATATAATTTTTTTATTTTGTTATCCAAACTTTGAGAATACAATGGGTAACTCTAGTATTTTGAAAGTATTGATTGATGAGTTAAAAGGTAAAGAATCATTGTTCCAATAACATTAGAATTTAACAGAATTGCAAAATCATGAAATACTTAACTTTTTGAATAACACAAGATTTTAAATGAATTGCAAAATCATCACACCAATAACAAAGGATTTGAAAAGAATTATAAAATCATCACACCAATAACACAAGATTTTGCTAAGAATTTAAGAATCATTCACCAATAGCAATGGAATCTTCAAATTCTTAAATTCTTAAATTCTTATAAATCAATCCCCCACTAACCCCCCTAACTCATCAATCACAACTTTCAAAATACTAGAGTTACCCATTATATTCTCAAAGTTTGGATAACAAAATTAAAAATTATCTCTTTCTCAAATAAACATAGATAATTTTAGGTTTAACACAATCTTTCTCTCGTCTCTTGTGAGATTTTTTCAGTTTTTCTTTTTTTCCAATACAAGTAATACTCTGTTAGAGCAGGGATTCGTACCCCTCTAAAAAGCCCGACATCAAATAAGATCGGCCCATTAAGAAACCCTAAAATAGTTCTCGCTATTTTAGGTCGGCCAAAGTAAATGGAAATATTCTGTTTGTTCCTAGCAATTTGGGAAAAGCGCCAGGTCGGCTTAGATAAATGGAAATATTCCATTTATCTTTCGTCAAATCCGGAGAAAGCGCTAAGTCGGCCTTATCTCTCGGAAAGTTTTCCTATTTCAAAAAGGAAAGAGTAAGCTTTGAAGACCGACTTGGAGATCTTATAAATAAGGAGGACTTATCAACATTGAAGTCATTCGGAAATCGAGAGTAAGAGACCTAGGGAAAAAATAGCAACTTATCGTTTATCGCTCTAGAATTCTCTTCTTTCAAGTTTAGGTCGGCGTTCTTATTCCGACGACATAAACACCGTGTATCTCGGCTCCGGCTATTTTTCAATAAAGATCTCTCTTTAAATCCATTAACTCTTATTTTCTTCTAAAGATCCGATTTGAGTTATTACATACTCCATTATCATTAACCCATATTTGCTATTATTGGGTTCAGGCTATTATTGTTCGCCTCGACAACCTTCCACTTGAAAATGTTGATGTTGCTTGTCACAATAAGGAAACACGTTCATAATGATTAGCGTTGGGAGAATGGATTCGTTTGAAATTCCAAAAGTTTCATAGCGGACAAGCGCCATTAGAGCTGTTTTATTGAATTGTTACATTGAAAGAGATCCTTGAATTCAAACTTGTGCATCAAGACTTTTATGTTCTCATCATCTTTATGCGGTTTCGCAACAGAGCAGCAAAGTGGTGGACGCAATCGAAGGCGTTTGGCCACGGTTGGGCAAATTGAATATCTTGTCTTTGGAAAAATTGAAGAATCATGTGCGTCAAACATTTTTTTTCCTTTAAACTACGATCAATTGATGTTTCAGAAAAAAAAATTCCATAATTTGATACAAGAAATTCATTTTTGGGAACACTACGCCAGTGATTTTTTTTAATATATATCTAACTAAAGTTGACATCAAAGCTCAGTGAAAGGTGCCCCCATGTGGCATATTTTGTTGGTAGCAAATTCAACACAGAGTCAATCTCTGCAATCCACTTATAGTATCAACAAACACTAAAGATTGAGTCACAACCCCGCATAAACTTCTCAAATTTTGCTTATGATGTGTAATCTCTTGCCTCCAAGTTCTTTGGCACCAACATCTAACATTGTTGATATATTTATATTTTTACCGGCTTTCATTATATATTTTAATGGTTTTTAATAAGTATTTTAATTGGTTTTAGTACTTTTAAATCGTTTTTAGTGCTTTTTAGTGTGTAGAGTCTTTTCGAGATATTTGAGCGAAAAGTACATAAAATAAGGCAAATCAATCATCTTCAGCATTGGACATCTTTATACCGTCAAAAGTTCGGTTTGAAGAAGTTTTCACCGATGGACCAAGCTCAAATTTGGATTTAATATAAAGCAATGGGTTAAATTTTATTTGAAAGTGATTTGATGTCAATCCAATGATGCAGTCAAAAGTTATGTTATTCTACATAAGAAAGATAAATCTAGCTAGCAAACGAAGCAGACCCATGAATACTTGAAGAGATCTCGATCTCTAGCCTCAAAAGTATAGAAATTTTCCATATTTGATTAGATTCATCCCGATCCACTGAGAAAAGTCCTGCACACCTATATATATACTCATAATGACGCCCCTTTGATTCAAAGCCCTTTGAAGATATACACCATCCAATCACACCACCACAAGCCATCACAACACACTAATAGGGTTTCAGAAGATTTCCTAAAATAAAAGACAAGTAAAAGCTGCAAGTACACAACGAAAAGTCATAGCCAACCTACACACATATATATATACTCATAATGAACCCCTTTGAAGATATACACCATCCAATCACACCACCATAAGCCATCACAACATACTAATGGGGTGTCCGAACTTTTTCTAAAATAAAAGACAAGTAAAAGCTACAAGTGCACATCAATCTGTTATAGTATTTTAGTTATCGAATCCACAAAAACACTTGAATACACAATGATCTTCGAATTGAACCTAGAGCTAAGTTTAAATATGATTTTGGTGGTGATATGATGCGAATAAAAGTAAACGAATGCAAATGAATTAAATAACGGTATTAAAGCGATGTAAATTTATAAACTAAAACGTTGGAACATTGGGAAATCTTTAAAGGTCATGGTTTATATTTTCAGGTTCTAAAAACTAGAGGCAAACAAAATTATTTTCTTCCTAAAGCTCGAAACAGTAACGTATTCGATAATTCCACTCTCGTGGTTGAAAATCGACTTATCATATCAAATCTAAATCTTACTCTCATGTAGATACAACAACACAACAATGAATGTTCAGGTTCAATATGCTCACTAAATGATGTTTAGATTGAGCTATCACGTTCTACAGATATAGCCTATCTAATCAAATTCAGGACAATCAACCTTTTAGTGTTCAAGTATATGACTTTCCCACATTAGTGCTAAGTGATTAATTCAGCAGCATGCATTAAGAACATGATTACACAGAGGATTATTTCTACCTAATGTAAGTGTCACCCTAGAATACGAAACCTAACTACAAAACCATGATTGAATCCCTTTTAAAAGTCTATAATCCCAACAAACGACTAATCACTCATAACAAGAGAATCAAAAACAACAAAAGCAATTGAACATCTTATTGATAAATGATGGAATAGAGATAGGGTTTAGAAACAACTCTTGCTGATGAACAAGGACTGAAATCTTCTCCCAAATAAAAATCAAGAACTGAAATAACAAGAACCGAACCGAACCGAGAATTGAATGGATACTCAAAATAGCAAAACGACGAACTAGATAACAATGAAACTTAGAACTTTTGGTGAATGATTGGTGGCTGCTCTCTTCTCTTTTTTCGAGGCTTGCAGTGTTTATATAGAGTATCATTGGCGGGTAGGGCGAAGTGGCAAAGTTTGGACGAGTTTTTGAAGAAATATTGAAACTTTCTATTTTTCTCAGAGGGCTGATCGACCGATCAAGTTCTATCTTTGATCGATCGCACTGAGTGTAGATCGAACATGCGATCGATCATATGTCTCTGGTGGCTCCCGAGAGTTCTGATCGATCGGGTGCTCGACCAATGTAGGTTGATCACCTGGGTCGATCACTTCATGTTTTTCTGCTTGTTTCATTTCATCGCCAAACGTAACATTTTTAATAGTTTGAATATAACATCCTGATCGACTTCAAACCACTTGGATATGAAAGCTAACAACTTCATCTATATTGTTGAGTAAATTTGAGGATGATCTATCGGTGGGAAGTCTTCCATCTAATGCAAAACGGTTGATGTCTAGAAGTTGTTCAAACTTCAGAATGTCCAAAACATCTTCTTTTTACCCAAAATATCTAAATTTCCTCACAAAGTTTTAAAAATTCCAAAAACCGAAAGCCAATCATTTTTATTAAAAATATATTAAAATACTATTAAAAAGCGGTAAATTATATCTTATATCATACACCACCGTATACCATCCCAATCCATCCCCACAGACCACCTCAGAAAGACATTATCAACCTTTGGTTTATGTCGAAGGCATACTCCTCACGGGTAACAACAATATATTATATAAGTTGAATATTGATATGTTGTGAATACATCCTCTAAGCTAAATTTGTTAGTTTCTTTGCTTTCTGAACTTGAAATTACTATAACAGCCGCTCACGTAATGTATTGTGACAATGTTAGGTGCAACATTGTTATGTGACATTGTTATGTGCTAATCTTGTTTCACCATTAATGAAACATATTGCACATAATTATCGCTTCTTTCGAGATCAAGTTCCAAAATATATTATTTCAGGTGTTTCATGTAAAATAATAATAATAAAAGAGTGTGATGTAAAATAATAAATAAAATATGTGGGTGTGAGTAGATAAGTAGTTGTACCTACCTAGAGAATAAACCACGTGTTATGTGTGGGTTTGTAAAATATCTAAGAGAATATTCTAGGTAATATTCTCTAAGTTTAGCACTATAAATAGCTAGCATTGGTGAGAGTTAGAACTCAAGCCAAGTGTGAGAAAATAAGTGAGAGAGAAGCTTGAGTGTTCTTGTAATCTCTTGAGTGTTTCCGTATAATAAAATCCCCCTTTGTATATTTCATCTTTGAGTCTCTTATAAACACTTTCCCTAAATACGAGCCTTATAATCTTTGATCCTGTTAAACCTCCTTTGTGGTTGTACCCTACTATGTGTTTGTAAATTGGTATCAGAGCCATGGCAGTCTAAGCTTCGGCTCTCTCTCTTTCCTAAGATATAATATATATCGTAAGTTGTTTTCTACCATATGCTAGTACAGAGAGTATGCTCTGTGGTTGCCATTTCTATGGATCTTCCACATCAGAAATCTAACTATGCTAAGATAAAAAGAGTACATAGGAAAAAATCTGTGAGGTCATATGGCTCGAAGTACCTTGAGACTTATTGAAGAAAATTGTGTTGTCTCGGTTTGCGTAGCCTAAAACCTCTTGATTTCTTTCTTTATGTTCTTAGTGCTTAAAATAAAAGAAAACAGCTTATTGATCTGTATTACTTCAAGGGATAGAGAAGAGTTGTAGCATTCTGTCGTGGTTTCTGGTCTTTTCAAACATTATGGAAAGTACATCTTCTTTAGCTATAAGTCCTTCTTTCAGAAAAACCAATTCCAAAAAAGTAGATTATCTATATGAAATAGAGTATGTGAGCGATGAGAGTAAAGTCCCTATTACTGAACTTCCCTTACTCAATCCCTACAAAGCTTTCACAAAACCAAATTCCACTTTTCCCAAAAGTATTCGGCAGGCCCTTATTCCTAATAAGCGTGTTGCCAAAGAGATTGTTCTAGCTTCTCCTTTAGAACAACATCTGGTTCCAGCGACAGACACGGAGCAGATGATTCCCCTCAACATCAACGAAGGGATGATTCACCACTGTCGAAATCTTGGCTACACACATCTTCATCATGGAGCTATTCGCTTAGCCCTAACTTTACATGGACGAAAAGGCCTTCCAGTAGTAGCAAGACTTGCGCTACTTGACACCAGATACAAGGAGTACCAACATGCTTGCATAGCAACCATCCAGACAACGTTAAACGCTGGCACTATTTTCGTCACCTTATTTCCAAATTTCAATATGGCGCTAGAAGACCCTCAAATCTACAAAAATTTGCAGATCCAGTTACATATCACTGGCGCTCCACAAATTGGGAATACATATGCAGCAACTCTCCATCATCAAATGGCGTACAGAGTTCAGAATCATGCGATGGATCTAAGTCTCCCACGAGACACTGATGATGCCCTGCTCATCCAATTGGAGTCACAACACAGTCCATCCTGCATCCATATTCCAAGACAAATTCCCAAAGAAGAACTGGTCAAACTACTTCCAGAATCTTGGGTGACGAACTACGAAAAACTTCAAGATCGAAGCACACCAATCCAAGCAGTTGAGTCCTCTATTTCTCGAAGAAAAGATGGAGCTGTAGAGATTGCTTTTAAAGCACAAGAAGAAAAATCAAAGCCTACAGTTTTCTGCACGGAGATCAACATGATCAGCCCATGTGACAAAAGCAAAGAGTGGAATACGGATTTCCCTGAGCCTGGAATTCCAATTTCATCTTTTGACTCGCTTGGAGAACCAGTCTATGTGTTCATGGATGAAACCGGTCACAAATTCTTTGACGTTTGCGATTGTGAGAACTGCCAAGACTACAGTTCAGAGGAAGACGTTCCAAGAAGAAGAAGAAGAAACAAAAAGAAATCTTCCCAACAAATCCTTAAGGAACGTTATGAGTCTGGAGATCCACAAGTCGACCTCCTTGGAGAATCAAGCGGAAAATTTGACTATTATGTCTTATATCCAAGAAGCTCAACTCCATCAACTCCGGATCGTGAAGAAGTTCCGTTGAGTTATATGTTTGGTCCTCCATCTCCACAAAACTCGCCATTCCCAGCAAAAGAGTTTGAAGAAAATAATGTCAAGCACTCCTGGAAGATTAGAAATCCAACCACCAAAAATCCAGACGGATCGGTGAGACAAGTCAGTGCTGCAGAAGCAACTTTAAACTGGCAGTCAGAGAACGCGGCAAACCAAAACCATCTCCTCAGCCAGATCGATAAAAAGGTAACCATCTTGGACCTTTCTATCAAAGAAATCACAAGTAAGATGGCCTCTCTCCACCATCAACTCCTCCAATTAGCCACTACTGTATCCATCAATAACCCTCTCATGACCCAAAAGGAATCAGAACTCAAATTCCTTAAAGCCCAACTCAACTCTTTACAAAACCAGCCCAAAACATCTACCCCGATGCCATTTGACATCTTTACACCTTACCCTATATATACACCATCATACACAGCCCAATCACAACCCCTTTCTTTCTCTCAAGACCCAAGTATCTTTGGATCATCTTCCTTTTTACCAACCCGAGCCATTCCTGAACAACATACCACAAAAAAGAAAAAACCCTCTGAAAAAGAAAAAGAACTTGAACCACCAAAACCCCACAGTCAACCATCTACATCAAAAGACCAACCCGAGAAGAGTGAGTCACAGCTAATGGTGGAACATGTTAATCCATTGACTACTTTCCTTGAGAAAGTAGCAAAAGAAGAAAAGAGGTCAGAACAAAAAAGTGACATCAACGACATATCAAAAGAACAAGATTCTGAAGACGAAGTCTTAATTCCAGACTTCTTGATGGTTGAACCAACTGTAGAAACTGAGGATATTGAAAGCGAAGATGGTCATGTTTATGAAGAAGAAACTCAACCACGAAGGGCTCAACCAGAATGGAACCCAAAGTTCAGCACAGAACCACATAATGGTTTCTCATTCGATAATAATTCTCCTTTAAAATGGAGAGATAAAATCTATGAGATGCATGCTTGGATGACTGAACAGATACTTAACCCAGGTGCAGCTTTACCCAACGTTATTGACAAAATGGTCTCTACATTCCAAGGACGTCTCAGGCAATGGTGGATAAGTCTAGGAGATTACCGACAGCTTCAAGTGCGATAATCTCCAACAATCGACGCTTTAATCGGACACATCCACAACGAATTCCTTGGTACATGGGAACATTATACAGTCCAAGCAAGAGAAGAATATCTAAACATGAAGTGCTGCTCGTTCAAGCGCAAAGACTTGGAAAACACTATGAGAGAATGTCATAACGATTCTATGCCCTAAATGGGATAGATGACGTCAACCTCAAGCAGACGTACCTGAATTCTCTTCCAGAGCCACTTGGCAACGAGACATCAAAAGTCCTATCTTTCAAGAATATGCCACTACATCAAGTCTCGCTAGGAGAAATATATCAGCTTTCTCTTTTAGCACTTGAAAGGCTTTGCAATCACCAGCAATTCTTCAAGCAACTTCATGAACAAGGAAAGCTCCTTGGAAAAGCTTGCGACCGTCCAGAACTCTCTATCAAATGCAGAAAGAAGAAGTGCGACTGTTCTAGTAAATTCCAACAAGAGAAGAAGTACAGAAGAAAATGGCGAAAAAAATATCCAAAATTCTCTACCAAGAAGAAATGTGCTTGTGGAAGCCTCTGGAATAAGACTTCTCTTTTTGGTAAGGGAAACTTGTCATCAGCGAGGAAATGATTGAGTGGCTGATAGTTGATGACTAACCTTAGTTTTCCTCGTACTTGTTCAGCTCTCTTGTTAACATAGAATGCTTCACATGCCCACGGTGAAGTAGTCTTTTCAATGAGATCTTCCTTCTGAAGTTGAGCAATTTCTTCTAAAGCAAGGTACAACCACAAAGGAGGTTTAACAGGATCAAAGATTATAAGGCTCGTATTTAGGGAAAGTGTTTATAAGAGACTCAGAGATGAAATATACAAAGGGGGATTTTATTATACGGAAACACTCAAGAGATTACAAGAACACTCAAGCTTCTCTCTCACTTATTTTCTCACACTTGGCTTGAGTTCTAACTCTCACCAATGCTAGCTATTTATAGTACAAACCCTAGAGAATATTACATGGCATATTCTCTTAGATATTTACGCTCACACATATAACACGTGGTGAGCATGTTAGGTACAACCACTTATCCACTCATTCTCACACATGTTTTATTTATTATTTTACATCAAACACTCTTTTATTATTATTATTTCCCCCTGTCTTCAAAAGAACGATGTGACACCATCTTTATCCGTTGTTGTCGTCTTCTTCACTGTCAGAGGCGTTATCCCAGAAAAAGATTCCATGGCTGGGAACGAATCTCTTTATCTTGTATTGTCGTCCTTCAACTCTGTAGATTGGATGGTCACGATTGGAATGTGGCCACGCGTACTGATCATGGAAGCTTACCAGCAGTTGTCTTATCTCTTCAACAAAATCATGTGGGTACACGTGTCTGTTGTGCCAATGAGCCGTGTAAGGACACAAGAGTTTTGAATCAATGTCTGACTCATTAACACCATTGAGTCGTGCCAGCTGTCTTGCTCTTTGATGGAAATTGCTAGAGCTAAAGGCATCATGACTGTAACTTGTCACGACATGAGCATCATAGATTTTTTGAATATTGACCCCATCTTGTACTGTTGTTATCTTGAAAGTCACCAACACCTCCAGATCTTTTTGTGAACGAATCTGATCTTGCCACCAAGTCACGTCATGGAATAATGTGAGCCATTTGTAAAGCAGCTTGTAGTGTGGCTTTCTCCTTGTTAGAATGCATTTCGCCAAGTACTGGAGAAGCTGACTCTTGTGAATGATAACTCCAATTGTGTAAAGGTCAGCCAAATACCAGAGTAATAGGTATGCTTCTATGGGGAAACGACCATAATGAACAGGGTTCATGTTGATAGTGGTGAGGAAAGGAAAGACCGGGTGATAAGGCAATCCAAGTAGTGGTCCTTGGTCAAGACCAAACCTGTGGACGTAGATCTTCAGGAAACCATGTAGCGTCTCCAATCCTCTGTATATCAGAACATCTCTCAGTATTTTTCCCTGTATTTCCCCTGGCAAGTTTGCCATCATCCTTCGTAGTGCATCTTCATTTGGATTGTCTGGGCTGAGAGTGTAGATCATCGGTATGATTGCAGAGATCTGTCGCTGCGTTCTTGAAAGGAAATCTGGAAGGAAATTATCTTTTCCTTTGATGTGTTTAACATCAAATTTCCATTGTGAAAACCAGCTTGCCCACCTGAGTAACTGTGCTTGGGGTAAAACCTTTTGCTTGAAGTGGATCATCTTTGGGAATGATGACATGTCCATCTCTATGAGGAAATGTTGACCCACCAAGTGAAACTCGAATTTTTCAATTCCTCTTTTTACTGCAAGTATCTCCTTGTAAGTCGAGTGGTAATGATTTTCACTGTCCTTGAAGGCCCCACTCTTATAACCACAAATGTGTCTGTTCCCTTTTTCATCTTCTTCTAAGAGCACTGCACCCCAATAACAATCACTTGCGTCTGTTTGCAGAATTCTTCTTCCTTTTGATGGAATATTCAGGACTGGTAGCGTCTTTGAGATTTTTTCAATTCTTTGACTGCTTCTGTGCATTTTTTATTCCAAGGAGGTGCGTCTTTCTTGAGCTGGGCTGATAGGACTGATCTGTGTCTTGCTAGATCATGGATGAAGTCTGCCATGTAGTTGACTATACCAAGGAATTGTTGGACTTGCTTGAAAGACAGCTTCTCGTCTGGAAATTCATCTAGTTGTGTTGCAATGTGAGGCTGGAGATGGTATTGTCCTTCTGAAATATGCATTCCGAGGAAGTCAATCTTTGTTTCTCCAATTACCATCTTCTTTTCTGAGAGCATGATTCCATAGCTTTGAACAATGTTGTGGAAGTTCTTCAACAGCGAAGTATGGGAATCGATATCGTTGGAGAACAGTAGTATATCATCAATGTATACCAGGGCGTTTGGGAGGATAGGCTCAAAAATCCTGATCATGGCTTTCTGGAATAAGGAAGGTGCAACCTTCAATCCAAAAGGCATGACTTTCCATTGGTAATGTCGATCTGGTACACAAAATCCCGTCTTTGGTCTGTCTTCTGGTTTTATACCAAGTTGCCAAAATCCTGCTTTTAAGTCAAACTTGGAGAAGACTTGTGCTTGTGGAAGCCTTTGGAATAAGACTTCTCTTTTTGGTAGGGGAAACTTGTCATCAGCGAGGAAATGATTGAGTGGCTGATAGTTGATGACTAACCTTAGTTTTCCTCGTACTTGTTCAGCTCTCTTGTTGACATAGAATGCTTCACATGCCCACGGTGAAGTAGTCTTTTCAATGAGATCTTCCTTCTGAAGTTGAGCAATTTCTTCTAAAGCAAGGTGGTAGTGATCTGGATTCATTCCTGGGTGGCTTGCTTTTGTTGGGTTGATATCTTCATTCTTCTTGAATGGCAAAGAAATGAAGAAATCCGGGTTCTTCCAAAGAGGTGAGGAGCATTTTGTGAGAAACTCCGAATGAGAGGTGGCACAAGAGGTCTTTGCAATTTCTTCTTTCATCGGATTTAGGATCTCCATAGGATAGAGGTGAGATACCGTTGTCCATGGTAATAAATGATTCTTGTGCTTGAGACCTTTCGGATGCCACGAGACTCTTTGAAGAGTGTGAAGAACGTCGAAGCCAAGTATAAAGTCTTTTCCAGGAAGTTCTGATCCATATACTTTAGACTTTATCATGTATCCAGGGAAGAGTTTGATATAGATAGGCTTACTGATGAGTGAGATGTGGAATATCTCGCCATTTGCCGCTTTGAATGCCACCGAGCATGGATTCCAGTGTGAATCTGGGAGTAAATCCGGTTTAATGATGGAAGAAGCAGCTCCAGTATCAAGATATGCAATAACCGGTATGGGCTTGTCGTATTTTGTGGGAAGAATGTGGATCTTAGCATTTGGCGAAGGCTGAGACAAATATACCAATTCTCCTGGTTTTGATTGTTCCGCCTTGCAAGCATCAAATGTGTAGATGTTGAACATCCTGAATTGATCATCAAGATCATCTTCTTCCTCTGTGTCTGTGTCTTCTTCTGAAGATTCGTCACTTTGCTCTATCCCCTTGGCAAAGATTGTTTTGTCTGACGGTTCATCGTCAAGGGAGAAGATAGATTCGACATCGGAATCATCAATATCTTCCATTTTAGCCAAGTATCCAAGAAGATTATCTCTCTTCTTCTGGTTTGGACATTGATTAGCATAATGCTCTTTCTTCTTGCAGATATAGCATCTGTCTGATTTTTTAAAATCTTTTTGCGCCTTTTTTCTGAAAAATTTTCACTAAAAGATCAACTAGCATGCCTTTCACCAAACCCCTTCTAAGGTTATCTTTTATATGCAACAAGATTGGAATAGCGCAAGCCGCAAGTGAGCATGATAAAAAAAATAGTATAATCTTCATTATATGCTATCTCAAATCCCCACTCAAAATCCTGTAATGATTCAGATCATCTCTTCCTCGTTGTTCTTCTGTAATTGTATGGCTATGTATAAGTGTATTCAGCTCATTCCGTAATAGACAATATTCAATTTCATACACGATCGGCAATAGTCATATTATAGTGATTTCATTGTATAAAATCACCAATTCAGTTTTCAAAGCTTTATAAATGATCTATTAAAATACAAGTAAGATTAAAAAAAATTATCGAATCAAAGTTATCATTATTAAAAGAAATTGTTTGAAAGTTTGCTAATGCAGCATGTTAGGCCTCGTTCTACAGTCATTTCAAATGCAATTTTGGTATTTGCGTTTACATTTTACATCATATTTTTTTAAATCATATTTTTGATTTTGACTATAAAGTATTTTGAATTCTTCATAAACTTTGTTTTATTTTGTCAACAGTGCAAGCATAAATATCAAACACACATAGAAAATTATATTCTCGTTTACATTTGGGTTTACGTTTAAAACTAACAATAAAATGTTTATTATTGTAGATTCCTTCAAAAAATTATTTGTTACTTCCTCCTATACGTGATATGTTTTTGCTCATTAAAAGACTGCGATGCCATACTTATTTTTTTTTGAAAAAGGGTTTGCAATTGAAATAACAGAGGTTACAACTATGACACATGGTCATACAGTTTTGAAAGAGTTAAAGCGGAGAAAATTAAGCATACATATGAGGCAAATTAGCGATGCCATACTTAAAACCCTAAAAATGACGATACAAAGCTTGAGGAATGTACTGGGATTTCTCCAAAGTCCAAAGCTATTAAAATAGAGCTGAAAAATTCAACATCAAAATCGAGTTCTTGTTGAAAAGGCAAGAAACCTTGCATGTGTGCATTGATCAAGTGCAAGAGTGATACAAAAGATTAGGTAGGCCGAACCGAAATTTTCGAACCCGTGTTTTCTGTTTTTGGTTTTGGTTCGGTTACTTATCGTAAACCAATCACACAATTACATAAAACAGATTCGGGTATTGGTTAGGTTCATCCGAATCGATCAACCAATACATTTTCTAATTTTTCTAACTAACATAAACCGATTCATACCAAATTATAATGGATTTTACGAAAATATATTTAAAATTCTGAACCAAAAATTTGAACTAACCGAATTTATCCGAACTTACCTGATTTTAACTGAATTTTAACAAAAACAAAACCAAAACTTCGGTTTAATTCAGTAGAATTTTTAAAACCGGCAATAATCTATACGAATTTGGTTCGGTTACTTTTGGTAAAATTCTCTTTAACCGAAAAACCTGAACTGGGCAAAGAGAAATTTTTAGAGATTTTTTAGGTGACTAGATTCAACACCTAAGAAACACACACATGATTGAAACTTGGAGTTTCGTTGTCTCAACGTACAATATAGTACACAACGAACTCACTGGTTATAAACTGAACTTTTTCATGACCAGCATAATTCTCGATATATTTCATATTAGCAAAAACACAACATTTAACAAACCATTTTACATAAGAAAAAAGTCCACCACTGTTTCATATTTTTGCAGCATTCGTTGATCATTTAATACATCAAAACCGATCAGTTTTTCCTCTGTGGCTTCTTGTGCTGTTTATGCGACTCCACTTGTTTCTTCTTGGAAGAACCAAGCCCATTTGCAAGATCAAACGAGCTCAGATCATCTAGAACTTGATCAAGACCAAGACCACGACCACGACCATCTTCACCTTCCTCCTCAGACTGTGAACCTTCTACTGTTTCGGTTCCCAAAGTATCATCTTCTGTCTAGATTTCACCATCTGGAGGAGGCATTGCAAAATGTGGAAGCTTACCTTCAATGTAATCTTTCAGAATCTGCCTAGCTGCTCTAGTCTCATCAGGTAGTCCACTAGAGGCAACGTAGCCACGAGACAGGCAGTAAGTTCTTAGAAGCTCCGAGGCAAGAGGTGGACGGGACGGAGGCTCATAGGTTTTAGGTTTAGGTAGAGAGATGTTGTACACTTCCTCAATGACATCCCGAGGAACACGTTCGGCAACAACCTTAACAGCTTCACGGTGCTCGGTCATCCGGTCTATAGGAAGTACTCCACAAGCAATCATTTCGTATCTTGAGCTTGAGAACGAAGGGAAGACTAAACCGGGGCAATCACAGAGCATAAGCTCCTCCGAGATTATCAATGTCTGGAAATGCTTCGTTTTCCCGGGGGTAGATGTAACACCTGTTCGCTTCTGACCTACCAATGCGTTGATTGTCGAACTCTTTCCCACATTCGGGTACCCAACAAAGCCAACAACAACACGTTCTTCTCGGTGCGATTCAGCAGAAGTTTCCGTGGACAAACCTCTAGATTTCCTCATTTTTACTATCTCATGAGCCTCAAATTTTAATCGATCCAAAAGCACGTCCCTTCCATATACTTTAACAGCTGGGTCATCTGTCTTGTGAGAGGCATCAGGTGCACTCCACTGTTCTTTCAAGGGTTTACCTTCTAGTGTAGCCGTAGCAGCTTTGGCTGACCAGAAGACAAACAAAATATTGTTGCGCGAGAAGTATTCCGCCCATTTCTCCCTGCGTTTACATTATGTACAACCCAGCTGGTTAGCCAAAATCAAAAAAAAGTTTAGAGGCAAAGAAGCAAGGCACAAGTTTACCTGACATGAGAAGGTAAGAGATCCGCCTTGTTTACCAGAAGCATTGTTTTTTTATGCTCATCGATTTCTCGTGCATATGCCTGTTTCAGAACAAATCTTTACGTATATGTTTGATATGGATCAGGAAAAGTCTACTAAGAGAAAGCTGCAAGTGGGCAGAGATAGAGTTACCTCAAGATCAGGGCACCGGTAAAACAGAGGATCTCTAGCATCAACAACCATAACAATCTGAAAGAGAAGTTAAAAGAGCCAATGACATTTTGCAATTAAATTCACCCATTTAGATGAGCTCTAAGAGACGAAAAGATATTCTGCACAAAATGGCATACCAAGTCACTTCGTTCAAGCACTCGCCAAAGCTGTCTCCAGATGTCAAGGTTCTTCTCGAATGGAGTCAACACAAGCTTTTCATTTTCCTCGAGGCTGAATGAATGAAGCAGAACAAGTAGGCATGCATAAGTGTATAAAACCAAGTCCCAAGGAAAATTGCACATAATGAAATCAAATCATGCATCTAAAATAGCAACAAAAATAATATCTTGAGTGAGCTATAACATTTCCGTATCTTCAAAACGTGAAAATGGATACTTTTCTATCAACAACGAAACGTAGTACTTTACTAAATTAGTACCCTATCCCAAACTCCATCCAGCTTTTCTTTGAAACAAATATCTTGAACACACAACGAACTTACATGCGTTCCCAAAGTACTTCAGCTTTCTCAAGTGTTAATTTGAGATTAATACATCAACTCCATACCTCAGAGCCAGTTAAATCATAGTAACAAACAAAAACCGAGACTAAAGCAATTGAAGTAGTGATAAACCAAAAGCTTGCAGTTTTGTGGTATCATCTGGTAACTACGGGAGTAAACATAGTCGCTAGCTTGTGAGCATTGATTCAAGAATCAAGTCTCCTAAACTATTTCCTCCATTTATCCTTTTTTTTAATAAAAAAAAAAGAGTTAAACTTTATAAAAGTTTAATGAAATGTTTGAACACTTTGCACATGAGCAATCCCCCTTTCTACTACCAGCAACAATCCATCAAGCAACAGATATTTAACTTTTTTATTGTCAACACTATGAAGACGAATGACTGATAATAAATCCTTTTAAACGAGATAAAACAGAACCAACCTCGCAAGTTTCCGGCGCCAAGTGAGAAAAGCTTGTTTTTCATTAACATCAAGCTGTTCCACATTCATTTTAGGTGTCCAAGGAGGTCTGAGTAGTAAAACAAAGACAAGATCATCAAAAGTGAAATAGACTTTATAATAATACTCATGAAGATACTAAAAAGAAGCAAAAGAGACATGTATAAAAAAACCACACACCTTCGAGGCACTTGAAGGCTACTAGCATGTAAAGCCTCCTCTCTCTTCCTTTGCTCTTTCCACTCTTTAGCTGTTACACCACTTGAGCTCGAACCTGCGTCCCTGTTAACAGACAAATCACCAACGAAGAAGATTAGCAAATGATAGAAATATATCCAATAGAAATAGGCGAAATCATCAGATTAAGAGCATAAATCACAGTCTGATCCTCGAATCTCACAAAAACAAAGACCAATAAAGAAGAATCATCGAAAAACGATCTAACAAATATGTGAAACGATGGAATCGAGAAAAACCCACAGATTGATGGGAACAGGCGTTGCGGAATCGTGATGAATCGCGAAAAGCCTCTCAGCTTCCTCGGCTTGCTCGATGATGGCATCGATGTCGCTAACCTCCGTCACGGATTCCAGAACCTTCTTGTTCTGGGTGTTGTAGTATTGTCCTTTCTCCTTGGTTTCTTGGATCACGTGGTTATGGTGCTTCACAAGGGCTCGACCTAGAGAGGTCTTTTCTTTCTTCCCCATCTTCTTCTTCTCGGGCTCAGAGTGAAACCTAGTTGTTCTGAGATTTGGGGATTTGGGATTGAGATGGGTATTGCAGAAATTGAGAAAAGATTGAGCCTTTGGTGTTTCTCACTCGGAATTTTCGATAGCGGTGGTTGAATTCAAACTCGGAATTGTGAATTCACACCAAAGGCTCGTGTGAAGCCGACGGACGGTAGAAAAATGGGAAAATTGGAAATAAAAGATATATTTTTTTGGTATCCCTATTGACAGTTTTGTAAGCGGACACGTGTCATTCACAATTTCTAAATAAAATTATTTTATTTATGTGTTACGTGTGCAATTATATGGTAACATATGGCAACTAATCTGAAAAAAAAAACAGAAGTCAATTGATAATTTTGTGAACGTGTTATATTATTTATATACAAAATTATTTTATTTATGTGTTACTTGTGCCATTATATGGTGACATATGCCATGAAATCAAAAACTGTTTAATGAAAAAGTGTATAAACGCAGCGGTTACTTATCCAAGTAGTGGTTATAATTACGGTTGCGTGAGTTTGCGAAAGCGAACGATTGTGGTTAACAACAAGCAGTTTGTACAACTGGTACAGTAGTCTTTCCGACCAAATTTTGGCAACAACCAAGGAGTATTTGTGTTTGTTTCGTTCCGTTAGGGTTTTCTCCGATTAGCTTCCGTCATTTTAATTTTAGCGTTTGGATTTTATTTCCAAAGAGTTAGTGACTCTGATTTCAGTTTCTCCAAATAGAAAAGGGAGTTTGTAGCACGAATCTGGGATCCAGGGAAAAAACAATTCGAGTGTTAATGGTTTATTCGATGAGAAGAAAAAGGTTATGACCATATCTCACTAATAGTAAAAGAGAATAGAAGATGCTTAATCTCTTGGGCTACCTCCAGATTTGGAAGAGACAATATTTTTCCGTCATTCAAAATCAACATATCCTCCAACATGAACACATAACTTGTCATCAGTGACTACAATACGAACATGATTTGGTCTATGGTTATTGTCCCTATCGCCATTAACTACTAAACAAACTTAATCTCTTTTTTCAGCTACCCCTAGTTCTTCTTAATTGCAATACGCCACACTGACACACTCTCTTCTCAACAGTATAAACTGTATGTATACTTAACTCCTGACCTAAAAAACTTTTTAACTACATACCAAAGCCAAACAAACCTCATGAACTTTTCATATAATCAACAAACTCAACTTTAAGCATAGTTCGACTAGTGAACTATTTTAACCTTGAATCTCTAGAAAACTCTACTCTTAGGTCTCATGTATATTGAGCCCAAACGTTCCTGTCACCTTTAACGTTCATGGTTTAACTCATTTTAATGGAGACGAGAACATTTAACATTTAAAGCACCTTTAACGTTCATGGTTTGACGTTCCTGCCACCTACAACATTTTATAGGTCTGAAGTTTGGCTATTGTTTACCATTTTCCTTCCTATGCGAGAGATCTATTCCATCTTCCTCCCTGAAAAGGGAGAGAACTTTTACATCTTTTCACCTCTTTATGTGCGGTTGCCTTTTCTCGGTTTTATTACCGGAAAACTTTACATTTCTCTCACCGTTTTGTTATCTTGTGTAGCGGTCTAGGATCATTTCGACGATTTTAGGAGCTGGATGTTGGCTTTTAACATCATAATATAAGGTGAAAAAGTTCCATCAATCCGAATATGCCGTGAAGATATCGATGCATTTGAAATCTGATACAAATTTGCTGTCAAGTTATCAAGATCTATCTGCTTTAACTTCTATTATTTGTATGTTTAATCGTAGTAATAAAGGAGGATGGTTGATTCCCTATGTTTATTGTATCGTGGAAGTTTAAGTTAATGAAGTAAGGTTTGCACAAAAAAAAAATGGAGACGAGAACGTGATTTTGGAAAAAAATAGAACATCTGCAAGGAAGAGGGAACGATGCAACCTCAAATTCTAGTGTGGAGGAACATACTTTGTTTCAATCTTACCACTTGAGCTATTGACAAGAAGCCATGAATTAAATCGCATAGAAACTGATCAAAAATGACGAGAGAATCTTTACAAAACAAAATTTGACCTTTGTGATTGTAAACTAGTTGATCACCCAACAAGACAAAAGTTACCAATTTTTCGTAAGTTTGGACACTTCATCATCGCACCATATTCAACAGTCACATTAATGTTTCCAGACGAATGTAGCTCACGCAATATCCTGTCCACCGTCATAAGTTTCATGTCATTCATCATCTTCAATCGAACCATCAAGTTCGTTTAATACATTTAGGATAGCCATGAAGTATTTGTGGATACCAAAATCAACACTCAGAAATTTATGTGTTTTTGTAAGGAATAAACTATATAGAAATTAAGGGCTAGATTCTCTATGAGCAGATTAAGGTATAAAAGAGTATCTGACGAAAATGGACTTATAATAATCGAATAAACATTGTTTACAGAAGTTCTCTCAAAGAGATAAAGTGAAAGAACTCGTAGAACGATTACAAGATTTTCGACTAGGTAAAAAGATGGTCCTTAAAGTGAAGTCTGACTCCTTTTATAGCCCCTTAAATCGAGTTTCAACTTCCACCGCATATCTCAGGCACATGCAACAACGATAGGGCTCAGGTTTTACCCTAATAAAACTACTGCAAGTGCACAGCAAAAACAATCGTAATATAAGGGGTATCGAAATCCCAAGAGAAGTAAATGCTACACTATGGTTTCTACGTTCAAATTATGCCAGGTCGAATCAAATAAAAGTAAAACGAAGCAATGGAATCAATGAGTATCACGAAAATCGGTTCTTAAAATCAGGAGACTAAGGCGCTAGGTTCAGGGAAATTCTGAGATGATCTAAATTGCAGGTCTAGACAGAATGTTAGGAATTGTGAAGAAATGTTCTAGAACTTGAAACACTAATGTAAAATCAACCAACTCTCGCTGCGAAAATTATCTATGTCTAAACCTTAGAATTCCAAATCTCTTTGCAAATTCAAACAATCGAGACAAACATTAATAACAGGTTCAATTGTTCACAAAACCCTAAACCAAATCTCTTTGCGAATAGGTATTTTGCTCATCTAACATTAGTTCAGACAATTAATAATACTCTCGCATCTATTAATCAACCTAAGATCAGATTCTAGGTCGTGAAGCTAGAATAAGCATTAAACACAAATCCAGATGAAGAACTCTAATGATTTTATCCTAACAATTTAATTTGACCTAACAATTCATCAATCACCTTTGAAAAACCCTAAACCTAACAAGCAAACTACTCAGACATGATCAATGAAACAGAAATCATAACTTGAATAGAAAGCATAAAAGAAATCAATAGAATAAATAAAGGGAGTTCCAAATTTGCTCTAAGGGAGTCAAATTCTTCTCTCCAAAAACCTAAACTTCTATGATTCTTAAAGTATGAGATTATGCCTAAACAATGGCTGAAAAACTATATTTATAGGCCTAGGTTCGCATCTTCAATTCCTTGGAAGATTAGGAAAAGTCTTGGAGATTTCCTTTTCTTCAAAAACTGGAAACTTCTTGCTTCTGGAAATTGGAAATCCTGGTGTCGATCGACACTCGTCGTGTTTCTTCAATCCGACTTCATTCCACTAAGCTCCAAAATATATCCAAATCTCCAATTTATCTCCAATTGTACCTGAACCTGTAAAGACTCTATATAGACTCGAAAATAGCCAAAAGACTCTATAAAAACACTTATATCATGGTCTAAAAATGGGTAAAAATCATGATATATCAACTCCCCCAGACTTAGCTTTTGCTTGCCCTCAAGCAAAACAGAAACCAAGTATAGAGTCGAGGTTTGAAAACCGAAAGATCCAGCTAACCTTCAGAACGCCACATCGAACCAACACTTCTTGAATCCACATACCATAGAGCCAACCTTAGGTAGTATTTCAGTGTACTTACCACAAGCTTAGCAATCTCCCAATTCGAATTCAGATCCTTTCCTTAGATAAATTTCGAACTCTAACATTGGTATTGCCAAAGAACTTTGCTGATTCTTTCCCTTCCTTAGTGCTTTGAACAAGACATTATTTGTACAGCTCTCCTATTTTCTCCTCCCTTAGTCAACTTCTGCCCATTTTCAGGGTGTTCTAAGATCTTTTCATTGACTTTTCTCATTCTTTTGAAGTCTTGGAATAGTGCTACTCTTACTTGTGTTCCTTGTTAGGAGGCATGTTCTTGAGCTCTCACTATTATTGTTCCTTGTGAGGAGACAGGCTCATGAGGATCTTTGCACTATTCCTTGGTCAGACTTCTTAATTCTTTTCTTTTCTCAAGGGAAGATCAAGGAGAGACCGCAACTAGCTTCTCTTGTTCATAGCTGAAAGAGGAATCAAATTCAATGCATACCTAGTTCTTTTAAGGGGATATGAACTCTCTCTGTTAGATTGATCTACTTGCAACTTTCTACTTAGTAAGACCTGTAATCAACTACTAAAGCAATGGTCCTTCAAGTGTCAAAATTCTGTGGTTAGTTCCAAGAAAAACTGAAAATTTCACTGATTTTGACTCAATAAAACAAAGTTTTTGACTGACTCTCAAAACAAAACACAAAGTCAGTAATCACCTCCCCCACACTTAAACAACACTGTCCCCAGTGTTATCAAGCCCGAAGTTGGTTAAAAGAAAGATTAGAAACAACTTAAAAGACCAATTAGAAGACTTACCTTCATCTGCACGTGGTGTCGATCGACACTATAGTGGTGTCGATCGACACTGGTCTGTGTCGAATCCAATATCGCCTTTTTCAACTGACTAAAACTAGGACTTAGTAAAACCAAAACAAAATAAAAATAAAAACGTACCTAACAGTGGGTTGCCTCCCACTCAGCGCTAGTTTTCAGTCTTGATTGTGTCGGGGTTCAGACGTCTGGTGGATCAGAGGGTGGTATCGAATGCTTCCCAGACGAATGTATTCTCATCCATGGTGGTGTGTAAGCAGTAAGTGCATGAAAGTGCCCAAGAAAACGAGAAACAGCAGCAGGGTGGGACTTGAGTTCGGGTGGGACACTTCGTTTTCCTGCAGAATCAGCAAAAGAGACACCAAGCCTTCTACGAGAATCTCGTGGCTTGCATAAGTGTGCAGCATCTTTTGAACCTTTGATATTATTGAGAGGATCAGGAGGTTTGGAATTATTTCCAAGAAATGTGTACCTTTGCTTTCTTCGAGAATTCTGGTAAGAAGGTTGTTGAGTCGTTTGTTTGACCAAATATGATAGACTTGCACCAGTAGAAGCGACTTGTGTCCTGATCTTCGGAAGGTGTCGATCGACACCACCTTTTCAGCTCGAATCTCTGCACTTTTTCTCCAATTCAGTGCTGCAATCCTTGCTTCTATGACAAAAA
Source organism: Alliaria petiolata (assembly GCA_020283515.1). Lineage (NCBI taxonomy): Eukaryota > Viridiplantae > Streptophyta > Magnoliopsida > Brassicales > Brassicaceae > Alliaria > Alliaria petiolata. The sequence continues at coordinate 149,418,559 of JAHZTW010000001.1, read as the reverse complement.
CGTCATCCTCCATCAACTTAGCATTGATTAGACCTTCATCTGCGCCCAAACTCCTGAAGATATGATTGTTTCCACTCCAATCCTCTAGCTCCACAGCTTTCTCAGAATTCTCAGCTAATGCTTCTTGAACAACCAGTTTGTTCACTTGCTCTTTAGAATCCAGCTTCTCTCCAGCGATCACAGCAATACACAAGATGTGTTTGGAAGTTCCAGTAGTAGGGATAGCTTTGTAGAACACTTCTTTGTCAACATTAGAGAAAGATATTCTCTTATTGGGCATGTCTACAATAGCTCCTACTGTGGCCATGAATGGTCTTCCAAGGATGAATGGCATGACAGACGCTCTGCTTACTTCAACAACCTGAAAATCCGTTGGAACTAGGCAATTCCCAACTTTGACAAGTAAGTTTGGAATTGTACCATATGAGACTGTGGTAGAAGAATTGGCGAATTCAAGAGTCATGCTTGAAGGGTGAATGTCAGCAATCCCCAGCCTCTCTGCAATGTCTTTTGACATGAGGTTCACGCTAGCTCCTGAATCGCAGAGGGATTGTTTAAATTCAACTCCACCAATGGAGCATGGAATCATAAACATCCCAGGGTCTTCAACCTTAAGCAGTTGCTTCATTGGTGGTGGTGTTTCCCTTGCTTTGTGAAAGAGTTCTTCCATCTCTTCAAAGATTTCTCTGTTATTCTTGGCCTTGTAGACCCTTCCCAATGCAACTTGTGAAGCTTTAGGTGTGTCAGTCCAAGTTTTGGAAGGGTGTCGATCGACACTAGACGTTTGTGTCGAGGATGCTGCGTCGATCGAGCTTGATTCGTCTGGTTTCTCCTTGGGTGTCGATCGACACACAGTAGTGTCGATCGACATTAACTCCGCAGCATTTTCTACATCTTCAAGCTCCTCGAATTCTGTAGTACTTAGCCCTCTTTTCTGCACAGGCTGAAGGTTCTCCCCATTCTGGATCTTGATGGCATTTACATGGTGTCTCGGATTCACATCTGTCTTTCCAGGAAGATATCCTTCTTGTCTCTTTAAAGCTCCAACAATTTGAGCAACTTGAAGATCTAATTGCTTGACATGAGTACCTAGAGACTCAATTTTTCCATTCAGATCCGTGTACAAGGCATTAATCTTCCCATTGAAGTCCATAATCATCTTTTGTTGGCCTTCCAAAATTTGCTCTAGCATGGATTCCATCTTATTGCCATGTGCAGGAGGCTTCTGATAAGAAGGAGAACCATAAGTCCTTTGGAAGTTGCTTGTCTGGAATGACTTCTGGTAAGAAGAACCATAGCCATGCTGATTGCTGAATCACTGTCCTTGAAAACCAGCTCCATTGATATAGTTAACTTCTTCTTTCTCAGGCTCAAAAGTCTCCACTTCTGCAAAATGGACTTGCTTCTTGTTCACCAATAGATCCAGCTTCCTGTTGACCTCATCAATTTGACTTCCTCCAGTTATACAGCGTGTTGTCTCCTCTCTAAATCTGCGTTCTTGGTGCTGTTGCAAGAGGCTAAATTCTCTATAAGCACCATCGCGTCCTCTGGGTATCTGGTGTTGAAATTGGAATTGCTTGCAGCATCTAAGGCCATCTGGTATCTCCAGTCGATTCCTCGGTAAAAGATACCGAGAAGCTGCGGCTCGCTGAAACCGTGGTGTGGGCAGTCCCTTTGGTAAGCCTTGAATCTCACCTAAGAAGCCTTGAATGCTTCAGTGGGTCCTTGGAAGAATGTGGTGATCTTCGTCCTCAGATCTTCAGACCTTGCATCATCAAAGAAATTGCATAAGAATGCATTCTTTGTGTCTTCCCATGTGGTCAAGGATCCTGGCTCCAATTGCTTCAGCCAGTATGATGCATCTCCAGCAAGCGAGTAAGGGAACAACTTGCAGAAAATATAATCATATGTGACTCCATTGGCCTTGATGCTTGATGCCAAGTCTTCAAACCTTTCTATGTGGTCCATTGGATGCTCATTAGGGAGACCATGGAATGGATGCTGAGAAACCAATGTGTAGTAAGCAGGTTTCAGCTCGAAATCATTCCTCTGGAATGCAGGAGGACGGATCGCAGCTCTATTAGCATAGAACTGGTCTGGTCGGTTGTATTCACCAAGCGTTCTTCCACGTCCAGCGTCTGCGTGTGCTCGGTGTCGATCGACACCAAGGTTGTGTCGATCGACACCAACGAGTACCTCTTGTTCGACGACAACAGCTCCATTGTCATCGAGTCTCTGGCCCTGAGCGTTCCTTCTGTTCCCTTCTCCATCCACCAAGTTACCAGCTTCGTCGCGGATCAAAACCATAAGACCAGCCATCTCTGTCTGCGGAAGGTGTCGATCGACACTCGGGTAGATGCTTGGTTCTTGCGTTCGACACGACCTAGTTCTTGGTTTAATACGATTAGTTCCTTGTCTTTGTTGCTCCTGGTACTTGGCATGCACCTGAAACCAAAAATAAGAAACTAAATCAGTAACAAATAAAAACAAAAATAAAACCTAGTCAAAATCCTAATACTAGATTCCGTAAGCAGCTATTACTTCCCCGGCAACGGCGCCAAAAACTTGATAGGGCTCAGGTTTTACCCTAATAAAACTACTGCAAGTGCACAGCAAAAGCAATCGTAGTATAAGGGGTATCGAAATCCCAAGGGAAGTAGATGCTACACTAAGGTTTCTAAGTTCAGATTATGCTAGGTCAAATAGAATGAAAGTAAAACAAAGCAGGAAGTAAACGAGCAATCACGAATTAGGTTTCTTAAAATCAGGAGACTAAGGCGCTAGGTTCAGGGAAATTCTCAGGTGATCTAAATTGCAGGTCTAGACAGAATGTTAGGAAATTATTAAGATCCGTTCTTGAACTCGAAACACAACAATAAAATCAACCAACTCTCGCTGCGAAGACTTTCTATGTCTAAACCCTAGAATTCCAAATCTCTTTGCAAATCCTATCAATTCAGACAAGCATTAAAGTTCAGGTTCGATTGTTCACAAAATCCCTAAACCAAATCTCTTTGCGAATAGGTATTTTGCTCATCTAACATTAGTTCAGGCAATCAATAATACTCTCGCATCTATTAATTAACCTAAGATCAGATTCTAGGTCATGAAGCTAGAATAAGCATTAAACACAAATCCAGATGAAGAACTCTAATGATTTTATCCTAACAATTTAATTTGACCTATCAATTCATCAATCACCTTTGAAAAACTCTAAACCTAACAAGCAAACTACTCAGACATGATTAATGAAACACAAATCATAATTTGAATAGAAAGCATAAAAGAAATCAATAGAAGAAAATAAGGGAGTTCCAAATCAGCTCTAAAGAAGTCTGAATTTTCTCTCCAAAACCCTAAACTTCTATGATTCTTAAAGTATGAGAATATGCCTAAACAATGGCTTTGACAACTATATTTATAGCCCTAGTTTCGCATCTTCAATTCCTTGGAAGATTAGAAAAAGTCTTGGAGATTTCTTTTTCTTCAAAAACTGGAAACTTTGTGCTTCTGGAAATTGGAAATCCTGGTGTCGATCGACACTCATCGTGTTTCTTCAATCCGACTTCATTCCACTAAGCTCCAAAATGTATCCAAATCTCCAATTTATCTTCAATTGTACCTGAACCCGTAAAGACTCTATATAGACTCGAAAATAGCCAAAAGACTATAAAAACACTTATATCATGGTCTAAAAATGGGTAAAAACCATGATATATCAAACAACCATTCCTATTAATCTCGGACTTGTTTCAGAATATCCTCTTGACTCGTTCAGCTCGTCTTGGATGACTCGGTCTTGGTTGAGCTATAGTTCGACCTCATCGTTATGAATGCTTAGAGTGATGCTTCTCTGGGCTTGGACGGTGAAGGTTGTTGGGCTCGAGACCAACTTGCTAGGCCTTATCGATTTGTTATCGTTTTAAGATGAAAATAATGGATTTATTATGAGACATATTAAATGTGTGAAATCCAGTTCCAACAATATATATTTTCCTAGTTTGGCTAATCACAACATGCATAATCCATCACTAAAGTAACATGATGAAATCCATCCAAATCGTAAGACTTTCGTTCCAAAATCGTATCTCACCCTTTTCCTTTTCGCTTAGTCCCTTCTCGGTCATTTAGAAGGTTTCAACAGTGCTTAAAATAAGGTTTGATTGGTTGTCGTTGCTTCCTGGAGCGGCATTTTATCCGAAACAGTTGTTCTGAAGTTTTTCATTCCCGTTTTGCCAAATTTCAATCGGAGATTCAGCTGGGTTGTCGTTGCCATCGGTGTTTCTTTATCATTCCGGCCAAGTGTTTCCTTGCGGGGGAGGTGACTCTCTCGTTATGGGTTGTTCTAGTATGGAAGGTCATTTAGAAAAGGTGTTATCATCTATGTCGTTGGAGGAAGAAGATGAAGCACCGTTTGAGCTTCCGAATCTCCCTCAATTCAGTTCTTGTGAAAATAATACCTTGAGTATCATTGGTAAGCTGTTGAATCCAGAATTCCAGAGGATGTCCAAGTTTATTATAGAGATGCCCAAAAAATAGTTGTTGTATGATCGGGTTAGAAGAGTTGCTCTAATGCAAGATAGGTTTCAATTTGTCTTCAAGTATGAACAAGATATGGAGACAATTTTGGATACAGCTGTCTACTGCTTCAATGAGTGGGCTATCATCTTCGACAGGTGGGTGGAGAATCCTCCTGAAGATTACCTTAAATTCCTCCCAATCTGGGTCCAGATCAAGAATATTCCTGTGAATAATTACACGCTATACACAGTTATGGCTCTGGGGGAGCTATGTGGTCGAGTCATCGAAGCGGCTTTTGACACTACTCAACCCCAAAGTCAGGGTTATGTCAGGGTCAGGATTAGTTTTGACATCTCAAAACCGGTGAGGAGATATCGGGTTCTAAACCTCAAAAATGGAAAACAGGCTACCATTAACTTTTTCTTCGAAAGGCTCCAGATGAGGTGTTTCACTTGTCAGAAGATAACTCACTCGCAGGAAAGTTGTCCTTTGTTTGGGAAAAAGCAACGACAGATTGCCTTGGGGAGAAAAATGAAGAATCAAAACGCAGCAAAGGCTTTCGAGACAGTTCTTCAGGAATCTGATCTGTTGTTTGGTGTACTAAAAGAATCGCAAGATGGAATCGATCCGAATACAGGGAGGCCTCAGATTGCTAAAGAAGTACTAGATGAAATGAGGCAGTATTTGTTGATAGAAGATGGTCCTGATCGGTTTGTTAAAGAAGCTAGAATCAGAGCCTCGGTTGCAGAAGTCGAAAAGGATCCGTTGGCGAAAAAAACTATCCTGCGTCTTAAACCTTTACCTTTAATTTCCACCAATGTTGACATAGGTAAAGGCAGGGTGTTTGACTATGGGACCAAGCTGCGTTTGGAGTCCAGAAGAAATCAGGAGAGTGATGGAGGAAAGTTAATGTCATCGGCCATCATTGCGGGTAATGTGTTATCTAGAGCTCCGTTTCTGGAGAAAGCGGTGTCTGAAGGAATTGCGGCAAACTTCCACGGCTCCGCAAATCAGTTTCAATTTAGTTCAACGTAAAACAGACTCAGTCTCTCAGAGGCTGATCCGTCCGGGACTTTACTGAAATCTGGTAAGCCGCGAAAAAGACCTTACAAGAGCAGAAGGAAAAAATCAGATGGGGGTGTGCCTTTGGCGGGATCAGCTGACTTGAATATTCAGGTTCCCAGGGCAGTTAAAAGGAAGGCTGTGGAGGAGATTTTGGTTTCTCAAGATGATACTAGGCGTATTAAATCTACGATGGTCCCACTTGAGGGACCGTCGCCATCTTAATGAATCTTATCTCCTGGAATTGTCAAGGGTTGGGACGGTCTCAAGACTTGACAATTCCCAGACTCATGGAAATGCGTAAAGAACATTTTCCTAAGATCTTGTTCCTAATGGAGACTATGCACAATAGAGATGTTTTGGTAGATTTGCAAGAGTGGCTGGGTTATGCAAGAGTACATACGGTAAATCCAGTGGGTAAAGGTGGAGGTTTAGCTGTTTTTTGGAAAAATTCAGTGGATGTACATATTAAGTACTTTGATAAGAATCTGATTGACCTTCAGGTTCAGTTTGGTAATGTTTCTTCGTATGTGTCATGTATATATGGTGACCCTGTGTTGAAAAATAGAGCTAAAGTCTGGGAGAGACTGTCGCGTATTGGGTTAAATCGAAAGGAGAGCTGGTGCTTATCGGAGAGAAGCTTGGGGGTCCCAGGAAAAATGATAGTTGTTTTGCAGCTTTTAATGATATGTTGCATTGCTGTGAAATGAAGGAATTTCCTAGTTCTGGAAATCCTTTTACGTGGGCAGGGAAAAGGTATGATTGGTGGGTTCAATGCAAGTTGGATCGTTGCTTTGGGAACAAACAGTGGTTCAACTATTTCCCAGGTGCCAACCAAGTTTTCCTTGATAAGCGTGGTTCTGACCACATGCCTGTTTTGGTGAAACTCCTTGTGTCTGACGAGGCGTACAAGGGTAATTTTAAATTCGACAGGAGGTTGTTCAATAAACCGTTAGTAAAAGAGGCCATTGTTAGAGCGTGGAATGCTCCTCAAAGAGGCTTTATTTTATCGGTCTCAGATAGGATTAAAAACTGCAGAAGAGAGCTTGGAAAGTGGAAGAGAAGCAACAATCTTAACTCTTGCAACAGAATTGCTCAGATTCAGGAAGATTTGGAGAGAGAACAATCAGCTTCTTATCCAAACCTAAACTTAGTCTTTGCGTTCAAGTGTGATCTGATTTCAGCCTATAGAGAGGAGGAATCCTTCTGGAGCCAGAAAAGCAGAGAAAGATGGTTAAAAGAGGGAGGCCGAAACACAAAATATTTCCACGCTTCTGTTAAGACAAACCGTGGTTACATAGGTTTGGAAAAGCTGGTGGACTCCAACGGAATTGAGCACAGGGCAGAAGCTTCTAAAGGGGCGATTGCTTCTGCTTATTTCAAAGATCTGTTTACCTCTTCCAATCCTGATTCATATGCTGCTTTGTTGAGGGATTTTCCTCCTAAGGTCTCTTCTGCTATGAATGAAAAGCTCATTTGTGCAGTTTCGGATGAAGAGATTTATCAAGCGGTTTTTGCAATAAAAGCTTCGAGTGCACCAGGTGCAGATGGGATGACAGGCTTCTTTTTTCAGAAGTATTGGGAGGTAATCAAACTCCAAGTCACAAGAGAGGTCCATAATTTTTTTGTGACAGGCTCTTTTCCGGTCGAATGGAACTACACGATGCTTTGTCTTCTACCTAAAGTGCCAAATGCTAAAAGGATGAGTGATCTTCGTCCCATAAGTCTTTGTACTGTCTTCTATAAGATTATCTCCAACATTTTAGTAAAGAGACTTTAGCCCTTGCTGTCTAGCATTGTGTCTCCTACGCAATCCGCTTTTGTCCCTGAGCATTTGATAACAGATAATATCCTAATTGCACACGAGTTGGTGCATGGCCTTAGAACCAACCCGTCAGTTTCTTCGGAGTTCATGGCCTTAAAAATAGACATGTCAAAAGCTTTTGATCGTGTTGAGTGGGGATACATAAGAAGTTTGTTGGTGGCGTTGGGTTTCGACAAAATATGGATAGACTGGGTTCTTTTTTTTGTCTCCTCGGTGACGTATACAGTCCTAATAAATGATAAACCTCACGGTTTAATCTCTCCGGAAAGAGGTTTGCGTCAGGGAGATCCGCTTTCGCCGTCTCTGTTCGTTTTGTGTACGGAGGGTCTTTCCCATCTTTTGAATCAAGCTCAGAGTGCAGGGAGTGATATACTCCTATATTTCGCATATTTAGCTTGCATTTAGAATGGTTTTTCATGCATACATCATTCATAATAGACTAGTTTGCATCATTTGTATCATTTTAAGTTCTACAACACTTTGCATTAGCATTTGCATGATTTCTTGCATATTTGCATCTTTTTCAGGTTGTTTAGGGTACTTGGAGCTGTGATGGATGCTGAGCATTAACAAGAAGATGAGAGAAGAGCATAAGAGTTGGCAGGAATCAAAAGGAAACTTGGACAAAAGAGAAGAAGCAAAGATTGATTTCAAGATCGACAAAAACTAGTCGATTCAACCAAGATCGAGAGGTAGATCGAGCAAAATGAGTCGATCAAGGAGTGATCGACTAGACAATCGACCAAGATTAGTCGATCCGCGGCAGATCGACTGACCGATCGACCTGACCACCCGAACTAAACGCTGATCGAGTCAAAGATCGACCAACTGACTCGATCCAGAATAGATCGACTGAACGATCGATCATGCCACTCGAGCCATTTGGACCCAGAAAAGTTTTTATGCTTTAGTAAGTGGGATTAGATAGGACCCTTGCCCCTTGTCCCTTGCCCCTTGACCCCTCTTTTAAGGCCAAGAGCCATGTTTAAAACTCTATATAAGGAGTGTGTGTGTGCTTGTAATAAATCATCAAGTTTTTAATCTAGTCTTTTCTATTCTCTCTTTTTAAGTCTTCTTAGTGTTCTTGTAAGCTTCCTCTTGTTCTTGAGTGTTCTTGAGTATTCTTAAGTTTTATAGTTGCATCTTGTTTAATTCCTTGCGAAAACTCTTATTTTTATTATATATATCAAGTGTTTAAGTTATTCTAATGTCAAATCTTTCTTCTTAATTCTTACTTAAATCTTTGTGAAAATTCTTATTTTTATTATATCAAGTGTTTAAGTTATTCTAATGTCAAATCTTTCTTCTTAATTCTTACTTAAATCTTTGTGAAAATTCTTATTTTTATTATATCAAGTGTTTAAGTTATTATAATGTCAAATCTTTCTTCTTAATTCTTACTAAAATCTTTGTGAAAACTCTTGTATTTTTATTATAGATAGCAAGTATTTAAATAATTCTAATTTCAAGTCTTTCTTCTTAACCCCATCGATCATGTTCCTTAACTCTAAACTTATGTTTAAAAGAGGTAAGAACATGATTTGTGAGTAAACCGCCAAGGTTTGAGGTTGGGATGATTAAGGAAGTTGGAGAATAAAATCTTGGTTTTGTTTTTATCTTGTTCTTCATTTAATTCTCTTCTTGGATTTGGGGGTTTTAAAGTCTAGAGATTCTCCATGGAGATCTCTTTAATCTAGGGATTTCCTTATCCTAACAAAACTTAGGAAATCCCTTAAAACCAAATCCAAGAGACTAGCTCATCCTTTCCCACACATCATGGATGCTTAGGGAGCTAGTTAAACCGTTTTTAAGATCCAAGCTTAATGTTCTTCACCTTATCTTTCCACCACACATCATGGGTTAGGAGGAAAGGGTGAGGAAAGGGTTTATACCACACATCATGGATAAATCTAAATTGGTTTCTTAAGGTTTAGAGAAATTACTAAAAGAGTAAAAATTATGTTTTTAAACCCCAAGTTCGAATCTTCAACCTCCCTAAGAATGATTCCCAACCTAGAATCTGTTTTTAATATTTTAAAACCAAAAACCATTTTCCTCTAGTTTTGTGTTTATTTATCTTTATTAAATTTCTCATAAATAGTTTAATTATGCAATATAGTTTTATAAATTTGTAAGGTTGTGTTTTTGCTAATCCTGGTATTTTATAAATTCCTTAGTATCTTGTTTTGCACCCTGGTAATTAGTCAAGAGTCAGTAAAATTTATTAACTAGTTTTTAAAAACCATTTCGTCACCTGCAAATTTACCTAGTTTTTCTGTCTTTTGTTTTGCATTTTATAAAATTAGTAGCTTCGCGTTTTAAATTTCTAGAAATCTTCTATTAGTTAGTTAACATCTCAGTAGGTATTTTAAAATAGTTCTCAAGTTCATATAGTTGCAGCAAGTAGTTTATTTTGATTTGTTACCCCATTTAACTCGAATCTGCTTAGCTTTAGTTCAAGCTCTTGCATTCTTAATACCTTTCACAACCTGATTTGGATTGATGACCTGAAGTATTACAATGACATAGACAAGCTTTAGGTTTTGTTTAACCTGCTAAAAAGCTAGTTATCAAATGGCGCCGTTGCCAAACTCGGGTTTTAAGTGAATTTATTGAGATTTGGAGCTTAGTGGAGACTAAGTTTTCTTTTTGTATTTGGTTACTAATTTTCCTAATTGTGTACTTGTGTTTTCAGGTTTATGAACTTGAGGTCTAGAGGTGACAACAACCTATTCGCACCACTGGACAACATCCATCAACTTGGACACGCAAGACATAGGAGGGAAAGACTACTTCTTGATATCGAAGAGTACCATCAAGAAGTGATGGCTGACCACGACCAGGTGGAGGATCCACCTCAACACGCTGCTGCTGGCAGAGGCATTGGACAGCCTTACCACCCTCAAAGGGCACCACGCATCATTGGCGCCGGTGATGCACCGAACATGCACACCAATCGCTTCGGCATCACTTCACCACCGGTGCAAAACAACTACTTTGAGATCAAGCCTGGATTCGTGTCTATGGTTCAAAACAACAAATTCCATGGCCTGGCTATGGAAGACCCACTGGAACACTTGGACAACTTCGAGCAAGTGTGTAGCATGATAAAGATAAATGGCATATCGGAGGATAGCTTCAAGCTACGGCTTTTCCTTTTTTCTCTTGGGGACAAAGCAAGGCATTGGGAGAAGACCCTACCACAAGGCACCATAACGTCCTGGGTTGAATGCAAGAAAGCCTTCCTCTCAAAGTTCTTCTCAAGCACAAGAACGGCTCGGCTAAGGAGCGAGATAAGCGGCTTTACTCAAAGGCACAATGAGAGCTTTAGTGAAGCAATGGAGCGGTTCAAGGACTACACCATCCAGTGTCCTCAGCACGACTTCACTGAGGAGACACTCTTGAGCACAATATACCGTGGAGCCTTGCCTAAAATTCGCATGCTACTTGACACGGCAAGCCGAGGGAACTTTCTTGGACAAGATGTCCACGATGGAATGGAACTCATTGACAACTTAGCTCTGAGTGATGGAAATTATTCTGAAGACTATGACAGAGCACCAAGAGGGCATGATCTAGAGGCACACAAGAAGGAGTTGAAGTCGCTCCATGAAAAAATTGACAAGATGATGATTGCCAACCAAAAACATGTCCACTTCGTCGGTGAAGCCGCGGACTTGTCTCAAGAAAGAAGTGAGGAAGAGTTTGAGGAAGCAAATTGGGTTGGAGGCCAAGACTATCCTAAGCCACAGGGCTACACCCCAAGGTATCAAGGCAACAACAACAACTTGTCTTACAGAAGCACCAATGTGGAAAATCCAAAGGATCAAGTCTACCCTCCACAACAAAGCAATCAAGCCAAACCGTTTGTACCTTACAACAAAGGAGGATTTCCACAAAACAATGGGTATCAAGGGCAACGACAAGGCAACTACCAAAGCAACCAACAGCAAGGGAACAAAGCTTACCCTCCTGGTTTCGTGCCACAGCAACAACATCATCAAGCGCCACCTCAAGATCCGGTACAAGCCATGTTTCAACAACTTCTACAAGGCCAAGCTTCTACAAATCAAAAATTTGTGGATATGAACAATCGGCTAGACTCCTCCCTTACTGAAGTCTCTACACAGATCAGCAACATCAACACCAAGATTCGCCAGTTAGAGAAGGGAAAAGCAAGTACAAGCGGTCATGCTACACTACCCGGCCAATGCGAAACAAATCCCAAAGAGTATGCGAATGTGATCACTCTAAGGAGTGGAAAGGAAGTCGCACCAACGTCTACAGCAAAAGACAATGAGGACATTGTGGTTCAAGAGGGGGAGAGTGATCTTTTAAATGATCAAGAGATCACCTTCGACAATGTCTACATCGAAAGGGCAAGCAAGGGCAAAGAAGCAGTTTTGGAAAAACAAGTGGGGGAAACGACCAAAGAAAAAAATATATTCATACCTCCACCTTACAAACCAAAGCTCCCCTTCCCTGGACGCTTCAAGAAACAGCTGGTAGAGAAGCACAGAGCTCTATTTGAAAAACATTTGAGAAACGTGGAGCTGAAATTGCCACTACTCGATTGTTTAGCCATGGTGCCGAAGTATGCAAAGTTTCTAAAGGATACACTCGCCAAGAAAGCTAAGGGTTGCCAAGAGGTCATGGTGTTGAGCCAAGAATGCAGTGCAATCATCCACAAGGAGATAGCACCGAAAAAGCTAGGAGATCCAGGCTCGTTCACAATACCTTGTGCGCTAGGGCCGTTGAGGTTTAGCAACTGTTTGTGCGACTTAGGAGCAAGCATTAATCTAATGCCCTACTCCATAGCAAAGAAGCTAGGCTTCACCAAGTTTAAGGAGTGCAGAATCTCGTTGATCTTGGCCGACCGAAGTGTAAGGCTCCCGGTAGGAATGCTTGAAGACTTACCGGTGAGAATAAGCAATGTGAGTGTCCCCACGGACTTTGTTGTTCTTGAAATGGATGAAGAACCTAAGGATCCCCTAATCCTTGGAAGACCGTTCTTGGCAACTGCTGGAGCTATAATTGACGTCAAGAATGGCAAAATTTCATTGCACTTGGGCAAGGACGTCAAGCTCAACTTCGATATTAATGAGGTTTTGAAGAAACCGACAATCGATGGACAAGTCTTCTACATAGAAGCTATGGATCTTTTAGCTGATGAATTGCTAGAAGAATTGGGTCAAGAAGATCATCTACTAGTGGCGCTGACAAAGGAGTGTGGAGAGTACGGTTACCTAAGTAATCAGACCCAAGAATACATTCGCATCCTTGACTCTCGCAAAACTGTCAAGGAGATCGACCAAGAGATCGAGCCACTCACTCGATCTAACGACAAGATCGACGGCCTGATCGATCAATCCACACGATCCAAAGAAGAGATCGACCGGCCAACACGATCTCCCGCTCGATCGAAGGAAGAACGACTAGCCGATCGACCCATCAACTCGATCATGGCGGGGCAGACGCTTGAAGAAGCAAGTATGGAGGCTCATGACTCGGGGTCTAAGGAAGCAAATGAGGACAGCGATCTCAACAAGAATCAAGAGGAGGAATGGAGCGAGCTACTAGCCCCAAAGGTGGACCTCAAGCAGCTACCAATTGGTCTAAGGTACGCTTTCTTAGGATCAAATGAGACATACCCGGTCATTGTCAATGATAATCTAAATGATGATGAGTTAGACTCTCTCCTGAGGGAGTTGAGGAAGTATAGAAAGGCCATTGGGTACTCTTTAAGTGACATCAAGGGCCTTTCACCATTACTTTGCACTCATAGGATTCATTTAGATGATGAGAACACTTCTTCTATTGAACATCAAAGGCGATTAAACCCGAACTTGAAAGAAGTTGTTAAAAAGGAAATCCTAAAACTCTTAGAGGCCAACGTGATATACCCCATAAGTGATAGCACTTGGATCTCACCAGTCCATGTCGTGCCTAAAAAGGGGGGAATCACGGTGATAAAAAACGAAAAAGATGAGTTAATTCCTACTAGAGTTATAACCGGCCATAGAATGTGCATTGACTATAGGAAACTCAACAAAGCCACTAGAAAAGATCACTTCCCACTGCCATTCATTGATCAAATGTTGGAAAGATTAGCCAACCACCCCTATTACTGTTTTCTAGACGGTTATAGTGGCTTCTTTCAAATCCCGATTCATCCAAATGACCAAGAAAAGACAACATTTACTTGTCCTTATGGAACATATGCATATAGGAGAATGCCTTTTGGTTTATGTAATGCTCCTGCTACATTTCAAAGATGCATGATGTCTATATTTTCTGATTTGATTGAGGAGATGGTTGAGGTATTCATGGATGATTTCTCCGTGTATGGCTCTTCCTTTGGTATTTGTTTGTCTAATTTGTGCAAGGTACTCAAGAGGTGTGAGGAGACCAATCTCGTGCTCAACTGGGAGAAATGCCATTTCATGGTAACAGAGGGGATTGTCCTTGGTCACAAGATCTCAGGAAAAGGCATTGAAGTGGATAGAGCAAAGGTGGAAGTGATGGTTACTTTGGCACCTCCGGCTAACGTGAAAGGAATTAGAAGTTTCTTGGGGCACGCTGGCTTCTACAGAAGGTTCATCAAAGATTTTTCCAAGCTAGCACGTCCCCTTACAAGGCTACTATGCAAAGAAGCTGAGTTCAACTTTGATGAAGAATGCCACCAAGCGTTCAAGACCATCAAAGGCGCGCTAGTAACCGCACCGATAGTACAAGCACCGGATTGGGACTTTCCCTTTGAGATCATGTGCGACGCTAGTGACTATGCCGTAGGAGCTGTCTTGGGGGCAGAGGAAAGATAAGAAGTTGCATGTCATCTATTATGCCAGTCGCACCTTGGACGATACACAAGTGAAATATGCGACCACCGAGAAGGAGCTCCTAGCCGTTGTTTTTTCGTTTGAAAAGTTCCGGTCATACTTGGTGGGTTCGAAAGTGATTGTATACACTGACCATGCTGCCTTGAGGTACATATATTCCAAGAAGGATACAAAACCGAGACTCTTAAGATGGATCCTTCTCGTGCAAGAATTCGATATGGAGATCAAAGATAAGAAAGGCATAGAGAATGGTGTAGCGGATCATCTTTCTAGGATGAGAGTGGAAGAAGTCCTACCTTTAGACGACTCACTCCCTGAAGAGCAGCTCATGATGATCAATACCGCGGTATGTGCAAGGCTAGAAGACAAACTTGAAGAAGTTTTGAGCCTAAAAGAAGAAAACCCCCCTTGGTATGCGGATATTGTCAACTTCTTAGCTTGTGGGGAAGAGCCTACTCATTTGGACCGGTACCACAAGAAGAAATTCCTGAGAGACGCCTCACACTACTTCTGGGATGACCCTTACCTGTACAAAAGGTGTGTGGACAGTATGTACCGAAGATGCGTCACAGGAGAAGAGGCGAGAGACATACTTTTACATTGCCACGGTATGACCTATGGGGGTCATTTTGCGAGTTTCAAGACTGCTACAAAGGTTCTCCAAGCTGGGTTTTGGTGGCCTACACTCTTCAAAGATGCGCATGAATTCATCGAGTCATGTGAAGCATGCCAAAGAGCCGGGAACATCACCAAAAGAAACGAGATGCCACAATCACCAATCTTTGAAGTAGAGATCTTTGACGTGTGGGGAATCGATTTTATGGGTCCATTTCCATCATCATATGGCAACAAGTACATTCTTGTGGCAGTAGACTATGTGTCTAAATGGGTGGAAGCCATGGCCTCACCAACAAACGATTCAAAGGTGGTGGTTAAACTTTTCAAAACGATCATCTTTCCAAGATTTGGAGTCCCTAAGGTGGTGATTAGCGATGGAGGAAGCCACTTCATCAACAAGGTTTTTGAAAGTCTCTTGAGAAAACATGGTGTTAAGCACAAGGTGGCTACGCCCTATCACCCTCAAACAAGCGGCCAAGTGGAGGTTTCGAATAGACAAATCAAGACTATACTAGAGAAGACTGTGGGAGTGACTAGAAAAGATTGGTCTAGCAAGCTAGATGACGCTCTATGGGCGTATAGAACGGCCTACAAAACTCCCATTGGAACCACGCCTTTCAACCTCCTCTATGGCAAGTCTTGTCACCTTCCTGTGGAATTAGAACACAAGGCTCTTTGGGCCGTGAAGCAACTCAACTACAATCTCAAGACGGCTCACGAGAAACGGTTGGTGCAACTTCAAGAGCTCGATGAGATAAGGATGAATGCTTATGAAAGCGCCAAAATTTACAAGGAGAGGACCAAAGCCTTTCATGACAAGAAGCTGGTGCGCAAAGAGCTCGAAGAGGGAAGCATGGTTCTACTCTATAACTCAAGATTGAAGCTGTTCCCCGGGAAGCTCAAGTCTAGGTGGTCCGGACTGTATGAGATTAGAGAAGTACTACCATATGGAGCCATAACTTTGGTTGGAAAGAATGGAGAGAACTTCACGGTGAATGGGCATAGAGTCAAGCCTTACATGGCGAGTGACTGCAGAAAGGAAAGCACCACGATGCCTCTTCAAGACCCGCCACTAGCCTAACCAAGTAAAGTCAAGCTTAGAGACTTAAAACAAGCGCACTTGGGAGGCAATCCCATGACTATCATTGTATATATTTTGTTTCAAATTTATGCTTTCTGTTTTAAGTGTGTAGGTGCAAGGAAACAAGAGCCAAGAAGCACGTTAATGGGTTCTACAAAGCAAAGAAAAGAAAGGCAGGAGGAGACGATCGAGTGGAAGATCGAGTGATATCACTCGATCGTGAGCTAAGATTGATCAAGAGATCAACCCAATCACTAGATCACGAACAGGACAAGCCTAAAACGAGGACTTCAGTCGATCTACTCCTCGATTTAAATCGGATCGACCAACCAATTGAGCTAGTAACTCGATCAGAGTAAGATGGGCAAGAGATCGAGTGGTAGATCGATCGAACCACTTGATCATCTGAATTTGAATTTCCCCCTCTTTCTCATTCCCTCCTATTTTTGAATTTGAATTTGAATTTGGTCAACCAGGCTCCTTTGAACTTTGATAATTGAGCTTTGTCCAAAGTTAAAAACCCCACTTGCATGCATAAGTCCAAACATTCCCTTCTTTATAAAACCACACATCCACTCTCTCCTTTCCTTACATCAAAAACGATTTTTGCAAATTAAAAAGAGAGTGTGAGTTTTTCTGGTTTTCTAAAGAGGAAGAGCATCTTATTCACATCAACTTTCAAAGGTAATTCGAATTTTGTCATGCCATATTCTGATTTTGGAAAATTCCCTTTTTAAGTTGTATGGTTGACATAATTTGCTAGGGATAAGGATCATATTTTTAGAAATATCTAAATATTAGGGAATTTTCTTGATTTACCCTTATCTCAAGAGATTTTCATCTAGTATTTATTGACAAATCCAAAACTTTCCCCAAAAATAAAAGGGTTGAGCGAAAATCTTTTTAAACGTCTAACCTCTTGAACTTGTGTTCTTCTCTTTACCGTGCTCTCTACTAAAACATCTCTTGGAGGTTTTGAATTTCAGGTACTATGGCACCAAGGAAGAGAAGTAGAGCTATGGCTGCACAAGAGGAAACACAGCAAGGAGTTGAAGAATCGGTTAAGTGGAGCAAAGAGGAAAAGAAAACAAGGAGGAGGCTAGAGAGGTTGCGTTTTGAGCCCTCGAAATTTGCAAGTAGGGAGTTCTTGCAAAGGCTAGGATTGTTGGAAGGGTTTGATGAGCTGCTCACTAACATGGGGCTTGCATGTCTTTCACGGATGGACTGTCCCACCTACCCCGAAGCCACGCTTCACTTCCTCTCCACCTTGGATTGCGAATATGAAGATCCGAGCATCCCAATTCCAACCGAGGGTCTTACCACATTCAAAATCTGCAAGCAAGCCTACCGTCTCTCTATCCCTGAGCTATGCCAAGCTTACAGACTCATTGCAGCAGCCGACCTTGTGGAGTTCCCACAATTCAAATCCGCAAGCAAGCTATGGGACTTGATTAGCGATGGAGATTACAAATCCAATACCGCCAAAATCAAGAAGGTGTGAAACCCTTTGCTAAGATACACTCTCAAGCTGGTAGCCAACACATTCAGTGGGAGATTCACGACAGCAACTGTGACAAAGAACGATCTGTGCTTCCTTTTTCAAGGAGTTAAAAATGTTCTATGCGATAGCGAGAGGAGTGATGAACCAATGGAGGATGATCTTGGAGAAAACGTTAACTATGGATGCATCCTGGCTTCATCCTTACTCAGGTACAAAGCTTGGGCCATTAAGTGCAAGGCAACATCAGCACTCATTGGTGGCTTTCTCACGCCACTGTTTGTGCAAGCGGGAGTACCACTTACCGAGTTCACACCATGCGCGGAACGTGCATACATGGATCAAGCCTACATGATCAACACAGATTCCTTGGGACCTACTCCAGCTCCAGGTTACTATGCATACCTGTTCTACAATGAGGAACATGAGAAGAAGACGTGCATCTTACCCAACCCGGAAGAAACGCTCGCTAATNGACGAAGGAGGAGCTGCTTCTTACTTGGGCCTGCCTGAATGTTTCAGCGGTTCGAAGGTGGAGATGCTGAGTTTTATCCATGATAAGCTCAAAGCTAGGTTTACAGGTTGGTTCGCTAGAAGTCTTTCATTGGGAGGTAAAGAGGTTCTTCTGAAGGCTGTGGCAATGGCTATGCCAATCTAGCCATGTCTTGTTTCAAGCTTCCTAAATCCTCTTTAGCCAATCTCAGCAGTGCTATGGCGGCTTTTTGGTGGAACTCAGTAGACCATAAGAAGAAAATTCACTGGCTCAGCTGGGAAAAGATGTGTCTACCTAAATCTCTTGGTGGTCTCGGTTTTAAAGACTTGGAAAGTTTCAACCAAGCTTTGTTAGCTAAGCAGGCTCGGCGCCTCCTTCAAGATCCGCAAAGTCTCTTTGCCAAGGTGTTTCAAAGCAGATACTATGATCAAAAGGATTTTTTACAAGCTCCATTAGGGGTCCGACCTTCTTTTGGGTGGAGGAGTGTTCTGTTTGGAAGAGAGCTGTTAATCAAGGGGATTACCAAGTTAGTGGGGGAATGGAGAATCAATAAGAGTCTGGGTGGATCCTTGGATAGTCGACAATGGTCTGAGAGTACCATGGATGATGAACCCTCTGATCAATCTCAATCTGAGGGTCTCAGATTTAATTGATCCTCAAAGAAACATCTGGAATATGGATGTGCTTTAGGAATTGTTTTACCCAGCTGATATTGCTCGGATTGTTGCTATAAAGCCATCAGCAGAGATTCCAGATTTCTGGGTGTGGAATCATACAAAAGGGGGTGTCTACTCGGTGAATTTGGGGTACTGGCTAGCCGCTCGTGTAAATAAGGGTGCTTTGTTTCAGGAAGCTTCAGTTCAACCTTCCTTGAACATCCTCAAAGAAAAAACATGGCACCTTCAAACGGCTCAGAAGATTAAAATTTTCTTGTGGAGGGTGCTTAGTGAGCAATCCCGGTGGCGGTTAATATGGCTAAGAGAGGTATGAATGTTGATCAGCGGTGCCAAGCTTGTGGGATTGAAGGGGAGACGTCAAACCATATCCTTTTCACTTGTCATGTTGCACGTCAAACGTGGGCTCTTTCTGACTTCCCATCTCCTCAATTTGGTTTTGATTTGGAATCAATTTACGTTAATATTCATTACTTGCTGGTGATGAGTAAAAATATAAATCTACCTACGGAGTCAAGAAGATCGTTCCCCTGGATTTTATGGAAGCTTTGGAAGAACATGAATAAGCTGTTTTTTGAGGGTGAACGCTTCTCTCCGCTGATCATTAACAAGAAGATGAGAGAAGAGCATAAGAGTTGGTAGGAATCAAAAGGAAACTTGGACAAAAGAGAAGAAGCAATGATCGATTTCAAGATCGACAAAAACCAGTCGATTCAACCAAGATCGAGAGGTAGATCGAGCAAAATGAGTCGATCAAGGAGTGATCGACTAGACAATCGACCAAGATTAGTCGATCTGCGGCAGATCGACTGACCGATCGACCTGATCACCCGAACGAAACGCTGATCGAGTCAAAGATCGACCAACTGACTCGATCCAGAATAGATCGACTGAACGATCGATCATGCCACTCGAGCCATTTGGACCCAGAAATGTTTTTATGCTTTAGTAAGTGGGATTAGATAGGCCCCTTGCCCCTTGTCCCTTGCCCCTTGTCCCTTGCCCCTTGACCCCTCTTTTAAGGCCAAGAGCCATGTTTAAAACTCTATATAAGGAGTGTGTGTGTGCTTGTAATAAATCATCAAGTTTTTAATCTAGTCTTTTCTATTCTCTCTTTTTAAGTCTTCTTAGTGTTCTTGTAAGCTTCCTCTTGTTCTTGAGTGTTCTTGAGTATTCTTAAGTTTTATAGTTGCATCTTGTTTAATTCCTTGCGAAAACTCTTATTTTTATTATATATATCAAGTGTTTAAGATATTCTAATGTCAAATCTTTCTTCTTAATTCTTACTTAAATCTTTGTGAAAATTCTTATTTTTATTATATCAAGTGTTTAAGTTATTTTAATGTCAAATCTTTCTTCTTAATTCTTACTTAAATCTTTGTGAAAACTCTTGTATTTTTATTATAGATAGCAAGTATTTAAATAATTCTAATTTCAAGTCTTTCTTCTTAACCCCATCGATCATGTTCATTAACTCTAAACTTATGTTTAAAAGAGGAAAGAACATGATTTGTGAGTAAACCGCCAAGGTTTGAGGTTGGGATGATTAAGGAGGTTGGAGAATAAAATCTTGGTTTTGTTTTTATCTTGTTCTTCATTTAATTCTCTTCTTGGATTTGGGAGTTTTAAGGTCTAGAGATTCTCCATGGAGATCTCTTTAATCTAGGGATTTCTTTATCCTAACAAGACTTAGGAAATCCCTTAAAACCAAATCCAAGAGACTAGCTAATCCTTTCCCACACATCATGGATGCTTAGGGAGCTAGTTAAACCGTTTTTAAGATCCAAGCTTAATGTTCTTCACCTTATCTTTACACCACACATCATGGGTTAAGAGGAAAGGGTGAGGAAAGGGTTTATACCACACATCATGGATAAATCTAAATTGGTTTCTTAAGGTTTAGAGAAATTACTAAAAGAGTAAAAATTATGTTTTTAAACCCCAAGTTCGAATCTTCAACCTCCCTAAGAATGATTCCCAACCTAGAATCTGTTTTTAATATTTTAAAACCAAAAACCATTTTCTTCTAGTTTTGTGTTTATTTATCTTTATTAAATTTCTCATAAATAGTTTAATTATGCAATATAGTTTTATAAATTTGTAAGGTTGTGTTTTTGCTAATCCTGATATTTTATAAATTTCCTAATATCTTGTTTTGCACCCTGGTAATTAGTCAAGAGTCAGTAGAATTTATTAACTAGTTTTTAAAAACCATTTCGTCACCTGCAAATTTACCTAGTTTTTCTGTTTTTTGTTTTGCATTTTATAAAATTAGTAGCTTCGCGTTTTAAATTTCTAGAAGTCTTCTATTAGTTAGTTAACATCTCAGTAGGTATTTTAAAATAGTTCTCAAGTTCATATAGTTGCAGCAAGTAGTTTATTTTGATTTGTTACCCCATTTAACTCGAATCTGCTTAGCTTTACTTCAAGCTCTTGCATTCTTAATACCTTTCACAACTTGATTTGGATTGATGACCTGAAGTATTACAATGACATAGACAAGCTTTAGGTTTTGTTTAACCTGCTAAAAAGCTAATGACCTGAAGTATTACAATGACATAGACAAGCTTTAGGTTTTGTTTAACCTGCTAAAAAGCTAGTTATCAGGGAGGTTAAATGGTGTTAAATTTTCAGTTTCTGGACCAGAAATTCACCACTTGTTATTCGTTGACGATAGCCTCTTCCTGTGTAAAGCTAATGAGGCGCAATCGATTGAGCTCAATCAGATTATTTCCTTGTATGGAAAAGCAACAAGACAAGTAGTCAATCTTAAAAAGTCCTCTATTTCATTCGGTTCTAAAGTCCCCGAAGAAGTAAAAGCAAAAGTAAAACAAATTTTTGGGATTATCGACGAAGGAGGAGCTGCTTCTTACTTGGGCCTGCCTGAATGTTTCAGCGGTTCGAAGGTGGAGATGCTGAGTTTTATCCATGATAAGCTCAAAGCTAGGTTTACAGGTTGGTTCGCTAGAAGTCTTTCATTGGGAGGTAAAGAGGTTCTTCTGAAGGCTGTGGCAATGGCTATGCCAATCTAGCCATGTCTTGTTTCAAGCTTCCTAAATCCTCTTTAGCCAATCTCAGCAGTGCTATGGCGGCTTTTTGGTGGAACTCAGTAGACCATAAGAAGAAAATTCACTGGCTCAGCTGGGAAAAGATGTGTCTACCTAAATCTCTTGGTGGTCTCGGTTTTAAAGACTTGGAAAGTTTCAACCAAGCTTTGTTAGCTAAGCAGGCTCGGCGCCTCCTTCAAGATCCGCAAAGTCTCTTTGCCAAGGTGTTTCAAAGCAGATACTATGATCAAAAGGATTTTTTACAAGCTCCATTAGGGGTCCGACCTTCTTTTGGGTGGAGGAGTGTTCTGTTTGGAAGAGAGCTGTTAATCAAGGGGATTACCAAGTTAGTGGGGGAATGGAGAATCAATAAGAGTCTGGGTGGATCCTTGGATAGTCGACAATGGTCTGAGAGTACCATGGATGATGAACCCTCTGATCAATCTCAATCTGAGGGTCTCAGATTTAATTGATCCTCAAAGAAACATCTGGAATATGGATGTGCTTTAGGAATTGTTTTACCCAGCTGATATTGCTCGGATTGTTGCTATAAAGCCATCAGCAGAGATTCCAGATTTCTGGGTGTGGAATCATACAAAAGGGGGTGTCTACTCGGTGAATTAGGGGTACTGGCTAGCCGCTCGTGTAAATAAGGGTGCTTTGTTTCAGGAAGCTTCAGTTCAACCTTCCTTGAACATCCTCAAAGAAAAAACATGGCACCTTCAAACGGCTCAGAAGATTAAAATTTTCTTGTGGAGGGTGCTTAGTGAGCAATCCCGGTGGCGGTTAATATGGCTAAGAGAGGTATGAATGTTGATCAGCGGTGCCAAGCTTGTGGGATTGAAGGGGAGACGTCAAACCATATCCTTTTCACTTGTCATGTTGCACGTCAAACGTGGGCTCTTTCTGACTTCCCATCTCCTCAATTTGGTTTTGATTTGGAATCAATTTACGTTAATATTCATTACTTGCTGGTGATGAGTAAAAATATAAATCTACCTACGGAGTCAAGAAGATCGTTCCCCTGGATTTTATGGAAGCTTTGGAAGAACATGAATAAGCTGTTTTTTGAGGGTGAACGCTTCTCTCCGCTGATCATTAACAAGAAGATGAGAGAAGAGCATAAGAGTTGGTAGGAATCAAAAGGAAACTTGGACAAAAGAGAAGAAGCAATGATCGATTTCAAGATCGACAAAAACCAGTCGATTCAACCAAGATCGAGAGGTAGATCGAGCAAAATGAGTCGATCAAGGAGTGATCGACTAGACAATCGACCAAGATTAGTCGATCTGCGGCAGATCGACTGACCGATCGACCTGATCACCCGAACGAAACGCTGATCGAGTCAAAGATCGACCAACTGACTCGATCCAGAATAGATCGACTGAACGATCGATCATGCCACTCGAGCCATTTGGACCCAGAAATGTTTTTATGCTTTAGTAAGTGGGATTAGATAGGCCCCTTGCCCCTTGTCCCTTGCCCCTTGTCCCTTGCCCCTTGACCCCTCTTTTATGGCCAAGAGCCATGTTTAAAACTCTATATAAGGAGTGTGTGTGTGCTTGTAATAAATCATCAAGTTTTTAATCTAGTCTTTCTATTCTCTCTTTTTAAGTCTTCTTAGTGTTCTTGTAAGCTTCCTCTTGTTCTTGAGTGTTCTTGAGTATTCTTAAGTTTTATAGTTGCATCTTGTTTAATTCCTTGCGAAAACTCTTATTTTTATTATATATATCAAGTGTTTAAGNCTTCAAGCTCTTGCATTCTTAATACCTTTCACAACTTGATTTGGATTGATGACCTGAAGTATTACAATGACATAGACAAGCTTTAGGTTTTGTTTAACCTGCTAAAAAGCTAGTTATCAGGGAGGTTAAATGGTGTTAAATTTTCAGTTTCTGGACCAGAAATTCACCACTTGTTATTCGTTGACGATAGCCTCTTCCTGTGTAAAGCTAATGAGGCGCAATCGATTGAGCTCAATCAGATTATTTCCTTGTATGGAAAAGCAACAAGACAAGTAGTCAATCTTAAAAAGTCCTCTATTTCATTCGGTTCTAAAGTCCCCGAAGAAGTAAAAGCAAAAGTAAAACAAATTTTTGGGATTATCGACGAAGGAGGAGCTGCTTCTTACTTGGGCCTGCCTGAATGTTTCAGCGGTTCGAAGGTGGAGATGCTGAGTTTTATCCATGATAAGCTCAAAGCTAGGTTTACAGGTTGGTTCGCTAGAAGTCTTTCATTGGGAGGTAAAGAGGTTCTTCTGAAGGCTGTGGCAATGGCTATGCCAATCTAGCCATGTCTTGTTTCAAGCTTCCTAAATCCTCTTTAGCCAATCTCAGCAGTGCTATGGCGGCTTTTTGGTGGAACTCAGTAGACCATAAGAAGAAAATTCACTGGCTCAGCTGGGAAAAGATGTGTCTACCTAAATCTCTTGGTGGTCTCGGTTTTAAAGACTTGGAAAGTTTCAACCAAGCTTTGTTAGCTAAGCAGGCTCGGCGCCTCCTTCAAGATCCGCAAAGTCTCTTTGCCAAGGTGTTTCAAAGCAGATACTATGATCAAAAGGATTTTTTACAAGCTCCATTAGGGGTCCGACCTTCTTTTGGGTGGAGGAGTGTTCTGTTTGGAAGAGAGCTGTTAATCAAGGGGATTACCAAGTTAGTGGGGGAATGGAGAATCAATAAGAGTCTGGGTGGATCCTTGGATAGTCGACAATGGTCTGAGAGTACCATGGATGATGAACCCTCTGATCAATCTCAATCTGAGGGTCTCAGATTTAATTGATCCTCAAAGAAACATCTGGAATATGGATGTGCTTTAGGAATTGTTTTACCCAGCTGATATTGCTCGGATTGTTGCTATAAAGCCATCAGCAGAGATTCCAGATTTCTGGGTGTGGAATCATACAAAAGGGGGTGTCTACTCGGTGAATTTGGGGTACTGGCTAGCCGCTCGTGTAAATAAGGGTGCTTTGTTTCAGGAAGCTTCAGTTCAACCTTCCTTGAACATCCTCAAAGAAAAAACATGGCACCTTCAAACGGCTCAGAAGATTAAAATTTTCTTGTGGAGGGTGCTTAGTGAGCAATCCCGGTGGCGGTTAATATGGCTAAGAGAGGTATGAATGTTGATCAGCGGTGCCAAGCTTGTGGGATTGAAGGGGAGACGTCAAACCATATCCTTTTC
This sequence comes from Alliaria petiolata, assembly GCA_020283515.1. Lineage (NCBI taxonomy): Eukaryota > Viridiplantae > Streptophyta > Magnoliopsida > Brassicales > Brassicaceae > Alliaria > Alliaria petiolata. The sequence continues at coordinate 149,393,724 of JAHZTW010000001.1, read as the reverse complement.
ACTTGTCATGTTGCACGTCAAACGTGGGCTCTTTCTGACTTCCCATCTCCTCAATTTGGTTTTGATTTGGAATCAATTTACGTTAATATTCATTACTTGCTGGTGATGAGTAAAAATATAAATCTACCTACGGAGTCAAGAAGATCGTTCCCCTGGATTTTATGGAAGCTTTGGAAGAACATGAATAAGCTGTTTTTTGAGGGTGAACGCTTCTCTCCGCTAGATTCGATGACACAAATAAGAGAAGATTCCAATTTGTGGTTTGTAGCTCAGCAGGTTGATCAAGTCTCAGATGCAAATTTGGGTCCACCTGGTCTTCGCTCCCAAAAGAGATGGAAACCACCATGGTCTCCGTGGGGTGAAATGCAACGTTGGGGTTTCTTGGTCAGAACATTCGTCTTTAGTTGGCGGTGCTTGGGTGGTTAGGGACTCTACGGGCAGAGTTTTACTGCACAGCAGAAGAGCTTTCTCAAATATTAAAAGCTGGCAGGAAGCAAATGTGGTCTGTTTATGTTGGTCTATCGAGTGTTTGATCTTTCATCGAATAGACAAAGTTGTGATTGCTGCAGAGTCAGCAGATATTCTGAGTGCCGTAATCAAGCCGAAGCTTTGGCCGGCTTTAAAGATCTGGGTTTCTCAAATTAATGCTCTTCTGGTTAATTTGAGCGATTGGAAAATGGAAATGGAGGTTAAATCTACTAATAGAGGAGCTTATCTCATTGCTCATAGTGTTACAAAGTTTCTTCTTGGTCATTTTTATGTTGCTTCTGGGCATCCTAGATGGCTGCAGGAACTCTTTGGAAGTGAGATGGGTCTCTCCTCTGTCTAAGTAGTGGTAGTATAATTCGTTGATTTTTTGGTATCGGGTTGTCTGGTAGAAACCCTTCTCTGGCCGGTTTATGGCTATGGAGTTAGATTAATGTTGTTGTCGTTTTGTATCGGGTTTGTAAAAGTTTGTAACCCATTGTATATTTTTGGTATCAATGAATTATCTTTTCAGTTGAAAAAAAAAAAGAAATCCATCCAAATCACAAATCATAAATTGAAAACTACCCAATTGGCGAAAGGACTTCGAAAACAATGAGACGTAATTACATTTCAAACGAACAAACGACAAAAAAAAAAAAAAAAAAACATGTATAAAACGATGCTACGTTTCACCTATTCACATACCCCACATGATAATTTAAGTCACATATAATAATAATAAATATATTAAATTAAGTACTATTAATTCTCTCAAACCCAAAGAATTTAAAAACTTCCCGATGACGTGTCTCTCTGTGACGGGCTTCTCCAAAAGCCTGCCCCATAGAAACGCTCCAACATTTCGTTCTCAAGCATGACGACGTCGTTTACCTCGCCATTCGCTCCGCTTTCCTCGAAAACAATCTCAGCCGTTGGATCTTCCTCCTTCAATCTAGCGTGTACGGTGCTCTGACTCCCTTCCGCCGCCGCTGACGCAAGCAAACCGTGTCGTTTCCTCGTAAAACGCCGTCGTTTGCTTCGTCTCCACGCTTTCTTGCAAACCGCCGCCGGAACCTTATACACGGCCAAAACCACCAGATTCACCACCGCGCAAGGGCAGCAACACCAAACAGCCGCGCACTCCGCCGCCGCTCCTCCCGCAACCTCTCCCACTTTCCTCCTCTCCGCGTGTTTGCTCATCGTCGTCGTCGGCGGAGAGTTTCTCATCGTTGATTCCTCCGAAGACGCCAATAACGGCGATTTCAGTTTCACGTGACGAGTCATAACCCAAAAGAAAGAGAGAGAGAGTTAGAGAGAGATGAGAATCGCGAAACTCTCTGGGATCTTACAGATTATAGAGATATAACCGTCTCAGAGAAATTCGATTTCCCCGAGAAAATAGAATCTAGTGAAAACTGACCCATCTTTGTTCAGGTCATTCATCATTGATTCTGGTTATGTTTCGATCAAATCATGACGATCCCAGGAGGAGAAGAAGTAATAAAAAAATTCGGTGGATGACAAAGTAGAAATAAGAGGAAGGATTAACGAAAATAGCTGCTGTGTTGATTTTCTCGGGATTGGCTGGGATTTTCCGAGAAAGTGAGAGAAAATCGAAATAACGAATTCGAGATATAGAAAAAAATGGAATTAAAGGAGTCACCGAGAAGATCGGAGAGGATTATAACCAAAGATTTTGTTATTTTGTTCTCTCCTAAATTAAACAAATTAAAAAATAAAATAATAGTTTTTTTGGCTGCGATTTGAGAAAGAGAGATTTTGTCCACACGTGACGTGAGTGATTTTTGGAAGAAAGTCTTTTTTGGAGTTTTCTTTCTTTTTGTATTTGTGTGTGTTGTTTGTTTTAAATTCACATGAACCACTAATTATTTGCTTATCAAAACACCTGAATCTCTTCTTTTTTTCTAATCTTCTATCTGTCTGATTGATTTTTGTGGAATTGCAGGCTGGATAAGAGCTTAAATTTATAGAAAACTGAAAAACAAAAAATATATAACAAAACAAAAGATATTTTTTTATACACGTCTTTGTTGGAATGGAGGATCTATGTATAGATTTGCATGAGAATATAGTTTTGTAACGATATGTTCGTGAATAGTTTGGTGATTTTGATGACAACATGTCTGATTTACTATCGCTTAAATTTTGGTAGGCGTGATTGTAGCCTTGTGATGTACGTATTAAATATGGCGTGTGAATCTGATCTACATTGCATTTTATGCACGAACTACTTTTCTTTTTTTGTGGCAACTGAAGTTATATTAAAGGTTGAAGAAACCTTAACAAAGTTTCTGGTTACACACAAAACCACAACAAATATGAGGAAAGCAAAGCCCGAGAACAAATATGAAGATCTAAACTATAATCTTCCATAGACAGAGGAGGTGGACAATGTAAGACCAATATTTTAGAAATACGGAATATTTGATTTAATTACAAAATAAAAAGAATCATCAAAACCGAATAAAACGAGTTAAGGAAAATCGTAAATAATAAATCGGTAAAACCGAAACACTGGAACGGAGTCGAGATCGCAATTTCTTTCCTTAACTCAAAGAATCACCCATAGTGTGACAAATATTATCACGATTCATGAGTCCCAGGATACAACCGTTCAATCCCGAATCGCATCACTCGATTGCGGGTCTAACGAATTTGTATCTCAACAAATACTCTCGAACTAAAGAAAACTACCTGATGCAGTAGTGGATTGAAAGAATGTGTTTTTAGCCTTTGCTTTGATCTGATGATCTGTGTTTGGATGATTTGAAAAGAGAAGCTAACCCATCATATATATAGTATGAGAAGAGACTTGAAAACATTCCAAGTTTCCAATGTGGGATACTTTAACTTTCACAAAAAGTTATAGTTAATGGAAACTTTCCATTTGTTTAGGCTTCTTCCACAAGTAATTATAGTTAATGGAAACTTTCCATTTATTTAAGCCTCTTCCACAAAGAATTAAAACTAATGGAAACATTCCATTTGTTTTAGCCTCTTCCATTTGTTTGGGTCTCAACCCATCTCTTATTCACACAAAACACAAATTAATAAAGCCCAATTGTCTTTATTAATTTTTGTTCCAACAATCCCCCACATGAATAGAATGATATCTAAACAAATGAGACTCTACTAACTCGAAAGACTATGCAGACACACTAGGACTTGACACTAGGACTTTTCGAGAGTATTGCGAAGACTAACTGTATCTGAGATAGTAGCTTTTCAGCCTTGAACCACTCATTGTTAATATATGCCGGAATTACTCAGCCAGGTGGTGAACTTGATGTCTTGAACCGCCCGGTTTTTTATGTAAAACTAGACAACAGATATAACCCAACTTCGTATTCTTGTTGAGTTAAGTTCTCTATTGTGTTCATTGTGGCCTTGAACATTGCCTGGTTTATCGTGAGTGAACTTGGAGAGTATAGCCTCAACTTCATCCTCCTAGAAACGGCCCCATTTCACACTCACTAGGTGATTGCCATGTACATGTCATATATACAGATTCTACTGTTATTCTATAGACTATGGTCTTATATCATTAAAAGCCTCAATGCTTAACCCTTAATTACTTACACAAAAGCACTGTTATCATCTTTGGAACTGAGCAATTTACAGTGCTTGTTTTTAGACTCTGCTTGATTTAGTTGTCCCTTTTGAACCTAGATCTTGGGATCTCCAGTCACATAGGTTGGGTATCCATCATGGCGTCATCTGTATCCATAGGCTTTAAACCCATTCCTTTTGATGATTTAAGAACTTGATCTCGCGGCAAGCTTTTGGTAAACGGATCCGCTAAGTTTTCAGCCGATTTGATGTAGTCTATTGTCAATACACCACTCGAGATCAGTTGTCTAATGGTCTTATGTCGTCGCCGAATGTGACGAGACTTGCCATTGTAAATAGTATTCAGTGCCTGGGATATAGCCGACTGGCTGTCACAATGTACCCGTAAAGCTGACACTGGTTTCTCCCACATCAGAATATTTTCTAGAAAATTCCGGAGCCACTCAGCTTCTTCTGCTGCTTTATCTAAAGATATGAACTCTGATTCCATAGACGATCTAGCCAACAGAGTTTGTTTGGAAGATTTCCAAGACACATCTGCACCGCTTAGCGTAAAGACGTTTCCACTCGTGGATTTATAGTTTTTGGAATCGGAAATCCAGTTGGCGTCATTGTATCCTTCCAAAACTTTAAGTTCTTTACCATAGTGCAGCCTATAACTTTAGTACGACGTACATAGTCCAATACTCTCGTTATGGCTCTCCAGTGTTTATGTCCTGGACTACTCGTATAGCGACTCAGTACATTGACTGCATGTGCTAAAGCGGGTCTAGTACAATTCGTTAAGTACATCAGACTTCTTATTACTCGTGCATACTCCATTTGTAACACTTATTCACCCGTATTTTTCTGTCAAATGAATACTAGTGTCTACTAGAGTTTCCGCTCTTCCTTTTGAGAAAGTATTGAATCTCTCAAGTATCTTTTCAGCATAATGAGCTTGAGATAGGATCATTCCTTTAGAATTTCTAGTGATCTTAATCCCTAGAATTACATCCGCTAGTCCCAAGTCTTTCATATCAAACTTGCTACTTAGCATGTTTTTAGTTTGACCGATCACGTCATTATTGCTACCAATAATGAACATGTCGTCAACGTACAAACAGAGCAAAACGTATCCACTAGGACTACTTTTGATGTATATGTACTTATCACATTCATTAATGCTGAAACAATTTGACATCATTACATTGTCAAATTTTTCATGCCATTGTTTTGGAGCTTGTTTAAGTCCATAAAACGACTTCACAAGTCGACGGAATTTGTGATCTCCTCTTCTAAATCACCATCTAGAAAGGTAATTTTAATATCCATTTGATGGATTTCTAGGTCTCTTAATGATGCGATGCCAATCAGCGTACGGATCGATGTTATTCTCGTTACAAGAGAATAAGTGTCAAAGAAGTCTGATCCTTCCTTTTGACGAAATCCTTGCACTACAAGTCTTGCCTTGTACTTGTTGATTGAACCATCAATCTTCATTTTTGTTTTGAAGATCCATCTACACCCAATAGGTTTGCTACCTTGTGGTAATCAACCAATTCGTATGTATTATATTGCATAATCGAATCGATCTTACTATTGACGGTTTCCTTCCATGGAGGTGCGTCGGGTGTAGACATGGCCTTAATGAAGATTCTTTGTTCATTCTCTGAAAGAAAGACTATTAAGAAATCTTCATCAAAAGATTTTTCCTTACGAGCTCTTATGCTTCGTCTAGGTTCATCTTCAACCGCTTCTGCATCATCAAACGATGTGCAAGAAGTACTCGCCTCATTTCCAGAGGTGATTGCATCACTTTCTTCACGAGTTCCTTTTATATTTTGTTTATCCTTACACGGAAAAACGTGCTCAAAGAAAGATGCATTCCTTGATTCCATTGTTGTATTTACATGGATATCTGGTATGTCTGATTTATGAACCAGAAACCGATAAGCATCACTATTGTGTGCATAACCGATGAAAATACAATCCACTAGGCCAAATTGTGACCTTTTTAGGAGGTAGCACTGCGACCGTTGCCAGGCACCTCCACACTTTCAGGTATTTGTACGAAGGTACATTACCTTTCGAAAGTTCGTATGACGTTTTGTCAATACCTTTGTATGGAATTTTGTTGAGGATATGATTTGTGGAAAGCAACGCTTCCCCCCCACATGTGTTGGGGTAACCCAGATTCCTGCAACATTGCATTCATCTTCTCTTTAAGATTTTGGTATTTTTGGTTCTGCAACTCTATTAGATTCAGGTGAATAAGGAGCGGTCGTTTGATGGATAATGACATGTTCTTTACAGAATGCATTGAAGGGTGCATCATATCCGCCTCCTCTATCATTTCTAACTATCTTAATAGTTCTATCGAGTTGGTTTTCAACCTCGAGTTTATACTCCTTGAATTTTTCCAAGGTTTCATCTTTGCTTCTTAGCAAATAGACATAGCAATATTTTGTACTATCAACTATGAAAGTCACAAAATATTTTTACCGCCTCGAGTTTGAACAAATTTGAAATCACACAAATCTGTGTGAATTAAACCGAGAGGTTCGGTTGTTCTTTCGACCAGAGAGGATGGGGTTTTTTGTAAGTTTTGCTTGTAAGCATACTTCACATTCTTGAGACTTATCTCATGTCCTGAAGTCATCTTGAGCTTCACTTCACCACGACTTTCAATCTTGGATAAGCCGATGTTACCCATTAACAGTCGCTCTTCACTCTTGCATTTTTGATAAGTGCTAAACATGTTCTTATCATTGCATATGTGAGTTGTGGCACCTGTGTCGTACCACCATTCCTTTAGGTTGTCCTCAACCGTGTTGACTTATGTGACCACATCGCACATATCAGTCATGTTGGCTTGAGACATTCCTTTGTCTTTGCCGTTGTGAATCGTGCTACGACTTGCGTCAGCTTTTTGTGATCCACCTTGCCACACTTGTGATAAATTCTCAAGAACTTCATTTTACCCTTTCGCTTCATAAAGCTAGTAGAGGCTTTTAGAGAATTTTTTTTTTTCTTGTTCTTGTGAACAACAACATTAGCAATGTGCTCATTCAGAACACCACTTGCTATGCGAATTCGAGACTCGGTTCTCAGCTTGACTATCAAGTCTTCAAGGGAAATTGCATTCCGCTTGTGTTTGAGAAGGTTTTGGAAGTCCGCCCAACTTGGAGGAAGCTTCTCAATGAAGCAGCAAACCCGATAGGTTTCGCAAAGCCTCATGCCTTAAGCGTGAATCTCATGAAGGAGATTCTACACTTCTGCGAGTTGTTCCATCAATGGCCTCGAATCCACCATCTGATAGACTGATACTGTTGGATTTCACCACAGTGGATTTCTGTGATTCAGAATCTTCAATTCGATACTTCTTGTCAAAGGGAATCCCACACCTCCTCCGAACTTTTTAAATCTCCAAACAAGTTGTACAACGGTTTGGAGAGACAGTTCATGATGTAGCCTTTGCACAAGTAGTCACTGTGCTCCCAAGCTTGAACCGTCGCAAAGATCATTGGATCGGTGTTGCCGGGGAATTGATAGTTTTCTAGACAGATTTCTTGTTTGGAATTTTTGTCTAAGTTTTAGCTAACTACTTTACTTTCTTTTGTTTCAGGTGTATGCCTAAACGCCACATCAGGAGCAAAAAGGAAGCAGAACTAACTGTACTCGACAACCAGGCACTTGCGAAAGTAGAGCGTACGAACCGAAAAGCTGCGAGAGCGTCGATCGACACCAGGAGCATCGATCGACACCCTTCGCAGACGAAGATGCCAAACGCTATAGTGCTAGTGCAAGACGCGACAGGTCTGCTGCGAGACCGAGAAGGAAACAGGCGCAATGAAGAAGGAGCGCTACTGAATGAAGCCGAAGCTATAATCGCTGAACCAGCCAATGACGCGGAGCGTGGGCGCACCCTTGGAGATTACAACAGGCCTGATCAGTTCTACGCAAATAAAGCTGCAATTCGCCTACCCACCGTTCAGAGGAATGACTTTCAGCTGAAGCCCGCATTCTACACTCTTGTGGCTCAGCACACTTTTCATGGTCTTCCACATGAGCATCCGATGGATCATCTGGAAGGCACATGGAGTGTCTGAAGACTACCTCTACTGCAAACTTTTCCCATTTTCTCTTAGTGGAGATGCTGCGTACTGGCTGAAGCAGCTGGAACCTGGTTCTTTAACCACTTGGGAGGAGACCAAGAATGCTTTTCTCAACAATTTCTTTGATGATGCAAGGTCTGAGGATCTGCGAATGAAGATCTCTACCTTTTCTCAAGGACCTACTGAAGCATTCAAGTCTTCCTGGATCAGATTCAAGGCATATCAGAGAGATTGCCCCCATCATGGATTCACTGATGTCCAGCTGCTGGGTATTTTCTTCAGAGGGATAGACTGGAGATACCAGATGGCTCTAGATGCTGCAAGTAATGGGAACTTCAACACTAGGATCCCAGCAGACGCGGTGAAGCTGATTGAGAACTTGGTATCTAGCAATAGTACCAAGAATGCAGACCTTCAAAGGAAAACATCAGCTAGCTCTAATGATGGAGGACAAATCGCAGAAATGAAGGCCATGCTTGGATCTATGCATAACCTTCTAGTGGGGAAGAAACAAGTTCAATTTGCTGCAGAAGTGGAACATTTCGAACTAACTGCAGCAGCTCAAGAGGAAGGCTGCAATTACATCAATGGAAGTGGTTTTCAGGGGAACAAGTTCTACAATGGAAACAACCAGAGAAACTCCTTCTCTGGAATTCAGAATTCCGGTGGTTACTCTCCAAGATCCAACTTTTAGAAGACCGAGTTCCAGAAGCCTTTCCAGAGCACCAACTACACCAGAAACTATGGTTCTTCTTCTTATCAAAACCCACCAACTCAATCTTCTGCAGACAATGGTATGAAAGCAATGATGGAACAGCTTTTAGAAGGACAACCGAAGATGACAGTGAGCTTTAATGGGAAGATTGATAACCTGTATCAAGATCTGACTGGAAAGATGGATGCTATGTACCATGACTTGAATGGGAAGTTCGAATCTTTGAACACCCATGTCAAGAAATTGGATACCCAAGTTGCCCAAACTGCAGATTCTGTGAGAAGACAAGAGGGGTTTCTTCCTGGGAAAACTGATACAAATCCCAGGCACCATGTCAATGCCATCACGACAAGGAGTAGAAGCAAGCTGGAACCAGAGCAGAAGAAGAACCTAGGTGCTGAAGACCTTGTGGAGTTGCAAGAATTCGAAGAAGAAGTTGAAGAAGACGCTGCACATCCAGTGTCGATCGACACAGAAAAGTGTCGATCGACACTTGAAGAAAATCACGAAGTCAAGAGCTCAAGTCCGTGTGTCGATCGACACAAGGCTGATGTCGATCGACACCTTACCCAGACGTCTGCAGAAACATCCAAACCTGCAGAAACTTCCGTGGAACGAGTTTACAAACCCAAAATCCCATATCCGAGAACCCAGAAGAAGACCAAGCAAGAGCTAGAAGACGCCAAATGCAAGGCAATCATGGATAAAGTTGTTGTAGAGATCCCATTGATTGATGCTTTGAAGATTACTCCTGTTCTTAGGAGATATGTGAAGAGGATGGTGACCAAGAACCTCGGGCTTGAAGAAAGAGTTACTATGATTTCAGAACAAGTCAGTGCAGTGATTCAGAATAAGTTACCAGAAAAGCTCAAGGATCCTGGAAACTTTGTATTGGATTGTTCTATCTTTGCAGAAAGATTTGAGAGATCTCTTTGTGATTTGGGAGCTAGTGTCAACCTCATGCCACTCTCAGTTGCTAAAAGTCTTGGGATGACTGATTTTAAACCAACAAAGATCTCCCTCATCCTCGCGGACAGAACCACTCGAATCCCAGAAGGTGTCTTGGAGGACGTTCCAATCAAGGTTGGTGATTGCATGATTCCAACTGATTTCGTGGTGCTGGAGTATGGAGAAGAACCCAAAGATCCTCTTATCTTGGGTAGACCTTTCCTAGCCACAGCAGGAGCTATCATTGATGTCAAGAGAGGAAGAATTGCACTGAATGTGGGCGATCTAGTCATGAAATTCGACATGGACAAGCTGATGAAGAGGCCAACAATAGATGGACAGACTTTCTATGTGGATTCACTCACCAATCTGGCTGAAGAAATCTTTCATGAGATGAGTCCTGAAGACCCTTTGGAGAGTATCCTGGCCAACTCCACAGCAGAGATGCAACATCTCAATGAAGCTTCTGAGGGGTTCAACAAGATGATAAACACAAGCGAGCAAGTCTTGCAATTAGTCGCACAAGAAGGTTGGTGTCGATCGACACCAACACAGAGTGTCGATCAACACTACGAAACCTGCAAAAGACGCGAAAATGGGCGAATGGAGTGAAGCAAAGGCCCCTAAAATCGAACTCAAACAGCTTCCAGCCGGGCTAAGGTACGCTTTTCTTGGTCCTAATTCCACTTATCCTGTTATTGTCAATGCTACTTTGAACAATGCAGAGCTCACGTTACTGCTAAGCAAGCTGCGCAAATTTCGCAAAGCTCTTGGCTATTCTCTTGATGACATTTCAGGTATATATCCAGACTTGTGTATGCATCGCATTCATCTTGAGGATGAGACCAAGACATCAGTAGAGCATCAAAGGAGGCTGAATCCGAACCTGAAGGAGGTTGTGAAGAAGGAGAATCTGAAGCTTTTGGCCGCAGGAATCATCTATCCCATCTCGGACAGCGCCTGGATCAACCCAGTTCATGTGGTTCCTAAGAAAGGAGGCGTAACAGTGGTGAAGAATGAGAAAGAGGAGCTGATTCCTACAAGAACTGTGACTGGACACAGGATGTGCATCGACTACAGGAAGCTGAACGCTGCCACAAGGAAGGACCACTTTCCATTACCCTTCATTGATCAGATGCTGGAAAGACTGGCGAATCACCCTTACTACTGCTTCCTGGATGGGTATTCTGGTTTCTTTCAGATCCCCATTCATCCAGATGACCAGGAGAAGACCACCTTTACATGTCCTTATGGTACATTTGCATATCGCAGAATGCCATTTGGACTTTGTAATGCCCCTGCGACTTTCCAGCGCTGCATGATGTCCATCTTCACAGACATGATTGAAGATTGTATGGAAGTCTTTATGGATGATTTCTCTGTCTACGGGTCTTCTTTCAAAGTCTGTCTAGACAATCTCTGCAAAGTGCTAGCTAGATGTGAAGAGAAGCACTTGGTTCTGAATTGGGAGAAGTGTCACTTCATGGTGCAAGATGGCATTGTACTTGGACATAGAGTTTCAGCTGCTGGAATTGAAGTGGATCGCGCCAAGATCGAAGTGATGACATCTCTGCAAGCGCCAAATTCAGTGAAAACGGTGAGAAGTTTTCTAGGCCATGCTGGGTTTTACAGAAGATTCATCAAAGACTTCAGCAAGATTGCAAGACCTCTTACTACTCTGCTTTGCAAGGATGTGAAGTTTGAGTTTTCTGCAGAATGTCATTCAGCTTTTGAGCAGATTAAGAAGGCTTTGGTGAGCGCCCCAATTGTCCAACCACCAGACTGGGATTTGCCTTTTGAGGTGATGTGTGATGCCAGTGATTTCGCAGTAGGCGCTGTACTTGGGCAGAGGAAGGACAAGAAGCTTCATGCTATCTATTATGCAAGCAGAACACTTGATGAAGCACAGCGAAATTATGCAACAACTGAGAAGGAATTGTTAGCTGTGGTGTTTGCTTTTGAGAAATTTCGACCATACCTTGTTGGAGCCAAGGTAGTGGTTCATACTGATCATTCTGCACTCAAATACTTGATGCAGAAGAAGGATGCCAAACCAAGATTGCTAAGATGGATTCTGCTTCTTCAAGAGTTTGATATTGAGGTGAAGGACAAGAAAGGAGTTGAAAATGGAGTTGCTGATCATCTATCCAGAATCAAGGTAGAAGATGACGTGCCAATTGATGATTTCTTACCCGAGGAGGCTGTCAATTCGATTGAGACTCGAGATGCAGGAAACCTGCAACTTTCTGCAGCATCTGGGTTAGTGTCGATCGACACTACCCTAAGGTGTCGATCGACACCTCGATCCGAGAAAGTTGGCCCCGACGCAAGACCCCGTGTGTCGATCGACACCAGGAGCATCGATCGACACTCCCTGCAGATCGCGACACAGATTCTGAAGGCTATGAATAACGCGTTCAATGCACCTATGATGGCTGTTACCACTTGTCAGAGACCGTTGTATGCTGATATTGCCAACTACCTTGCTGCAGAAGATGAACCTACTGGTCTTAAAGGCTATGAGAAGAAGAAGTTCTACAGGGAACTAAGGAGATATTATTGGGATGAGCCTTATCTGTACAAGCACTGCTCATATGGAGTCTACTGAAGATGTATTGATGAAGCTTAGGTGCAGGACGTGCTGTTTCATTGCCATGGTTCGGATTATGCAGGTCACTTTGCAACATTCAAGACAGTCTCAAAGGTTCTTCAAGCTGGTCTATGGTGGCCAACAATGTTCAAAGATGCTCATGCTTTCATCTCTGGATGTGATGCTTGCCAAAGGAAAGGGAAGATCAGCATGAGACATGAAATGCCACAAAACTTCATTCTTGAAATTGAAGTCTTTAATTGTCGGGGCATTGATTTCATGGGTCCTTTTCCCTCTTCTTATGGGAATAAGTACATCTTGGTTGCTGTGGACTATGTGTCCAAATGGGTTGAAGCAATTGCTAGTCCAACCAATGATTCTGCTGTGGTACTTGAGCTGTTTACGACCATTATTTTCCCTAGATTTGGAGTGCTTCGAATTGTTATAAGTGATGGTGGCAAGCACTTCATTAACAAAGTCTTCGATAAGCTGCTGAAGAAGCATGGTGTTCAACATAGAGTGGCTACTCCTTATCATCCTCAGACAAGTGGGCAAGTTGAAGTATCAAATAGGCAGATTAAGGAGATTCTGGAGAAGACAGTTGGTGCTACAAGGAAGGATTAGGCTGTAAAACTGGATGATGCGCTTTGGGCGTACAAAACAGCTTTCAAAACACCACTTGGTACTACACCATTTCATCTGCTTTATGGAAAAGCTTGTCATCTTCCGGTGGAGCTAGAATACAAGGCAGCATGGGCAGTCAAGTTGCTGAATTTTGACATCAAGTCTGCTACAGAAAGGCGCCTGATACAGCTAAATAAATTGGATGAATTCAGACATCATGCCTATGAGAATTCAAAGCTGTACAAAGAGAGAACAAAGGCCTATCATGACAAGAAGATCATATCCAGGCAGTTCAAACCAAATGACCAGGTACTCCTGTATAACTCTCGTTTACAATTGTTTCCTGGTAAATTGCGCTCTCGTTGGTCAGGTCCTTTTACCATCAAAGATGTCAAACCATATGGAGCCATTGTCATGATTGATCCAAAAGGCAAAGAATTTACAGTCAATGGACAAAGGGTGAAACATTACTGGGCACAAGCCGAGATCCCAGAAGCACAAATTGTGCATCTGGCTGATGCGCCCATCGCCTGATCACCTGCCAAAGTCGAGCTAATAACTGTAAAAAAAGCGCTTAGTGGGAGGCAACCCACTGGTAAGTTAGTTTTGAGTCAATTTTTCTTTTATTTTTGAGTCAGTTTTCAGTTTGATTTGGAACCTTGGTTGAGTTATGAGATTGGACTAGATATTTGGTGCTTTTAATCGTGTTATGTGAGTACTTTGACAGTGCAAGCTTTGGAGAACTCGGATTTACACTTTGATAGACCCAATTTACGATTTTGGGAAGTCAGAATTCGACTACAGATACAGTGTCGAGCGACACTCTTCTGGTGTCGATCGACACCCCACGCGAACACATGTAAGTGTTTTCTCCTTGCTCGTTTCATGGTTCATTTTCATTTATTATTCCAACTTCAGACCTAACAACACTGGGGACAGTGTTGTTCAAGTCTGGGGGAGGAAAATACTGATGTATTTTGCTTTATTTTTTTTTTTTAAGAGTCAGTCAAAATGTTTTATTGCGTCAAATCAGTTTGAAACAACCAGTTTTCCAGAAGAAACAACCGCAAAGGATTGACACTTGAAGGACCATTACCATAGTAATTGATTTCGGGTTTTACTAGGTTGAAAGCTGTGAGTGGATAGGTCTAACAGAGCGAGTTCATATTCCTATTTCAAGCTTGGTATGCATTGGACTTGATTCCTCTTTCAGCACTGACAAGATAAGAAATATGCAGTCTCTCCTTAATCTTCCCTTGAGAAAAATCGAATAAGAGTCTAAGTCAATGAATAGTGCAAAGATCCTCATGAGCCTGTCTCCTCACAAGGAACAATATTAGTGATCGCTCATGAACCTGTCTACTAACAAGGAACACAAGTAAAGAGCAGCACTGCTCTAAGACTTCAAAAGAATAAGAAAAGTCAATGAAAAGATCTGTAGAACACCCTGAAAATGGGCAGATGTTGACTAAGGGAAGAGAAAATAGGAGAGCTGTGGAAATAATGTCTTGTTCAGGCGCTAAGGAAGGGAAAGAATCTATAATTCTTTTGATCCATACCCTTTGTTTAATTTCGAAAATTCTAAGAAGAAAGGGATCTGGACTTGATTTGGGAGATTGCTAGACTTGTGGTGATTATGCCAAAGTACTATCTGATGTTGGTTCTAAGGTATGTGGATTCAAGAGTGTTGGCACAATGTGGCAGTTCTGAAAGTTAGCTGGTGGTTTCTGTTTTCAAACCTCGATTCCATTCTAAGTTTTTGTTTTGCTTGAGGGCAAGCAAAAGCTAAGTCTGGGGGAGTTGATATATCATGGTTTTTACCCATTTTTGGACCATGATATAAGTGTTTTTATCGAGTCTTAATGCTATTTTCGAGTCTATATAGAGTCTATGCAGGTTCAGGTACAATTGGAGCTAAACTGGAGATTTGGATACATTTTGGAGCATAATGGAATGAAGTCACGAAGTGTTGAAG
>JAHZTW010000001.1:149254368-149372890 GCA_020283515.1 Alliaria petiolata | reverse complement strand
AAGGTGGATTATATCATTTATTATATATTTTTGCATTACTTATAATTGATGCAAATGAATCTTACATCACTTAGAAAAGTGATTCTGTTTGTGGTGATGCAAATAATTAACATCAGTTAGTTATCAACTGATGCAAATATATTTTATTTTTGCATCAATTGTTATAATTGATTTCAATATGTGTCAATTACAAAAAACTGATGTTATCTTTTATATCAATTTTTAAAAGTGATGTTAGTATTTGTGACGATTATAATAATTGATGTTAAAATTAGCGTCAATTTTAATAAGTGATTTTAATAGTTGTATCATTTACAATAACTGACTTAATATTTATATCATTTAAAATATATGATTTAAAATATTACTATCACTTTTATATAATTGATGTTAAATTTATGCGAGTTTTTATAATTGATTGTAATAATTATGTTATTTATTTTTATATAATTAATCTTATTGGTTAAAACCAAAAAGAAAATTAATCCTATTGGTTAAAACCAAATAAAAAAAAATTAATTTTATTCACCAATAAATATGAATATTATATATTTAAGTTTCAATATATATATAGAGATGGTTTCTCTTTAACTTCTTCATCTATTAGCAATGTGAGATAAAGTAAAAAACGTTAGTTACATCACTTTTAACTGATATAAATTTTATATCATTTTCTAAATGATGTTAATCAAAATCATTAGTTACATCGATTCTTTAACTGATGTAAATTTATAATTTTGTATCGATTTGTTATAATGATGCTAAAGAACGAAAGAGTTACATCAGTTTTAATAATTGAAGCTAATTCACATAATTATGTTTATATTACATTAGTGTAATTTTTATTAGAATCAGTTTTTATTGATGCTAATTTTACATCATTGTTAGAAGTGATGTTAACAAAAATTAATAAATACATCGATCACCTAATTGATGTAAGTTTATATTTTAATATCAATTTTTTTAAAGTGATACAAACTAATAAAATTTGTATCACTTTTATTGAATTGATGTCAAACTAGTTAATTATAACATCAATTATTATAATTGATGTTAAACCATGTATATTTGTTTCATTTATAAATAACTAATTTAAAATAGTATCGCTTAGTTTTATGATACAATTTAAGTGATATAATCCACCTTTTTTTGTAATGGTTGCGTTTTGTAGTGGTTGCGTGTATACGAAGAAAAGAAGAAAAAGAAGAAGCGAATCCACTTTAGGAAGAAAAGAAGAAAAAGAAGAAGCGAATCCACTTTCTCTCACTCTTATCCTACCACTTCTCTCTCTCCATTATCGTACGCATACAAATCATATATCAATATAAACACATCTCACCTTATAAAAATAATATATTTTCAAGTATTAATTTATAACAATATAGGATTTTTTGCTCATTCGATATTCATCGGAGAATTTTCTGAATGACGTATCATGTTTGGATTAGTCTAATTTTAGAAAGTAAAATCATCTCTAATAGCCTCGCCCTGCCTCCATCTTCATGATTCCACTTATATATATATATACTAGAATAGGACCTGCATATATGCAGGTTTTAAATAAAATATTTTAAGAAGGTAAAAAATTATTTGAAAATAAAATTTGATCACTTGTGAACAAAAGGAAAAAAATATAATTTTTTTTAAATTGTTTTTGTAATTAATTTTTATGATACAATAAATTTGTATATTATCATGAAAATATAATTAATAATTTTACATTCTCAAACAATATTTATTCGATAGTGTCAAAATTTGATCGACATACTTTTACACGTGTTGCGATCATGTTAATTAGCAAATTTAAAACATCAAGTTTTACAATAAAATTGTATATTTTGCTAAATTGGAGTTAATTTTATTTACTTATATTTTTTATTTTAGATTTCCTTTGAAGTATATTTTATTATTTTTTCCTTTTTATTTTAATCATTTTATTTTAGTATTATTATCTGATTATATAATTTTTTAATCTAAAGTTTTATTTACTAAAATCATAATGAAAATAATATATTTTTCTATATAACATTTTTTTTAAAAACATAATTTTATTTTATTATTGTTTAAGTTATATCATAATTTTGTTTTAAGTTTCAAATTGGTGTTATTATATTGATAAATAAACCAAACATTTATTAAATTAAATAAATAATTTATGGTTAATTCGAAGTGTGAAACGTAACGAACTAAAAGGATAACCAAAATGGTTAAATCTATTCTAACAATGAAAAGCATAAAAATTTATTTTTTCTTTTCTTGTTTTTTATTTACTTTCTTGAACTTATTTTCCTTTTTATTAATTTTATTACTTACTTTTTCGATTTTTTGTTTTTTTAGTATTAGTAGTCGATTATATAATTTCCTTAACCTAAATGGAAAACATAAAAAAGAAAGTTATTTTTTTTTAAACTATTTTATTGATTTATGTAAATATTATGTTAAAATCTAATTGATTGAACTTTTTAACACGTGTCAAAATCTAATCGATTAACTTGACACGTGTCACAATTATGCTAATTAGCAACTTTTTGATTTTTCTTTTAGTATTAGTAATCAATTATATATTTTTCTTAATCTAATTGAAAAACATAAAAAATAAACTTATTTTCCTTTTTTTGTTTTTAAAACTGATTTTTAGATTTGTGTAAACATTATATTAAAATCTAATTGGTTGAATTTTTTAACACGTGTCAAAATCTAATCAATTAACTTGACACATGTCACAATTATGTTAATTAGCAACTTTGACGCATCCAACTTTATATAATAAGAGATATATATATATATATATATATATATAAATTAATGAAATTCTGTATATTGATTGATTAATGCAATTCTTTTAAGATGGTATATATAAATTAATGAAATTCTTTAAATTGATTGATTAGTAATCTGTAGCATTACTAAGATCTAAATTTATTGCTAAATTAATTTGAATAAAGATAAATTACTTGTATAGTTATCATATATCAGTAGTAGTATATCATTTTGATTAAATTATTAATAAATTCATAAGTAGCTCATAAATTTATTATTCAAAACATAAAAGATTACTTATTGCATACTAATTTTCGGGAAAACATAAAGTTTCACTTCCACATTATCACTCCCGTTTTGGACTGAATTATATAAATTTTTTTGAGGGACAGTCGTATGAATTATGTTAGTGAAGCTGATTGTGATGATTTTGATGTCTTAAGTTCGGTTTTCCTATAACAAATTTTTTTTTATTTTGTTAATAACATGGATTTATATTAGTTTAGTGAAATTATCTATTGTCTAACCAATGCTTTTTTTTTGCATGCATCGATTATAAACATTTTTGGGCTAAGTTAATAAATTCTGTTGTTAATTATATTTTGGTGGTTGTGTTTTTTTTTTTATAATTATTTTGCGTAATAATATCATTTGAATTCTTAAAAAAATTGAATCATAGCATATGTGTGCACATAAAAATATAGTAATGGTAAATCATGTAATTAGTCTTTTTAAATTTTTTTAATAATATAACATTTGTATTCTTAAAAAATTGAATCATATCATAAGTTTGCACATAAAAAATAATAATGGCAAATCATGTATTTAGTCTAGTAACATTAGTCTTTTTTGTTAAAGCGTGGTGAGAATGAATGTAGTAATGACATATTAATAATGTCATTATTGTAAATAAGATATAAAATTAAAGTTATTCTTTAAAAATGCTTCTCAATTAATATATAGGGGATAAATAGAATTGACCAAAAAATGTTCTAATTTAAAAAATCCTATTTTCTAACCAAAATTTGTAAAAAAATCAATTGACATAAAACAAATGCATCTCTAGCACATGTCTAAAACGGTGATGGTCGAGTCACAATATGAAATTGCATGTCAAAGGAATTAAAATCATGATTACCTCAAAAAGGGGGACAATACATAGGATTTTCACGTATTCCTAATTGACAAGACTGCGACCATAGTGCATGGATCAATGAACTGTTCGAAATATATTACGTCTAGATAGAACCATCGAGATTTTCCAATCAAAAATTAAAAAAATCTTTCAGAGAAACAGTAAACCACAACGTACCTAGTTCATGATTGAACTCAATTGCATGAACTCAATTACAATTAGACATATTAATCATACGTTTATATCATACATATAAGCTAATCCTGCATGTCATAAAGACTAATCATTTTTGTTAGAATGTGCCATATAAATAGAAATGACGAAAGAAGTAGATCTAGTTTCTTTCCCAGCGTTCAGTGCTTCAGCGCTGGCGTTGGAATATCTTTGGTTGGTCTCTTCCTTTCTTTGTTCATTTGTACATGTTTGGAGGTCTGATTTGTTTTGTTATGAAGAATCGTCGTTTTTGGTGGCGTTAATCGACATAATCAGTTGATGTTTTGGTGCTTCGCGAAAGGGTGTTTCTTCGCTGGATCTGGAAGAATCGCATGTTCTACTTCCTTCTCTCTTGAGATCAAAGTTGGAGCTGAAACCTTCTCGTCCCCTCCGATGATGCTCAACCGTAGGCCTTAGATCGAAGTTTAAGGGAGCATTCCCTTCTGTTTATCAGATCTATCATCTATGCATCCAGATTTGGCCGTTGTTTCCGGTAACCGCTCTATTCTTGTCTTCGGCTCTCGATTTAGCTTCTGATGTGTATGTGATTCATTTCTAGATTATGCGTTTTGGTCTTTGCTCTTTTTTTTTTTTTGAATTATATATCAAATTAATTCAAGAAAAATAACAGTTTTACATCAGATGCATCGATTGTGCTTAGTTTTTGAGCGGATGATAGAAATAGGAAACATAGACATTGCTAGAAATTTAGATCTATGCTCGAGCTGAAAACCACGCTTGGAGAGTCTCCTCGTGTGTGGTATCTCCCGAATTGCGGATTGATGAAATCTTGTTTCGGACTTGCTTGTCGATAAATCGAATAAGACTCAATGAAGTAGTAGGGTCTTCTCCATTGCGCCTTGCATATCTTTCCCTCCATAGACTATGCACTACGAGCTGAAAAACATAACGAGCGAGGAAGCCTTGGGTCCTTGGTAGCTTCTTATCGGCCACATAGTTGAGTATACTCTGCCACTCGTCTGAGAATCTTGATCCGAGGAGCCGCCTGGTAAGAGCTCTCCACACTTCCCGGGAGAAAGAGCATTTGAAAAACAGATGTTCCCTCGTCTCCAGAGGATCCAAACACATCACACAGGCAGGGTTTATACCACCGTTCCAGCTGAACATACGCGCCCCTGTAGTTAGACGGTTTTTGATCGCTAGCCATGTGCAAAATGAGTATTTTGGAGTCGTGTGGGCGAACCATACTCCCGTATACCATGGTACTTGCGGTGAGATTTCCTGAGTTAGCTGCCAAGTATCCTTGGATCTAAAAACCGGACGAAATTTATCAGACTTGTTCTTCCAGAGCATGATGTCTTCAGCAGCGCTTTGCTTCTCTCTCTGTGCAGCCAGAGTCTCCTCAATGTTGTTTAGAACATCTACGCGATGTATACGTCTTCGACGATTTACCCAAGCTGTTGCCACTGAGTCATGAAGAAGAATCCCCAAGTCTATGACACCACGAGGGCCTGTGACCCCCATCAGAGGACCCAAGTTCGGCCAATTGCTGAACCAAAACGATGTTGATTTCCCATTCCTCACCTCGACTTTGTGAAGTTTTTTTGCGGTTTCCCTGTTTTGGCCTTTGCTCTGCGTTGGCTTTAGCCAGTTCTCGGAGGTGGCGTTTGCAGGTTTTGAGTGGTGGTGTTTGGATTGTTGTCGGTCTTTTGTCGATTGACCATACGCTTCTGGTTAATTAATTGTCCTTGTTTTGGTGAAGCGAGATGCGCCTAATCTGTTAAGGGTGCGGCATAACTGCTTTCGCTCTCGTCTTCGCTGTTTAGCTCGCAAGTCCTCTCAGTCGGCCGTTTGCCAATTTTGTTGGAGTTTCAGGTTCTTGGAACGACGACGAACCACTTTTGAAGTCCTTCCGCGTATCTCTTATCACCGCACTACAGATAGAGAAAATCTGGTTTCTCATTTGTCTATCGACGAATTTGATGAGCGTGTTTGGATTGTTTGGCAAGTCCCCATGCCGACAAGCATTTCGTTCCCTCCAAATACTATGAATTGTGATTTGGAAGACGTATCTAGCATTGCTAGGAAGCTTTGGATACGATCGAGATTTCCATCACTAATATAATGGACTAGTGTCTGCCAATCTGTGGTGTAGAAGTTACCAAGGAGTTTACATGTAAGTTTGTGTCAAATCTTCGTTGAGTACTGCACAAGAAGAATAGATGATCTCTTGTCTCCATTGGATCCGAACACAAGACGCAAATAGGATTCACGGCTCCATTCCAGCTACCCATACGGTCTCCCGTTGAAAGTCGATTATGTGTTGCCAGCCATGTACAAAAGGAGTATTTTGGTGTCGCATGAGTGAACTAGATCCCTTTATGCCAAGTGACTTTGCTTGCGGATTTGCGGATATGATTCCAAGTGTCTTTTGTTTTGAAATATGCTTTGAACTTTTTATCTTTTTCACGCCAAGTCATCACATCAACCGAGTCCCAAACCCTACTCTGTCTTTTTGCTGCTAGTTCGTCCTATATTTCATTCAAAACCCCAACCGATGCCTTCGTCTGCAATGTGTATGCCATGCTTCAACAACATTGGCTGTTGACTTTATCCCCATGTCGATTACACCTCTCGGGCCAATCAGATCCATCAAGATCCCCATATCTGACCACTTGTCATACCAGGAGGCCGTTTCTCCATTTCGTATCTCAATTCTACAAAAATATTTTGCTGTTGACCTGTATTTTAAAAGTTTGCGCCATCCACGAGCCCTTGCTTGTGCTCTCTTCCATATCCCAAAAGGACTCTTGCTTAAGTAGATTTTGTTTGATCCATATCACCCATAGGGATGGTTGATTTGATATTAATATCCATATCAACTTTAAATAGCACACCTCATTTGCCTCCATAAGCGAACGCAATCCCAAACCGCCCTCAGTTTTTGGCTTGAATACATATTCCCAAGCAATTTTTGCTTTCTTTGGGTTTAGATCTTTTCCGGACCAGAGGAAAGCTGAGCATAACTTATCAATCTCACGGATACATTCTCGAGGAAGTCTGAACGCGGTCATCCAAAAGTTTGAAATCCTCGAAAGGACCGAACCAATGAGACACAACCTTCCTGCAAAAGAAAGAAATCGTGATGTCCAAGAACCAATGAGACACAACCTTCCTGCAAAAGAAAGAAATCGTGATGTCCAAGAACGCGGTCTCCAGTGTTCATGCCCTTTGTGAGTAATGGTAAGCCCAAGTATCTGACGGGGAGAGCCCCTAACTCAAAAGAGAACTTCGACACCATCTCTTGAGATACTCCATCGGGTACTCCCGCAAGGTACAATGTTGATTTTTACATACTTATCCTGAGTCCCGAGATCTTGGCAAACTGATCAAACACGTGCACTAGTCCTTCCATTGACCTTATTGTGCCATCCATTAGCACCATAATGTCATCAGCAAAGCTGAGATGCATTAAACCATTCTTCTTGCATCGCGGATGATAACCAAAAGCTTTTGTACTTGCCGCTCTATCAGGCAGTTTTTACAGCACGTCCATGCATATAACAAATAGGTACGGGGACAGTGAACATCCATGCCTCAGCCCTCTCTTGCTTTGAAAATACCCTGCAAGCTCGCCATTTATTTGGACGGAGAAAGATGCTGTCATTATGCAGAGAGATATCCAGTTAATAAACACTTTACAGAAGTTCATAGCTTTCAGCGCATTGATGATGAAAGGCCATTGCACTGAATCAAATGCTTTTGATATGTCAATCTTGAGAGCACATCTTTCTGCTATAGAATCCTTGTGGTAGTCCTTCACTATTTTTGTAGCTAGCAACAGATTTTCGATCAATAGTATATCTTTCACAAACGCCGATTGATTTGCTGCAATGAATTTTTGTAGTATCATCTTCAACCTGTTTGCAATAATCTTTGAAATCACTTTGTAAATAACATTGCAGCATGATATACGTCTGTAGTCTTTCAATTCCGTTGCCTCCATTTTTTTTGGTATTAGAGTCAAAATTGTAGATTTGATTCCCTTCAGAAGAAACCCCAAGGCAAAGAAAGATTTGATGGAAATGATAAACTCTGAACCAATTGTCGCCCATGCTGACTTGTAGAACTCCACCGTAAACCCGTCAGGACCTGGCGATTTATCACTTGGCATGGAGAATAGAGTCTTCTGTATCTCCTCCGCAGAAACTTCCCTTAGTAACATCTCCTGCTCTTCCATTGAGCATCAATATGATAATAGTTCTTCGAGGTTTTCCACTGAAAATCCCTCATAATCCTCTGGTTCTCGTTGGAAAAATTCCCGATAGAATCGGTCGGCCTCCGCTTTGATCTCATCCCCTTGAGAAACCACCGTTCCGTCCAGACAACGGATTTCTCGTATGATATTTTTTGCCTCCCTTGTCGCTATTGATCTATGATATGTCTTATTATTTTTGTCACCAATCTTCAGCCAATGAAGTTCTGATTTTTGTTTCAGGAATTTCTCCTCCAAACCTGAAACCAAATCCCATCGCTTGTAAGCGACACTCTCCTCCTCCATTGCCTCCGATGTTGGGTTGGTTAGATTTTCTTCGTGTTTTTGGCACATATCCAAGTAAGCTTCATTAGCTTTTTTAACCAGGTTTTCCATCGTTGCCTTGGCTAGGTTTCAAATGGCAGGTTTTAAGAGCTTTAATTTTTGGGAAAACCGGAACAGCGATGAAATGGACAAAAATATATCCTCTGTTTCCTTCCAATATCTCTCCACCATAGGTTTGAATTCTTCCAATTCTGCCATTGCATTAACAAACTTAAAAGGTTTCCTGGGACGAAACACTTCGGGGTATATATGAATCCGGCTTCGGAGATGATCCGAACACCCACCCGCTTCAAAAACATTGTATGCGTGAGAGAGATCTTGCCTCCACGTATCGTTCACCAAGACCTTGTCCAATTTCTTTGATATCAAACCAGTGTCACGCTTGTTGCACCATGTGTATAGCGGACCATGATAAGGCATATCCAAGAGGGAACAATAGTTAACTACTTCTTGAAAGTCTCTCATACCTGGGGAGACGGCTGGGGATGAGTTGTAATTCGAGTGCTCTTCCATCTCAAGTATTTCGTTAAAATCTGCAAACAACATCCGTGGTTTATGTCTAATCATTGGAGAGTCATGATGGTCTTTCAGATCCTTCCATAAATCCCTTCTCTCTTCCATAAGATTCGAGGCATAGATAAACGAGCAGAAGAACTCTTCCTCTTGCCTCTCCCCTTTCACCTAACACGTTATAATCTGATTGCTTTTAAAACATGGAGTAACTCTCACCCTGTCCTTCCAGACTATCCAAATGCGACCGAGTTGATGACATTCATAGTTTGTTAGGACCGACCAATCTTGAAAAATCCTGTTTACAATTCGCTGACACTTCTTTTCCATCACTCGCGTTTCGATCAAACATCCAAACTGAATATTCCCCTCATCCACCCACTTCTTTATAACGGAATGCTTAACTAATTTATTCAGACGGCGAACATTCCTAAAGAACCCTGCCATAAATTAATTCTTTCGGGAAGCTTTCTTTTTCCTCGATGCACCAGGGAGGTCCTTGGTGGTCGCTGCTAAAGAGTGAGTTTTTAGAGTTTATTCCCTTCTTAACCCGACAGATAAGATATCGCAAAGTGCTTTCTTCGACTTGTGGGGCGTCGTGAACAGAAGCGTCAAAGATTGTCCCTCCTCTGTTTCCTCTGAATTCATGATATCCACAATCTCTGTCTGAGCAACTTCATTTGCTTCATATATTTTTCCCTCTTCAATATGTTCTCCTTCTCCTTCCCAGAAGCTGAGGTGAGGATAGCAAACCTCGATGGCGTTCCCACTTCTTGTTGTATTTCTGCTTTTGTTCGTTTAGCTCTCACTCTAATCTTATGCTGCTCTTAATCTCTTTCGTTAGGTTGTTTTTGGGTCGAGTTTGGCTGGTCGCATCTTTAGTTTTAGTTTCGGTTATGTTTGGTTTCCCTTTTTAGGGTTAGTGTCTCCCTAACAATTATGGTTTGGTTCCATTTGGATATTGCCTTTAACAAATATGGGTTAAAGGTATGAGAAACAACACGACATCATGGGCAATGTGAGCATTAACAACTGTGAACCATAGCACACATTCTTTGGGTTCCAAATGTAGAAACTTTTTTGCTTTGTTAGGTGAGAGTGAGACCAGAGCCTGTTCTGAACGCATTTTTTATGAGTCAAATGGTATGGACCCCAATTTTAATAGAGCCCATTTTTAAAAAGAAAGTATTTTCGTTCATATTTTTTTTTTAATTATGTTTTGATTAAATCTTGCATATGTTTTGTTTTGCTTTTGTTAATTGTTTTCTTTTTTCTAATTTCAAAAAAAAGAAATTAAAAATTATTAACATCTATCAGACTGTCGTTTCACTAGCTTTTGATAAAAATCTCAGTTTTTAGGAGATTTCGATGTTTTTCGCCGGCTTCAGTATCTGACTAATGTAATTCACCGTGTATTCCATTTCTGATTAATATTAACAACAGTGAAAAAATAGAAATGAGAACTTTATTAATATTAAACATAAACTACAGAAAATATTCAAATCCAACAAACACACCAAATTTCGATATGATATACTTCTTAGATTCATACACTTTTTTAAATCACAACCGAATACTAAGTTTTTCCTAATTCTGGGTACATGAAGTACATCCTTAAGATCAAAGGTCTTTCCTGAACTATATTCTAACACCACTCTCCCACGGCCTATGATATGGGCGGTTGATTCTTTGCCCATATTAAGTACAAACCCATCTTGAACCGGCTTGTATGTCAGCAACGATTCTTGCAAACATGTGTTGTTGCATCCGAGTCAATCCATCATGTCACTTCATTATCTTGCACATTAAATGACTCAATAATTTTTGTCACATAATTCACATTTGAATATGAACGAAAACAAGAAATATGACATTGATGAGTGGATGGGCCTTGGTCCTTAGACCCTTCTCCCGAACAGCCAAGTCCCGCTCTAATCTTATCATTCGTTAGCCGACAATCACGTTTAAAGTGATCTGGCTTGTTATCCAACAAACGCTCGTTGGCTTTTTGATAGATCCATCGTTAGGGTTGTTATTGATGTAGCGATTATTCCCCTTATTTTTCATCGTAGAACTCCTACTTTCCTCCATCGTATGACAGAAGAAGTACGAGCCTCTTTATCTTTGCGCCCTTACAGATTCCTCTATACATAAATGACTACCAAGTTGTACAAGAGATAACTCTTCCTTTTTGTGTTTGAACATGTGCTTGAAATCATGCCACAAATGCGGTAACTTGTCGATGATGCTCGACACTGAGATGGATTCATCCAACTTTATGTTGTGTTTGGCGAATTTCCCTAGGATAGGAAGTACTTCATTGTATTGCTTCATAACCAGCTTAGAATTGAACATCTTGTAATTGTAATTATTAAAATTACGTACTCAAAGGAACTTCTTACTATAGCATCCTCAACCATGCATGTACATCGATTCTAACCCATCCCTAAACTCCTTTGCGTTCTCGACATTCTGATAGACATCAATGAGTGGATTTGACATACCATTGAGAAAATGGCCACTCGTTCTCCCATTTAAAATGTTTCCATGTTTCTTCAAAGACTTGTTCTCAGCATCCTCCATCAAGGTGACATTAGCATGTTTAGAACGTACACTACATTGACCGTCGTGAGGAGGAAAATCATTTTCTTTTGCCATCTTTGAAAGTCTATTCCCTTAAACGTTTCCAAACATCTCACACAATTCACAAGAAAATACTCTTTAAGATTGTTGTATGAAATATGGATCATGATGAATTGTGAACATAGATAATGTTTGAATCGTGCACTAGAGGACTTCACTTCAAGAGTATTTTGACCTTTATCAAGCCTTGAGTTACACAAAATCTTTAGTAGGATTAAACAACCAAAGATTCCTCTTGTTCTAAGCTAAGATGCAAGAGATACAAATATAGTTTTTACTGTTTTGTTTATATGTATTCTCTACAAAGAAATTTAGAGCTGTTGGTGTTGTTAATCTATTTTCTCTTTCTCTCTTCGTTAACCATCATCTAACACATCTTGCCCATATAACGTTTTTTAAAATACCAAAGGTTGCAATGGTTAATCAAATTAATCATAAATCCAAAAGTTTCAATGACTAATTAACTTTTGTTTATCTTAATTGCTATCTTAGATGTATAAATGACTATTATTGTGTAATTGTATATCTTGGATATTTGAGTATCTAGGATAGTTGTCTATCCAAATTATTTTTTCAACACTTATCCTATGATAGTTGTCTATCCTAAGTATCCAGGATAGCTATTTTGCAGATAGTCAATTCAGCGATCACAAACATCACAATTGGTGTTTTATTTTTCGTTTCCCAAAACGTTATTTCGATGAAATTTAGTAGTTGTGTGCAACGTTTATTGGCCAGATGCCCCCCAACCAGTCTAATATGATAAATGTTTCATGGGATGAGGTTTGTATCCCAAAAGAAAAAAAAGAGCTTGGTATCAAACGATTACGTGATGTGTCACGAGGTTTTGCTCTTAGTCTTATTTGGAAACACTTTGCTCTCTCGGTTCCCTTTTGGTGGCTTAATGTCGTTGTAATTTGATGTGGAACATGTCCAAAACACTGCAACATACTCGAGCTATGGCTTTTGGATCTAGCAAAAGCTTCTTAAATTTTGTCCCTTAACTGCGAAGTTTCTGAGAGCTGAGGTATATAATAGATGTTCGTTTTTTTTTCCTCGATTATTGATTCCGATGAAGATTCGTTGATATTATGGGAACAGAAGCACCTCAACTTCTTGGTATTCCACTCATGTCCTCTATTTCTGCAGTGGTTTCTAATGAGAGAAAAAACATTTGTCGTATACGGACCAATAATCCCTATCTTCTATTAGAACATATCAAAGATTAGCCACTGCTCCAAGCAACTTATGGACTTGGTGTATTCACTTAGAGACACTCTGAATTACTGCAAACCATGGTTCTCGATCTTCAAGTTCTGGGAACAAATCAGAGTGTCACACTCCTCTCGTACATGCATGGACTCGGCAAATCTAATTTAGTCAAGGTACCCTAAGGTGCTTTCACTACAAAAGAACATGGAAAATTATGACAGATAGAAGTACGTCACAAATTTTCGACAGATTTCCGACGCAATCTTGACAAATTCATTTTTTTTAATTTCTCACAAATTTCTGACAAACTTTTTGAGGGATTTCTGATGAAATTTATACTTTTTAATTTTTAATATTTTTTTAGTATCAGTCAAAAATCTGTCTGAAATTTTCCAAGGATTTTGACGGCGTCAAAATTTTGACCACCAAAGTTGATCGCAAAAAATTCAAAAAATCTTGAAACTCCCGCCTATATAAGTATTTCGTCACAATTTTTTTAATGTATGAAACCTCTTTTTCATTTTTTTACAACTCTAAGTTTCATTCTCTATAAAAAAATCGCTCATTCTCTCTCTCTAACCTTAAAGAATGTTGGTTTTAATATTTGTAGTTTTCAATGTTTATATTTAGTTTGTTAAATTTTAAATTATATTTAGGTGGTTAGTTAGGATTATAATTAGTTTATAAATTAATGATTGTAACCAATTTATATTTAGGTGGTTAGTTAGATTTATCATTTATGTTGTTTTGATTTATATAATAAATTTGTTTTTTATTTTACATTAAAATTGGTTTATTCTATTTCATGTTTATAATTAAAATGAAATAAGAAACGGAAAAAATTAGAAAATGTTTAAAAGGTGCAAGATATACAAAATGTTCAGAAAATGAAGAAAGTGGAAAAGTTTAACATGTATTCGATCTAAACAAGATATTTTACTATGATGATAGAGAGTTTCACCCCAATAAAGTAGTTAAAATTATGTTTATCAATTTATTATAAAATTATTTATATGTTGTATTTATTCATATAAAAACATTCGTAGTTCTATTTTTGATATTTATGATTTATGTTTAATATATTTAATTTAAGTTAAATATTAAATTTTTATATAAAAAATAAAAATCGGTCACAAATCGATGGAAATTTCGGTTGGATATCTGTCAAAAACTTTTGTCAGACAATTTGGTTGGATATCTGTCAGACAATTTGGTTGGATATCTGTCAAAAACATTTCGGTTGGATATCTGTCAGACAATTTGGTCAGATATCTATCAAAACTTTTGGTCGAAACCCCGTAAAAAAAATTTAACGGGGCTTTGACTACTTAGAATCAACGGATAAAACCCCTTATGAAAAATAAATTTTTGACAGTTTCTTACGAATTTGACAGTCATAAATTGATTGTTTTCTAGTAATGTTTATCTCGTGTTTAGCGATCTGTGACCGTTTTTCATATGTAATTGAATGCTCTGTGGAATCGTATTCAAGGAATGTGTTTTGTACGTCATGGAATTCATGACCTATTTGCTCATTGGTACTCTTTATGGTTGTAGAGTCAATCATTTTGAGAGACCGACATATCCATATTCACCGCCTCTCAAAATGACTGACTTTACTTTATTATTTTATGTATTTATTTGTTAGTATAAATATGTAACTTTTCATTGTAAAAAAACGTAGTTAATTGAAACACATTATACCTTCTCCTCGCTTATTCGTTTCTCTCTATTACAAATACAACTTGTTCCCATACATATATAATATATAATATATATACATATATATCTATAATATATCTCACCACATAAGTTAGTTATAAATATTATTATTTATAACAAGTTATCAACACGACCGTTTCTCGATCTGTTCCAATATCAAAAAGATAGGATTTAATTTATGTTCAATTTATTTTAAATTTATGTATTATTTACGAAAATATAGGCTATGTCTTCTCCGTTTATGTATTATTTCGGATTGGTGGGTTATGCCTTTCACGATCATGATCATATGGTAGACTATGTCTTCTCAGATAATATTTATGGAGTGGAAGGTTAAGTCTGCTCTTTGATCATATTTATGAAGTGCATGGTTAAAGCCTCCTCTTTGATCATATATTTGTGGAGTTGAATGTTATGCCTGCTACTCGAATTATATGGTAGACTCTGCCTCCTCAATAATATGGAAGAATCACATGAAAAAAAATATCTTGAAGATGTTTCTTTAATATTTTGAGAAGAACTGAATGGAAAAAAAAAATATATAAAAGTTTCCAGAAGAATCATATGAAGAAAAATGTCCCGAAGACATACATAAAAGTATTGTAAAAGAATCATATAATAATTTTTGTCCAGAAGACGATGATCGATTTTATATTATAAATTTTAAATTATTGTCTCTTTTAATTTTATGTTTATCATCAGAAATTATATGGAAGGTTATGCCTTCTCAAATGTTTGTATGAATTGATATGTTTAAATTACCTAATTTATTTTATGAATATGTATGTTCAAAAGAACTACATAACAATAAGGAGGTTTAGATGAACTAACCGCTCGATATTAACGAAAGCTGCATAAGAGCGAAACTTCCCAGAAAAGTGAAACTCTCCAGTAGACCGAAACTCTAGAAGAGCCACCTGATGGAGACATTCATAAAGATGGAAAAAACCGTATATGGTTGTAAACCTGAAGTTTACTAATATATATCATAACCGATTAAGCCATCACAGTCATAACCGATTAAGCCTTCTTAGTCCAGTATTAATATCAAATATTATTGAAAAAGTATGTCGAAAAACCATAAACCATGAGAGGTAAATCATCATATTTGATTGAATAAGTTCATTTCTATAACCAGATCCCAAATCACACCCCGAGTATAACCGATTTAAAAGGGAAAATCGGTTCAATGTGAATAGGCAAGGAAAGCCATCATTTTGAGAGGGAGTATTAAGAGTCCCACATAAAAATGATTTAATTTAATGCATAATACATGATCCAAGATGGATAATTAGGTATGCTATTGGTCATAAAGTGGAATTCAGTTCGAGATGGATGGATAGGTGTGTCAAAATGGATAAACCAAACCAAACCAACCCATATCCAAATGGATTAAGTGTTAAATGGATAATGGGTAAACCCTTTGTTCAAAAACTCGGCTAAGGCAGCCGCCTGGGCGGCGGTTATGTGTTCGGCGGTATGACACTGCCGCAAATTGACTATAATCGATTAATAAATCGGAATTTCTCGAAAAATCTCGTTTTGTGTCAATTTATGTTCAAAATGGTTTATATTAGGTGGATCTATGTAAAACTTGATATAAAAAACAAGAAAAAGATGATTAATGATGAAATAAGTGAGAAAAAAATGGAGGCGACATTTGTTTAGATTACAATCACAGCGTAAAAAGAAGAAGAAGACAAAAAAATTATTGTTTTGTCCTTCATTTAAAGGAGAAAGGAAAAAAAAACTCTAAATGATGTATAAGACACTCGAACTAGGGTGGTTGAAGGTCAAGAGTCATTGATTAGTCAGCTGAGCCATCACGTTTCGATACATTTGTAGTAAAAATCTAATATTTATATATATATATATATATATATATTTATTTATATATTTACGTAAAATGTTCAAAAACTAATCGCTAATTAATTTTCGCTAAATCTCGGATTATACTATTAAGCGTAGGCCCAACACGAGCGCCCGATTAGCGTCTAACGAAATTTTTAAAAAGGGGTAAACCCAACTCATTAAGAAAATGGATTGGATCAATCCATAACTCATTTAATTTAATGGGTTGATCCATAAATAAAAGAGCAATTATCATATTTACCACGAAATTATGTCTATGATTCAAAAATGACAAAGATGCTAAAAAGCTTTCATACCTAACATTTCTGACTTGCTGATTTTCGATTTTGTCTTTGTTTCCTAAAACATGAAAAATCCTAAATTAACACACAATCTCTCTAACGATGACGACAGCGGAAAACAAATCGACGACGACGAGGTCTATCTCTCTTTTGCGACTATATGTTCTTCATTCCGACTTTATCATCGTCGTGCCGTCGTCTTATTTTGTCGAAATTGAACGGATCTATTCTAAAGGCCGTCGTTGTTGGATTTCGTCGGAGTTGAGCAAATATATTCTATTTATTTCCGTTCGTCGTTTGATTTATGATTTGAATCTGGATTTTGTGCTTCGATCTATTATTATTTAAGGTTATCTTTGATTGGAAACTTCCTATAAATTATAATTATATTTCTGAATTTGATGCTCATTTAGTGATGATTTGAATCTAGAGAAATTGTTAATAACTTCCTATGCAAGTGAAGCTGAACGATATGAATTGCTGAATTGAAATCGAATGAACTTTTAGAAATTGGTGAAACTTGTAAGTATGTTCATTATGGTTTTCATACGTTAAAGTTAAAGAGTCCAATTTTTTGTTCGATATGAATTTGTTAATCTCCCAAACACATTTTATCTGAATGGAAGAAGCACCATGTCCGTCCTAGGATTCACATCAAAGCCATGTGTGTGTAAATTTTTATTTGCTGATAAAATATTTTTTTACCAATTTAGTAAGCTTTTAAAAAGATTCATGAATGATTCATAATCGTTTAGGAAGGTCTTCCGAAAACGTTAAGAAAACCAAACCATATAATTAGTTACACATCCGACCATCATAGTTTTAAAATGTTGTATGTTTGTAGATAACTGGTCTTCTTAGTTATCCAGCTTCTTGAATAACAATTTTTTTAACAGATTTTGTAATGTGTTTTTCAGGTACACAATATAGAGGATTCATTCGCTTTTAAGATTACACTTCATCTTTTGTCGTACAAAATTGGAGATGAGCACAACTAAATGTTTATTCAACAATTGTAGGAGGGGATTAAATATTTATATAAACTATAGTTGTCTAGTTTCAGGAACGCCTTCCTAAATATGTATGAGTGTTTCCTAATATTTGACATGTAATAAAATTCTGATATTTTGGATTAGCATATCACAAAATAAAGAGAACATCAACCAATATGTAGTTCAAATAGACTAATAACTACGATAAAACCTACAAAATAAGAGGATACTCATGTTTAGAATGTCAGAATAAAAACTTAGGAAAACATTCCTAAAACATATGAACATCTTCCTATATAATCCGAGTTCAAATAATTAAGGTAGTCTCTAAGCTCCTCATATTCGACCGAACGGAAAGGAAGATTATGTCGAATAAACACTTGACGGAAATTTTCTCTAGCAACTTTATCATCAAACTTCATTTTCTTTATTCCAATATCCAAACTATGTGAATACTTCTCAGCATGACGTTGCTAGAAACACCAAGGAAAGAAAACTTTCCTTGGTGTTTTTAGCATAACAATTTCGATTGAAAAAAATGCTGTTGCTACTTGAGCATAAGAAGGAGGAGGAAGAGGTGTACTCCCCACAGAAGGGAAGAAGAAGTCGGAAAAGAGTGGCCGGGCCGTTGACATTCTCCGCCAAGGAGAGTACGGAGTGGGAGGTGTGGTTGAAGGAGAATAGGGAGGTGTGGGTTGTGTGGGGGCATGGACCGGTGGTGGTGTGGGAGAGTTGCTAGAGAAAGGTGACCAAAAAGTTCTCTTGCGTTTGGGCAGAGGAGAGAAGTGTCTCCGTTGTTGATCGATTGCGGTCCTCCCTTAAAGCAGTTTATAACCTTTGAAATCATGCTGGTTTTCTTCTTCGGCGGCCATGTTTGGGGAGAAGCCGCCGGCGTAGATAATTCATTCATCGAAAACTGAAGAAGAAAATTATTATTTGAGAAGGAGAATTGTTTGAGAAGGAGAGAGAGAGAGATGGGGTAAAGAAAAAAAAATAAGGACGGAGTAAAGTGAGATGGAATAAAGATAAAATAAGGATGGGGTAAAGATTAAAAAAAATGGAGGTGACATATGCTTAGATTACAATCGCAGAGTAAAAAGAAAAAGAAGACAAAAAAATTATTGTTTTGTCCGTCATTTAAAGGAGAAAAGTAAAAAAACTTTAAATGATGTATAAGACACTGGAACTAGGGTGGTTGTCAAGAGTCATTGATTTGTCAGCTGAACCAACACGTTTCGATACATTCGTAGTACAAATCTAATTTATTTACGTAAAATATTCAAAAACTAATCCTGAATTAATTCCCGCTAAATCTCCGATTTTATTATTAAGCGCTAGGTCCAACCCGAGCGCTCGATTAGTGCCTAACGAAATTTAGAACAAGGGGTAAACCCAACTTATTAAGAAAATAGATTGGGTCAATCCATAACTCATTTAAATGAATGGGTTTATCTATAAATAAAAAGGCAATTATCATATTTACCACGAAATTATGTTTATGATTCAAAAATGACAAGGATGTTGAAAATCTTCCATACCTAACATTTTTTATTTGCTTAATTTCGATTTTGCCTTTTTTCCTAAAACATGAATTAGTCATTAAGTAGCAAACAGTCTCTCTAACGATGACGACGGCGGAAAACAAATCGACAACGACGACGTCTAACTCTCTTATGCGACTATATGTTCTTCATTCTGACTTTATCATCGTCGTGCCGTCGCCCGATTTTGTTGGAATTGAACGGATCTATTCTACCGTGTCGTCGTTGGATTTCGTCGGAGTTGAACAAATATATTCTATTTATTTCCATTTGAAT
Organism: Alliaria petiolata; assembly: GCA_020283515.1. Lineage (NCBI taxonomy): Eukaryota > Viridiplantae > Streptophyta > Magnoliopsida > Brassicales > Brassicaceae > Alliaria > Alliaria petiolata. The sequence continues at coordinate 149,353,172 of JAHZTW010000001.1, read as the reverse complement.
CTTGATTTTGCGTTTACCTTTGATTGGAATCTTTCTAAAAATTATAATTGTATTCCTGAAATTTATGCTCAGTTAGTGATGATTCAAATCTAGAGAAATTGTTAATTACTTTCCATGCAAGTGAAGCAGGGCGATATGAATTGCTGAATTGAAAACGAATGAATTTTTAGAAAGTGGTGAAACTTGTAAGTATGTTCATTATGGTTTTCATACTTTAAAGTTAAAGAGTCCAATTGTTTGTTCGGTATGAATTTGTTAATCTTCCAAATACATTTTCTCTGAATGGAAGAAGCACCATGTCCATCCTAGGATTCACATCAAAGCCATGTGTGTGGCAGTAGAGAAATTTTTAAAAATTTTTATTTGCTGATAAAATATATTTTGACCAATTTAGGAAACTTTTGAAAAGATTCATGAATGATTCATAATCGTTTAGAAAGGTCTTCCGAAAACGTTAACAAAACCAAACCATGTAATTAGTTACACATCCGACCATCATAGTTTTAAAATGTTAAATGTTTCTGGATAACTGGTCTTCTTAGTTATTCAGCTTCTTCTATAACAATTTTTAACAGATTTTGTAACGTGTTTTTCAGGTGCACAATATAGAGGATTTATTCGCTTTTAAGATTACACTTCATCATTTGTCGTACAAAATTGAAGATGAGCGCAACTAAATGTTTATTCAACAATTGTAGGAGGGAATTAAAAATTTATATAAACTATAGTTGTATAATTTCAGGAACGCCATCCTAAATATGTATGAGTGTTTCCTAAAATTTTACATGTAATAAAATTATGATATTTTCGATTAGCATATCACAAAATAAAGAGAACATCAACCAATATGTAATTCAAATAGACTTATAACTACGATAAAATCTCCAAAATAAGAGAATAATCATGTTTAGAATGTCAGAATAAACCCTTAGGAAAGCATTCCTAAAAGATATGAAAATATTCATAAAACGCTTGGATATCTTCGTAAAACAATAATAAACGCTTGTATATCTTCGTAAAACAATAATAAACGTTTGCATACTTATTTTATATTATTCTTGACTCTACATGCAAATCATTAGTCTCTCTGGTCGAATGTGAACATCGATAGGAATAGGAGGAGGATCAAGAGGGTTACAAAACAATTTGATAGTTTTCCCAGAGAAATGACCCAAACATCACACAACCTCCAACACAAGCCTCTTCAGTCCCTTGAAGGTGATCAATATATGCTCGTCCTTCAACGAATCTATTGTGCTTTGTGGCCTCCCAAACAGATCCTCTAAATTATTCTCGATTATACCAATTGCTTTTCTTAATCTTATTTTAGCGTATCTCTGGCGGGATTCTTCGTCAAATGATATGACATATGTCTTTAACTGGGATTGTTTCATTTCATTGCTTAAACTGCTACGGGCAGTGACGCCTCCCACAAATGAATAAACCTCTTGGTTCGAGGATACGACATGATAAATTACCAACATCATAGGATACATAAAAGATAAACACCATCATAACATCGATTTAATCAATCAATCTCATGAATCTCTCGTATCATAATCAACTCTCGATCAATTATCTACCATTTATCCCACCAAACCTAAATCACTTTGAATCTCTATTAGATCAAGTGGTAAAAATGCAACACATTGTAACAAAGATTAAAAACAAACTCATGATGAAGAATTGTAAAAGAAGGTTACCAATTTCAAAAAGCTTGGGTGGTGATGAAGGTTTGTAGATGATCGCAAACGAAACCGACGACAAGGAAAGCTGACCGGAGAAGAGTATCGCTTTGTTCGAAGATGAAGTCGATTCTATCGTCGAATTCGATTCTAAGCTCTGAAATCAAAATTTAGAAGATGAAATCGCTTGAATACATCAAACTGGAGATGAAATCGATATCAAAGAACAAGCTGGTGTCGAAGATTATCGCCACAAAGATCCGAGAAGAATGACCCAAACTTGATCAGAGATAACTTATCGATGAACAATTGGTGATTTGAAAAACAAGGTATCGTATTTTGTTTAGTTTTATTTCTTTAGTTAAATGAGGTTAATAAAGTCATTTGATTAATGAAACATGTTATGTATGTCAAATTTACGCATGTGTAGTATTTTTGGAATAAAAACTAGTTTTCATGTCATTTTGAGAAATTTATCTAAATAATAATATCATTTAAATAATTAATCATACAAAATAATTTGAATAAATAAATGATTATGTAAATTCTCAAATAATCATATCATTAGTATTATACAAACAAAACATATTTATGATTATGAAAATTTAAAATTAATGTATTTTCTAACAACATTTAGCCAAAGTAAAAGATCATGTTATGTGTGAGTCCATTCATATAAATCGTGACAAAATTAACAAAGATAATGTTGCTTTTTGATGTTACAAAGAATCTAATTTACTAAAACATAATCATCAAAAACTCTCACCAGCCGCAAATTTGCACAAGTATAAGATTATCCAACAAAAAAAACATTTTTTTTAAGTCATGTCAAAAGAAAAACAGTCATATCGAACACAAGTATAAAAACGCAAATCGATACTCGTAAACTTTTTGTCAACCAGAGATAGGGATGATGTGAAATTAGTTATACTAAAACTCCGACAAAAGCAAAGATATCACTTGGGCTTCCTCCACTCTTGCCTTCACTCACATGCGTTGGTTGATTCACGTTTCTTTGGCTTCTTCTAGAGAGCCTTCTTCAACAACATTTGGACCTGATCGAATAATAACCATCTCGCCTTCATCATTATTACCTGCAATTCATAAGAAAATGGTGTTATATGCATCATTCGATTCACAGCAAAACTATTGTGATAAACCATAGACAGCAATGATTATACCTTTTTCACCAACGATGTAACCAAATATCCAAGAACGAGTACATAGTAAAGCTTGGACGTTACTAGGAAGAAGTCGACTCTGGTATTTGTTTATCACGTGAGATCCATTACTAAAGGAAGATTCAGAAGCCACAGTGGTGATGGGAATGCTCAGAACATCCATTGCCATGTATATTAGTGCGTCAAAACGATATTTGTTTTCTTTCTAGTATTTCAAAACATTCAAATTAGGATGACTTCACATATATAACTATGGATCCTCCAAATACATATCTAAAGCTGACTTTTCTTCTTCCATATAGTTTGGAACATCATCTAAGTCGAACAAATTCTGTATCTGAAACTTAAACATATTACGATATAAAAATCATGTAGAATAACTTGTCCCATATATCAAATTGGTAATGCAATAAAAAGGCATCAAAATCTCATGGATAGTTTTTGCCCTCGTCCATTCTTGACACGAGGGACAATGCTTGTAGTTTTTGTCAACCACTTTAAACCTATTTAAGGCACGCTCATACTTCAAGGATTTTTCAAGCATCAAGTAAGTCAAATTCCATCTATGTTGAACATCTAAAGACATAACAACTTCATCATCACCTTCTACACATTTCGAGAGTGCAATTCTTCTAGATGTTGAAGCTTTGACATACTTCATAGTGTCTCTGATCTTTGACATTTCATCACTAATAACATTTAAACCATCTTGCACTATGAGGTTTAGGCTGTGTGCACAACATTGCACATGAAAAAAATCACCTTTGCACAACAAATTATCATATAAATTCAGCCGATCTTTCAATATTTCTTCCATACATTTATTAGCAGTAGCATTATCCAGAGTCAAAGTGAACACTTTTCCCTCTATTCCCCACTCCTTCAAGCATTCTTGACTTTTACTTGCTAAAGCATCACTAGTGCGTGGAGGAAGTATATCACAGAACGACAAAATTTTGATGTGCAATATCCACTTTGCATCAACATAATGTGCACTCAAAACTAAATATCCGTCTCCAGAGATTGCAATCCAACAATAAAAAGTCAAACATAACATACTAGGAATATTTTGTAACTCACACTTCAATTTCAATTTTTTCTTCTTCCAAGTTTTAACCACATCAACTGCAGTGGTGTTTCTAGCATACCACTTATAATCCGAGTTTAAATAATTAAGGTAGTCTCTAAGCTCTTTATATTCGACCGAAAGGAAAGGAAGATTATGTCGAATAATCACCCGACTGAACTTTACTCTAGCAACTTTATCATCAAACTTCATTTCCTTTCTTCTAATATCCAAACTATGTGAATAATTCTCAGCATGACGTTTCTAGAAACACCAATGAACTTTTCTCTCCTTGGTGTTTCTAGTATAACAATTTTGATTGAAAAAACACTGATGCTACTTGAGCTTAAAAAGGAGGAGGAAGAGGTGTACTCCCCACAGAAGAGAAGGAGAAGTCAGAAAAGAGTGGTCGTGCCGTTGGCATTCTCCGCCAAGGAGAGTACGGTGTGGGAGGTGTGGGCGAAGGAGAATAGGGAGATGTGGGAGGTGTGCGGGTATGGACCGGTGGTGGTGTGGGAGAGGTGCTGGAGAAAGGTGAACAAAAAGTTCTCTTGCTTTTGGGCAGAGGAGAGAAATGTCTCCGTTGTTGATCGGATTGTGCTCCTCTCCTAAAGCAGCCGAGAAGCTTTGAAATCATGCTGTTTTTCTTTTTTGGCGGCCATGTTTGAGGATAAGCCGCAGGCGTAGACAATTCATTCATCGTAAACTGAAGAAGAAAATTATTGTTTGAGAAGGAGAATTATTTGAGAAGGAGAGAGAAAGATGGGGTAAAGATAAAAATAAGGACGGAGTAAAGTGAGATGGAGTAAAGATAAAAATAAGGATGGAGTTAAGATAAAAAAAATGGAAGCGGCATATGTTTAGATTACAATCGCAGAGTAAAAAGAAGAAGCAGACAAATAAATTATTGTTTTGTCATTCATTAGGAGAAAAGCAAAAAACTCTAAATGATGTATAATACACTCAAACAAGGTTGGTGAAGATCAAGAGTCATTGATTAGTCAGCTCAGCCAACACGTTTCAATACATTCATAGTACAAATCTAATATATATATATATATATATATATATATATATATATATATACATAAAATGTTCAAAAACAAATCCACAATTAATATCCGTTAAATCTCCGATTTTATTAAGCGTTAGGACCAACCCGAGCGCCCGATTAGCGCCTAACGAAATTTTGAACAAGGGTAAACCCAACTCAATAAAAAATGGATTGGATTAATCCATAACTCATTTAAATTAATGGGTTGATTCATAAATAAAATGGCAATTATCATATTTACCACAGAATTATGTTTATGATTCAAAAATTACAACGATGCTGAAAAATTTCCATACCTAACATTTCTGATTTGCTGATTTCCGATTTTGCCATTGTTTCCTAAAACCTGAAAAATCTCAAATTAACACACAATCTCTCTAACGATGACGACGGCGGAAAACAAATCGACGACGACAAGGTCTATCTCTCTTTTGTGACTATATGTTCTTCATTCCGACTTATCCTCGTCGTGCCGTTGTTGGATTTTGTCGGAATTGAACAGATTTATTCTATCGTGTCGTCGTTTGATTTCGTCGGAGTTGAACAAATATATTCTATTTATTTTCGTTCGTCGTTTGATTTATGATTTGAATCTTTATTTTTTGCTTCGATCTGTTATTATTTATGGTTATCTTTGATTGGAATCTTCCTAAAAATTATATATATATTCTTGAATTTGATGCTCAGTTAGTGATGCTTCTAATCTCGAGAAACTAATATGAACTTTCATCCAAAATCGTCACTTTAGAAGCAAGTAAGGGGGAAATGATGAATGATGATTTGAGATCGAATGGGGGATGAGATAGATCGATGGATTTAAGTAACAAGGAGTGTTGTGGTCACACTAACTTACCTTGATCAAAGGAGATGTAAGAGCCTTTGATTTACCTTGATCTAACTTATAAGTTTGAGAATAAAAAGATAGATAAAATGAAACTGAGGGCTTACAAGAGTTTAAATAGGGAACTCAGAAGGAGAAGCCCTAAACACGGTACAAAGAAATGTAAATACTTGCCTAAAGAAACATAACATAAACTTAAAAATGTCATAAACTCTAAAGATAGAAGAAGCGGCTGGAACAAAAGCTTCTTGGGCTTGATCTTCGGTTCATCATTTGGGGTTAAGGAGATAAACAAATGCCTCATTAAAAACTTTGACAAGAAAACCCAGTGGGACAAAACTTGTCAATGGAAAAAGAGTACATTCGATCATCTTACCCAAATGATGAAGTCATGTAGCTTGAATCAACACCAGGATGGTTTGATAAGCTTCTCTTTCTCCTCTCGCATTCTCTACGTGTATAAGTAGAGAATGTATCGTCTCCTTGAGTTTCTTAGTCCTTGCACGCGTCATTGGTCCGTTTGGTAAGGCTAAAGCATCCTCATGTTCAAGCTCCGGTTCATGCTCAGGTACAAGCACTGGTTCTAGTCCTTTGTCCTCGGCCATGCTCATATCAGAAACTGTTAATCACTTCCTATGCAAGTGAAGCTGAACGATATGAATTGCTAAATTGAAATCGAGTCAACTTTTAGAAAGTGGTGAAACTTGTAAGTATGTTCATTATGGTTTTCATACTTTAAAGTTAAAGAGTCCAATTTTTTGTTCGATATGAATTTGTTAATCTCCCAAACACGTTTTCTCTGAATGGAAGAAGAACTATGTCCATCCGTAGGATTCACATCAAAGCCCTGTGTGTGGCAGTAGAGAAATTTTAAAAATGTTTTCTTTGCTGATAAAATATATTTTTACCAATTTAGGAAGCTTATAAAAAGATTAATGAATGATTCATACTAGTTTAGGAAGGTCTTCCGGAAACGTTAAGAAAACCAAAACATGTAAGAGTATCTCGCCCGAGATCAGCACTATGCCGTGGGTATAATCTGTACCCTGAGCTAACAGTAAGATCAATTAATTGACCCTGTGACATCAACATGGAATCTACCACTACTTGCACAAATTATTGTCCCGGAGGACATACCACTCATTACTGGGATCCCTACCACTAAGGAACACCGGCAAGATCTTCTTAGTTGGAACTACACAAAATCGGGCCGATATACGGTTAAGTCTGGTTACCCAATATAACATGAAATTCCCACAAATGGAGTTTAACAGGTTTTTTATGGACCGGATATCCGACAACTTCAGGGAAACGTCTGGAATGTTAAGTGTCCACCGAAAATGAAACACTTTTTGTGGCAGATACTTTCTGGTTGTATAGCGGTTACGGATCGGCTCAGTAGGAGAGGCATCAATTGTGATCCTCAGTGCGGAAGATGTGGTGCGGAAAGGGAAACCATAAATCACAGACTTTTTGAATGTCCACCAGCTTGCCAAGCATGGGCTTTATCGGCAATCCCTACGCCCCCGCAAAGGTTTCCAACGGATGCATTATACTCCAATATGGCTTACTTGTTTTGGGAGCTCCCCAAAGACCAGGAACAAACGATGTACCCATGGTTATTATGGTATATTTGGAAAGCGAGGAATGACAAACTATTTTCGAATACAGATCGGGACCCTAGAGAAGTGTTACGGGTCGCGAAAGCGGAAGCATTGGCATGGGAAATAGCACAAATAGACGAGATGGTGGAACACCCACAACATCTAAGTCAGGATACACAGCGATATTTTCCGGGTGGATCATGTTGCCAGGTCGATGGTTCATGGAAAGGAACAACGGTTAACTCTGGATTGGGATGGTACTGTCCAGGAGTTAGTACGCAGGAAACTTTAGTGGGAGCTCGCAATGTTCAAAGGAGCATTTCGCCACTACACACAGAGTTGGAAGCATTGATATGGGCTATGCATTGCATGCTCAATGCTAGAAGATTGACGGTAACTTTCCTCACAAACTGCTCTGAGTTGGTGAGGATGGTGTCTAAACCAGAAGATTGGCCGGCATTCACACTACATCTGGAGAAATACGAGACCAGCAAGAAGGAGTTTACATCGTTCTCAATCTCGCATATCCCACGCGCACAAAACACAAAGGCAGACAAGTTAGCACGAGGTGCTCGGGACTACCTTTATCGTTTAGATTATGTAAATTCAGTTCCCCGGTTTGGGTCTCTCAGCCGTTCTAAGAACTGAAGCTGTTGACAAAAAAAAAAAAAACCAAAACATGTAATTAGTTACACATCCGACTATCATAGTTTTAAAATGTTGTATGTTTGTGGATAGCCCGTCTTCTTAGTTATTCAACTTCTTCAATAACATTTTTAACAGATTTTGTAATGTGTTTTGGAGGTGCACAATATAGAGGATTCATTCGCTTTTAAGATTATACTTCATCCTTTTTCGTACGAAATTGTAGATGAATACAACGAAATGTTTATTCAACAATTGTAAAGGGGGGGATAAAATATTTATATAAACTATAGTTGTCTAGTTTCAGGAACGCCTTCCTAAATATGTATGATTGTTTCCTAAAATTTTAAATGTAATAAAATTCTGATATTTTCGATTAGCATATCACAAAATAAACAGAACATCATCCAATATGTAGTTCAAATAGACTCATAACTACGATAAAACCTCCAAAATAAGAGAATAATCATGTTTAAAATGTAAGAATAAAGATTTAGGAAGGCATTCCTAAAACATATGAAAATCTTCCTAAAACACTTGGATATCTTCGTAAAACAATAATAAACGCTTGTATATCTTCGTAAAACAATAATAAACGTTTGGATACTCATTTTATATTATTCTCGATTCTACATGCAAATCATTAGTCTCTCTGGTCGAATGTGAACATCGAATAGGAATAGGAGGAGGATCAAGAGGGTTACAAAATAATAGGATAGTTTTCCTTTTCAACAATCGAACATGTGTCGTTGTTTGCTACATAAACTGAAATTTTGCTTTAAATTGATCAATGAACTTCTATAAATAAAAATTGGCTAAATATTAAAAAAAAATAATCTATGAAGTTCATAAAAAGAAACCTAAACCAGAGAAATGATATTTAAAAAATTGGAGAGAACTAAAAGAAAATGTGACAAGCGGACTCAAGAGGCTTGTTCTAGTATTTAAATGATACCTTGATTCTACATCTCTCACCATCCCAGAGAAATGACCCAAACGTCACACTACCTCCAACACAAGCCTCTCCAGTCCCTTGAAATTGATCTATATATGCTCGTCCTTCAACGATCTATTGTGCTTTGTGGCCTCCCAAACAGATCCTCTATATGATTCTCGATTATACAAATTGCTTTTCTTAATCTTATTGTAGCATATCTCTGACAGGGTTCTTCGTCAAAGGACATGACATATGTCTTTAACTGGGATTGTTTCATTTCATTGCTAAAACTGCAACTGGCAGTGATGCCTCGCACAAATGAATAAACCTCTTGGTTCGAGGATACAACCTGATAAATTACCAACATCATAGGACACATAGAAGGTAAACACATCATAACATCGATCAAATAAATCAATCTCATGAATCTCTCTTATCATAATCAACTCTCGATCAATTATCTACCATTTATCCCAACAAACCTAAATCACTTTGAATCTCTATTAGATCAAGTGGTAAAAATTCAACACATTGTAACAAAGATTAAAAACAAACTCATGATGAAGAATTGTAGAAGAAGGTTACCAATTTCGAAAAAGCTTGGGTGGTGATGAAGTTTTGTAGATGATCACAAACGAAACCGACGACAAGGAAAGCTGATCGGAGAAGAGTGTCGCTTTGTTCGAAGATGAAGTCGATTCTATCGTCAAATTCGATTCTAAGCTCTGAAATCAAAACTGAGAAGATGAAATCGCTTGAATACATCAAACTGGAGATGAAATCGATTCCAAGAACAAGCTGGTGTCGAAGATTATCACCACAAAGATCCGAGAAGAATGACCCAAACTTGATAAGAGATGATTTGTCGATGAACAATTGGAGATTTGAAAATCAAGGTATCGTATTTTATTTATTTTTATTTCTTTAGTTAAATGGGGTTAATAAAGTCATTAGATCAATGAAACATGTTATGTATGTCAAATTTAAGCGTGTGTGGTATTTTTGGAATGAAAACTAGTTTTCATGTCATTTTGAAAAATTTCTCTAAATAATAATGTCATTTAAATAATTAATCATACAAAATAATTTAAATAAATAAATGATTATGTAAATTCTCAAATAATTATATCATTAGTATTATACAAACAAAACATATTTATGATTATGAAAAAATTAAAATTAATGTATTTTCCAACAACATTTAGCCAAAGTAAAAGATAATGTTATGTGTGACTCCATTCATATAAATCGTGACAAAATTAACAAAGATAATGTTGCTTTTTGATGTTACAAAGAATCTAATATACTAAAACTTAATCATCTAAGACTCTCACCTGCCGCAAATTTGCACAAGTATAAGATTATCCAACAAAAAAAACATTCGTTTTAAGTCATGTCAAAAGAAAAACAGTAATATCGAACAAAAGTATAAAAACGCAAATCGATACTCGTAAAATTTTTGTCAATCAGAGATAGGGAGGGTGTGAAATGAGTTATACTAAAACTCCGACAAAAGCCAAGATATCACTTGGGCTTCCTCCACTCTTGCCTTCACTCACATGCGTTGGTTGATTCGCGTTTCTTTGGCTTCTTCTAGAGAGCCTTCTTCAACAACATTTGGACCTGATCGAATAATAACCATCTCGCCTTCATCATTATTACCTGCAATTCATAAGAAAATGGTGTTATATGCATCATTCGATTCACAGCAAAACTATTGTGATAAACCATAGACAACAATGATTATACCTTTTACACCAACGGTATAACCAAATATCCAAGAACGAGTACAGAGTAAAGCTTGGACGTTACTAGGAAGAAGTCGACTTTGGTATTTGTTTATCACGTGAGATCCATTACTAATGGAAGATTCAGAAGCAACAGTGGTGATGGGAATGCTCAGAACATCCATTGCCATGTATATTAGTGCGTCAAAACGATATTCGTTTTCTTTCTAGTATTGCAAAACATTCAAATTAGGATGACTTCGCATATATAACTGTGGATCCTCCAAATACATATCGAAAGCTAACTTTTCTTCTTCCATATAGTCTGGAACATCATCTAAGTCGAACAAATTCTGTATCTGAAATTTAAACATGTTACGATATAAAAATCAAGTAGAATAACTTGTCCCAGATATCAAATTGGTAATGCAATAAAAGGGCATCAAAATCTCATGGATACTCTTTGCCCTTTTCCATTCTTGACTCGAGGGACAATGCTTGTAGTTTTTGTCAACCACTTTAAACCTAGGCACGCTCATACTTCAAGGCTTTTTCAAACATCAAGTAAGTAAAATTGCATCTATGTTGAACATCTAAAGATATAACAACTTCATCATCACCTTCTACACATTTCGAGATTGCAATTTTTCTAGCTGTTGATGCTTTGACATACTTCACATTGTCTCCGATCTTCGACATTTCATCACTAATAACATTTAAACCATCTTGCACTATGAGGTCTAGGATGTGTGCACAACATTGCACATGAAAAAAATCTCCTTTGCACAACAAATTATCATCTAAATTCAACCGATCTTTCAATATTTCTTCCATATATTTATTAGCAGTAGCATTATCCACTTTTCTCTCTATTCCCCACTCCTTCTAGCATTTATGGCTTTTACTAGCTAAAGCATCACCAGTGCGTGGAGGAAGTATATCACATTACGAAAAAAATTTGATGTGCAATATCCACTTTGCATCAACATAATGTGCAGTCAAAACTAAATATCTGTCTCCATAGATTGCAATCCAACAATCAGAAGTCAAACATATCCTACTGGGAATATTTTGTAACTCACACTTCAATTTCAATTTTTTCTTCTCCCAAGTTTTAACCACATCAAATGCAGTGGTGTTTCTAGTATAACACTTATTTTTTACCACGAAGTAGAAACCTTCAAAAAATCTTAAAACCCCAAACTTATTTTTTTACCATAGTGGTTTATGGTGAAGAACAAGAAAAACATGTATAGATTACGAAAATCTAAAATGCATTAAATTAAGGTCCCAAATAGTTCCAATAGAAAAGAAAGAAGAAGAAAAAAAAGTAGGGAGACAAGAAAAGGGATTTTCGAAAGAAAAGAAAAAAAAAGGGTGAAAAAAACAATGTGCCCCAAAACCACATAGAAGCGAGTGAGGGAAACGCTCCAATGATGGGGAAGTGAGAGAGTGTATCAGCCAATGTAACGTTTGGGTTCTAGCATAACACTTATAATCCGAGTTCAAATAATTAAGGTAGTCTCTAACCTCCTCATATTCGACCGAAAGGAAAGGAAAATTATGTCGAATAATCACCCGACTGAACTTTTCTCTAGCAATTTTATCATCAAACTTCATTTTCTTTCTTCCAATATCCAAACTATGTGAATACTTCTCAGCATGACGTTGCTAGAAACACCAATGAACTTTTTCTCCTTGGTGTTTCTAGCATAACAATTTCGATTGAAAAAAACGCTGATGATACTTGAGCATAAAAAGGAGGAGGAAGAGGTGTACTCCCCACATAAGGGAAGGAGAAGTCGGAAAAGAGTTGCTGTGCCGGCATTCTTCGCCAAGGAGAGTATGGTGTGAGAGGTGTGGGAGGTGTGGGTGAAGGAGAATAGGGAGGTGTGGGTGAAGGAGGATAGGGAGGTGTGGGAGAGTTGCTGGAGAAAGGTGACCAAAAAGTTCTCTTGCGTTTGGGCAGATGAGAGAAGTGTCTCTGTTGTTGATCAGATTGTGCTCCTCCCCTAAAGCAGCCAAGAAGCTTTGAAATCATGCTGGTTTTCTTCTTTGGCGGCCATGTTTGGGGAAAAGCCGACGGCGTAGATAATTCATTCATCGGAAACTGAAGAAGAAAATTATTGTTTGAGAAGAAGAATTGTTTGAGAAGGAGAGATAAAGATGGGGTAAAAATAAAAATAAGGACGGAGTAAAGTGAGATGGATTAAAGATAAAAATAAGGATGGAGTAAAGATAAAAAAAAAAATGGAGGCGACATATGTCTAGATTACAATCGCAGAGTAAAAAGAAGAAGAACACAAATAAATTATTGTTTTGTCCTTCATTTAAAGGAGAAAAGGAAAAAAAACTCTAAATGATGTATAAGACACTCGAACTAGAGTGGTTGAAGATCAAGAGTCATTGATTAGTCAGCTGAGCCAACACGTTTTGATACATTCGTTGTACAAATCTAATATTTATATATATATATATATATATATTTACATAAAATGTTCAAAAACAAAGCCCCAATTAATCTCTGCTAAATCTCCGATTTTATTATTAAGCGCTAGGTCCATCCCGAGCGCCCGATTAGCGCCTAACGAAATTTTGAACCAGGGTAAACCCAACTCATTAATAAATGGATTGGATCAATTCATAACTCATTTAAATTAATGGGTTGATCTATAAATAAAAGGGCAATTAGCATATTTACCATGAAATTATGTTTATAATTCAAAATAACAAGGATGCTGAAAGTTTCCATACCTAACATTTCTGATTTGCTGATTTCCAATTTTGCCATTGTTTCCTAAAACCTAAAAAAATCCTAAATTAGCACACAATCTCTCTAACGATGACCACGGCGAAAAACAAATCGACGACGACGAGGTCTATCTCTCTTTTGCGACTATATGTTCTTCATTCCGACTTATCATCGTCGTGCCGTCGTCAGATTTTGTCAGAATTGAACAGATTTATTACATCGTGTCGTCATTGGATTTCGTCGGAGTTGAACAAATATATTCTATTTATTTCCATTCGTCGTTTGATTTATGATTTGAATCTTGATTTTGTGCTTCGATCTGTTATTATTTATGGTTATCTTTGATTGGAATCTTCCTAATAATTATAATTGTATTCCTGAATTTGATACTCAGTCAGTGATGATTCGAATCTAGAGAAAGTGTTAATCACTTCCTATGCAAGTGAAGCTGAACGATATGAATTACTAAATTGAAACCGAATCAACTTTTAGAAAGTGGTGAAACTTGTAAGTATGTTCGTTATGGTTTTCATACTTTAAATTTAAAGAGTCCAATTTTTTGTTCGATATGAATTTGTTAATCTCTCAGACACATTTTCTCTGAATGGAAGAAGAATTATGTCCATCCCTAGGATTCACATCAAAGCCCCTTATGTGGAAGTATATATATTTTAAAAACGTTTTCTTTGGTGATAAAATATATATTTACCAATTTAGGAAGCTTTTAAAAAGATTCATGAATGATTCATACTAGTTTAGGAAGATCTTTCGGAAACGTTAAGAAAATCAAACCATGTAATTAGTTACACATCCGACCATCATAGTTTTAAAATGTTGTATATTTGTGGTTAACTGGTCTTCTTAGTTATTCAACTTCTTCGATAACCGTTTTTAATAGATTTTGTAATGTGTTTTGCAGGTGCACAATATAGAGGATCATTCGCTTCTAAGATTACACTTCATCCTTTGTCGTACAAAATTGGAGATGAGTACAACTAAAGCTTCAACTGGTGACCATAGGAATGAGGAGGAATTTAATTCCTCTTCGTTCCTTAAAAAATATACCATTTACTTGTAATATTTGTTACTTGTCATTCCTCCTCATTCCTTATTATATAAGGAATTATAGAACAAAAGTATTCCTTGTAAAATTTGAGGAGGAACAAACAATTTATATTTATTTCCTGTATGTATTCCATTCCCATTCATTATTTTAATTTTTTTCCTTTTCATTACTATTCTTTTTTAATGGTCACCAGTTAGAGCCTAAATATTTATTCAGCAATTATATGGGGGGATTAAATATTTATATAAACTATAGTTGTCTAATTTCAGGAACGCCTTCCTAAATATCTATGAGTATTTCCTAAAAATTTACATGTAATAAAAAACTCTGATATTTTCGATTATCATATCACAAAATAAACAGAAAATCATCCAATATGTAGTTCAAATAGACTCCTAATCATGTTTAGAATGTCGGAATAAAGATTTAGGAAAGCATTCCTTAAACATATGAAAATCTTCCTAAAACGCTTGGATATCTTTGTAAAACAATAATAAACGCTTGGATATCTTCGTAAAATAATAATAAATGCTTGGATAATTATTTTATATTATTCTCGATTCTACATGAAAATCTTCCTAAAACGCTTGAATATCTTTGTAAAACAATAATAAACGCTTGGATATCTTCGTAAAATAATAATAAATGCTTGGATATTTATTTTATATTATTCTCGATTCTACATGCAAATCATTAGTCTCTCTGGTCGAATGTGAACATCAAATAGGAATAGGAGGAGGATCAAGAGGGTTACAAAACAATTTGATGGTTTTCCTTTTCAGCAATCGAACATGTGTCGTTGTTTTCTATCGAAACTGAAATTTTGCTTTCAATTGATCAATGAACTTCTATAAATAAAAATTGGCTAAATATTAAAAAAAATTAATCTATGAAGTTCATACAAAGAAACCTAAATCAGAGGAATGATATTTTAAAAATTGGAGAGAACTAAAAGAAAATGTGACAAGCGGACTCAAGAGGCTTGTTCAAGTATTTAGGTAGGTCTTCCTAAATAATTAAATGATACCTTGAGTCTACATCTCTGATATACTTAGATATTTCATGCATTCACCATGCATTTAAGACATATTTGCATTCATATTGCATTCATACTTGGAATCATAGCTTTTGTCCCATTTTAGGTTCTAAGACATGTTGCATTAGCATTTGCATAAGTTCTTACATATATGCATCATTTTCAGGTCATTTGGTGTGCATGGAGCTAGTTTGGATAATAGGCATGGGCAAGAAGAGCTAAGGAATTGATTGGAGTCAAGAAGAAACTTGAACAAAAGAAATAGGGGCCAGATCGACCAGCAGATCGACCGGACAGGTAGATCCAGCCCGAAGATCGACCGCATGATCAACCGGCCAGGTCGATCCAGCCCGAAGATCGACCGCGTGATCGAGCGTTCAGGTCGATCCAGCCCAAGATCGAGCCAGCCGATCGATCTTAAGACCTACACTTCGATCAGCAAGGGATCGATCGTTCCACCACAGATCGATCGGTCTATAGATCTACGCATCGGCCAGCACCCGGATCGACCAACAGATCGACCCACGGACTGACCAGCCGATCGATCCATAAACCAACAGCCAAGGACAGATCGATCGTTCCACCACAGATCGATCGGTCTACAATTCTACGCATCGACCAGCACCCGGATCGACCAACAGATCGAGCCACGGATCGACCAGCCGATTGTTATGAAAACGAACGGCCAAGGACAGATCGATCGATCCGTGCTTCTGCTTTTTCCTTCTTTTGGTTCACCAACCTCTATCTTGTCTTTAGTGAGGGTGCCATCATTCCTGGACCTATTTAAGACATCCTACCCTATTTTTCTTGGAAAGACACGAAATTTTAGAGTTCTCATCTTCATATTTAGGTCTAGCCACCATCTTTGAAGGTTTTCATGCTTTTCTTGTTTTGTAAACTTTAAACTCTTATTTATATCAAGTACTTATCCTTAATCTCTTTTCTTGTTCTTAGCTAAGCATGTTCATCATCTCAAACACAGAGTTTAAGAGAGATTTGAACATGGTTAGTGAGTAAATCATCAAAGTTTAAGGTTTTGGTGATTAGGGAGGTTTAAGAAGTTTAACTTGGGGTTTTTCTTGTTCTTCATCTCATTCTCTTCTTGGATTTGGAGGGCTAAAAGCCTAGAGATGCTTGAGAAAGATCTCTTTGATCTTAGGGATTTCCTTATCTCAAAAAGACATAGGAAATCCCATAAACCCAAATCCAAGAGATTAGCTCATCCTTTCCCACACACCATGGATGTTTAGGGAGCTAATTAGGCCATGTTTAGGATCTTTGCTTTATGTTATTCAGCCTATCTTTCCACCATACACCATGGGTTAGGATGAAAGGTTGAAGAAAGGATTTTTACCACAAACCATGAAAAGATCTAGCTTTTGTTTCTTAAGGCCTAGATATATCTCATTAGGAATGTTTAGTTCTATTTTTGTAAAACCCAAGTTCGAATCTTAAACGTCTCTAAGCATGAACCCAAACCTTGAATCTATTTCTAGTATTTGAATCCTCAAAGCCATCATCTTTTAGTTTTAAAGTTAAATCCTTTCTCTTAGCTTGTTAAAATCATCTAATCTGCTTAATAGTTTGTTTAGAGTATCTTAATTCGAAAACTTGTGTTCTTGAATGTTTCATAGTTTATAAAATAGCTTAGAGTATCACTCATTAGCCTAGTAATCATTTAGCAGTTGTTATATTTTTATAACTAGTTTTTATAATTCATCTTAGATTGCTAGAAATTACCCACTTGCTCTGTCTTTAGCATTTGGATATTTAAAAATAGTAGCACCGTCATTAAAATTCTTAGGAGTAGCCTAGAAGTAGTTTAACCCATCAGTAGAATTGTTAAAATTGTTTTCATAGTCGTTTGATAGCTGCAAGTAGTTTTTACAATTTGTTTGCCTCATTTAAAACCGAAAACCGCTTAGATTTACTTTGAGCTCTTGCAGTCTTGGTAGCTTTCAATACCTGATTTGGATTGACACCTAAAGTATTACAATGACATAAAGAGGCTTTAGGTTTGATTAGAAGACTCGAAATAAATCTCTTATCAAATGGCGCCGTTGCCAAACTTGGGTTTTGATTGAAAGTATTAAGATTTAGGGCTTAGTAGAGACTAAGTTTTTATTTTGATTTTGGTTACTGATTTTCCTACTTTGCTACTTGTGTTTTCAGGGACATGAACTTGAGATCTAAAGGTGACAACAACTTACTCCAGCCTAAAGACAACATCCATCAATTTGGAAGTGCAAGGCATAGAAGAGAAAATCAAAAACAGTTTGAAGAAACTGTGCAAGAAGTCATGGCTGATCACGACCAAGTAGAGGATCCACCTCAACATGCTGTTGCTGGTAGGGGCAATGCAAAGCCCTACCACCCTCCAAGGATACCATGGATCATTGGTGCGGGTGATGCACCAAACACCCACACCAATCGGTTCGGGATTACTCCACCACCGGTGTAGAACAACAACTTCGAGATCAAGCCTGTATTTGTCTCTATGGTCCAGAACAGCAAGTTCCATGGTCTAGCAATGGAAGACCCTCTTGAGCACTTAGATAACTTTGAGCAAGTTTGTGGAATGATCAAGATCAATGGTATCTCCGAAGATAGCTTCAAGCTAAGGTTATTCCCATTTTCTCTTAGGGATAAGGCTAGGCATTGGGAGAAGACACTTCCTCAGGGGACAATCACCTCATGGGTTGATTGCAAGAAGGTCTTCCTGTCCAAATTCTTCTTAAGCACAAGGACAGCTCGCCTAAGGAGTAAGATAAGCGGTTTTGCACAAAGGCAAAATGAAACCTTTAGTGAAGCAATGGAGCGCTTCAAGGACTACACCATTCAGTGTCCTCATCATGGTTTCACAGAGGAGACACTCTTGAGCACTATATACCGTGGAGCATTGCCAAAAATTCGCATGCTATTGGACACGGCAAGCAAAGGAAATTTTCTTGTACAAGATGTGCAAGAAGGAATGGAGTTTATTGAGAACTTGGCTTTGAGTGATGGTAATTATTCTGAGAAGTATGACAGAGCACCAAGCGGTCATGAGCTGGAAGCACAAAAGAAAGAGCTGAAGTCACTCCATGAGAAAATAGACAAGATGATGTTTTGGAGTAAAAAACAAGTCCACTTTGTTTGTGAAGTTTCGGATTTGTATGACAATCAAGAAGCAAATCAAGGAGAGTTTGAGGAAGCTCATTGGGTGGGAGGCCAAGATTATCCTAAGCCACAGGGCTATGTTCAAAGGTATCAAGGCAACAACAATTTGCCTTATAGAAGTACCAATGTGGAGAATCTAAAGGACCAAGTGTACCCTCCACAACAAGGCAATCAAGGAAAACCCTTTGTCCCTTACAACCAAGGTGGTTTTGGACAAAACAATGGATACCAGGGGCAAAGACAAGGTCACTTTCAAGGCCAACAACAGCAAGGAACCAAGGGCTATCCTCCTGGTTTTGTACCACAACAACAACAAAGCCAAGCTCAATCACAAGATACTATCCAAGCTATGCTCCAACAACTTCTCCAAGGACAAGCTTCTAACAACTTGAAATTTGTTGAGATAAACACAAGGCTGGACTCTTCTCTTACTGAGGTTTCAACACAGATCAGTAACATGAAAAACAAGATTCACCAGCTAGAGAAAGGCAAGGCAAGCACAAGTGGGCAAGGAAGCTTACCCGGAAATTGTGAAACAAATCCTAAGGAGTATGCAAATGTGATCACTCTAAGGAGTGGGAAAGAGCTTGCACCACGGTCTAAGCTAAGGACAATGAGCACTTTGTGATTCAAGAGGGGGAGAGTAATCTTTCAAAAGATCAAGAGATCACCTTTGACAATGTCTACATTGAGAGGGCAAAAAAAGGCAAGGAAGCGGTTTTGGAAAAACAAGTGGGGGAAGCAAGCAAAGAGAAATATGTTTTCATACCTCCACCTTATAAACCAAAGCTCGCCTTCCCTGAACGTTTCAAGAAGCAGCTGTTTGAGAAGCATAGAGCTTTGTTTGAAAAACATTTGAGAAATGTTGAGCTGAGATTGCCTTTGCTTGATTGTTTGGCCATTGTACCAAAGTATGCCAAGTTTTTGAAGGATACACTCGCCAAGACAGTTAAGGAAGGTCAAGAGGTCATGGTATTGAGTCAAGAGTGCAGTGCCATCATCCACAAAGAAATAGCACCAAAGAAGCTAGGAGATCCAGATTCATTCACCATACCTTGTGCGCTAGGGCCATTGAGGATTATCAATTGCTTGTGTGATCTTGGAGCTAGCATAAACCTCATGCCTCACTCTATTTCCAAGAAGCTGGGTTTCACAAAGTTTAAGGAGTGTAGAATATCTCTCATCCTTGCTGATAGAAGTGTGAGACTTTCGATTGGTATGCTAAAAGACTTACCCGTGCGAATAAGTGATGTGAGTGTGCCAACAGATTTTGTGGTATTGGAGATGGATGAAGAGCCTAAGGATCCTCTAATCCTTGGAAGGCCATTCTTAGCCACTGCTGGAGCCATCATAGTTGTGAAGAATGGCAAGATCTCTCTACACCTGGGGAAAAATATTGAGTTAAACTTTGATATCAATGAAGTCTTAAAGAAACCAACCATTGGTGGCCAAGTGTTTTACATTGAGGCAATGGATGCACTTGCTGATGAGCTCCTTGAAGAACTAGGACAAGAGGACCACATTCTTCTAGCCTTGACCACGAAATGTGGAGAGTTTGGATATCTTAATGAGGAGACACAAGAGTATGCCAAGCTACTAGACTCACGCAAGGTTTTGAAAGAAGAGGAAGACACTTACTTGGAGCTGGATATGGAAGGTCCTGCTTTTGGTATTGATGCTGGATTAAGAGAAGATGAAGAGGACAGTAGCCTCAATACAAGCCAAGGAGAGGAGTGGAGCGAGCTCCTTGCCCCAAAGGTGGACCTCAAGCAACTTCCAAATGGGCTAAGGTATGCTTTCTTGGGTGCAAATGACACATACCCTGTAATTGTGAATGAAAATCTAAGTGATGATGAGTTAGACTCACTCCTTAAGGAGTTGAGGAAGTATAGAAAGGTTATTGGTTATTCTTTTAGTGACATCAAAGGCCTTTCACCAATGCTTTGTACTCATAAGATTCACATAGATAATGAAAACACATCCTCCATTGAACACCAAAGGCGCCTAAACCCAAATTTAAAAGAGGTGGTCAAGAAAGAAATTTTAAAACTCGTAGAGGCTGGTGTGATATACCCAATCAGTGATAGCACATGGGTCTCTCCAGTCCATGTGGTACCAAAGAAAGGGGGAATCACAGTTATAAAAAACGAGAAAGATGAGTTAATACCTTCTAGGACCATAACCGGTCATAGAATGTGTATTGACTATAGAAAACTCAACTTGGACACAAGAAAAGACCACTTCCATCTCCCTTTCATTGACCAAATGCTAGAAAGATTAGCCAATCACCCATACTACTGTTTTCTAGATGGCTATAGTTGTTTCTTTCAAATCCCAATTCACCCAAATGACCACGAAAAAACACTTTCACTTGTCCATATGGAACTTTTGCATATAGGAGAATGCCTTTTGGGCTTTCTAATGCTCCAGCCACTTTTCAAAGATGCATGATGTCCATATTTTCTGACTTGATTGAGGAGATGGTTGAGGTATTCATGGATGATTGCTCTGTGTATGGCTCTTCCTTTGGTGTTTGCTTATCTAATTTGTGCAGGGTGCTTAAGAGGTGTGAAGAGACCAATCTCGTGCTCAACTTGGAGAAATGCCACTTCATGGTCAGAGAAGGGATAGTGCTTGGCCATAAGATTTCAGAGAAAGGCATAGAAGTTGATAGAGCAAAAATTGAGGTCATGATGAACCTAGAGCCGCCGGTGAATGTGAGAGGGATTATAAGCTTCTTGGGGAATGATGGGTTATATAGGAGGTTTATCAAAGACTTCTCCAAGATAGCACGTCCTCTTACAAGGCTACTGTGCAAAGAATCCGATTTCATCTTTGATGGAGAATGCCTTCAAGCCTTTAAGACCATCAAGGAAGCACTTGTCACCGCACCTATAGTTAAAGCTCCGGATTGGGAGCTGTCCTTTGAGATTATGTGTGATGCAAGTGACTATTGTGTAGGTGCTGTTTTGGGTCAGAGGAAGGACAAAAAGTTGCATGTAATCTACTATGCAAGCTGCACCTTGGATGATGCATAAGTCAAGTATGCAACCACCAAAAAAGAGCTACTAGCCGTGGTCTTTGCTTTTGAGAAGTTTAGGTCTTACTTGGTGGGTTCTAAGGTCATTGTGTATACTGACCATGCTGCCTTGGGGTACATATACTCCAAGAAAGACACCAAGCCTAGACTCTTGAGATGGATCCTTCTCTTGCAAGAGTTTGATATGGAGACGAAAGACAACAAGGGTGTAGAGAATGGTGTTGCGGATCATCTTTCAAAGATGAGGGTGAATGAGGTCTTGCCACTGGACGACTCTATCCCTGAAGAGCAGCTTATGATGGTCAAAACTTTGGTTTGTGCAAGGCTAGAAGAGAAGCTTGAAGAAGTTTTGAGTCTAAATGAAGAAGATCTCCCTTGGTATGCAGATATTGTTAACTTCTTGGCTTGTAGGGAAGAGCCTACTCACTTGGACCATTACTATAGGAAGAAATTCATGAGAGATGTCTCTCACTACTACTGGGACGAGCCATACTTATATAAAAGGTGTGTGGACAGCCTTGATATACTCATATATTTCGCATATTTATCATGCATTTAGAATAAGTTTTCATCCATATTTCATTTATAGATAAGTATAATCATAGTATTTGATCATTTATAGGGTTTAGAACATTTGCATTAGCATTTGCATTTTCTTTTGTATATATGCATCATTTCAGGTTATTCTATGGATTTGGCGACAATGTGGAAGCTGCAAACATAAGATTATGAGCTAGGAACCGAATTGATGTCATCTGACTTGCTGTACCAAGATGTTGCAACCGATTCAAGTCCATGCCACCTAAAGCGACTTAAAGATCAGACTCTACAAAGACTTTCCATTCCGATTTAGCCTCCACAATCTTCATAAAACTCATAGAGAATTGAGTTACCTTTCGNATTGCTCAATATCAACATGAAGGTTTCCTCATTCTCTCTGTGATTTAGGTTCAAGTATCAACTTGATACCATACTCAGTTGCTGTTAGACTTGGAATGACTGATTTCAAGCCAACTGATAACAGGATTTTGCTAACAATTACTCAATCCTACTACATATGTCATTATAGTATTTGAGGATCAATCCATATGGGTTTGTTGTGACAAAAGGAATTCATAAAACTTCTTAATCTAAGCAAGTTTAGTGAAGGTTTTGGTAAGTGACTAGTAACATTAAACAGAGGGGAAAGACAAGCTATAATTTAAGATAATTGAAACACGAAAACAGAGTTTCTAAAAGGTGTTTTGCAATTTGATGAAAGATGAATCCAAGGTTATGGTATTGATTTTCAGGTGCTTAAAAGTGTAATCAATGATGCCTTTCTTTTCATAAAAATGCTAATCCCCAAGCTTAGAACTTCAAGAATAGATTAAACCACTTTCATTGACTGAATCCTTTCATCACATCTTTAATCAAGAATAAACTTTCATTTGTGATCAAAGATGCAACAAGCATAAAGATTCATTTCTAATCTGCTAATAAACACCTTAGACAACCACTTTCGTGAGCTAAGTATGTAAATCTCTTGCTTAAATGACCTAGGAATTTTACAAATATTTTGGATGAGAAAATTCCCTAGAAATCAAATTTAACATGATCAAGGTTGAAATTAGCATTAAGAACATTAAGCAAGAAGAGATATGGAAGAATCAACTCTTAGGCATCAAGATTAACACCCTAAATCTAACCAACCTTAGATTCTAAAGAACTACTCACAACTCATGATCAAACCGATTAAAACTTGTAAAAACTTGATAATAAGCATTAGAAAGAGTAGAGAGAAGAGATTAGAGAAGAAGAACTCTTGAATTGAAGTTTTTGATCCAAAGGTCTTACAGAAATAATCACCCAAATACAGAGAGAGTTTCTGAAAAAAAGTTTAGAAATAAAAGTCAACTTCATAATGATGATCAACAGTACATTTTCATCTAAAGTAGACAAATTCGCGGGCTCAATATCGGTGTGATCACACCGATACATCAGACCGATATGTGTATAGGTGTGATCACACCGATACATAAACCTTCTTGTCCTTTGCGAGTTTTTCTGCATGTTTTCTTCTGTTCTTCACCTTCTTGGCTTTCTTGCTCATTCATCATCCTCCCAATAGCTTCATCTAGCTCTAGAATACCTGAGAAACACTTCAAATGCAACATATATACAATGTTCTAAACTAAGACTCACTAAACTCTAAAATGAATGCAATCTAGCCTAAAACTATCAAATGAATGCAAGTATGGATGCAAAACTATCATATATGAGTGTTAAAAACATGCTAAAATGAGAGACTATCAACTCCCCCAAACTTGCATTTTGCTTGCCCTCAAGCAAACAATTAACACAAATGAGAGAGAGAAGTGTGAAAATGGGAGCTCAAATCCAAAAATGCCAACTAAAGAGATCAAGTCATTGTCCAAGTTTACAATTCTAGGATGCATGTCGAGTTTGCTTTTCTTTAAAAACTTTAGCCACACTCATCACAAACATGAATTGAATTCAAGTCTAGCCTACACAAGCCTTCCTATCCTTCATTCCTTTAACATTCATTCAATTTGTAACCATGGATCATGCTTTGAAATGCCAAGAGAACTCATTTGGTTAAGGGATAAGGTCTTGAGATAAAAATGATCTCAAAGTGATGGTTTGTCTTAGGTTCAAGAGGGAACTCTCAATGACAAGAATCAGCCTATAGCAAAATGCTAAGAGTAAAAACCAATAGATGCATACAAGGATGACTTTCATCTACCCAAATGTCTAAATATTTATATCCTAGACTATACCCAAAGATCAACCACTTAAGCTACCCCTTTTCTAAAGGTTTTTGTTGCTTTTACAGCTAACACATTGATTCACCTTCCTTGTTGAATTTGGGAGTTTGACTTCTTTTTAATGGCTCTCTTGTTATATGTGATGTCTCTTGTGTAACCTCTTTGGATGCTTGCTGGCCGGATTTTATTCTTGTTGATTGGCCTTCTTTGTTGATGAGAACACCTTTTTTCTTCTTCTTTTATTTTGAAGTTTTCTTTGTTGCAACCATCTCATCATTTGTCTCCTCATTTCATCTCATTGTAACACACTCTTTGTTTCTTTTTTTTCTTCTCCAAATGATAACACCTTAGCTTATTTCTTCCTAGTCTACCCATCTAACGCCTTAGCCTATTACTAGCTTAAACTGCAAGCTAGTGTCTACATGAAAGCTTCTCCTTGTCGGCCTAAACTCAACACTTTTTTCCTAGGTGATTCGAAAATAGACCTCACAATCACACACAAGATTTAGGCTTGAAAGAAGGTTCGGTTATGGGTGCAGTAACTATTTGGGATAATAAGAGTGGTAAAAATAGAGAAAATATCCCAAATATGTAAGTGGTATCCATGAGTTCGACAATGCATGATAATTAGCGTCAGTTTTAGTGGTTCTAATAGATAAGAATGAAATCAATTCACAGCAAGTTTTGACTAAAACATGAATGCCAGGACATGAATTCCAAGTGTGGTGCGGTCTTAACACGAAACTTACTCGAATGCATCAGACAATTGTGAACGTGGGCAATGACTTGATATCAAAATTAACGTTTTTCAAAGGAAATTTCATCATTGCTCCCTATGCAATATGAATGCAATACTATATGAAATGCAAATAGACACAATCCTTAAATGCAAATGCAATGTCTAAATGGTAAATTCTTTTTTTTTTAAAGATGATTGCATGAAACACTAATGCATAAATCACAAATATCTAACACAAAGTATCAAATCTCACAACCTCTCCTCCAAACTTAAATTACACAGTCTCCTGTGTAATAAAAATTCAAGAGAGACCGCAATCCAAAGAAAACAAAAACAAATAAGAGTAAACAAAAACTAAATGATATATATAATGAAGTGTGAAGTGTTACTTCTAGGTCTTCTAGGTCTGTGAAGATGAGGAAGGTGATCCGATATATACGGATTCGTCGGTGGATGATGTTTATGGAGGTGAGTGACTCGGCTTCCTCTTCCTTGGTTGCTCCACATGTGTAGAGGATGATGAACACGAGATCTTTGCCTTGAGGCTCTTGTACTTTGCCTTCAGCTTCTTGTACCCCTTTAGCAGTTTGTTGATGGTGTTGTCCTGGTGCTTGCTCCATTGCTGGAGCTGGTCAATGCGGTCATGAGCTTCCTGCAATGCTGGGCTTGATATTGCCCCACCATAGGATGAGAAATGGTATGTCTCGGTTCCTTGCCTCAGGTCCGGCTGCTCTTGCTCTTCTCCTCCTTTCTCAGGTTCTGCGACCGGGTCAAGTGAAAACATGTTCTTCTTTGTGATAGTCTCTAGATGCCTCTGACTCGTGGTGTTATAGAGCTGCGTGGGCGATGGCACAAACTCGAAGCTCCTCTGGGTCTGCAATGAAGTGATGTTTTGTTGTGGAAGAAGTATCCTTGCTTCTCTTTCTTGGGTAATCGAGACCTTGTATGCGAACAAGTTACCACTCTTCTCTGCTAAGAAATGAGTCTTGCTGAGGTAGAAAAGGTCCATCCACTGTGGCTTTAAACCGTCTTCACCCAACGGATGCCCAACTGCCTCGAGTATCGGTGCAATCAGCCCGCCGATACTAAGCTGAGGGGTCTTGTCCCTCATCGTCATCACCCAGTCCTTATACGAAAGGAACTGTCGCAGCAGCATGGAGATCAATTTCGTACCTGCGGTGTCTCCTCGAAAAATACCTCCGTCTCTCGGCCCAAATCCCGGGACCCTCGCTAAACCCATGTCCAGAAACTGCAACTCCTCCAGCTGTACCATCCCGCACTCTCGTCTGGCAAAGAATGTATGTGCTAGCGCCTTGTGCGCATACCGTATGGCTGGGTGTCTGATCAGCGATCCTTTGCTTCTTCCCGGCTCGAAAGTACCCGAGGCAATGACATCCCACAACGCAGCTAACTCTTCCTCACCAATGGCAAGGTTCTTGGTCCTGCGCGCACCTTCTGTAAACCCGAAGATCTCTTCAAGCTCTCTGAATGATAATGTGTAGACCACCTTTTCAACCTTGAATTTGATATACGCATGTCCATCTTCTTCGGGTGTATCTTCGCCTTCGTAGTAGAAGTCCACCTCTAATGATGCCAGGAATTGGCATGTCTCTGTCTTGTGTGCTGGATGAGACATGGTGAAGAAATGTCTCAATCCCATCCTTTCGAAGATCATCTCGATATCTTCCAAAATTCCTAGAGCTTGCAGAGACTGTCGGTGCGGGTATCGCGTTCCCTTGAATCCAACTTTTCTGAATGCTTGAAAAAACTGTGGGACTGTTGGTATTCTTTTTGGAGCATCCTTTGCAGCTTTCCCTGAACTCTTCTTCTTTTCCCAAGCTCAATCTGATCATCGCTCTCAGTTCCGTCGTCATCGGTAACGACTTTCTTCTTTCCCTCACTCTTTGATTTAACAGCTCTTGATGCTTCTGCTTTTGTTCTCGGCATTGCTCCTATATAAGAAACGCAAACAATTCAATCAAATAACGCCGCAAGCAAGAAACAATGGCCAAAAATTATCAAAGTTTCAAATTTCGAGTTCTATCAATTGGTGATCAATAACCATGAAGGATTGAAGCTATTGCAAGTGGAAGCCCTAAAATTTGACAAGTTTCTAGGGAGTAATTTGAATTTTCGCACTATGAACCCTAAGTGTCAAATTCTCAAAATTCAACCATGGAAATTGTGGATTACCACTCGAAATACTCTTATTTATCAATATTAATGAAAGCTCAATCCATAAACACTCAATTCGAACACCTTATAGCATTTCACAAAATTTCCACCATTGAAGCACAAATAAAAAGCTTGGAGATTGAGAATCATACCTTGTTTTTGAGGGAATGTAGGACGAAAATGACTAATGAATCTGAATTAGGACAAGATTTCGGAGTAATAGCACTTTGAATCACGAAATTTAGTTGAGTTTTGAGAGAGTTATGAAAAAATTGGTTTTGAGAGAGTATGGAGAAGATGAAGGACGGGTTTTCATAAGTACTTACCAATTTTTTTTGTTTCATATCGGTCTGTCCATACCGATACGCCCCACCGATATGCGTATCGGTTGGGTCAGACCGATATGCTAGCCCGATACGTATATCGGTGTGGCCTCACCGATATGGCCTACCGATACGTTACACCGATATGCATCAACCTTCTTTTCTTCAAACTTTTTGGCACTTAAGTCTTTTCTTCTTGACACGAACCTATTGATCAAAAACACATATAGACAAGAATATATACAATGATAAACATGGGATTGCCTCCCAAGTGTGCTTGTTTATAGTCTCTGAGCTTGACTTTTCAAACCCCTTAGGCATTGGTAAGATCGTGAAGAGGGACTGAAGTTGCCTCTTCTATTGTATCACTGGCCAAGTAAGGCTTCAACCTATGCCCATTCACAGTGAATTCTTCTCCTTTGACACCATAAAGAGTGACAGCTCCATAAGGTAGAACCTCCTTGATCTTGAAAGGACCGGACCATCTTGATTTGAGCTTTCCCGGGAATAGCTTCAACCGAGAATTGTACAGCAGTACCATGTGTCCAGGCAAGAATTCTTTTGGCTTAATCTTCTTGTCATGGAAGGCTTTGGTTCTCTCCTTGTAGATTTTGGAGCTCTCAAAAGCTTCCAAGCGAATCTCGTCAAGCTCTTGAAGATTGATCAGCCTCTTCTCTTGGGCGGTTTTGATGTCAAAGTTCAGGAGTTTGACTGCCCATAACGCTTTGTACTCAAGCTCCACAGGTAGGTGGCATGATTTTCCATAGAGAAGAGAGAATGGTGATCTCCCAATGGGTGTCTTGAAGGCAGTTCTATAAGCCCATAGTGCATCATCAAGCTTAGCTGCCCAGTCTTTTCTTGTAGCTCCAACTGTCTTCTCTAGAATGGTTTTGATTTCTCTGTTGGAAATTTCGACCTGGCCACTTGTTTGAGGATGGTAAGGTGTTGCCACCTTATGCTTAACTCCATGCTTCTTGAGGAGGCTCTCAAAAATTTTGTTGATAAAATGGCTTCCTCCATCACTTATGACCACTCTTGGCACTCCAAACCTTGGGAATATGATGGATTTGAAAAGCTTGATCACCACCTTAGCATCATTTGTGGGACTTTCAATAGCTTCTACCCACTTGGAGACATAGTCCACTGCCACTAGAATGTATTTGTTGCCATAGGAAGATGGGAAAGGACCCATGAAATCTATTCCCCAAACATCAAACACCTCCACCTCAAGGATTGGGTTCTGTGGCATCTCATCTCTTCTGCTTATGTTGCCCTTCTTTTGACATGCCTCACATGTAGAAATGTAAGCATGAGTGTCCTTGAAGAGGTTTGGCCACCAAAACCCAGATTGTAGCACCTTTGTTGCTGTTTTGAATGTGGCAAAGTGCCCTCCATAAGCTGATCCATGGCAATGATATAAGATGCCATTCACTTCTGATTGTGCAACACATCTTCTGAAGAGGCCATCAGAACACCTCTTGAATAGATAAGGCTCATCCCAAAAGTAATGGGAAACATCCTTGAAGAACTTCTTCTTGTTGTATGCATCCAGATTTAGAGGCACATCACCTCCCACCAAGTAGTTCACAAGGTCTGCATACCAAGGTAACTCTCCTTCTTTCAGGCCTTTGGCTTCTTCAAGCTTTCTTCCCATTTGGTATCCTTTCTCTAGGATTTTGATTAACATCAGCTGCTCTTCAGGAAGAGAGTCATCAATGGGGATGATCTCTTCTATTCTCATCCTTGACAAGTGGTCAGCAACTCCATTTTCAATGCCTTTCTTGTCCACAATCTCCATGTCAAATTCTTGGAGAAGAAGTATCCATCTAAGAAGTCTTGGTTTGGTGTCTTTCTTAGCATAAATGTACCTTAATGCTGCATGATCAGTGTACACCACTACCTTAGATCCTACTAGGTAGCTTCTAAACTTCTCAAAGGCGAAGACAACAGCTAGAAGCTCCTTCTCAGTTGTTGCATACTTCACTTGAGTGTCATCCAAGGTCCTACTTGCATAGTAGATGACATGAAGTTTCTTATCCTTCTTCTGCCCCAAAACTGCACCCACTGCATAATCGCTTGCATCGCACATGATCTCAAAAGGGAGATCCCAATCTGGTGCTTGCACTATGGGGGCACTCATAAGAGCTTCTTTGATCTTCAAAAATGCACTATGACATTCTTCATCAAATAGATATTCAGCTTCCTTGCACAACAGTCTAGTTAGTGGCCTTGCAATCTTGGAGAAGTCTTTAATGAACCTTCTATAGAACTCCGCATGGCCTAGGAAACTCTTTATTCCCCTCACATTTCGTGGAGGCTCTAGATTCGCCATCACCTCAATCTTTGCTTTGTCCACTTCAATCCCATTTTCGGAAATTTTGTGCCCAAGCACAATGCCTTCTCTCACCATGAAATGGCATTTCTCCCAGTTCAGCATCAGGTTTGCATCCTCACACCTTTTAAGGACCCTGCAAAGATTTGACAAACACCCAGCAAAAGAGAGGCCATATACAGAAAAATCGTCCATGAAGACCTCTACCATATCTTCTATATGATCAGAGAATATTGACATCATGCACCTTTGAAAGGTTGCTGGTGCATTACATAACACAAATGGCATCCTTCAATATGCAAAGGTACCATAGGGGCATGTGAAAGTTGTTTTCTCCTGATCATTGGGGTGAATGGGTATTTGAAAGAACCCACTATACCCATCTAAAAAGCAATAAAATGGGTGGTTTGCAAGTCTTTCCAGCATTTGGTCAATGAATGGAAGAGGGAAATGATCTTTCCTTGAGGCTGAATTTAGTTTTCGATAATCAATACACATTCTATGGCCTGTGATGGTTCTAGTTGGTATTAATTCATCTTTTTCTTTTTTTACCACAGTTATTCCTCCTTTTTTTGGCACAACATGAACAGGTGAAACCCAAGTGCTATCTGAAATGGGATAGATAACACCTGCATCTAGAAGTTTAAGGATTTTCTTTTTTACTACTTCTTTCAAGTTTGGGTTTAATCTCCTTTGATGTTCAATTGAAGTTAATGATTCATTTTCTAGATGGATTCTATGTGTGCAAAGAGAAGGAGAGATTCCTTTGATGTCATCCAAAGAATAACCAATGGCTCTCCTAAACTTTTTTAGTTCATTCAAAATTGAGGTCAACTCTTCCTCATTCAGATTTTCATTTACTATGACAGGGTAGGACAAATTTGGACCTAGGAAAGCGTACCTTAGCCCTTGTGGAAGAGGTTTGAGTTCCACCCTTGGTGCTTTGAGTTCACACCAATCATCTTCAATGCTAGACTTACCATTGCTAGCCTCCCTCTTGTCATCTTGTTTAGTGTCCAAGGAACCAACCTCCTTCAACATAGAACCTCCATTGTTGTTATGTTGCAGCTCCATGAAGGTGTTTTCTCCTTGTAATGGTTTGTGTGAATCCAGCAGCTTCCAGTATCACATGCTTTCTTCATGTAGAAATCCATTCTCACCATGCTCCTTGGTTAAAGCTACTTGGAGATGATCTTCCATGGCTAACTCTTCAAGATATTCATCAGCTAATTGGTCCATGGTTTCAATCCAGAAAGCTTGACCTTCAATGGTAGGCTTCTTCAATGTGTCATTGATGTCATACTTAAGAACAAAATCCTTCCCCAAGTGCAAATCAATTTTTCCCTTCTTGACATCAATAATAGCCCCAGCTGTTGCTAAGAAAGGTCTCCCAAAGATGAGTGGATCTTTTGGTTCTTCATCCATCCTCAGTACCACAAAGTCTGTGGGCACTTCAACATTTCCAATCATCACTGGCAAGTCTTCAAGCAAACCCACCGGAAGTTGAATTGATCTATCAGCTAACACGAGGGAGATTCTACACTCCTTGTAGCGATTAAAGCCCAGTCTTTTAGCTACCGAAAGTGGCATCAGACTTACACTAGCTCCAAGGTTACACAAGCAATGGTTAAATGACAAAGGTCCCAAAGCACATGGCAGAGTAAAACTACCAGGATCACCAAGCTTCTTTGGGATGATGGTTTTTTGAATAATGGCACTACATTCATGAGTAAGAACCACCATACCTTGCAGCTCTTTAGTCATTTCCATTACTGCATCTTTGAGAAATTTGGCATATTGAAGAACCAGCATGAATGCATCCATCAAAGGCATGGTTAGTTGAATCTCACTCATTTGCTTGTCAAAGAGAGCTCTATACTTCTCCACCAACTGCTTCTTAAAGCGCCCAGAAAATGGTAGTTTTGGTTTGTATGGTGGTGGAACAAAGGGAGTCTTCTTGTAAACAATAGTTTCCTCTCTTGGTTTCTCCCCAACTTTTTCCTTGCCCTCTCTTTGAACCACAAAATNCCAAGGTCACACAAGCAATGGTTAAATGACAAAGGTCCCAAAGCACATGGCAGAGTAAAACTACCAGGATCACCAAGCTTCTTTGGGATGATGGTCTTTTGAATAATGGTACTACATTCATGAGTAAGAACCACCATACCTTGCAGCTCTTTAGTCCTTTCCATTACTGCATCTTTGAGAAATTTGGCATATTGAAGAACCAGCATGAATGCATCCATCAAAGGCATGGTTAGTTGAATCTCACTCATTTGCTTGTCAAAGAGAGCTCTATACTTCTCCACCAACTGCTTCTTAAAGCGCCCAGAAAATGGTAGTTTTGGTTTGTATGGTGGTGGAACAAAGGGAGTCTTCTTGTAAACAATAGTTTCCTCTCTTGGTTTCTCCCCAACTTTTTCCTTGCCCTCTCTTTGAACCACAAAATCTTCAGCAATCACACTTTCATCATTTTGAAAGTTTACCTCCCCATCTTGTCTCCCAATGTCCTCATTGAGTTTGGAATGTGTGGTTGGTGGTGGTAGTGCTTTTCCACTTCGCAATGTTATTGCATTGATATACTCTCTTGGATTAGTTTCTGAATTTCCAGGGAGAGTACCTTGCTGCCTTGATGTTGATGCATTGCTCTTGTTCTCCATTTGCTGAAACTTGGAATTTAGTTTTTCTATCTTTGAGTTCAGCTCATATATGTTGAGTCCACCTTATTGTGTATTTCTGCCATCTTCTTGCTTAAGTCCATTGCTCCTTGTGCTTGCCTTTGTAGAATTTGTTGGAGCATATTATTCATGTCATTATCTTGAGGGGCCAAAGTTTGTTGTTGCCCTTGTTTCACAAAACCAGGGGGTTGTTGTGGTCTTGGCTGATAGTTGGCTTGCCCTCCTTGATATTTTTGGAAGTTGCCTTGGTTCGCTTGATAGTTGTTCTTGGGAGGGAACCCTTGTTGTTGGTTGTATTGGACAAAAGGCCTTTGTGGAGGAACTTGGTTCTGTCCTTGTTGTGGGTAAACCTGATTTTGTGGGTTCTCCACATTGTTGCTTATGTAGGAGAGGTTGTTGTTGTTGCTGCTCCTATAGTTGTTGTGGCCTTTTTGAAATCCTTGGCCACTAACATAGTTGACCTCTTCACTGAAATCCTCATTTGGTTCTTGATGAGGTCTATGGCTGTGTTCATAATCGCCCACATAGTGCAGTGATTTTTGAGAAGCTTTCAGCAGCTTATCCATCTTGTCATTGAGGGCTTTCATTTCCCTTCTTCTTTGATCTTCATTATCTCCTCCACCTCTTGATGATCTATCATAGTCTTCACTATAATTCCCATTACTTTGGGCTAGGTTCTCCACCAGCTGAAGACCATCTTCTACCTCCTTCCCCAGGAAATATTCATTGCTTGCAGTGTCTAGAAGCATGCGAAATTTAGGAAGCACACCTCTGTAGAGAGTGCTTAGTAGAGACTCTTCAGAAAATCCATGGTGTGGACATTGCATGGTATAGCTCTTGAACCTTTCCCATGCTTCACAGAAACTTTCATTGCTCCTTTGAGTGAAGCTACAGATGTCATTTCTCAGCTTTGCAGTTCTTGAGTTGGAGAAAAATTTGGCCAAGAAAGACTTCTTGCATTGATCCCAAGAAGTGATGGAACCTTGTGGAATTGTCTTCTCCCATAGGTGTGCTTTGTCCCCAACAGAAAATGGGAACAATCTCAGCTTGAAACCATCCTCTAAAATCCCATTGATTTTTGTCATGCTGCCGATTCTATCAAACCCATCCAAGTGGTCCAAAGGATCTTCCATTGGTAGTCCATGGAACTTGTTGTTCTGCACCATGGAGATCAGCCCACTCTTGATTTCGAAATTGTTGTTCTCAACTGGAGGGGGGATGATGCCTTGGCGATTGCCATGAGTGTTAGGCGCATCTCCAGCTCCAATATGGCGTGGCTGTCTAGGTGGGTGCTGTGGCACTCTTGGTCCTTGAGCTATCTGCTGCTGATTAAGATAATGAGCTGGTGGTTGACCATCTGCTTCCTGCGGATTGTCCATGCCCAAGCGCTATATGGGCTGCTCTTTCTTGCTCTCTTCTTGCAAATGCTCTTCTACTCAGTCTATGAATGTTGTCTATTGGTTCAACAAGATCTTCTTGTCCTCTAGACCTCAAGTTCATGCACATATAGAGAGGAAAAACAGAACAAGTAAAAGAGATTAGTAATGAACCGAAAAATATAAAACTAAGTCTCAAGAGGATTTAAAATCCTAATGCACAAAACAGAACCCAAATGGCAACGGCGCCAAATTGATAACGGGATTTTGCTAACAATTACTCAATCCTACTACATATGTCATTGTAGTATTTGAGGATCAATCCATATGGGTTTGTTGTGACAAAAGGAATTGATAAAACTTCTTAATCTAAGCAAGTCTAGTGAAGGTTTTGGTAAGTGACTAGTAACATTAAACAGAGGGGAAAGACAAGCTATAATTTAAGATAATTGAAACACGAAAACAGAGTCTCTAAAAGGTTTTTGCAATTTGATGAAAGATGAATCCAAGGTTATGGTATTGATTTTCAGGTGCTTAAAAGTGTAATCAATGATACCTTTCTTTTCATAAAAATGCTAATCCCCAAGCTTAGAACTTCAAGAATAGATTAAACCACTTTCATGGACTGAATCCTTTCATCACATCTTTAATCAAGAACAAACTTTCATTTGTGATCAAAGATGCAACAAGCATAAAGATTCAATTCTAATCTGCTAATAAACACCTTACACAACCACTTTCGTGAGCTAAGTATGTAAATCTCTTGCTTAAATGACCTAGGAATTTTACAAATCTTTTGGATGAGAAAATTCCCTAGAAATCAAATTTAACATGATCAAGATTGAAATTAGCATTAAGAACATTAAGCAAGAAGAGATATGAAAGAATCAACTCTTAGGCATCAAGATTAACACCCTAAACACCCTAAATCTAACCAACCTTATATTCTAAAGAACTACTCACAACTCATGATCAAACCGATTAAAACTTGTAAAAACTTGATAATAAGCATTAAAAAGAGTAGAGAGAAGAGATTAGAGAAGAAGAACTCTTGAATTGAAGTTTTTGATCCAAAGGTCTTACAGAAATAATCACCCAAATACAGAGAGAGTTTCTGAAAAAAAGTTTAGAAATAAAAGTCAACTTCATAATGATGATCAACTGTACATTTTCATCTAAAGTAGACAAATTCGCGGGCTCAATATCGGTGTGATCACACCGATACATCAGACCGATATGTGTATCGGTGTGATCACACCGATACAGCACACCGATACATAATCCTTCTTGTCCTTTGCGAGTTTTGCTGCATGTTTTCTTCTGTTCTTCACCTTCTTGACTTTCTTGCTCATTCATCATCCTCCCAATAGCTTCCTCTAGCTCTAGAATACCTGAGAAACACTTCAAATGCAACATATATACAATGTTCTAAACTAAGACTCACTAAACTCTAAAATGAATGCAATATAGCCTAAAACTATCTAATGAATGCAAGTATGGATGAAAAACTATCCTATATGAGTGTTAAAAACATGCTAAAATGAGAGACTATCACCAACCAGAATCTCTCTTATCCTAGCTGATCGATCAAAGAGAATTCTAGAAGGTGTCTTAGAAGATGTTCCCCTGAAGATTGAAGGCTGCATAATTCCCACAGACTTTGTGGTTTTGAAATATGATGAAGAACCTGTTGATCCTCTTATTCTGGGAAGATCATTCTTGGCCTCAGCTGGTGCCATCATTGATGTGAGAAAAGGGAAAATGGAGCTTGATTTGGGTGATGTTGTCATGAATTTTTACATGGACAAGTTAAGAGGACCATCCACCATCAATGGCCAAGCTTATTCAGTAGAGATTTCAATGGACAACGATCCAGTCCTGGAATGTTCAGATGACACTACTGCTGGGAATATCAAGGAGATGGATTCTAAAGAGCAAGTGAACAAGGTGGCTATTCAAGAGGCATTAGCTGAAAATTCTGAGAAAGTTGTTGGGCTAGAAGATTGGAGTGGAAACGATCATCTCTTCAGGACTTTGGGCGAAGATGAAGCTCTAATCAATTCCAAGTTGATGGAAAAAGACGTTTTCGTCATAGAGGCAAGGATTGCAGAGCTGAATTGCAGAAAAAGTGCAGAAACCCGAGCTGTAGAGTTGGTGTCGATCGACACCACCACTAGTGTCGATCGACACCCTTCACGGATCACACCAGAAGCTGTTTCCAATGCTGCAACTCCATCACATGTTGTCAAACATCTGCCTCCACATCCTACAGCCCAGAAACCTCGAAGAAAGCAAAGGTATACATTTCCTGGAATCAATTCCAAACCTCCTGATCCTCTCAATAAGCATTTAAAAGGTTTAAAAACTGCGGCACACTTATACAAGCCACGAGATCCTCGTAGAAGGCTTGGTGTCTCTTTTGATGATTCTGCAAGAAAACGAAGTGTCTCACCCGAACTCAAGTCCCACCCTGCTGTTGTTCCTCACTTCCTTGGTCGCTATCATGCACCTTACGCTTATACACCACCATGGATGAGGGGACATTCGTTTTGGAATCATTCGATGCCACCCTCTGATCCACCAGATGGCTGAACCCCGACACAGTCAAGCTAATGACTAAAAACGAGCGTTGAGTGGGAGGCAACCCACTGTTAGGTAATATATTTATTTACATTTCGTTTTGGTTTTACTAAGTCTTAGTTTTAGTCAGTTGAAAAAAGGCGACGTTGGGCTCGATATAAACCAATGTCGATCAACACCACACCACTATAGTGTCGATCAACATCACGCGCAGACGAAGGTAAGTTTTCTAACTGGTCTTTTGTGTTGTTTCTAATTTTTCTTTTAGCCAACTTCGGACTTGATAACACTGGGGACAGTGTTGTTTATGTCTGGGGGAGGTGATTACTGACTTTGTGTTTTGTTTTGAGTCATTTGAGTCAGTCAAAAACTTGGTGTTATTGAGTCAAAATCAGTTGAAACTTTCAGTTTTTCTTGGAACTAACTACAGAATATTGACACTTGAAGGACCATTGCTTTAGTAATTGATTACAGGTCTTACTAAGTAGAAAGCTGCAAGTGGATCAATCTAACAGAGAGAGTTCAGGTCCCCTTATGAGAACTAGGTATGCGCAGAACTTGATTCCTCTTTCAGTCTGAACAAATAGAAAATTACAGTCTCTCTTTGATCTTCCCTTGAGAAAAGAAAAAGAGTCTAAGTCTGGGAATAGTGCAAAGAACCTCATGAGCCTGTCTCCTCACAAGGAACAATATTAGTGAGTGCTCTTGAACCTGTCTCCTCACAAGAAACACAAGTACAGAGTAGCACTATTTCCCGAGACTTCAAAAGAATAAGAAGAGTCAATAAAAATATCTTAGAACACCCTGAAAATGGGCAACAGTTGACTAAGGGAAGAGAAAATAGGAGAGCTGTATGAAGAAAATCTTGTTCAGGCACTAAGGAAGGGAAAAGAATCTATAAAGTTTTGTGGCAATACCGCTGTTAGAGTTCAAAATTTTACCAAGAAAGGGATCTGGATTCAAACTGAGAGATTGCTAAGCTTGTGGTAAGTACACTAAACTTTCCTAAGGTTGGCTCTACTGCATGTGGATTTAAGAGTGTTGTGGCGATTCAAAAGATAGCTGGAAGTTTCTGTTTTCAAACCTCGACTTTATACTTTGTTGTTGTTTTACTTGAGGGCAAGCAAATGCTAAGTTTGGGGGAGTTGATATATCATGGTTTTTACCCATTTTTGGACCATCATATGTGTTTTTATAGAGTCTTTTGTTAGTTTTAGAGTCCTATTAGAGTCTTT
Organism: Alliaria petiolata; assembly: GCA_020283515.1. NCBI lineage: Eukaryota > Viridiplantae > Streptophyta > Magnoliopsida > Brassicales > Brassicaceae > Alliaria > Alliaria petiolata. The sequence continues at coordinate 149,315,170 of JAHZTW010000001.1, read as the reverse complement.
ACAGGATGGAGAGCATTTGGAGCTTAATAAAAGATTCTGGAACATTTTGGAAGCATTATGGAGAAGCAGCCGAAGTGATAAAGTCAGGAGCAGATTTACAAGCACGGTGTCGATTTACAAGCACGGTGTCGATCGACACCACCTAGTGTCGATCGACACCAATGAAGACCGACGCATTGTTCGGATTTCATCAGAAAAAGGAAATCGTCTCAAGTTTCAAGAAATTACAAATCTGCCCCCGATGAAAATTCTCTTCTATAAATAGTTTTCAGGCATTGTTTAGCCTAATACCTTTTCATAATTTTCTGTTTTGAGACTTAGAGAGAGATTTGTCCAGAGCTTTTTGGGGAGATAATTCTATACTTTTCTGAGAAGTTTTTGAACCTCTTTACTTCTATTAATCTCTTTTATGCAATCTTCTTTATTCATGATATTTTCTTCATTCACCATGTCTGAGTAGTTTGCTAGTTAGGTTTAGGGTTTTTCAAAGGTGATTAATGAATTGTTAGGTCAATTAAATTGTTAGGATAAAATCATTAGAGTTCTTCATCTGAATTTGTGTTTAATGCTTATTCTACCTTCATGACCTAGAATCTGATCTTAGGTTGATTAATAGATGCGAGAGTATTATTAATTGCCTGAACTAATGTTAAATGAGCAAAATACCTATTCGCAAAGAGATTTGGTTTAGGATTTTGTGAACAATTGAACCTGATATTAATGCTTGTCTGAATTGTTTCAGTTTGCAAAGAGATTTGGAATTCTAGGGTTTAGACATAGATAATATTCGCAGCGAGAGTTGGTTGATTTTACATTAGTGTTTCGAGTTCTAGAACGGTTCTTCATAATTCCTAACATTCTGTCTAGACCTGCAATTTAGATCACCTGAGAATTTCCCTGAACCTAGCGCCTTAGTCTCCTGATTTTAAGAACCTATTTCGTGATACTCATTTATTTCTTTGCCTTGTTTTACTTTTATCTGATTTTATCTAGCATAATTTGAACCTAGAAACCATAGTGTAGCATCTACTTCCCTTGGGATTCGATACCCCATATACTACGATTTCATTTGCTGTGCACTTGCAGTAGTTTTATTAGGGTAAAACCTGAGCCCCTATCATATACATCCACCGAAAGTGAACGGGCCCCCAAGTTCTGCTTCATAAGGAAGATGGATAGGTAGATGTTCCATAACATAAAAAAAACTGGTGGAAAGATCTTCTCCAAGTTGCACAGCAGACCTAGGTATATTTGCATATAATTGTGCAATTACATTTTTTGTCAAAGTACAGGTACAAAATCTCGAAAAAATGACTCAATGCCTGCAATAACTACCACAAGTATAAAATTTATCAATAATTAATTAATGTCATGAGTCTCTTAGGCATACGTATATATATATATAACTAGAATGCAAGAATTTTACCTCCACTTGCTTCATGTACATTTGCGGGTAGAAGTTCAGCAAAGGTAAAAGGCAGCAATCGTTCCATAATTACTTGACAGTCATGACTCTTCATCCTTGAAAATCTTTGCCCTTCCACACATTTAGAGCATCTCCAATTTAAATCTCCATTTTTTTTTCAAAATGGAGTTCAGTTTTGCTCCAATGTATATCTCCATTTTTTTCTCCAAAATCAATATTTCAAATAGATTCTATTTCTTTTTATTATTAATACTTTTATTTTAAAATTTTAAAAATTAACCCCATTTTAATATTTTTTGCAAAACTTTATAAATTATAGTGTTCAAATATTTATGATTGTCTATTTTATACTGTTTGCAAGTATTAAAATCTTATAATCGTGAATTATAAAAACTATAATATAATTTTAAAAGTATAAAATAAAAATATTTAATATTTGAAGGACCAGTTTATAAATAAAAAAAGTTCAACTCCAAGATGGAGTTGAATCTTGGTTTACTCCAAATATGGAGCAATCTAAATTTTTACTCCATTTTGGAGTGGAAAATGGAGTAGGGTTGGAGAAGAAGGCATTTGGAGTAGAAAATGGAGTAGGGTTGGAGATGGTCTTAAATAGATTGGAAACGTACCCATCGGGGGACTTCACATCAGATGTCGCCCAATTGAACAATGATGACCTTTCTGCGGCACCCAATCGAAATATTGGAATTGGTGCTTTCCCGTTGCTTGAATTGCTTGAAAGATGCAACTCATTCCTTGAACAAAGGCCAGGCAAGTCCTTCCTTGATTTTACGCTGTCTTTAGTTCTTCCCTTTACGTTAAGCATTGTATGCATGATGTTAGCAAAAACAATTTCCTCAATGTGCATGACATCGAGATTGTGCCTAAGCAGATGATCTTTCCAATATGGAGGCTCCCAGAAAATACTTTTCTTATGCCAATTTTGATGCTCCCGTATCCATCTGGCATATTCGCTGTACTGTGCCAATTTCCACCTCGGAAAACTGTTTTCTGTGCACCGTAATGATCAATTTGACTTCTAAATTTGCCCTGGATACACAAACAGGAGGAGGAACACGGAAAACTTTGTTCTTTCTAAATAACCGCTTGTTTATTCGGTATGTATGGTGTAAGGGTAGAAATCGGCAGTGACAATCAAACAAACTTGTTTTTCTACCGTACATCAATTGAAATGCTTATGTTCGATTGTGACAATAAGGACAAGACAACCGTCCATGCGTAGTCCACCCTGATAGCATCCTGTATGCGGGAAATTCGCTTATTGTCCACATAAGAACCGCTCGCATCGTAAAAAATTTCTTCCTTGAAATATTATACCTACGAACCCCATTAAACTACAACTCCTTCAACTCCGCTATTAGAAGTTGCAAAAACACATCAAGGGACCGCTTTGGATGCTTGGGACCAGGGACTAATATACTCATGAATAGAAATTCTCTTTGCATGCACATGTCTGGGGGAAGGTTGTAAGGCGTTAAGATTACTGGCCATAAAGAATACTCCCTCTGTTCCTTTATATTTGTTGTTTTACAGATTCATTTTTGTTTCAATTTATTTGTTATTTTTGACATTTTTAATGTAAAAGTTAATAAAGTAGTATTGGAATCTGGATAAAAACTTTTTCCAAGAATTCTCTTTCCAAAAAGTGACTATCTTTTTTATTTAAAATGTTATTGTAGTTACTTTTTTTTTAATTAAGTGAGTTTCTTAATATGCGTGAATTATGTTAAAACAACAAACAATATGGAACGGAGGGAGTATTGCCTACCAGACATACCAAATGGACTAAATCCATATGTGCAAAGACCAAGATATACATTATGTTTCTCTCTAGCAAAGTCGGGGTGTACCGTCTTAAAATATTTCCACGCTTTTGCATCTGACGGATGATTGACCTCCCCATATGTCTGCAAATGATCAATATGCCATCTCATGGACGCAGCAGTCCTTTCCGAGTGATACAATCTTTTCAACCTAACATTTATTGGAAGATACCACATCATTTGGTATGGCACCCTATTCCGGCCAGCACCTTGCGGTTTACCTCAGCTAAGTTATGATCAGTTTTAATGGTCAACATCCTAGCTAGCAATGGCAATTTAGTGTGCCCATCTCTACATCCATCGTAAAGTGGCTGATTTGCAGCATCTAACATATCATAAAATCTTTTGGCATCTAAATTGGGTTCCTCGTCGTAAATATTACTATCATGACCAGCAACTAGAAATGTACCCGTGTTTTCATGAAATGCATCTGTAACCATGTCATGGATCCTATCATGATCACCATATTCACCATGATCATCAACTTGATGCACATTATTTGACTCAGCATCAATATTAACTGCTTGGTTATTACCGCTACTGCAAGAGGCGTTTCCCCATGCCCTTCTCCGTGATTATACCAAATATAGTATTGCAGAATAACCCTCTATTTAATAGATACGACCACACTTTCATGATACGAATAAATTTTCTATTAATGTATTTTTGACAAGGACAGTACATCATACCACTTTCAACGGTAATTTACAAACTTCCCGTGTGATACATGAATCCTTCTAGCCCATCTTGAAACTCTTTCGTCAGCGATCCCTCCGAATCTTTACGATTATACATCCAACTTTGTAATTCATATATTGACATATTTTTTAGGTTAGAGAGAGGTTCTTATTATTTTGGTATATAAGAGAAAAGTTTTTTTTTAAAACAAAAAGAAGAAGATATTAAAAAAGTGTTTAAGAAGTATTTTTTTCGAGTGGGGAGAGAGAAGTGTTTGTTTTTGTTTTTGAAGTTGTGATAATGAATTGTTGCTTCTATATATAGACTTTTTTTTTACATTGAATTACCAACGAATTAACAACGGATATTTCGTGGCAAAAAAACTAGTAAAACACTTTTTCATCTAACATATTTTCCTCCTTAATACGTTCTTAAGTTACTTCGAATTAGTTTCTCGGCAATTCGTCGGCAATTAACGACGAATTTCTGGGAAATTCACGGCCAATATATAACGTCGTTAATTCGTCAGTAATTTACGATGATTTAACTACGAAAATATATTTCGTTGTTAATTCATCGTAAATTCGTCCGTATTTAGGACGCTTTTCCAACAAATTATTTTCTTCCCGCTTTCCAACGTTTTATAGTTTCATCGCAAATTCGTCGTTAATTCAACGTTAATTTACTATAATTTATTTTCCTCGTAAAAAAATTGTGGCAAACCTCATGTTTTCTTGTGGTGGTAGCATGGAAGATGAAAGATAACACAAGTGCAAAAATTGAGTTATCGCATGATCTTATCGACAAAAAGAAAGATAGAGTTCATAGATGTCACAAGCAATCCTCAAAAGTATGGAAACAATACTACGACCGCGATTTCAGTAGAAAGATTATGCGTTTTAAGTAATATTGATCTTTACAGTTCTTTCACTGCTAATTGGTGAGACGTTTTCTCTTGTTATATTGCTCCAGATCCTCCAAAAAATTAGAGTACATGCCAGAGATTTGCAGGTAACCTAATCTATATTCATCTAAGTCATTAATTCACTGTAAATTTAAAAATCTATTAAAATTGAAAGATAAACACTGCAAAGAATCCAATAAAGCAATCTACAGTTGTGTATTTTCTGTTACGTGCTTTTTACGTTATAACCTCTTATATTTATTAGAAGTTGCATTTTACAATTGTGTATTTTCGTTACACACTTTTCGCTAACAATCGATTTTTTAAAAAAACTTACATTTGTCAAGAAATATGTCTTTTTAACTCTGTTTAACTTTTTTGCTTACAACCGATTGTTTCATTCATAATTATTGTAATGCACTCAAATCGTGATTTTGATAGACTACAAGTACCACTCTATTTTTTTTTTTTGCATACATATCATGTTATTTAATTATTATTTATGCTTGTGGAAAACATCTATATATTTATAATTAGTTCTGTTATTTTTTATTTTTAATATTTTTTGTTGGTTTTTTATGAATTTTAGGTACCTAATGTTTAGTTTAGTTGTAGAGAAATATAGTTTATTGTAAATTAAAAAATACACATATATTTATATTTGTATTTTTAAAATATCAAAGTTTATTAGTTTTTAACTAATATATTTGTTATGTACGTTTTAATAATGTGAAAAAATATTTTTGAAAATTTAATTTTTTTATCTTTTTATTTTTTTCACTTAGAGCCATAATAGTCTTAGAAAATATTTCATTGAATCTTGTTGCATTATCTTCATTTTTCATTCCATATATTTTTATTTTTAACCGCTTTAGATAATTCCTAGTCTTTTTAAAAAAAAGTGGTAAGTTTTCATCATATATAATTATTTTCTTGTAACTTTAATTTTTACTTATAACTGTAATCATTATATAAAATATTTTGAAAGATTGTCTCTTCATTATTATTTTTTTATTTATACATTTTTTACATATATCCATTTGTAATAATCATACAAATAGTTTGAAAGATTGCATATTTACATAATAATTTTGGTATTGCATATTTTATATATGTTTTTTTGTCAACTTTTGTTTTTTGTCAAAAAATTTTAACACTACAGAAAATACTCTACAGAGTTGTGTGTCTTATAATTTTGTTTTCTTATTTTTCTCTTAGTAATAACAATCTTTGAAAATATTTTACAAATTTTCATATTTGAATTATTTTGTAGCTTTCCATTTATTTTGTTAATAAATAATCCAAGATTTTTTTTGGAAGATCATATCTTTTTTTTTAATAAATATAATTTTCTGCATATTTACATATTTTATCATTATTTTTTATTTTATGTATTTTTACTTATAATAATTTTTTGTTAAGTTTTAATATACCACAAATACCTCCGTGAAGTGGGGGTTCTATTCCTAGTTACCATAATAACATAAGTCAATAATATTCATAGAAGTTGTTATATTTGGATTGTCAATAGAGATTCTGCATCTTGACAACCCCAAAGAAAATATTTGAAAGTGAACTTTGGAGGGACGAAATAAATAAACTGTTGAAAATTATACTGATTGTTACAATTCACAAGAATAATACTGATTGTTAATTAACATGTACAGTATTCGGTTTCATAACTAAAATCTATACACGCAGCTCGATTTGACTCAATAAAACGTATGAGGAGATGAAAATCATGCCGGTTCCAAACCTGTTCAACTCCACCAAACAAGTAATCTGATTAATTCTCAATACCTGACGAGTCTTCTGTGCTGCATGAGCTTGTTGTCTCCGCTGAGCTAAACAGTGATGATAAACTTCCGCTAGACGAATCCACTCGTGGTAACCAACTTATTGTTGTTGTTGTCAGTGGCGGATCTAGAAATGTTTTAGACCGGGGGCAAGAAAATAAAAATAAATATTATTATTATTATTATTTAAAAACTGTTATTAATTTTGTTTAAAAAAGAACAAAAAATAGTAAAGATATAAAATGTATATGTAAAGTGGAGAAATTAACCTTCAAAAGTGGAGAAATTTATTTTATAAATGTAAAACGGCAAGATTAATGAAATAATAAATAAAAAAAATAAATGCTCATGTAAGTAATAAGGGAATGTGCAATCGCCTCTTGCCAAAAAAAATTAGATTCTCTCCATGAAAATCATAACTTTTAAATGTAAATATAAACAAAAAGGGAAGTTGCAAGAGTCGATCAAGCAATGATGGGGGCATAATCACTAATTAACCGGGGCAATTACCATAACAGTGAGTAATTTCTTTAAGATGTGGCTACCTATATTAAAATTTATTTTAATCTATAGGGGCAGGTGACCCCGGTAGCTCTAACCTAGATCCGCCCCTGGTTGTTGTCATGTCTTGACGGAATTGCAGACAAGTTTCTTTTTCCCTTTGATTTCCGACCACCGCTCTAGGAGAATCTCTGTCAAAGAATGAGGATTTTCTTCAGATATTACAAAACAAACAAGACTGGATCTTAGATAATGTCCACCTTTCATAGAGACGCATGTATGCTCCCTCTAGTAATACAGTCTCTAATGCAACCGGAAAAACCTACAATTAGGATGAAATTAGAGAATCAAGAAACAGAAAAAATTAGCATCGTTGGGGTATAATTATAATAATGTTATTGAAACCTACATTGCTGTCATCAATCTTGAACCAATCTCCATGAATTTACAAACACATAGTAGGGTACAACCACAAAGGAGGTTTAACAGGATCAAAGATTATAAGGCTTCTATTTAGGGAAAGTGTTTATAAGAGACTCCGAGATGTAATATACAAAGGGAGATTTTATTATACGAAAACACTCAAGAGATTACAAGAACACTCAAGGTTCTCTCTCACTTATTTTCTCACACTTGCTTGAATTCTAACTCTCACCAATGCTAGGTATTTATAGTACTAAGCCTAGAGAATATTACCTAGAATATTCTCTTAAATATTTTACAAACCCACACGTAGCACGTGGTTTATTCTCTAGGTAGGTACAACTACTTATCTACTCACACCCACATGTTTTGTTTATTATTTTACATCAAACACTCTTTTATTATTATTATTATTTTCCCCTGTCTTCAAAAGAACGATGTGACACCATCCTTATCCGTTGTTGTCGTCTTCTTCACTGTCAGAGGCGTTATCCCAGAAAAATATTCCATGGCTGGGAACGAATCTCTTTATCTTGTATTGTCGTCCTTCAACTCTCTAGATTGGATGGTCACGATTGGAATGTGGCCACGCGTACTAATCATGGAAGCTTACCAGCAGTTGTCTTATTTCTTCAACAAAATCATGTGGGTACACGTGTCTGTTATGCCAATGAGCCGTGTAAGGACACAAGAGTTTTGAATCAATGCCTGACTCATTAACACCATTGAGTCGTGCCAGCTGTCTTGCTCTTTGATGGAAATTGCTAGAGCTAAAAGCATCATGACTGTAACTTGTCACGACATGTGCATCATAGATTTTTTGAATATTGACCCCATCTTGGACTGTTGTTATCTTGAAAGTCACCAACACCTCCAGATCTTTTTGTGAACGAATCTGATCTTGCCACCAAGTCACGTCATGGAATAATGTGAGCCATTTGTAAAGCAGCTTACGGTGTGGCTTTCTCCTTGTTAGAATGCATTTCGCCAAGTACTGGAGAACCTGACTCTTGTGAATGATAACTCCAATTGTGTAAAGGTCAGCCAAATACCAGAGTAATAGGTATGCTTCTATGGGGAAACGACCATAATGAACAGGGTTCATGTTGATAGTGGTGAGGAAAGGAAAGACCGGGTGATAAGGCAATCCAAGTAGTGGTCCTTGGTCAAGACCAAACCTGTGGACGTAGATCTTTAGGAAACCATGTAGCGTCTCCAATCCTCTGTATATCAGAACATCACTCAGTATTTTTCCCAGTATTTCCCCTGGCAAGTTTGCCATCATCCTTCGTAGTGCATCTTCATTTGAATTGTCTGGGCTGAGAGTGTAGATCATCGGTATGATTGCAGAGATCTGTCGCTGCGTTCTTGAAAGGAAATCTGGAAGGAAATTATCTTTTCCTTTGATGTGTTTAACATCAAATTTCCATTGTGAAAACCAGCTTGCCCACCTGAGTAACTGTGCTTGGGGTAAAACCTTTTGCTTGAAGTGGATCATCTTTGGGAATGATGACATGTCCATCTCTATGAGGAAATGTTGACCCACCAAGTGAAACTCGAATTTTTCAATTCCTCTTTTTACTGCAAGTATCTCCTTGTAAGTCGAGTGGTAGTGCTTCTCACTGTCCTTGAAAGCTCCACTCTTGTAACCACAAATGTGTCTATTCCCTTTTTCATCTTCTTCTAAGAGTACTGCACCCCAATAGCAATCATTTGCGTCTGTTTGCAAAATTCTTCTTCCTTTTGATGGAATTTTCAGGGCTGGTAGCGTCTTTGAGATCTTTTTCAATTCTTTGACTGTCTCTGTGCATTTTTGATTCCACGGAGGTGCGTCTTTCTTGAGCTGGGCTGATAGGACTGATATGTGTCTTGCTAGATTATGGATGAAGTCTGCCATGTAGTTGACTATACCAAGGAATTGTTAGACTTGCTTGAAAGACAGCTTATGGTCTGGAAATTCATCTAGTTGTGTTGCAATGTGAGGCTGGAGATGGTATTGTCCTTCTGAAATATGCATTTCGAGGAAGTCAATCTTTGTTTCTCCAATTACCATCTTCTTTTCTGAGAGCATGATTCCATAGCTTTGAACAATGTTGTGGAAGTTCTTCAACAGCGAAGTATGAGAATCGATATCGTTGGAGAACAGCAATATATCATCAATGTATACCAGGGCGTTTGGGAGGATAGACTCAAAAATCTTGATCATGTCTTTCTAGAATAAGGAAGGTGCAACTTTCAATCCAAAAGGCATGACTTTCCATTGGTAATGTCGATCTGGTACACAAAATCCCGTCTTTGGTCTGTCTTCTGGTTTTATACCAAGTTGCCAAAATCCTGCTTTTAAGTCAAACTTGGAGAAGACTTGTGCTTGTGGAAGCCTTTGGAATAAGACTACTCTCTTTGGTAGGGGAAACTTGTCATCAGCGAGGAAATGATTGAGTGGTTGATAGTTGATGCCTAACCTTAGTTTTCCTCGTACTTGTTCAGCTCTCTTGTTGACATAGAATGCTTCACATGCCCACGGTGAAGTAGTCTTTTCAATGAGATCTTCCTTCTGAAGTTGAGCAATTTCTTCTAAAGCAAGGTGGTAGCGATCTGGATTCATTCCTGGGTGGCTTGCTTTTGTTGGGTTGATATCTTCATTCTTCTTGAATGGCAAAGAAATGAAGAAATCTGGGTTCTTCCAAAGAGGTGAGGAGCATTTTGTGAGAAACTCTGAATGAGAGGTGGCACAAGAGGTCTTTGCAATTTCTTCTTTCATCGGATTTAGGATCTCCATAGGATAAAGGTGAGATACCGTTTTCCATGGTAATAGATGATTCTTGTGCTTGAGACCTTTTGGATGCCAAGAGACTCTTTGAAGAGTGTGAAGAACATCGAAGCCAAGTATAAAATATTTTCCAGGAAGTTCTGATCCATATACTTTAGACTTTATCATGTATCCAGGGAAGAGTTTGATATAGATAGGCTTACTGATGAGTGAGATGTGGAATATTTTGCCATTTGCAGCTTTGAATGCCACCGAGCATGGATTCCAGTGTGAATCTGGGAGTAAATCCGGTTTAATGATGGAGGAAGCAGCTCCAGTATCAAGATATGCAATAACCGGTATGGGCTTGTCGTATTTTGTGGAAAGAATGTGGATCTTAGCATTTGGCGAAGGCTGAGACAAGTATACCAATTCTCCTGGTTTTGATTGTTCCGCCTTGCAAGCATCAAATGTGTAGATGTTGAATATCCTGAATTGATCATCAAGATCATCTTCTTCCTCTGTATATGTGTCTTCTTCTGAAGATTCGTCACTTTGCTCTATCCCCATGGCAAATATTGTTTTGTCTGACGGTTTATCGTCAAGGGAGAAGATAGATTCGACATCGGAATCATCAATATCTTCCATTTTAGCCAAGTATCCAAGAAGATTATCTCTCTTCTTTTGGTTTGGACATTGTTTGACATAATGCCCTTTCTTCTTGCATATATAACATCTGTTTGACTTTTTGAAACCTCGTTGGGCTTTCTTTCTAAAGATTTTCCATTTCTTCTTGGTAGAGAATTTCGGGTATTTCTTCCGCCATTTTCTTCTGTACTTCTTCTCTTGTTGGAATTTGCCAGAACAGTCGCACTTCTTCTTTCTGCATTTTATAGAGAGTTCTGGACGGTCGCAAGCTTTTCCAAGGAGCTTCCCTTGTTCATGAAGTTGCTTGAAAAACTGCTGGTGATTGCAAAGCCTTTCAAGTGCTAGAAGAGAAAGTTGATATATTTCTCCTAGCGAGACTTGATGTAGTGGCATATTCTTGAAAGATAGGACTTTTGATGTCTCGTTGCCAAGTGGCTCTGGAAGAGAATTCAGGTACGTCTGCTTGAGGTTGACGTCATCTATCCCATTTAGGGCATATAATCGTTTTGACATTCTCTCATAGTGTTTTTCCAAGTCTTTGCGCTTGAACGAGCAGAACTTCATGTTTAGATATTCTTCTCTTGCTTGGACTGTATAGTGTTCCCATGTACCAAGGAATTCGTTGTGGATGTGTCCGATTAAAGAGTCAATTGTTGGAGATTGTCGCACTTGAAGCTGTCGGTAATCTCCTAGACTTATCCACCATTGCCTGAGACGTCCTTGGAATTTAGAGAACATTTTGTCAATAACGTTGGGTAAAGCTCCACCTGGGTTAAGCATCTGTTCAGTCATCCAAGCATGCATCTCATAGATTTTATCTCTCCATTTTGAAGGAGATTATCAAATGAGAAACCATTATGTGGTTCTGTGCTGAACTTTGGGTTCCATTCTGGTTGAGCTCGTCTTGGTTGAGTTTCTTCTTCATAGACATGACCATCTTCACTTTCAATATCCTCAGTTTCTAGAGTTGGGTCAACCATCAAGAAGTCTGGAATTAAGACTTCGTCTTCAGAATCAGCATCTTATTCTTTTGGCAATTCTTTGATGTCTTTTTGTTCTAACCTCTTGTCTTCTTTTGCTACTTTCTCAAGGAAAGCAGTCAGTGGATTTTCATGTTCCACCATTAGTTGTGGCTCACTCTTCTCGGATTGGTCTTTTGATGTAGAGGATTCACTGCGGGGTTTTGGTGGTTCAGGTTCCTTTTCTTTTCCAGAGGGTTTTTTCTTTTTTGTGATATGTTGTTCAGGAATAGTTCGGGTTGGTAAAAAGGAAGATGATCCAAAGATACTTGGGTCTTGAGAAAAAGAAAGGAGTTGTGATTGGGATGTGTATGATGGTGTATATATAGGGTAAGGTGTAAAGATGTCAAATGGCATCGGGGTAGATGTTTTGGGTTGGTTTTGTAAAGAATTGAGTTGGGCTTTAAGGAATTTGAGTTCTGATTCCTTTTGGGTCATGAGAGGGTTATTGATGGACATAGTAGTGGCTAGTTGGAGGAGTTCTTGATGGAGAGAGGCCATCTTACTTGTGATTTCTTTGATGGAAAGGTCCAAAATGGTTACCTTTTATCGATCTGGCTGAGGAGATGGTTTTGGTTTGCCGCGTTTTCTGACTGCCAGTTTAAAGTTGCTTCTGCAGCATTGACTTGTCGTACCGATCCATCTGGATTTTTGGTGGTTGGATTTCTAATCTTCCAGGAGTGTTTGACATTATTTTCTTCAAACTCTTTTGTCGGAAATGGCGAGTTTTGTGGAGATGGAGGACCAAACATGTAACTCAACGGAACTTCTTCACGATCCGGAGTTGTTGGAGTTGAGTTTCGTGGATATAAGACATAATAGTCAAATTTTCTGCTTGATTCTCCAAGGAGGTCAACTTGTGGATCTCCAGACTCATATCGTTCCTTAAGGATTTGTTGGGAAGATTTCTTTTTGTTACTTCTTCTTCTTCTTCGAACGTCTTCCTCTTAACTGTAGTCTTGGCAGTTCTCACAATCGCAAACGTCAAAGAATTTGTGACCAGTTTAATCCATGAACACATAGACTGGTTCTCCAAGTGAGTCAAAAGATGAAATTGGAATTCCAGGCTCAGGGAAATCCGTATTCCACTCTTTGCTTTTGTCACATGGGCTGATCATGTTGATCTCCGTGCAGAAAACTGTAGGCTTTGATTTTTTTTCTTGTGCTTTAAAAGCAATCTCTACAGCTCCATCTTTTCTTCGAGAAATAGATGACTCTACTGCCTGGATTGGTGTGCTTCTATCTTGAAGTTTTTCGTAATTCGTTACCCAAGACTCTGGAAGTAGTTTGACCAGTTCTTTTTTGGGAATTTGTCTTGGAATATGGATGCACGATGGACTGTGTTGTGACTCCAACTGGATGAGCAGAGCATCATCACTGTCTCGTGTGAGACTTAGGTCCATCGTATGATTCTGAACTCTTTATGCCATTTGATGATGGAGAGTTACTGCATATGTATTCCCAATTTGTGGAGCGCCAGTGATATGTAACTGGATCTGCAAATTTTTGTAGATTTGAGGGTCTTCTAGCACCATATTGAAATTTGGGAATAAGGTGACGAAGATAGTGTCAGCGTTTAACGTTGTTTGGATGGTTGCTATGCAAGCATGCTGGTACTCCTTGTATCTGGTGTCAAGTAGCGCAAGTCTTGCTACTACTGGAAGGCCTTTTCGTCCATGCAAAGTTAGGGCTAGGCGAACAGCTCCATGATGAAGATGTGTGTAGCCAAGATTTCGTCAGTGGTGAATCATCCCTTCGTTGATTTTGAGGGGAATCATCTGCTCCGTGTATGTCGCTGGAACCAAATGTTGTTCTAAAGGAGAAGCTAGAACAATCTCTTTAGCAACACGCTTATTAGGAATAAGGGCCTGCCGAATACTTTTGGAAAAAGTGGAATTTGGTTTTGTGAAAGCTTTGTAGGGATTGAGTAAAGGAAGTTCAGTAATAGGGACTTTACTCTCATCGCTCACATACTCTATTTCATATAGATAATCTACTTTTTTGGAATTGGTTTTTCTGAAAGGACTTATAGCTAAGGAAGATGTACTTTCCATAATGTTTGAAAAGATCAAAAACCACGACAGAATGCTACAACTCTTCTCTGTCCCTTGAAGTAATACATATCAATAAGCTGTTTTCTTTTATTTTAAGCACTAAAAACATAAAGAAAGAAATCAAGAAGTTTTAGGCTACGCAAACCGAGACAACACAATTTTCTTCAATAAGTCTCAAGGTACTTCGAGCCATATGACCTCACATATTTTTTCCCTATGTACTCTCTTATCTTAGCATAGTTAGATTTCTGATGTGGAAGATCTATAAAAATGGCAACCACAGAGCATACTCTCTGTACTAGCATATGGTAGAAAACAACTTACGATATATATTATATCTTAGGAAAGAGAGAGACCCGAAGCTTAGACTGCCATGGCTCTGATACCAATTTACAAACACATAGTAGGGTACAACCACAAAGGAGGTTTAACAGGATCAAAGATTATAAGGCTCGTATTTAGGGAAAGTGTTTATAAGAGACTCCGAGATGTAATATACAAAGGGGGATTTTATTATACGAAAATATTCAAGAGATTACAAGAACACTCAAGCTTCTCTCTCACTTATTTTCTCACACTTGGCTTGAATTCTAACTCTCACCAATGCTAGGTATATAGTGCTAAGCCTAGAGAATATTACCTAGAATATTTTCTTAGATATTTTACAAACCCACACATAGCACGTGGTTTATTCTCTAGGTAGGTACAACTACTTATCTACTCACACCCACATGTTTTGTTTATTATTTTACATCAAACACTCTTTTATTATTATTATTATTTTAGTTTTTATGTAGCAAACATAATGACCTGAAAAGGAAGTGGCATCTAAATGGACCAGAACCTCGTAGAGACTATACACGGCATCATAACCTACACAACACGGCAATGAATTTTTTAACACAATTCAGTCAACTTGGTTTTGAATAATCAAAGAGCGTTTTCAGAGATTAATTCACACTACATGGCTTGTTAAGCCACCAGCATCACTCGTTTCAAAGAGAAAAACAAAATACAAAAGAAAGATAAAATAAAATAAAAGAATGACGCATTCTTGGAGTGAGAGGAAGATGATGATATGGAGCCTGTGGTTAATTGTCTCCCTTTCAAACTCAATGCTTGTTTTTGCTTCTCCTGCTAAGCACTTGTGTCGTCCAGACCAGAAGGAAGCTCTCTGGGAGTTCAAGAGCGAGTTCTATGTCCTAAGGCCCGATTGGATAAAGTTTGATACGCAGACAGAGAAGTGGAGGAACAACACTGATTGTTGCTCTTGGGATGGCATCTCTTGTGATCCTAAGACGGGAGTGGTGGTTGTGCTAGACCTCATGTACGGTTATCTCAATGGCCAATTGAGATCTAATAGCAGTCTTTTCAGGCTACAACATCTTCAAGGTCTGAGACTCAGCTCTAGTAATCTTTCGGGTATTCTACCAGATTCCATCGGCAATTTCAAATATCTAAGGAAGTTGAGTCTTGATAGTTGCAATTTCTTTGGAAAGATTCCTTCTTCACTCGGAAATATTTCTTATCTCACTGATCTCTATCTTTCTGGTAATGATTTCACCGGTGAGATACCAGATTCGATGGGCAACCTAAATCGACTAACACATTTGTACCTTGATTCGAACAAGCTCAGTGGGAACTTTCCTCTTTTGCTACTCAATTTGAGCGAGCTCACCGAGATTCGCCTTGCTTCTAACCAGTTCGAAGGTATGCTCCCATCTAACATGAGTAGCCTCTTCAAACTGGAGACTTTTGATATAACTGGAAATTCATTTCATGGATCTATTCCACCATCTCTCTTCATGATCCCTTCGTTGATCAGCCTTGGACTGGGAAGTAACCACTTCAGCGGGTCTCCTGGGATTGGGAATATCTCCTCACCATCTAAACTTCAATACTTATCCCTTGAAGAAAACAATTTCAGCGGGTCTTTTGAATCTATATCAAAACTAACCGGCTTACACAAACTTGACTTCTCTTTTTGGAACACAGGGACGAGTATGGTTGATTTCAGCATCTTCGTGCATCTCAAATCACTTAGGGAACTTTACCTCTCAAATCTGAGCACAAAAAGCACACTTGACTTGAATCTTTTCCCACGTCTCATGTCACTTAGACAGTTGGATCTTTCCGGGAATAATTTGAAGATCATCTCAATTCTCCATCTTCTGCCAACAATAGAATATTTGGTTTTATCATCCTGCAATATTTCTGAGTTTCCCAAGTTTCTACAAACCCAAACCACCTTGCGATTCTTAGACATATATGTCAATCAAATTGAAGGTCAAGTACCAGAGTGGTTATGGAGTTTGCCGGAGTTGATGTATGTAAACATTTCTCATAATTCCTTTAGTGGTTTTGAAGGATCAACAGATGTTATTCAGAGAAGTGAAAAACTAGGTCTGCTTGATATAAGTTCCAACAAATTCCAGGGTCCATTTCCTTTGTTACCAAACTCTACATTGTTCTTTTTTGGCTCCGAGAATCGGTTTTCGGGAGAGATTCCTAAGACAGTATGCAAATTGGTTGTTCTTGATACACTTGTTTTATCCAACAACAACTTCAGTGGTTCTATTCCTGGGTGCTTTGAGAATTTTGGTAGCACTCTTTCCGCCTTGCATCTTCAGAATAATAGCCTCTCTGGTATTATTCCAGAAGAATCTATCGGTAATCATTTGGAATCACTTGATGTTGGTCGCAACTGGTTATCAGGAGAACTCCCTAAGTCTCTGATCAACTGCACTCAACTCGAGTTTCTAAACGTGGAAGACAACAGAATCAATGACACATTTCCATTCTGGTTGGGATCGCTGCCAAATCTACAGATTCTGGTTCTTCGTTCTAACGAGTTCCATGGGCCAATATCTTCTCGTGGAGATTCTCTGAGTTTCCCCAAGCTACGAATCTTTGACATTTCAGAAAATCTCTTCACTGGAGTCTTGCCATCAGATTACTTTGCAGGTTGGAGTGCATTGTCATCGGTCGTAGACATTAAAGCTGCTAGGGTGCCAGCTCTTAGGTTTACATCTGAGTTTCATAAGTCGGTGGGTCTAAGGAACAAAGGATTGAATATGGAGCTGGTTGGGAGTGGTTTCACAATCTACAAAATCATCGATGTCTCAAGAAATAGATTCGAAGGAGACATCCCCGTATCCATCTTTTTACTCAAGGAATTGATTGTGCTCAACATGTCAAACAACGCTTTCACGGGTCGTATTCCACCATCTCTAGAGAACTTGACCAAACTCGAATCACTTGATTTATCTCAAAACGGGTTATCTGGCGAAATCCCACCAGTACTCGGGAAACTCACGTTTCTAGCGCGGATGAACTTCTCTCACAACAAGCTTGAAGGTCCAATACCACAAGGCACTCAGATTCAAAGCCAGAACAGTTCTTCATTCGCAAAGAATCTCGGTCTCTGCGGTGCTCCTCTCCAAGAAGCATGTGGCAAAAAAGAAGAAGCAACGACGCAACAGCAAGATGAAGAAGAGGAAGAAAAAGATCAAGTATTTAGCTGGATTGCAGCTGCAATAGGCTATGTACCCGGTGTGTTCTATGGACTCATCATAGGCCACATTCTCAGTTCTTATAAACATGACTGGTTTACGAGAATTTTTCTCTTTTCTACTTAATCCTTTCACTTCTTATGAGATGGTGTCTCGATCTTTGCTATACTAAAATCAATAAGCTTTTGTAACAACTTTCTGAACATTTGTTTGAAATCATATCAATCTTCTTTTCTGAACGTTTCAGGAGTTACATTTCTCCAAGAACACGATAAAGATTAATTTACCCATCCTTTTTGGATCTGTGAAAGCATTTGGTAAATTTTGATCCAAGCTTTTAATGTGATCGTGCCATGGGATCAAGGTTTAAAGTTTATGGTTTTATCTTACTTGAGTAGATATTGAGTAGATATAAAGGTTTAAGGTTTTATAATTTTAAGTATAGAAATCAAGGACTGAAGCAAAACCAAAATGAAAAGCTGCTCATCTTTATATGTTTTAGTTTCAAAATTAAATTAAACATTTCCTACTGCAAAAAATCAAAAACACACTTATCTCCTTGACCTCTTCAACTTCCCAGATCCTTCAAAAGGCGTGACCTGAGCCTCCTGCAGCATTCTCTGCCAGAGCTCTTTAAAATGATGACGAGACTTCTTCTGAAACCAATCTTGAATCTCAGAGTAAAGCACATTCGAATTCTCTTCCCAAATCTTTCTCAAACTCTCCAAACTATCAATCTTCTTCTCTTCCAACGCTCTCACCAAACTCCCAACCCTTTCCAAACCCCAAGCTTCTCTTTCCAACAACGTTTCAGGTTTCCCAGCCATCAACGGCCTAACGCTTTTCAAACAAAGCAACACCTCTCCTTGGAGCAAAGCGCACCCAAAAGCCGCTGCTCGGTCTCTGTCGTCTCTTACTGCCACACTGTGAGCAGGAAGCTCCCAAAGATGAGGACCGAAACTAGGAACGACCCAGCAGAAAACTCTATCCACCTTGCTCGAGTAATACGGTTTCGGGTCCTTGAGCTGCGCAGATAACACGCAGAGTGACTTTGAGTGTTTAACCAGCCACTCGGGCTTCACCCTTGTGGCTCCGTGCATGTACGGTCTGTTGGTGAGTAGGAGCTCGCTGTAGACTAACAGCTCTGGGGCCGAGTTTATGAGAGACGACCACCGGTGTAAGAAAACGGGTTCTTGAACCGCGCACGCTTGGTACTCCGTCGCTTTGCTCTTTCTGGCCACACGGTCTACCCATCCCGCACATATGGCTTCTCCCAAGAGCTCTTCTTCGTTCTGTAAAAGCGGGGTTTTTGAGGAAGACGATGCGGTGTTTCTCCATGACTTCTCTACGTCTTGTATAGTCCCATGAGTCCATGAGAAAACGCTTTCAGTTTCAGAAGGCTTACAAGAGCTGAAAACAAGTCGCAGAAGCTGATCCTTGAGCTTAGACATCTCGGTCATGGTCTTCAAATGCAAGCCGTACGACTCGCAGAAGCCCACGCCATTCTCCGAGACCTCGTAGGAATGCAACGCATAAGCTACGGTCAANCAAATGCAAGCCGTACGACTCGCAGAAGCCCACGCCATTCTCCGAGACCTCGTAGGAATGCAAGGCGTAAGCTACGGTCAAGGCATCGCTGCTCGGGTTGGAAAACTTGTCCCGGGCGGCTTTGATTTTATCTTTCCGATCTCTTCTCCGTTGTTTATCTTCTTCCTTCTTGATGGTTTTGCAAGCTTCTTCAGACTCGTTTTTATTCTCTCCTTCAAACTGCATTATCAAAGGGTTTGGTAAACTCAACGCGGCTACTGCTGCAACAGCGTATCCGAGGATGAGATTCGCCCTGGAGTAGTTCTGTGCCTTTTTGAGCATTTGGATGACAGTGAGAAGCATTCTTGAGTGACGTGGGCTCATGGGATAGCGAGACATAGCCTTCCCTAATGGCGTTAACCTTCCGTTGCTGTCGAGAGCCTCTAAAGCCTTTAAGCATCGTTCTGCTTCTCTAATAGCTGACGGCTCAGGCGGAGTTGGAAACGGGAAATTCTCAACCTTTGAAATGTTCATAGATTTCATGAGAAGAACGACTCCATCAACAGGAACTTTCTTGATTTCAGGAGGTAAAGATTCCTCAAATATATTGCTGAAAACTGCAGATGAATAGAGACGATAGCAGTGACCAGGTCCAGTTCGTCCAGCTCGTCCAGCTCGTTGACTAGCCGAAGCTTGACTAATCCAATCTACATCATAAGTCTCCATACCAGTCTTGATGTCGTAGTTCTTCACTTTAGCACGACCTGTATCAACCACATACTTTATACCCGGGATAGTAAGAGAAGTTTCCGCTACATTAGTCGCCACGACCACGAGTCTTTCACCTTCCTCAACTTCCTCAAACACTCGGAGCTGTGCAGCTGGAGATAGCATTGCATAAAGCGGAAGAACACGTAATTTTCCTGGAGAAAATGTTTTCTTTTCTTGATTCTCAGCTTCTTGCTTCTCTGCTGCAATAGGCTTTGTTGGCTCAACAGCAGATTCAGATCCCTTTTTGTCTGCCAAAGATTTAAACGCTGCTCTAAGAGCATCATACTTCCCTTCTTCTACAAATGAATTCGCAAGGCCATCATCAACTGTTTCCCAGTCGCTTTCTTCGTCAGACTCATACATGTCTTCATCATCAAAATCATCACGATTGTCGCCAGTTTCATAAGGATCTTCTTCTCCATGAGAGCTAAACATGTAACTTTGATCGTTGGAGCCATCATCAAACGCTTCAGCAATCTCCTTCATGTCAACACCACCAAACGAACCATCATCGTTGCATTCTTTCTTCTCGGAAGCATCCCTTTTAGCAGCTTTAACAACAAGATCATTTGAAGACTTAAGCAACTTCTCGCATAAATACTCAACTTCTCTCTGCCCGGTCACAAAAACAAGTACTCCTCCTTGTGGTAGCTTTTTGTGAATCGACATCACTTTCTTGTAAGCTTGGCCGATATAATCAACAATCTCAGTCTTCTTGGAGAAATGAATAGTTACTGGATACTGTCGAGTAGGAACATGTATAAGCGGAGGTGACTTAGGGAATAACCTTTTCCCCGATACGAAATCTTCCACTCGCAAAGTTGCACTCATCAATATAAGTTTAAGCGGCGTGATGATTTGGTTTTCAGGTTGTAGACTCCTTTGTTGTTCCTCGTAGTATTCCTGACGGATCTTGATGACTCGAGTGAGCATCCCAATAAGAATATCTGTGTTCAAGCTTCTTTCATGTGCTTCATCAAGAATTATAACAGAGTAACGCCTCAACAAGAAATCATTCTGCAACACAAGAACTTAACACAATCAAATCCTCCACGATTAAAAATGAGAGTTTATACAGAACAAAGAAACCTGTTTAATTATTACCTGAATTTCACGAAGTAGAATCCCATCGGTCATAAACTTAATAGAGGAGTTTTCGCCAATCTTTCTGTCGTACCTAACTTGAAACCCGACTTCTTTACCGAGGCGAACACCGAGCTCAAACGCCACTCTCTTGGCAGTTGCAAGGACCGCCACACGGCGTGGTTGTGTAATTCCGATAATCCCACTCCGAGAACTGAATTGCTTTGAACCGAAACCAGCTTCATAAAGGAACTGAAAGATTCATAAACCAAAACTAAAGATCAGATTAGATTAAACAGAAACAAACTATCTGAGACCAAAACTAAGCTATCAGAAGACCTTTACCTGAGGAACTTGAGTGGTTTTACCACACCCGGTTTGTCCTGAAATAATAACGGTGGGATGATAATTTATAGCTTCCATTATCTCCTGCTCCATCATTACTATCGGAAGATCCTTCCTCGTCTCTTCAACTTCGGCTGGTCTTGAAACATGAACTACAAACGCGGGCACACGAGGTCCTTGTACAGTTACATCTTCACTCTCAATGGCCTCATCCTGTTTCATATCAAACCCATTAACACCAATCAAATCAAACACACAAGACAGTAACATAGCTGAATTGAAAATTCGACAAACCATACTTCATCATCACGACGAGTTGTCTGTAGGATCATATCCACATTTTCATCTTCTTCACAAACCTCTTCAGCAGGAATCATCACTTCAGAACCGAGTTCAGGGGCATGAACCAGTTGCTCAGAACCAGTTACATCTTCACTCTCAATGGCCTCATCCTGTTTCATATCAAACCCATTAACACCAATGAAATCAAATACACAAGACAATAACATCGCTGAACTGAAAAATCCGACAAACCATTCTTTCTGAGCCTTCTTCATCATCACGACAAGTTGTCTGTAGGATAATAATATCCGCATTTTCATCTTCTTCACAGATCTCTTCAGCAGGAACCATCACTTCAGCATGAACCAGTTGCTCAGAATCAGTTTCCAAACTCGGGGCTACGATTTCAGCATGTTCCGGAGTGGTAGGTTCTTCGGCCATACAAGAATTAGAGTCGTCTTGTTGCTCGACTGTTTCATCAGAATGCTCATTCACAACACCAGCTCTCGAAAGTTGCATTGCTCTCCTACGTTTCTCTAGCTTAGTCGCTGACTGAAATCACAAAAGGAGAATCAGAACATCATAACTAAACTTTTCAAGAACTCAAATCAAAGATAGAGAAAATTTCTTGCTTACTCTTCCTATAAGAGTTGAGGATTGTAAAAGCGACGACACATCCTCAGGTATTTTATACTTGCTGTGAAAATTCAATACCAAATTCATATAAAAAAAACTAAAAAAAATAATAATCAAATTCAGCGATTGAAGAGAAGCTTTAATCATACTCTAGCAACTCTGCGGTTTTTGCAAAGAGGATCTCTTTCGTCTTGTCTTCCTCAAATTTCTTCAGCCTCCGTTTCTGAGATTTGCTCAGTATCGCCTTCTTCTTTAGTTTCAGCTTATCAGACTGTAAATGAATTTACAGATTTCGTCAGCATTGAAACCCCCAAAAATATCACTGAACAATGGTTTGATTAGGGATTTTTTTGTTTGCCTTATTGGATCCTTTATTCTTCTTCCTCGGAGGCATTATATCTAAATTGCAATCGTCTCCCGTCATACTTGTCGAGAAATCGTAAGACGAATCGATTCGAAGAGAAAATCTGTTTAGTCTACTTAGGGATTTTCAGTTAACCTGAAAGTGAGAGAGAGAGAGAGGCGCTCTTCAGAATTGCAGAAAAAAAATAGAGAGAGATGAAACAAAATTTTGGCAGAGAGAAACAAGTCGGCGCAAACCTTGGAATCGCGAGCTATGTTGTGTTTCCGGTGTCGGAGTCTCACTCGCCGGAGACGAAGCGGCTTCGAGAGGAGAAGAGGAGAAATCGAGGATGAAGCTGCGCGATGGAGAGAATACGAAATATGATGAACAGTAACAAAGTAATTTTAGCTAAACTAAAACAGACCAAATCCTAAGGGTTTTAATTTCTGAAAACCGATCCGGTAATTCGATAGCCGGTTCAATTACCGAATTACATGAGTGGTATGTATGGCTGTGAGCTTTATATAGCCAAATCACATATTTTTATTTAATTCAATTGCTCTTTTATATAGTTTTTATTTATATTTCACATCACATGTGGACCTTTTATATATTATTTTCTTTTTAATATGTTTTTTCTTTAATCTTAATTCGCATAGTTGTCAAAAAAAAAAAAAACTTAATTCGTATATATTTTATTATATAAAGTAGAATGCATCAAAGTTAGTTTTTAATCGATTAGATTTTGATACATACATGTTAAAAATAATTAGATTTTAACATAATGTTGACATAAATGTAAAAATTAGTTTTAAAAACAAAAAGAAAAAATAAGTTTATTTTTCGATTACTAATACAAAAAGGAAAATAAAATAAAACAAAAAAGTAAATAAGAAAAAGGAAAATAAGTTTTTTATGTTTTCCATTTAAATTAAGAAAAGGAAAATAGGTTTTTTATATATTTTATTTAAACTAAGGAAATTGTATGATCAATTACTCATAATAAAAAGAAAATCAAAAAATTAGTTTTAAAAAAAATAAAAATAAATAAGTATCTTTTTCAATTACTAATACAAAAAACGATACTAATATATATTTTAATTAAAAAAGAAAAAAATTTAGAAGCTAATGATACTAATATATATTTAATTAAAAAAGAAAAAATTTAGATGCTAATGATATGACATTAAACGATGTGAGCTCAATAAGGAGAAAGGTATCAATAATCATGTAGAGAGGCTTTTGATGCGAGTCTTGAGAAACATAACTTCTCTAAAGAGCAGAGAGATCATATAAGGGAGATGAATGTGAAGAGAAAGAGATACTCTATTTTCTTGAAGAGAGTTAATGGAGAGATTGTTAACATACTCGAATGACTCGAATTGCATACCCAAGTTTTTTATGCAACGGAACAAAACAAAAATAGTTGATAAAGTGTGTGAAGTATATGAAAAGTATGTTTAATGTTGCTTAGCACCCGCAACAAATTGTGTGTTTTAATTGAATATAAATGATAATTAAAATAAATAAATAACTCTTAGGTTTTGAAATTTTGTTTTTCATATATTTTTCTCGGTAGTGATCAAATTTTGTTTTCTATTTTCTTAAAAAAACATTTTAATGATTTTTAAATATTATTATTATCAATCTGGCGGATCCTAATCTAGATTTTAATTATGATAAAAGAAAGATAATTAATTCGTCAAAAATTTAGAATAAATATATATATATATATATATAAAGTATTATAAATAAACATAATTCATATAAGAGTATTAAAACATTTATATCTGGAAATATTAATAAAAGTAAATTTTATTTTTCTTTACAAATTATTCGATTTTTTTTTAATTTATTTTTACGGGTTTAAAATATTTTATTAAAACCCCGCATATATGCGGATCCTATTCTAGTACTGTATATTTTACAATTATTATATTTTTCTCTATATAAAAGTCTCAATCAGGACTGGTCTCAATAGTATATAGCTCATATGAATAACAAAATAACTGTTAGGGGAAAAAAATTAAATTGAATAAATTTTTATTAAATCTACTATATAAATGCAGAATGGTTCTCTCCTGCTTCCGCCACATCAGCACGTGAGAAAGCGCCACGTGGCACTTCCTCATTTATTTTTTAAAAAGTAATTTTATTTGAATTAAATCTGAACCAAATAAATATTTTAAATTTTTGTTTGCATTCATGGGGATTTGAACCTATAACCCTCTCAACTAAAGAAGAGAGTTTTTTCCATTCTGCCATGAACACTTTTTGAAAACACTCTTTAAAAACATATGATATTGTCTCTATGTTTTACATATTAAATTATCAGCACTTTTTTTAATTTATATGTATATCAAAAATAAATATAAACATATGTACAATTAACTATACATAAAAACCACTAAATTTGAATACAACTATTTAAAAATTATTATAAGTAGATGAAATTCTAATTTAATTTTAAAAATAAATAAATATATAAATCTTATATAATACATAATTTAAATATATCCTTATATTTTTCGAGTGTCGTTATTTTCTACTATATGAAAGCTTAATTGTGTGTACATGACCTGCCACTTCAACATCTCAGAGTATGCCACATGTCATCTATTATTTAATTTTCAAAAAATTATTTTATTTATATTAAATCTGAACCAAACAAAATATGTTTATCCTCTTATTTGCATTCATGCGGATTCACTCATAATCCTCTCAATAAAAGAAGACCGTTCTTTCTCATTATGTCATGAATACTCTTTAACAATCCTCTCTAAAAACTTATGATATTGTCTATATATTTTACATATTAAATTAGAACCACTTTTTAAATTTATAAGTATATCAATTATAAACTTATGTCCCAACACATAAATAAATAAATCCTCAAAATGATAAATTGAAAAAGTAATTATTTCTTTTAAAAAACGTCAAGTAACATAAATACATATTAATATATGTATAATTAACTATACATAAAACAACTAAATTTGATTTTAACTATTTAAAAATTATTATAAGTAGATAAAATTATAGTTTAATTTTTAAAAATAAGAAATATATTAATATTATATAATACATTATTTTAAATATATCATTATATTTTTTGAATAATTTAATCCTTATTTTCAAATAAATTACGGTAATTAAACTTTAGTATAAGTGCAAAAAAATATGATATGAAATAAATTAAGAAAAAAACCTATTCTCAAAATGATATATTGAAAAAAACCATTAATTAATTTTTTTTTAAAACATCAAGTAACATAAATAAATATTAACATATGTACAATTAAATATACATAAAACCATTAAATTTGAATTCAACTATTTAAAAAATATTATAAATAGATGAAATTAAAATTTAATTTAAAAAATAAAAAATATATAAATATTATTATAATACAGAATTTTAAATATATCATTATATTTTATTGTTTGGAGTAATTTAATCCCTATTTTCAAAAATTATGATAAATAAAATTTTGTACAATTGAAAAAAAATTATGATATTGAATAAATTAAGAAGTTAACTCCAATCTATGAAATCTTAAGACACAACAAAATATTCAATAAAAAATCGTAAAGATAAAAAATTATATAAAAATATAGAGAAGGAAAAAAAACAAATAAGAATGGATACAAAAATATACAAAATTTTAAAACATTGAATTGACATGGATTCAATGCAAGATATGTAACAGAAATCCTGAAAATGATAAACTAAAAAAAAAAAAAATTATTTAATATTAAGATTTTAGACAAATGAAAAGAGTATGAAGATTGAAGAACAAATAAAGATTCATAAAATAACGTATGAAAGAGATTGCACATATCATCAATAAAAAAGTAAACAAAAATATTCTTAAAAACAAGATAAAATAATAGTCAAAATATAGATATAAAAACATAAACTTAAATTAAAAAATAAAACCCGCGCGATGCATTATCTTTCTCTCCTAGTATGGAATAATAAAGAAATATTTCATTATCTTTTATATTTTGGCTCAAATTGTTACTTGAAGGAGTCATTTCCCTGCAACTGAACATTTTTAAACCGGGTACCAAAGATGATTCCATATAAATAAGGATCCAAAGATAGTTATAATACCAAATAGAAATCCAAATCCATTAAGGTTATAGCTTTGGACACATAAATGATAATCTACTATATAAAAGCAGAAGGGCATTCTCCTGCTTTTGTTACATCAGCACATGAGAGAGTGCCACGTGGCACTTCCTTATTTAATTTTCAAAAAAATAATTTAATCCTCTTATTTGCATTCAAAAGGATTCGAACTCATGATCCTCTCATTAAAAGAAGACAATTTTTCCATTCTGTCATGTGTACTCTTTAACAATCCTCTCTAAAAAAGTATGATATTACCTCTATGTTTTACATATTAAATTAGAAGCATTTTTTTTAATTTATATGTATATCAATTATAGATTTATGTACAAAACGCATAAATAAAGACATCCTCAAAATGATAAATTAAAAACAACAATTTTTTTTAAACATCAAGTAACATAAATAAATATCAACATATGTAAAATCAATTTTACATAAAAACCATTAAATATGAATTCAACTATCTAAAAATTATTATAAGTAGATAAAATTCTAAATTAATTTAAAAAATAATAAATATATAAATCTTATATAATACATAATTTAAATATATCATTATATTTTTTGAGTGATTTAATCCTTACTTTCTAATATACAAAAGCTTAATGGCTGTCTACAGGACGTGTCACGTCAACATCTGAAAGTATTCCACGTGTCATTTATTATTTAATTTTCAAAAAAAAAAATTGTATTAAATCTTAACCAAACAACTTTTTTTTCCTCTTATTTGCTTTCATACGGTTTTAGACTCACAATCCTCTCAATAAAAGAATTTGTTTTTTCCGTTATGTCATGAGTACTTTGATAACACTCTATAAAAATTATGATATTGTCTCTATATTTTACATATTAAATTATAAGCATTTTTTTAGTTTATATGTATATCAATTATAGACTTATGCCCCAAACACATAAATAAAGAAATACTCAAAATGATAAATTGAAAGATGTAATTTTTATTTTTTAAAACGTCAAGTAACATAAATAAATATTATCATAAATAAAATTAACTATACATAAGAACTATTAAATTTGAATTCAACTATTTTAAAATTATTATAAGTAGATGAAATAATAATTTAATTTAAAAAAAATAAAAACATATAAATCTTATAAAATACATAATTTTAAATATATCATTATATTTTTTGAGTAATGTAGTCTTTATTTTAAAATAAATTGCGATAATCAAACTTTAGTATAACAGAAAATAAATTATGATATGGAATAAATTAAGAAGTTAACTAAAATCTATAAAATCTTAAGACACAACAAAAAATTTAATTAAAAATCGAGAAGATAACAAATTATATTAAAAAATATAGAGAAGAAGGTAAAAATAAAAAAAAACAAGAATATATGCAAAAATATACAAAATTTTAAAACATGGAAAAAAATATGGATTCAATGCAAGATATGTAAAATAAATCTTCAAAATGGTAAATTGAAAAAAATTAAGATGATTATAATATTAAAATTTAGACAAACAAAAAGAGTATGAAATTGAAGAACAAATAAAGATTCGTAAATAATGAATGAAAGAAATTGCACGATTATCACGGAAAAAGTAGAAAATTAAAATTCTTTAAAAAGATAAAATAAATTGTTAAAATATAGATCTAAAAATATATTATTTTAAACTTAATTTAAATTAAAACCCGCGCATCACGCGGGTTCTCTCCTAGTAATTATAAAACACTGAAATTAGTCTTAGTTGATTAACCATGTTTTCTATTTTTTTAATTATAGAATTTTAGCATGTTAACTATATATAGCAGAATCATTTCTCAATAATACAAAAACATAAAAAAATTAATGAATATTAGAAATGGTGAAAAATAGCAAAATTACATGTTGAAAACGTTATACCACCAATTCATCTTCAATGGCAAACATAATAGTCACTGTTTACCAAAATCTTGGGTCAAGTTTTCTAAAGCATTATTTTTGCTGGCTTTACATGTTTATTTGCTTTGTAACCATGTAACAATACATTGCTTTTGAATCATTAAGACAAATAAAGAAAGAACATTAAGACAGTCTCTTAGGGTCTGACTGGTTTAAACGCAGCGGTTGCGGTTGCGGTTGCGGTTGCGAGAGTTTAAAGAAGCGGGCGATTGCGGTTAACAGCGTTATTAATCGGGTTGTACGACTGGCACAACGGTTAGAAACGGGTGCGTTTGGGGATATTTACGACTGGTTAACTTGCGGCTGCATTAGCAGTTAAACAATAAATTAACAATATAAATATATTTTATAACTATAAAAAATATTAAATATCATATTATTATTAAAAACTATAAAATTATTAATTAAAAATAATAAATTATAGAAATTATTACTTTTATTTCTCAATTTTTTTAGTTTGGATGAAAGTTTTGATTTTAATAGAGAAATTGTGTTTTTTTGTATGAAGATGTTAGAAGAAAAGAATTTTAGTTGTTATATATACATTAGTGATGAAGAGAAAATTTATCAAAATAATTAGAGTTTATAAATCTTATACATATAAAATAAGGAAAGATTGTTAATAAATATTAGTTAAAATGTAAAACTTATTTATTTATTTTGTAATTATAATATTCAAATCTTTTTTTTTTTAAATTTTTTAATATATATATCTTAATTTTAAATAAAATATTGTGTTTTTTTAGTTTTTAATTTTTTTAATTATCCACCCACAATCGTCCGCAACCGCAAACCCTAGCTGGAAGGAGCTTTTGATTTTGAGCGTCAAAAAACAGTTTGAAATGGTAGAAAACGTTTTGTGTGATTGTTGCCAAACGCCAACAACCGCTACCACCCGCAAAAGCTGCGTTTGAGGGTGCTAGCGGCAGAACCAATCAAGCCCTTCTTGACAAAAGATTTGCCCACCCTCATTGCTTTTCTTGGCCAATAAGCTAATCAACAATTCTAGTCGAAACCTAAACCACCCAAATCTGATTCAGTTCTCAAACATTAATATAAAATACTCATCATAATATAAGCCATTTGATGAACCCAGCTATACTTTTAACTTCTCCATTTCAACTACTTCACAATCCTCAAAATACAACAACTTCACAAACACTTTCCTCCTTATTTATACACCAATTCATCAAATCCCAAATCCCTCAAATCTTTCCTGCAAAACAAAACAAAGAGTCATCCAAAAAGAGAAAAACATCCTCCAAAATGATCAAACATTCACCATTCTCACTTTCAACATCAATCTTGCTCATAGTTGCTCTTTTTACTACAACAACCGCACTCGATCCTGCGCCCGAAGACCCGATTTTCGAACTGTACATGCACGATATACTAGGCGGAAGCAGTCCCACGGCAAGACCCATTACCGGTTTGCTTGGAAACATCTACAACGGCCAAGTACCATTTGCTAAGCAGATCGGTTTCGTTCCCCCTCAAAACGGTGTAGCCATACCAAACGCAAACGGCGCAATGCCAACGGTTAACGGTATCAACGGTATTCCTCTAGGTACCGGTTTGTCCGGTACAGCGTTTTCTGGTCAGAATCTAAACGGGATTCAGACACAGTTAGGTCCTGATGGTCTGAGTCTTGGGTTTGGAACGATCACGGTGATTGATGACATAATCACATCCGGTCCTGACTTGGGTTCTCAGCCACTTGGTAAGGCTCAGGGGGTTTATGTTGCAAGCTCAGCAGATGGAAGCACACAGATGATGGCTTTCACAGCTATGCTTGAAGGTGGAGAGTACAATGACAATCTCAATTTCTATGGAATTTATAGGATCGGAAGCGCCATGTCGCATCTTTCGGTTACTGGTGGAACCGGGAGGTTCAAGAACGCTTGCGGGTTCGCCGAGGTTAGGCCGTTGATCCCTGAGGGCCAACACTTTGTTGATGGAGCGGAGATGCTGTTGAGGATCATTGTCCATCTGAAATACTAAGAATCATGTGAATGAATGTGTGTGAAAATGTATATGATACCATTGTTGAATGAGAATGTTTCCTTCTTGTTGATCATTGTTGAAACAGTTCCAAAGAATACGATTCCATACAAGAAACAGCACAAATCAAGAAGGGGCTGCGTTTATTGCTCACATGCTTTGGTCTGATAAAGAACTACGCATAAGAATATTGTAAGGCTTGTGAACTGCTAGAACAAAGCCGCTACTTCGTCTCCTATAGGGCTAAACGGTTTACTCAGAACACTCCGAAGAACGTGGCTGCAGCAAAAACTAAGAAGAGTCCTCCACCCACATATCCCACCTGCATTGAAAAAGGCCAACCAATTTTTCATCAGTTTGTGAAGCACATTCGGTTTCTGTGAATAGAACCTCATGTGTAAAGCATTAGCTCGTACCAGTTTCTCAGAGATATAGTTGGCTAGGAACGCGCCGCCCATGATTGCAAGCAATGTTGCCACTAAGTGTCCAGCAATAGCTCCGCTCGCAACTCCCAATGGAGACTACTGACACAGAAGTTTGACAAAAACAGAGATGTTTAGAGCTTTAGTGAGCTAAAATCTTGTGTTGATGTAGCGAAGTTTGCGGAATCAAAAACCTGTGCAGCACCGAGCGCAACAGTTGCAAGCATTGACCGATCTCCCCATTCCTGATTAGTTCAAAGGAACCGCATATTATCAACAAAAGAGGATGGTTTAATCAAGGTTTTGATGACAAATGCAAACGCGTTTCCTCTTGCTTACCGCAAAGAACACGAGGCTGAATGACTTCCAGAGGATTTCAAGCGGGTTTGTGAGCTTTTTGGACGCCTTTTCTTTCACGAGTTCCTCAGCTTCAGTGTACTCACCAAGCTCTTTACCGCTTTCCTCACCATTCTTGGCTTCAGCTTGTGGAATGTCCCATGCATCCTTAATGGATTTCAATCCAAAGAACATGAGAAGCGCGATCGCAGCGTATTCTCCTATCGGTAGTGCTGTTCAAGGATAGAGAGAAGCGTCCTCATCATATATTATCCATATAATGTTCATATGAGCAAAGTAACAGCTTCAAGATTAAGACAAGATTGAAGAAGCCTACTCGTCTGGAACTGAGCAGGCACGGATTGAAATATCTTCCCGATAACAACCGATAAGATAGTCATCAAAGATAAAGCTCCCATTGAACCTAAAAGAACCTTGTCAATAAATCACAAGGTCAAAAAACATCAGTATTCACCGGAAAGATGTTCCCAAGCCCGTAAAACTAGAGCAAAAGGGCCATAGCCGAAGAAAACGTACCAGTGTTTTCTCGTACTGCATAGCCAACAAAGCAGCAATAAAAAACGTCTGGCCAAACCAAAAACGACAAATATGAGATCACAGGCTCAGTTAAGTGAAGGTAACCATATATTATAAGCAAACAAACCTCAAGAATTTGGGTAACTTAAAAGACATCTAAAGGCGATATGCATATATATGTATTACCTTGTCTCCGATCTCGGAAACGAATATCAGTGAGAAGGCTGCTGTGAAGCCTGACTTTGCTACTGCTGCTAGAACTGAGGATGGTCCTCCCTTCACAAATGTGATTAGAGAATATACCAAACCGCAGCTCAGTAGTACAAGTGCTATCGATAAAGAGTAAGGGAACGGCCCTCGAGGTTTTAAGCTGCAGGATAGAATGAGAAATGTACAACGATCATGGATCAAATATGCATTTCAAAAGAGAAGTAGAACCCACATAAACCCTATTACACACATAAATTTAGTACTGTACAATTCACAGAGATGAGAGGAAGAGTAACATTACAAACTCTACAGAAACTTCAAATTCTTAAGTTATTCCGGATTAAGTATCCTTTCTTACCTAAAGAGCTCGAAAGTCACATATAAACACCAATATCATCATGACCTACAGAGTTCCTAGTCACTTATATCCTTCAAATGCTACTGACTCATACAGCAAACAAGAGTTAAAGTTATGATATACTCTAAATAGTTGCAAATGTTGGATCCCTTGCTAACAAGAAGAATATACTAACCTTTCTGATGAAGTGGCATGAGACTGATCAAGAGAACTACTTTGAGATCCTTCCTCCTCACCACCACCATAGCTCCCAGACCCAACACCAGCATTTGATGCATGAACTCTAAATTTTCCGCAGAGCAAATCCAACTTTGTTCTCCGTCTACATCTTACTACAAAGCTAGTTAGTACATAAGTAAGTGCATAAACACTAACCACCAACACAATAATCAGATCAAGCATATTCCTTTAATCAATCAGCTGAAGAAAACAGAAACATCGCTGACCCATTGAACCGAACTCTAAAACCAACCAATTCCAAATGAACAAGCAAGAATCATTGAATACGATCATAGTTGCACAATTCAGTGACTACAAGCAGCATAAGTAGAGTTCTCTAGTGAATTAATGGAATCTCTAAGTAGAATTTCAATTCATAGGAAGAGTTCACTTACAAGGAGGAAACGTGGGTTTTCTCGAACTCTTCGGGCAAGGAAACGATTCAGACACAAAGAGAAAGGGGAGTTTCCGTATTGAACATACAGCTGCTTCTGCTGCTGCGGAATTAGGACTCTTGCTCAAGCCAATCACACTCATTGTTCTTTTTACTCTGAATCCACGGAAGCAGAGAGTTTAGTGAATCATTATTGCTTTGCTAGTGAATTAGAGAACCCAGAAAGAAAGATTGAGACTTTCGTTCGGATTTTACTTGAATCGAAGCAGAGAGAATGGGTTTGGTGATGGAGATAGGATTGCATTTCGGGTTTCTTTGTCTGTGCGGTTGGGGTTTGACTTCTAAATGCGCCACGTGTGTTGTGAACACTCGAGGATTAAGAAACGTCGCCGTTTTTTAGGTTATGCTCGTTTTTTTTCAAACAGTTAATACCTACAAGGATTTATATTGATTGTTAAAATTTTGAGATTCCACTGTTATTGGTAGATGAATTTGACATTCTAACTAAAATCTACTGTTATTGGTGTGAAGATTTTCAAATTTCATACAAAATTCATTGTTATTCAAAAAATTTGGTTTTTAATAATTCTATCAATCTATTAGAATCTTTGTTATTGTGACACGAATTGTTAATAATTTAATTCATAAAACAAAACTTTCAAAATACTATCTATATCCCTTGTATTCTTAAAATCATTATACATAACTCTCTATAAATCTAACAAACTCTTTACAAATTTAACAAATCTTTCAACTTTTAAAATCAACACAACTCTCTATAAATCATATTCCCACTAACCCCCCCTTTTTTATTTCAAATTCAAAATAAATATACAAAATGTTCGGATATCAAATTATTACACAAAGTAACGAGTTTATCGATGTTTTCCACAAATAAGTTTTACTCTTTACCGATTTAGATTTTCGAATGTCGAAGCTATCGGAAAAAAGAAATATTTACTTGCTAATAAATTATTAGATTCATTAAAAAATATTTTCATATTCGATTTTACTCTAATGAAAAGTGTGTAGGTAACATTTCTTGGTTGAAATTCCAAATTACACACCACATAACAAAATACGATGGTTCTAGCAACAATTATGAAATATCTGCATTCTGATATCAAATCTTTTCATAGCAGTCATTTCGAAAAAAAATTATTTTATTTTCTCCCGATTCGATCCTAACAAAATCCAATGCGATTTTGTGATTGGATCCAATGCGATCTTGTGATTCGATCCCTAAAAACCTCAATTACTCTTGCTATAACATCTTGACCAACCCCCAATCTATGTATCATTTGCTTCTATAAAGAATCCATAAAAAATAATTTGAAGTATCATATCTTTTTAAAGCGAATATTTCATACTATATGCAAACTGTTATAAACGTGAAAAATAACAACAAACAAAAGTCATCAAAAGCTGCTTCAGCAAAAGCGGCGTCAAATATAAACGAAAGTGGAGCCCACCATCACTATGCGCGCACAGTAAATTTCTCTTTTTCTCTTCTATATAAACGAACGATTTCGTTCATTTGTAAACACACCTAAAAAACATCAAAACCATAAACCATAAAGAGTAATAAACTCTCTCTCGCTTCTTTATCAAGTGTCTTCCTATTTTACGGGTACAAATATTTTTGTCTTTATTTCTATTTATCTATACGATACATTATACCTATTATTATAACACGTTATCAGCACGATCACTCTACGATTCACCTAAATATATATTTATAATATAGCAGGCGATATATCGCATATTTAATTATTTATTATATTTAAAGTGGTTGTTTAACGCACCACTATTTTCTTAATATTACTGTGGGCGGTTTGTCGCCTCGTTAATATTATTATCTTTATATCATGGATGCTAAAAGCACCATAATTATTTATACTGTTAATATTTGACTGGACGGCTGAGCCGCCTTATTCTGGATGGCTGAGCCACCGTATAATTTATTTACTAATTCATGTGGATGATTCTGTCACCATAATTTATTATTCGCATTATTCTGGACGGCTGAGCCACCGTATAATTTATTATTTTCTGTTTAAATGTGGATGATTCCGTCACCACAATATTACCGTTAAATATATGTTTAATTATGTCTATTATTTAAAAATTCGGATTGATTTTTATTTTTATCATCCAACGGTAACAAAGAAAAATTTCATAAATTTTTACCTTTTCAAACGGCTACTCAACGGCTAGTTAATAGTATTTTTCATCTATAAATACTCATATATTTCATTCATTCATCTCATCTTTCCGCAAAATCTTCTACAAACAAAATCTTTCGTTTTCATAAGAAAAAAAAAAATTTTTCTTCTATTTTTAATTTTTGTATTCGGTTATATCTGCGCTACCTTTTATAATTTACTCTTTGGAGAATTTTCTCCAGAAGAATCTGTAATGATTTTTATTTTAATGTTTTATACATCGGTATTTCTTGTAATCTCGTTATTCATCCATGTAGCCCGCATGTTCTAAATTCAATAATATCATCATTCTAATTATATTATTTATTTTATTTTAGAAAATCAAATGGCAAACATTGAGAAGCTTAAGTTCCCAGCTCTCATGATAACTGGAGCAAACTACATAGCATGGGTTACAAATGTGGAGCTTTATCTAGAAATGAAAAAATTATCCGACACGATAAAAGAAGGAAACAAATCGCCTGCCCCAGACAAGGCAGAAGCAATAATCTTCCTGAGGAAGCATTTAGA
Source organism: Alliaria petiolata (assembly GCA_020283515.1). Taxonomy (NCBI): domain Eukaryota; kingdom Viridiplantae; phylum Streptophyta; class Magnoliopsida; order Brassicales; family Brassicaceae; genus Alliaria; species Alliaria petiolata. The sequence goes on along the minus strand of JAHZTW010000001.1, from coordinate 149,279,371 downwards.
TGAAAATGTGACGCATGACTATGCACACATAAAAAACCCAGCAGAATTGTGGCGAGCTCTGAAAGAAAGGTTTGACAACCAGAAGGATGTCAACCTCCCTCACGCTCTAGAAGAGTGGAAAAATTTGAGGTTTCAAGATTTCGAGAAAGTGGAGGAATACAATTCCGCTATCCTGAGGATAGTCTCACAATTAAAATATTGTGGTAAACCAGTCACTGAAGCAGAAATGCTTGAGAAGACTTACCTCACTTTCCACAAAGAGCACCTTGTCCTACAACAGATATACAGGAAATGCGGATACACAAGGTTTTCTGAGTTAATTGTGACACTCATGCTCGCTGAGAAAAATAATCAGCTTCTCATAAGAAACCACAACTCACGACCCACAGGAGCCAAAGCATTCCCAGAAGTGAATGCAATGGATGTGGAAAATCCACGAAAGAGTCAATTCTATCGAGGTCGTGGTCGTCGATTTAATCGCGGACGAGGGAGAAGTTACAACTCAAGAGGGAGGGGATCAAACAAATGGGTTAGATCTGAGCAGAATTCCAAAGGAAAGGAAACCCAAGTAACTACCACCCAGAAGCGTGAGGAAGTATGTTACAGATGTGGATGTAAAGGACATTGGTCCCGAACATGCCGAACCCCTCCACATCTTTGTAAGTTGTACCAAGAGGCCACAAAGGGCAAAGGAAAAGAAGTGAACCTCACGGAACATCTCGAGGGTACATCGTACCTCGAGTCTCCCGACTTTGCGAATGATTTCGACAATGTCGACTGAAATGCTTGTAGTGAGACTACTGAATAGTCTCCAGTAATGCCATGTATAATTATTACATTTTCAGTTTTAAAATGAATAATGTTGCTTTTAAACAATATAATGTATAATTATTGTGTGTTTCTTTCATATGAATAAAACTTGTTTTGGATTTATTAATGTTTATGTTAATTACAGAGATGGATAACAACACGAATGGAACAATTTCCAAGAAAAGGATTCGAGAAACTTGTATACCAGATAGTGGAACGACGCACACTATTCTGAGACAAAAGAGATTTTTCTCTAGTTTGAAACCGGCAAATATAATTGTCAATACAATCTCGGGTCCTGCAGACTTGATTGAAGGAACTGGTAAAGCAAACTTTACGTTGCCTAATGGGACAAAATTTTCCATAAATAACGCTTTGTATTCTCCAAGTTCTAAAAGGAATTTGTTGAGTTTCAAAGACATATATCTTCAAGGATATGATACTCAGTCTGAAACTGAGGATGGAAAGAAGTACTTGTACGTAACTTCTAATACTTCAGGCAAAAAGCTTATTTTGGAAAAATTCCCAGAACTCCCTTCGGGTTTGCATCATACTTATATAGATGCAATAGAATCACATCTCGTAGTCAAAAGAAATCCAGATGATTTCATACTATGGCATGATCGCCTCGGTCACCCAGGCACTTCGATGATGCGAAAAATCATAGAGAGCTCACATGGTCATTCACTGAAAATCCAGGAGATTTATCAGGGGAATAAAAAGACATGTGCTGCATGTTCTCTCGGAAAATTGATCATCAGGCCATCGCCAACCAAAATTGATAAAGAATCACCAAAGTTCCTTGAACGAATTCAAGGAGATATTTGTGGACCAATACATCCACCATGTGGACCATTCCATTATTTTATGGTATTAATTGACGCATCCAGTAGATGGTCACATGTTTGTCTATTGTCATCTCGAAATGTAGCATTTGCGAGATTTCTAACTCAGATAATCAAACTGCGAGCTCAGTTTTCTGATTATCCCATTAAGAAAGTTAGATTGGACAACGCTGGTGAATTCACATCCCAAGCATTCAATGATTATTGTATGGTAACGGGAATTGAAGTTGAACATTCTGTAGCTCATGTTCATACGCAAAATGGTTTGGCTGAATCATTAATTAAGCGTTTGCAATTGATTGCAAGACCATTGATCATGAGATCAAAACTTCCAACCTCTGTATGGGGACATGCCATTTTGCATGCAGAAGCACTTATTCGGATAAGGCCAAGTGCATATCATAAGTATTCCCCACTACAGTTAGCATTTGGCCGGGAGCCCAATATATCTCATCTAAGAATTTTTGGTTGTGCGGTATATGTGCCCGTAGCACCACCACAACGCACAAAGATGGGACCACAAAGAAGGTTAGGAATATATATTGGTTGTGATTCTCCTTCAATTATACGATATCTAGAACCACAGACTGGTGACGTCTTTACGGCACGATTTGCCGATTGCCATTTTGATGAAAATATATTCCCGGTTCTAGGGGGAGAAAATAAAGAAATGGGAAAGGATATAAAATGGAGTGTACCAACATTATTACACCTTGATCCTCCCACTAAACAGTCTGAACTAGAAGTTCGACGAATTATGCATTTGCAGAGTATAGCAAATCAACTACCAGATGCATTTGCAGATACGAAAACGGTAACTAAATCTCATATACCGGCTGTAAATGCTCCTGCTCGAATTGAAATACCACAAGAACGTGGAGAAGCAGATGATACACGCGAGTCTAGAACACGTCTGAAGCGTGGTAGACCAATCGGTTCTAAGAATAAAAATTCTAGAAAGCAAGAGCAAACTAAAATGCAAAGCATACCCAAAATAACCGAAAATATTTTGGAGGAAACAAGTCATGAAAATAATGACAATATAGAGCATCATGATCCTGAAGTAAATCATGAGATCTCTATCAATTACATCCATAATGGAAAGATATGGAATCGAATTGAAATGGATGATGTTGATGACGTTTTCTCATACCTTGTTTCTAAAGAAATAAATGAGGAAAACGAAGATCCAGAACCTAAGTCCATGTATGAATGCCAAAAGAGGCATGATTGGTTAAAGTGGAAGGATGCTATACAAGTCGAGCTTGACTCGCTTAATAAACGAGATGTATTCGGACCTATTGTGCTCACACCTGTAGATGTGAGACCGGTTGGATACAAATGGGTTTTCGTTCGTAAACGAAATGAGAAAAATGAGATTATGAGATACAAAGCTCGCCTTGTTGCCCAAGGTTTTTCTCAGAGACCTGGAATAGATTATGAGGAAACATATTCTCCTGTTATGGATGCAATCACGTTTAGATTCCTGATGAGTCTAACAGCTATTGAAAATCTAGAAATGCGTCTTATGGATGTTGTTACGGCATATTTATATGGATCATTAGATAGTGATATCTATATGAGAATCCCTGATGGATTCACATTGCCAGCAGCATTGAGTTCCAAACCCAAAGAGTTATGTGCAATAAAATTGCAAAGATCATTATATGGGCTAAAGCAATCTGGACGTATGTGGTACAATCGTCTCAGTGAGCATTTAACAAAAGAAGGATATGTGAACAATCCTATATGCCCATGTGTTTTCATCAAGAAAACAATATCCGGATTTGTAATAATCGCGGTATATGTTGATGATCTAAATATTATCGGAACTCACGAGGAAATACAAAAGGCATCAAATTATCTAAAAGGAGAATTTGAGATGAAAGATCTCGGACAGACAAAGTATTGTCTTGGCCTACAAATTGAACATTCTCAAAATGGTATATTTGTGCACCAATCCACGTATACCAAAAGAGTGTTAAAACGCTTTAATATGGATAAAGCAACTCCTCTAAGTACTCCTATGGTCGTTAGATCACTTCAGGTTGAAAATGATCCATTCCGACCACATGAAAAAAATGAAGAGATACTTGGTCCTGAAGTACCGTATCTAAGTGCAATTGGAGCCCTTATGTACCTTTCAAATTGTACGCGACCTGATATATCATTTGCCGTTAATCTTCTGGCAAGATTCAGTTCGTCCCCTACACGAAGACATTGGAATGGGATTAAACATGTCTTTCGTTACCTTCAAGGGACCACTGATTTAGGTTTGTTTTATCCTAAAAACTCAAACGGTCAAATGATTGGTTTTGCAGATGCAGGATATTTATCAGACCCACATAAAGCCCGATCTCAAACAGGATACGTTTTCACGATCGGAGGCACTGCTATATCTTGGCGTTCTCAAAAACAGACGCTTGTGGCCACCTCTTCAAATCATGCTGAGATTATTGCACTGCATGAAGCAAGTAGAGAATGTGTATGGCTAAGATCAATAAGCCAACACATCCGATCAAGCAGCGGGATTCACATAAATACGGAGCCAACTATCTTATATGAAGACAACGCTGCATGTGTTGCCCAAACGAAGGAAGGTTATATCAAAAGCGATAGGACCAAACATATCCCTCCGAAGTTCTTTTCATACACTCAAGAACTCGAGAAGAATAAGGAAATTGAAGTAAGATATGTTCGATCATGTGACAATGCAGCCGACCTCTTCACAAAATCATTACCCACCACTATGTTCAGGAAACATGTCCATAACATTGGAATGCGTCGTCAACAAGAGCCATGAAATGACTCCTTGCACAATCGAGGGGGAGCTTGCGTGGTTGTACTCTTTTTACCTGTCTATGGTTTTTCCCACTGGGTTTTCCTAGAAAGGTTTTTAACGAGGCAACAAAGACGTTAAGCTAAAGGCGATAGTGACGCTGGTCTCCAAGGGGGAGTGTTGTAAAAAGTCATCAAATGAAGGAGGCGTGCAAAACATTTATCAAAATATGCGGCGTCAAATATAAACGAAAGTGGAGCCCACCATCACTATGCGCGCACAGTAAATTTCTCTTTTTCTCTTCTATATAAACGAACGATTTCGTTCATTTGTAAATCACCTAAAACATTCAAATATAATACAAACATCTCTCTTATCTATCTTACCAGTACTTTCTTCTTTTACGGGTAATAAATTTTTGTCTTTATTAATATTTATCTATACGATAAATCATATAGTTATTATTATAACACAAACTTATATTATTTATGTAATTTTTAATAAAATTTGAGTGACCCCCTCTCCCCCTCAACAACCGCCGCAAAACAATTTCTAATATATTGTCAATAGATTTTTTTCAAATAGAAATCTATCTCTCGAACCAGAATGTATATGATGGTGTAAAATAATATCGTTTATGGTAAAAAAATCAATGTCAGTGCTATCATCATCATCAAAATCATGGCATTCAAACATACATAATTCTCACCAATTTTATTGTGTTACGAAAATACATAATTCTCATCCTTTGAATTGATCTTTTTTCTTGCATTTTATGTTTGCGTATTTTTGTAATGCCCATATCTGTTTTTTTTATTGATTCGTTTATTTGGTTATGTTGTACTGTTGATTTGTACTATAATCTTTTTTTGACAACAGGCTTAACTCTTGTAATTCGGAAATTCAAGTCGGTGTAACCGAGTTTACATATTCTAAATAATAAAAGGAATCTCTAGCACCCCTTGCTAAACTATCCGCCTTTGTATTTTCAGCGCGTGGAATACGAGATGATGAAAAAGAGAACTCATTCCTCGAGATGTAGTGAGAATGCTGGCCATTTTTTTGGTGTAGACACCATCCTTACCAATTCGGAAGAGTCTGTGACAAGGTTTACTGCCAGTCTCCTAGTGTTGCAGTGCAATGACAAAATCAACGCTTCTAGCTCCGCGTGCAGCGGAGAAATGCTTCGTCGTATATTTTTTTCACCCATTAGTGTGTCGATCGGTTTGTACCAAGACAATACCATCCCAAACCAAAAGAAAAAATACCATCCCAAACCTGCATTGGTTATTGTTTCCTTTCAAGAACCATATACATGGTGGTAAAGCGTATCATTAGTATGTCGTAACTGTATTGTTGGGGGGGGGGTGTGTGATGTGAATTATCTGCAATGTTCTGAATTTGGGCAAATTCCCAAGCTTTTGCTTCCGCCTTTTCCAGCTTCAGGACTTTCCGATGATCTCTTTCTACATTTGAGAAAATTTTATCATTCTGCGCCTTCCAAATATACCAGAGTAGCCATGGATATACCGTCATCTCAGTCTGCTGACGTAGATTCCAAAAAAGATGAGCCATATTGGAAAACAACGCTTTCGTCGGGAATCGATGCGGGGGTGTGGGAATCTCTGATAGTACCCAAACTTGGAGAGCGGGAGGGCATTCAAAAAGTGTATGGTTTATAGTTTTCTTTTCTGCTTCACATCTTCCGCATTGAGGATCACAGTTGATGCCATTACTGTGACGAAGCATTACCGATATGCAGCCTAAAGTATTTTCCATAAGAATTGTTCCATTTTGGAGGGCATTTAACCTTCCACACTTGTTTCTATAGAATATTTACATCCGGTCTATAGAATCGGTTATGAACCACAATTGTCTGGAATTCTTGCTCAGTAATGTAACCTGATTTCATCATGTAGCTACCCGATTTTTTGAAACTCCAACTCAATATATCTGGTCTAACTCCCCTAGTGGTCGGTATCCCAGTGATGAGTGGTATATCCTCTGAAACAACTATATGTTCAAGCAGTGGTATGTTCCACGTTGATGTTAAAGGATCAATCAATTGGTTGACTTTTAAATCGGGGTACATATTGTACCCTCTGCATTATGCTGATCTCGGACGAGATGCGGGAAGCCATGGGGTCATTCGATACAGATATAGAATTACCAGATGCAACTCTTTTGATAAGCCCTTTTTCTACCAGAATTATCAATTGGTTGACTTTTAAATCGGGGTACATATTGTACCCTCTGCATTATGCTGATCTCGGACGAGATGCGGGAAGCCATGGGGTCATTCCATACAGATATAGAATTACCAGATGCAACTCTTTTGATAAGCCATTTTTCTACCAGAGATCGAACTGATATAATACTTCTCCAGCCATACGATGGAGAATACTATCGGATATTATCCAGGGGGGTCCATTCCAGTAATAATGGCCTTTAAAAACCTTAGCAAATAATGATTCTGGTTGGTCCATTAGTCACCATAATTGTTTGGCGAGAAGCCGTGTTAAAATCTTCAATGACACAAAAGCCTAGTCCCCCATCTGATTTATGTTTGCATAATTTTTTCCAAGCTAACCAATGTATACCCCGCAAATTCCCGCTCGTACTCCACCATAATTTTGTAATTATACTTGTGAGTTTCGTAGTGAACGCTTTTGGTAGCTTAAAACAGGACATAGTATATGTTGACATGGTTGTCGCTACTGACTTAATTAATATTTCTTTTTCTCATATGGGCAATAATCTCGATGTCCATCCGTTTACCCGGTTTTGTTGGCGTTCTATTAGAAAATTAAATAATTTTGTATTTGCACCACTCAGACTCTCTAGTATCCCCAAATATGTCCCCATTCCACCAACATTCGTGATACCCAAAGTTTGGTGAATATTCTCCCTAATTTCCTCATCCATCTTATGTCCAAATTGCACCAAAAATTTGTCGAACATAAAAATGTTTATTAGTTCTATTAATATTGCAACAAAAAAGTATTGATATTACTTTTGATTACCTTGGCCACTAAGTACATATGTGTTGCCGACAATGACAAACCTACTAAGAAGAGATTAGGGTCACATGACCCCGGTAAAATAATCAAATAAGTTTTAATGTATGTAAATGTTTACAGAAACTTGTAGCACTATTGGCAATCCGTTAAGAATTAACACCCCTCAACCCAAGTTCAGTTCTTCAATTGACACTTTAGATATTTTGTTGTTTATAATTATGTTTTTTCAAATTTTCATGAAAATCACGAGATTTTTTTTATCATATTATATTTATTAGTCAAATATCATATAATGACCCTGGTAAAATTTATTTCTAGGTTCGCCATTGGTTGTCGATGTGTTTTTCATGGATCAATTTTGTTTATTTTTATTATATTTTTAGTATTATATACAGAGATGATCCATGCAGATATGACTCATGCTAAGCATTCATGGACCGGAAAAAAATCTCTCTTACAATTAAAGATGTACGATATACAATGCGTTAAAGGAGATAAATATTGATAGAAAATTAAAAAAGAATATGACTCGAAAAATTTCTGAGTTATTTTAGGTACACATCCTAATGGTACAAAGGATTTGGCGATGAGCAAAGGAAACTTTTTCTAATGGTGGAGATTTCTTTTATAACACAAAAGATCAGAAAATTGTGGTCGCAAGAAAATTGTATTTGATTTAAATCTAGTTCTTGGTACTGCATTACACAAGAAAACAACTCTAAAGTCACTTTTAATGATTTTGGATATGAGCCATACGACATTACATATACGTTTTATGCATAGACTATATAATAAAACACAAATGCCATTAAACCAAGTTTGAATGACGGCAATATAAGAAAAAGTCTACAATGTTGTTTCTCTATGTTGGAGAATGATATTTTGAGTCATGACCTAAAATTTGTTGATATGTACAACATAGTACAAATCGATGAAAAATGGTTTGATATGATGAAAAAAAATGAATAATTTATTGGGAAAATAGCATAAAAAACCTTCAAAGTGACTCTCACTGACACTTTAAACCTTCAGACTATTTCATTAGCACTATAAACCATCAAACTAAAAAAATTAACATAAATAACCCTCAAATTAGATTTTGAATACCCACTGTCAATAAAATTAACAGAACGGTTAACAGAGTTAACATAAATTAATTTCCTGCTTATTTAATTGTATACGTATGTACTTTTATGAAAATAAATAAATTGGGAGAATTAATTTTAGATTTTTAGTTTTTTTTTATTTATTTATTTAAAATAATACAAAAAACAAAACAAAAAGTATTCTTCTTCTTCTTGAAACCACCTCCACCGCAGATCTTCTCTCTTCTTCACATGATTTTCCATTTTTGCTGGGTATCAATAATTTGATCAGTGAACTAATCGGTTGAAATATGCCTCTCTTCCGTGCAATACCTGTTTCGATTTTCTTAATTTCGTTGGAAAGAAAGTTTTTTTTTTCAAAAAATCTGGTCTATAATCAAATTAGATCTGAGAAAAATATGTGTTTGGTTAAAGAATTAACAGAGATTAGTGGTTATAGATGGAATGAGGGGTTTGAGTAAACCAATCTATGAGTAAAGGAAGTCAGTTGTGGAGCTTACGTTTGATTCATCTTTTTCGTTTCTTCTACATCTTCATCACCTATCGAGTACATGGCGATTTCCGTGACAAGTAGTTGTCGGAAAAATTCCTCTGAGATCGGGAACCTAATTAATGACTACAGGAATTTTATGTGCCCAGATTTGGATCTGAGAAAATTGAGTCAACGGAGATGGTGATGTGTTAGGTATGTGTGAATCCGATCTTCTCGAAAAAGATAATCGGACAAACATCATCTGAGATCATCTGGGATTTGATCTCGCAAAGAACGCAACAGAGAAAAGGAGGAAGATGACGACAGTGAGCAAGAAAGTATTTTCCACATCTGAGAATTGTTTTTTTATATTAAAATATACACATTTATAATTAAAGAAATCGGAAAATTATTGTTTGTCGACGGAGTTAACAATTCCGTTAATTTTAATAGCTGCGCGTACTCAAAAACGAATTTGAAGGTTTTTTGTGTTAATTTTTTGGGTTTGATGGTTTATAGTGCTAGTGAAATAATCTGAGGGTTGAAAGTGTCAGTAAGAATCACTTTAAAAGTTTTTTATGCGATTTTCCCATAATTTATTATCTACTTCTGGCGGAAGAAGAGCTTATGGCGGAAGAAGAGCCACAATGTGCATAATTTCATTGGTAATGTAATGTTTTTAACTATGATGGCTCGATCATGATTCGGCGAGAAAGTAAATGAGAGAAAATATGTGTATTTCATTTTGTTACTATGCAATTCACTCAGATACGGAGTAAACATAGAGATGTTGAAACTGTAGAGATAAAAGCATCAATATCCGAGAAAAGAGAAAACATAAGAGTTTGTTTGATTGAAAAAGTCATTCTGGTAATTCGTGAGAAGTGGACAAAAGAAGATAGAGGAAATGCCATTTTTCACAAGATTATGAACACATGTTGACTATGGCGATAATGAATTGCTTCAAAAATAATTTTAATATTTAATTGATGTGTCAACCTGATGTGGTATAATTTCTTACTCCTAGGTTTTACCCAAAATAAATTCAATGATCAAACTGCAAGTGCAAAGTATACAATTGTAGTATTTAGGAATCAAATCTGCAGAGACCAAATGCACATTTCAATTCTATGAGATTAATGATTATGCTAAGATAAATTAAAATGTTGTTGTTTTGTGATACAAAATACGAGATGTTAATGCAATAAAAATCAATTAACTAAGTAATGGGTTTTAAGAAAATTTTACAGAGATTCTAGGATTGATCTATTTAGGTTTTTAGAATAGTAAGATTTAAAACAAGTTTCATTCCAACCTCAAATCACTAAGATGCAATCAACTTACTCTCTTAGAGATAACTACCTATTTCTAACCACTCAATCAATCAATTCTCATTGATAACTAATAGGGTAAAATGCAATCTAACCATGTTCAATATTCTCACTTAACCCCTTATTTCAACTCTCGTTGGCTAAGACATTAAACTCACATAAACTAGTTCCAATAAGTTAATCAAGGGGTGTTCGAGCAAAAATCAATCCAAATTTGATATCTAGTTAGCTATTTTAAATCTCGCAGTAGGCACAAGTTAAGATAAATGATAAAATCGCATCTCTATCCTAATGATCTATTTATCGAGTCATGAATTCTCGTTTGAAGTATCCATTAATCCCAACGATTCACTATTCAGACATGAGGAATGAAACCATAGAAAAAGCAATAGAAATCAAAATCAAAATCATAAATAGATAAACAAGAGGGTTAAACAAAAACTTTTTTATTTGCGGTGAATAGATATGATCTTTTTCTCCCCTACAAAGCAATGAATATTGTGGAAAACTATGAAATCTCTTTTTTACTTTTTGTGGTTAGTGAAGCTCTCTTATTTTGTAGGTTTTATTCTCTTTTATAGGTACATGAGGCGGCTAGGATGAATCAGCAATCTTATGGATAAAATTCTGGAAACTTCCATAATTATCGGATATGTGTTCGATCGAACAATGACCTTGTTCGATCGAATAGGCAGTCGATCTCTTTCTGAAATTCCAAAGAGATGTGATCAACCAGCTGTTCAACCAACATTCAGTCGATTACTTCATGTTCTTCTGCTTGTTCTTTTTCGTCGCCAGATGGACCAATGTTCAGTATTTTGAACATACATTCTGATCCAAGCGTCTGATTGACCTCAACCTATTTGGAGATGATAGATAACATCATCAACTATCATAAGTTCCAATTTAAGTAAGATCTAACCATGTGAAGTTCTCCATATGATGCACAACATTTTGTCCTAGAATGATGTTTAGTCTCAAAAATACTTGTTTTTAACTCCTCTTCACCCAAAATGCTTAGAATTCCTATAAATGCTTTTAAAACTCTCAAAACACAAAAATATTGATAAATAGAAAGAATCATATCAATTCTTGATTAAAATATTATGAAATAGTATTTAAAAGTAATAAAATATAGGACATATTCACTAGATCTAAATATTTGGATTTTGGATCTTTTATTGCTATTCAAGCGTTATAACATAAGAAATGTTACAAACCGTAGAAAATTTTGTTTGTGCTGTGGAAGAATCATTTGATGAATACCCAACAAAAAAGTAAATTATATATTTTTTTTTTTGTTAAACAAATGTCATTAAACCAAGTTTGAAGGATGGGAATATAAGAAAAATGCTAAAACTTTGTTTCTCCTTAGTTGAGAAAGATATTTTTAGTCTAACCCAAAACTTGTTGATATGTACAACATAGTACAAATCGATGAAAATGGTTTTATATGATGACGAAAATTGATAATTACTCACTCTGTCCCATTTTAATTGATGTTTTAACTAAAAGCACACATATTAATAAAAGTAATTTACATTAAAAAATAACACTTAATAAAAAAAATAAAAATAGTAAAAAAATTAAAAGTGGAAGGCACGTCAAAAGTGGAAGTATTCTTTGTGAACTCAAAAAGCAATATTTTTTTAATCAATGTTAGATTAACATAAATTGAAAATTTTCATAGATATGTGAGAAAATCAAATAAATTGGGACAAAAAACCTATTGAACAGCAATTAAAATGGAACAGAGGGAGTATTATTTACTTTTAGTATAAAAAAGCCACATTGTATGTAAGAGTATGAATTTCATTTCATATGTAAGGTTTTTAGCTATGATGGCTCTACCAAGATTCAAGAAGGAAAAAAATGAGGTATTTTTTGGAAAAATATGAGTATTTCTTTCCGTTACTATGCAATCCGCTCAGAGATGGAGTAAGCATAAATATGTTAGAACTATAGAGTTAAAACATCAACATCCATGAAAAGAGAGGACATAAGAGCTTGTTTGATTGAAAAAGTCATTTCGGTAATTTATGTAAACATTGTCAATATAAAAAGTGAGTTAACGACAACACAATAAAATGGATATAGTGTTCACAAATCAAATCTTTAAACAACACAAACCAAAAATCACTGTCAATATGCAGAGTGAGTAAACAACAACACAATAAAATGGATATAGTGTTCACAAAAAAAATCTTTGAACCACAGAAATAAGAAATCAGTTTGTTTACCTTAACACTGTCAATATGTAGAGTGAGTGAGCAACACAATGAAATGGATATACACTAGCTAACAAGTAACACAAATAAAAAAATCATACTCAAGCAAACACTGTGAAGTATATACAACAAAGTAAAATGGATATTCAAATCAAATATTTAAACCACACAAATCAAAAATCAGTGGGTCTATACATTAATCTCAAGGTCGGACTTCCAACCAAACGCTATCAATATTTGAAGTGCTTGTATATATCGTCACTCAGAACATGATTCCTCACTCTGTGGTGATCTGTTTTAGCGTCAATAAGTTCAAGGTTGGTTGGAGTCGCTGCAGGCAGGTTTAACGTCGATGCATGCAAGTTTAACGTCGCTGCAGGCATGTTTAAGGTCACTTTCAGCTGATCAATAGACAAGCCATGAAGTCAGTTCCAATCATTGGTATCCGCACCTAGTGTCTTGTAAATTTCTCATTCTTAGGTGTTCAAAGTCAAGTCGTATTTTCCGTGATAACTCATGCAGAAGGGGAAATGCTCTCCACACCTCGGTAATCAATATCATTGCTACCGTCATCATGTAGAGGGATCAGGGTAACAGTCCAAGCCACATCTTATACTATGTTCCTCAAAAAGTGTAGCATCACCGCCACATAGAAAATTGTACTATAATCCGTAACCACAAGGCCATACAAGTCTCTTTGGAAGATAATGCTTATCACAACCTCATAACGGACTACATAGCTCGATAGCGCGACACAGGATACCATATGTTAAGGGTTTGAAACTCATGGAGTAAAATTGAGTTGTAGAGAAAAATACAGTGTTGCTATCGAGGGTTAACGCTAACCGAGTCTGAGACCATCAACCATCCAAGATTAGAAGACCCCACAAATCTTTCTCCATCAAATTTACTGGATCAAAATATTTTCGATCTAGGATTTTTAGTACCATTCAAACGTTACAACATAAGACATATCTCAAAACTGTACGAAACTTTTTTTGTGGTGAAAAATCATTTGATAAATACACAACGAAAGAGGTCAATAATATTTTTTTAGATGTTACACAAATGTCATTAACCAAGTTTGAAGGACTATAATATTAGAAAAATGCTACAACTTTGTTTCTCCATGTTAGAGAATGATATTTTAAGTCATGACCCAAAAATTATTGATATGTACAACATAGTACAAATTATTGAAAAATAGTTTTACATGATTTTAAAAAAGATAATTATTATCTACTTCTAGCGGAGTAAGAGCCACATTGTACATGAATGAGTAAAATTTTCATTGGATATGTAATGTTTTTAGTTATAATGGCTCAACCAAGATTTGATTAGGAAGAAAATGAGTTATTTTGTGGAAAAATAGGAGTATTTCATTTTGTTACTATACAATCCGTTCAGAGACGTAGTAAACACAAAGATGTTGGAACAATAATGTTAATATCATCATGGCCAGGACATAAGAGCTTATTTGATTGAAAAATACATTGTGGTAATTCATTAGAAGTGCCCAAAAGAAGACACGAGAAATACTATTTTTATTTAAAAAGACAAACACGAACACATGTTGATTGTGGCGATAAAGAATTTGAAGATTCTGCTTTAAAAAATAGTTTTCCTATTTGATTGATGTATCAACCACCGAATTTACTAGATCTAAATATTTTGAATATTGGACTTTTAGTGTCATTCAACTTTACAACATAAGACATGTCCCAAAACCATATAAATTTTTTTTTGTGCAGTGAAATAATCATTTGATGAATACCCAACGAACAAGGTTAATTATGTTTTTTTTTACTCTTAAATCATGTATACAAGAGATCATGAAAGTTGGGGGAACGCACAAGTATAAATTACCATATGAAAAAGTCTATACTTGAAAGAGAGGATTGTTTTCCTCTTCAAATAAATTTTCATGTATCATTAGTCCAAAATATGATGAATATTTTAGTTTCAACGGATTAGCATTTGTATATATTTTTTTGTTGGTAATTTACTTTTTTTTAAAAAATTTATATTTATTAATTCAATTTACCTTTAAGCATATTGACAAATGATGTGATAAAAGTTTTAAATATTTCTATAAACAACGACATCAACACAAATATATTTCACCAAATGACTCACACAATACAATACAATCCAATTAAAAAAAACAATACTCATAATAATGTAAAATCGCAATTTAAACTTAATAAATTTTATTCATTTTGACAATATGAAAAAAATAATCCACTTATTTATTACAAATCATAACATGATCCTAAAACTATAAAAATTTTGGCAGATAGATTTTCAACATATCTAATCTAAATTTTTCTATCTTTTTGTTGGGATGAAGATCTCCCTCATCATAGTAATGCCTGTTCAAATTGAATTTATGATTTTTATGTGTAAATGCAGAGAACACGCAAGACACACAAAAAATTATCAAGGTTTTGACAATGTGCATAATCCTCAAAATGTTATTAAAAACACTTTTTGAGTCCAATTACAGTTAGTATTCAATATCACACTTACTCGTCTCTGATCTATTTTTAACTCACTAGAAATCCCTAAAATTATCCACACGAATCTTTACTTAAAATTCTTAACTTGTGATAAAGTCTCATCTTTTTCACACAAATATCAAATGGCTCAAGTCTTTTCTATCTAACTCTCATGTCTCAAGAGATTTTTTTTCTCAACCCTAGAGACCATATAATTAAAGGAATTTTGTGCCTCTAATCCCCATTTGCAAGCTCAACAAATTTAATAAATGTAAGGAGGAATATTTATTTTTTATTTATCTTTTTTTTTGTCATCATCAAAAGAAAAAGAAGATAAATATTCATTTTTGATTTTTTTGATTACTTATCTTAATCAAACTAATATTTTCATACCCTATTAAATCTTCCAAATATCTTCAAACGTTATTTTTTATTGTGTTTTAGCTTCCGTGAAACATGCCCAAAAATATTTTCATGAATATTGATACACGTACACAAAATATTTGTCTCATGATACCACAGCTGATGCATTTTCTAATCATATATCTAATTTCTCACAGAATTTGCATCTTCACTATGAACCTTGTTCTTTTGGATAAGGAAAGCATCCTTCTTCTCGCTTTCTTTGTTGGCATGAATTTTCTTACTTATCGCATAAAGACTTGTTCAATTAAAATTTCTGATCACCATGAACATTGTTTTTGTGAATAGTTGAACTTCCCTTTTCTCGTTCTCTTCTTATTTCATTTTATATTTCTTAACGTCTTAACAAAAATTATAAAGAATCGTTTGGATGATTTATAGTGGATTGTAAATATCTTTAAATATATATTTAATTAAAATATCTGAAATAATAATGGTTTGAAAATTTGCATTTTTGATCAATATGGCATGAAAATACGAATTAGTATTGATTAACTATTTTGAAATTTGAGTTTTCTGACCAAAACTGATTTTCATAGTATAGATTAGTGAGATATCATTTAATTTGAAAAAAAAAAATCTTAAAACAAGGTGTTGAGACGTGGACTCAGGCAAAGTGATCTCCTCTCCCCCTTTTTGTTCATCATCCTTACTGAGGCTCTTATAGGCCATATTAGGGGAGCGGAAGCTGAAGGACGAATCACTAGGCTAAAGATAGCGCATGCAAGTCCGGCCGATGATAGCTTATTCTTCTGTAAGGCTGATATCCTGCAGTGTGCAGAGCTGATAAAGATTATTAATTGTTATGGACAAACATCAGGGCAACAACTGAACACAGCAAAATTATATATCTTCTTTGGTAGCCGTGTTCCACCAGACATCAGAGCAGAGCTTAAGAGAACTTTAGGGATCACGATAGAAGGGGGCATGGGTATGTATTTGGGACTTCCAGAAAAGATTTGTGGATCTAAAAAGCAAGCGTTCGCATTCATTCAAGAACGACTAAACAGCCGAATAAACTTGTGGTCTTCAAAGCTCTTGTCGATGGGGTGGGGGGGAAGAAGTCTTGATTAAATATGTGAAACAAGCCTTACCATCCTATGTTATGTCCTGCTTCCTGCTATCCCAAGAGATTATTAATAAGCTCAAGAGTATCATTGCAAAATTCTGGTGGAGTTCAAAAGAGAATAAAAAGATCTCTATTGGATTGCATGGGAAAAAAATATGTTTGGCACAAGATAAACGAGGTTTGGGATTCCGGGATCTAAAAAAATTTAATCTAGCTCTGCTGGCAAAGCAATTCTGGCGGATCATCCATAATCCATTTTCTCTGCTAGCCCGAGTTCTAAGAGGCTGATATTTTTGATACTGAACTCCAATGGAGGTGGAAAAAGCTAATTCACCTTCTTATGGGTGGAAGAGTATGTTGGCGGCTAGAGACCTTCTAAACGCAGGGCTACGAAAATCCATTGGCTCTGGTTTTAACACTAAGGTTTGGAGTAATCCTTGGATCCATGTTGTTCCAGCAAGACCAGCTCTTAGTATTGGGGCTTATCACGACCCTCACCTTTTCGTCACCCATCTTATCGATATAAGTACCAAAGAGTGGAGATTGGATAGGCCCCAAGCGTTGTTTGATCCGGAAGATATTCTGCGTATTCAAAATAAAACCTAGCCAGGGTTTCAAAGCATATGGCTTTTGTTGGGTTTATTCCATTTCGGGAGCTTATGCTGTAAAATCGGGTTATGAATTGGCAAACGAACTTAGACATACAGAAGGCCCCCAAATGGTGACAGAACCAAGTACTACGTCACTAAAGGGAAAGTGGTCCCTAAAGACCTCAAGAAAAATCAAACATTTTCTTTGGCAAGCTCTCTCGGGTTGTGTGGCAGTCAATAGCCATCTAGCTGACCGTCATTGTGGCAACGACCGTGTTTGTGGTAGGTGTGGTGCCGAATTTGAGACCATTAACCATCTGTTGTTCGAGTGTCCACCATCGGTGCAATCATGGGCCCTCTCGACGATCTCGAACACTCCAAGGAGAATCTCGTGCGACTCCTTATATAGGAATTTGGATTACCTGCTTACATGGTCTCGAGAAATGGGTACACATGAATCATCTATGGAGGTCTTCCCATGGATGTCTTTCAATGATAAAGACATTATGGTGGTTGATATTGTTCAGATAGCTATACAAGAAGCAGGAGAATGGAAAGTTGCGCAAATAGTATCTGAGTCATGTGAAGGTGGAACGACGGACCTTTCAATAACCCCTCCCCAAGTGACTCGACCCTCCAGATCTCGTTGCCAAATTGATGGTTCTTGGACGGCAAATGGGAATGTTTTTGGAGGAGGTGTTGTCATTGAACTGGAAGATGGGAGCACGCGGTTCAGATTTTTTGCATAAGAAAGATGACTCTCGCCTACCCATGCGGAGCTTAACACGCTGATTTGGGCAATGATTTCAGTGATTCGATTAGGCGTTTCATCTATGGCTTTTAAAACAGATTGTCTCCAATTAGTTAGACTGATCTAGGAAGAGGAGGAATTGCCGACTTTAAAATCAAAATTAGACCATTTTTTTCTGGTTAGATCATCTTTTAGTAACTTCTCTTTGTCTTTTATCCCTCTTCTTTCGAATGTCCGTGCTGACTGTCTTGCTAAAGGTGCTCGGCTGCGTGGTTTTGTATTTTCCCATTTACACCTTGAGGTTCCAGAGTGGTTGGCATACGAGTCAAATACTTTCGGAATATAAGTTATAAAATGGTGCATTTTTTTGTAAAAACAAAAAAAAAAAGATGATGAGATGATGATGATGATGATATGATTATTTATTATTTGTTTCTCGTCCATGTTTCAGTTGATACGTTTATGTTCAATTCATATAACCTTCAACGCGTAGTCCTACATGATAGCACGAACGACACATCGTGAAATATATTTTGCTAGAAAAATCATACATACAAATCCCAATATACCACAATCTCATGTATCATTGACACAATACACCATTTTTGTCGTTTTTATTTGCTTCTTTTTCTACCATTTAAAATGATAGTCCTTCCAAATGAAACTCAAAAAGTGACAGCACGTGCAAGAAAACTATGTATAGAAACATCTAGATCATTTTCCTATTTCTTTTACAAATATAAGATAAGAGAGATACTAGAGGATCAACAACACTAAAAAATTCTTTCCGATTGATTAACCCATTTAACAAAAATTTCGTGGCCGTACAATGTAGATATAACATGAATCTAAAAACCTAAATAAACCACAAAAGTAAGACCATCAATAAAGCTATAGAGACATTTGTGTTTCTACAATAAGCTCCAGATTCATCGGGGTCACTGGTTCCCGGTGGAATAAGTCCACCGCCGCCTATTCCAAACGGTGACGCCGTGGTGCCAGACGGTGGCCTCAGTGACGTCGTCGGGATGTTTCCAGCGGTTGCTGTCTGCGTTCCTCCCACCGTTGTAGTCGAAGCTGACCCTCCGGCGTTGCTGCCATTGCAAAACCAATTTCTAGTTATTTTGGATGTAAATAACATATAAAATATTCTTACCGTCCAATTTAAATTGGTGATCTGTAATGATTTTTATTTATAGTGTTTATAGTTTAGTTGGAAACAACGAACCTAATTAATAATATTAGACAATTAAATCTCAGAGTTACACCAAAATCCAAAAAAATATCATAAAATTTAGGTTTAGGAAGAACCAAGAGATACTACATGATTTAAAAACTCTTCCTTAAAACCTTCAGAAACATGTCTAGCCTAAACTTAAAGTTGATAGTAGTTTTACAATTTATTCAAGATTATGGTATTTTTGGGATTTAAAAACTATTTTGGTCGTATGTCATGGTACTTGTAAATTTTACTTACAATATACAACATTTGATGGAATCAGAATCAGAAAGTAGAAATGGCAAAAAGAAACAAATGATTTTCCAAGAATCAAGAGTGGTTATTATAAGTAAATATAACTCATCAACTTGTATAAGCTTGTTCGTCAAGAAACCTCTAAAGTAAAACTAAAGGTCTGCTCCAAGTGACATGCTTTTATTTCTTTTCTTTTTCAAGAGTTTTCTAATTACTGTGTATTTTATTTCTTTATACTTGTGTACTATTCTGACTAGGAAAAGTGAAAGAGCAACGAACAGAATAAAAACAGAATACAGAAACTAAAGATGAGATGGGCCCCGGATAAGCAGACAGGATTAATCTCTGCCGTTGAATGATTTCCTAGTTGCCAACTAAGATTATCCAACGGTCCAGAAACATGAAATGGGATATACATTTAAAGACATGCAAAATGGTACGACGCATGAAATAGATTCACAGATTTTTTTATTAGTAAAATAAAAAAATCGTGAGTTTGACTTTTAAAAACTAGGAGACGAATATTTTTTTTTTTTTTTTTTTTACAGTGATGGTAAGGAAGTTCATGTTAGTTAATTTCTTGGTAGTAAAGCTGCGATAAATCAGTGAAAATATATTGAAATCGGTTGAAAACATGTATTTAAAACAAACAGAGAAGTGTAAAACATAGAAATATCAAACTTATTGGTTATCAAATGTGAGCATCAAAATGAATACTCACGTACCTCAAAGAACTTGGGTACACGCATGATCCATAACCTACACAATAATAAACAGAGGTAGAGCGTCTTAAAACCCAATTGCAATCAAATAAAAAGTTTATACTTACTAAACCAAACCAGAAAGGGTATGAAACATGAATAGGGAAAAATCCAACAAACAAATCGAGAACTTTGTCTACCGAGAAACAACAACTATTATAACATTTTAAACCAATTTAACCGATCCTGTTTAAGCCATGGTTTTGTAAAATACATACTTGGATCGGTTTTGGCGATGGTGGATGTGCCGGCGAAGTTGCAAGAGCCAGGAGCCATGGATCTACGCTGATAGTAGCCTGTCTCTTATACACATCTAGATGTGTATAAGAGACAGGGTTCCCGGTGGAATAAGTCCACCGCCGCCTATTCCAAACGGTGACGCCGTGGTGCCAGACGGTGGCCTCAGTGACGTCGTCGGGATGTTTCCAGCGGTTGCTGTCGGCGTTCCGCCCACCGTTGTAGTCGATGCTGACCCTCCGGCGTTGCTGCCATTGCAAAACCAATTTTCTAGTCATTTTGGATGTAAATAACATATAAAATATTCATACCGTCCAATTTAAATTGGTGATCTGTAATGATTTTTGATTTATAGTGTTTATAGTTTAGTTGGAAACAACGAACCTAATTAATAATATTAGACAATTAAATCTCAGAGTTACACCAAAATCCAAAAAAATATCATAAAATTTAGGTTTAGGAAGAACCAAGAGATACTACATGATTTAAAAACTCTTCCTTAAAACCTTCAGAAACATGTCTAGCCTAAACTTAAAGTTGATAGTAGTTTTACAATTTATTCAAGATTATGGTATTTTTGGGATTTAAAAACTATTTTGGTCGTATGTCATGGTACTTGTAAATTTTACTTACAATATACAACATTTGATGGAATCAGAATCAGAAAGTAGAAATGGCAAAAAGAAACAAATGATTTTCCAAGAATCAAGAGTGGTTATTATAAGTAAATATAACTCATCAACTTGTATAAGCTTGTTCGTCAAGAAACCTCTAAAGTAAAACTAAAGGTCTGCTCCAAGTGACATGCTTTTATTTCTTTTCTTTTTCAAGAGTTTTCTAATTACTGTGTATTTTATTTCTTTATACTTGTGTACTATTCTGACTAGGAAAAGTGAAAGAGCAACGAACAGAATAAAAACAGAATACAGAAACTAAAGATGAGATGGGCCCCGGATAAGCAGACAGGATTAATCTCTGCCGTTGAATGATTTCCTAGTTGCCAACTAAGATTATCCAACGGTCCAGAAACACGAAATGGGATATACATTTAAAGACATGCAAAATGGTACGACGCATGAAATAGATTCACAGATTTTTTTATCAGTCAAATCAATGAAAAAATCGTGCAGTCGACTTTTAAAAACTAGGAGACGAATATTTTTTTTTTTTTTTTTTTTACAGTGATGGTAAGGAAGTTCATGTTAGTTAATTTCTTGGTAGTAAAGCTGCGATAAATCAGTGAAAATATATTGAAATCGGTTGAAAACATGTATTTAAAACAAACAGAGAAGTGTAAAACATAGAAATATCAAACTTATTGGTTATCAAATGTGAGCATCAAAATGAATACTCACGTACCTCAAAGAACTTGGGTACACGCATGATCCATAACCTACACAATAATAAACAGAGGTAGAGCGTCTTAAAACCCAATTGCAATCAAATAAAAAGTTTATACTTACTAAACCAAACCAGAAAGGGTATGAAACATGAATAGGGAAAATTTCAACAAACAAATCGAGAACTTTGTCTACCGAGAAACAACAACTATTATAACATTTTAACCAATTTAACCGATCCTGTTTAAGCCATGATTTTGTAAAATACATACTTGGATCGGTTTTGGCGATGGTGGATGTGCCGGCGAAGTTGCAAGAGCCAGGAGCCATGGCTCTACGCTGATAGTAGCTGTTGAAAGCGTAAGATGCGTGAGCTTGAATGGTGTTTGGGAGGAAACAAAGACCAGTGGGCTGGATTGGAGCACAGTCGGCTCCAGCGGCACATGCGTAGTCTAGAGCCACCTGAAGCGCCTGGCTTGTAACATCAAACCGAGCGACGCACCACATCGCGGCGGAGGAGTGGAGGAGGAGAAGGAGGAAGATGGAGAGAGATGGGAGATAGAGAGCCATTGGCAAGTGGTAAGAGAGAGAGGGAGAGAAGGAGTGAGAGTGAAGAGTTTGAGTGTGGAGCCTTACCACTCTCTTTTGCTTTTGCTTTGTTATTTTTTTTCCTTTCTTTTCTTGTACATTCTTTTTGCTGTTTTGTATTTTTTTTTCTTCTCCTTATGTTGAAATTGAGCTTTCCGAGTTGTTTTTAAAATATATGGACAAGTGGTTATCCGAAAATGTGGAACCAATAAGAGGTTAGAATTATAAAAGTATGCAAGAAAGTGGAAATGCAATTTTATATAATTAGATGAATTATTTCTTCTATATTGTATGTGATGATAATGGAATAATTGGAATTTATGACTAGATGGATTGTTTCCTCTATATTGTATGCGATAATACGAGATAAAAACAAATATTTCTCATTCCGTGTAATCATTTTTGTTTGTTTGTTGTATTTTTATTGGAAAATATATGTATTTGGGTCTATTGGACTTGTTTATATAATTTGTATATCTTAGGGTTATAGTTAGTGGTAATATAAATAGTTTTGTGCTTTCTTTTGTAAAGAACTGTTCAGAAATATCAGATTATTTTCTGAATCTTACATGGTATCAGAACTTGACAATTCTTAAACTAAATTATCAACGAGTAACGAGATGATAAAGAAGAACTGTTTTTCGTTTAAGTTTTATCTATCGGCAAAAGATGATCCCGTCATCACCAAAGTGGAGTTGACAAAGAAGAAGAATATTTCATGAGATTTCCGCATTACCAGAGATATGGTATCGATATCCGACGAATTTAGAGTTAAAATTAACTATGAATCGCGGATGATTCAGAGTCACGATTGTAGTAGCTATGAGAATTCTATTGTTTCACACACGAAAAGTACTGTGTTACCCACATAAGCTTTGCAGGTTAATCAACGAGCCATGACATGGATGTCGAAGGATCAATGAGAAAAGCTTGTGCGACTGTTTGCAGTGAAAGTAAAAGCAGAAAATAGCGTAAGTGGTATGACATATACAGATGAATGTATAATTGATAGTAGTGCCTCACACCATATGACAAGTATATTGGATGATTTAGTCAACGTACATCGAGTCTCGCCTTTTTTGGTTGGTTGTGGTAGCTGATCGTGAAGGAAGTGTGATATTGACATAAACGTTAACATTGACACATGTTCTTTTTGTTGAGGAGCTCAAGTGCAATCTCATCTCTGTGTTATATGTGGTCGATGAGATGGATTGTATTGTGTTGTTCACTAAGACATGTTGTCACTTGCAGGATCGTCATATGGAGGCTCCATTTGGCATGGGTAAAAGGAATTAAGGATTTTATTTTCTTCAAGGTATCCATATGGTTAAAAATATAAAGAAAGTTGCAAAGTTGGAATCTTTAAAATTTTGGCATAAGAGGTTAGGGCATGCCTCTGAAAGAATGATTAGAAGATTACCTTTGGTGGATAATAAGAGTGTTGATATCTTTGATTGTGATATATGTTTTCGAGCGAAGCAGTGTCATAGTGAATTTCCATTGAGCACAGATAAAAGCATGGAATACTTTGAGATGATTCACTGTGATCTATGGAGGCCATATCAAACACCAAGTTTATGTGAGTCTTATTACTTCTTAGCCATCATTGATGATTTCTTTCGAGTTGTATGGGTATTTCGATACTAGATTTTTTTGCTCTCATTTTGCGACAATTCAACAAGGATGTGAAGATTGTGAGGAGTGACAATGGTACTGAATTCATGCTGATGCGTAGGTTTTAGAGCTTCGGTTTTTCAAGTTTAAAATTTATAAACCCTAATGCCTGCAAGTGCACAGATGTGCATTGTATAGTACTTAAGGTGTCGAACCACATGGAGTGTATGTCTAACTACAGGATCAGTGACGGTTAGAAAATGTTCCTAAGACAAGAAGGGGGTTTGGAGAAGGGTGTTTCGCGGACGGTAGTTATTGAATGCAGGAATCGTAAAGCAAGTTTATATAGAGCCGGTTGTCAATCGAGTCTATATGAGAAGAAAATAATAACAAACATGCAGACAAAACGTTGTGTTCTTCGGGTGATCTCCGGGGTACTAGCCGATTTTCCCTAAACTGCTTCACTGGTTTTAACGACCTAACTCTGACAAAACAAGATCGATCTATGAATGCAAATTTCACAGGTATACTATCGTATCCTGCGACCTAAACAAACACACAATATGATCGGGACGATAAACATTCACGACACCTTCCTGACCACGCACAAGCGTTCCAGGAATGATGCGCTCCACCCCACTAGGTTCGGATCCGAGATTCAGCGCGTTAGTGATTCTCAAAACCCTATGATCAGACTCTAGTTCATGACGCTATATTCAAGCAATAAGAACAAGTGTGCTAAGAAAGAAAACCCTAATATAATTAAGCAGTTGATAAGCCACTTATTCAAATCAAGAGATCGAGAACATGACAATTAAACAAAAGAGAATCGATGATGATCTCAACCAACCCACGTGTCTACTCTAACTTGATTAGGGCGAGCAGAGACAAGAGTTAACCTCAAAACACCTAAAGACAAACTTCGATCTAACAACCTAGCAATCAATCCTAAATCCCCTTTGAAAACCCTTGAACACAACAAACGAATCTACCCTAACATGATTGGGGTGAGTAGAGACGAAATCAATGAATGCATGCTTGAATTAAACAAAGAAAGTTCGAGGGTT